>CM052354.1:16238386-16907049 GCA_028551475.1 Casuarina equisetifolia
CCGACAATGGTAAAATCATCTAGCCAGTGGCGAAAAAATATTAGTACCTCCGTTCTTGCTCAAAACTGGGGAAATAACTCTCTGACCATTTTAAAGTTTATTTGTTCCTTTAATAGTAAAAAATATTAACTGAAAATAGCCAAAAAATCGAAATTATTTTGTCAATTTTTATGAAAATTAATAAATATTGGAAAAATGAAAAATAGCGTAAAACATACAAATACACAGCAAGTGACATTCACCATTTTAATCAGGACACATCAACGGTGTTTCTAGCCAATTTTCGGGTAAAACAGACCTCATTGACAGGGGTAAAATCATCCAACCAGTGGCGACAAAATACGACTACCTCCGTTTTTGCTCAAAACTAGCGAAATAACTCTCTGACCATTTTAGAGTTTATTTGTTCCTTTAATATTAATAAATATTAACTGAAAATAGCAAAAGAATAGAAATTATTTTGTGAATTTTTATGAGAATTAATAAATATTAGAAAAATGAAAAATAGGGTAAAACATACGAATACACAGCAAACCACAATCACCATTTTAATCAGGACGCGCCAACGGTGTTTCTGGCCAATTTTCAGGCAAAACAGAGGACCTCATGCGCAGGGGTAAAATTGTCCAGCTAGTGGCAAAAAAATAGGAGTAGCTCCGTTTTTGCTCAAAATTGACGAAATAACTCTCTGACCATTTTAAAGTTTATTTGTTCTTTAATAGAAAATAATATTAACTCAAAATAGATAAAAAAAAATAGAAATTATTTCATCAATTTTACAGAAATTAATAAATATTAGGAAAATGAAAAATAGCGTAAAACATAGGAATACGCATCAAACGGCATTCACGATTTTAGTTAGGATGCGTCAATGGTGTTTCTGGGAAACTTTTGGGTAAAAGAAAGGACCTCATGGCAGGGGTAAAATCGTCCCGCCAGTGGCGAAAAAATAGGAGTACCTACGTTTTTGCTTAAAACTGGCGGAATAACGCTCTAACCATTTTAAAGTTTATTTGTTCCTTTAATAGAAAAAAATATTAACGCAAAATAGAAAATAAATAGAAATTATTTCGTCAATTTTTATGGAAAAATGAAAAATAGCGTAAAACATACAAATATACAGCAAATGACATTCACCAATTTAATCAGGACGCGTCGACGGTGTTTCTTAGAAATTTTCGGGTAAAAGAGAGGACCTGATGGACAAGGGTAACATTATCCAGCCAGTGGCAAAAAAATACGAGTACCACCGTTTTTGCTCAAAATTGGTGAAATAACTCTCTGACCATTTTAAAGTTTATTTGTTCCTTTAATAGAAAAAATTATTAACTCAAAATAGATAAAAAAAAAAAAGAAATTATTTTGTCAATTTTTACGAAAATTAATAAATATTGGAAAAATAAAAAATAGCGTAAAACACACGAATATGTAGCAAACGACATTTACCATTTGAATTAGGACACGTCAACAGTGTTTCTGGCCAATTTTCAGGCAAAAGAGAGGATCTCGTGGCCAGAGGTAAATTTGTCCAGCTAGTGGCGAAAAAATACGAGTACCTGCGTTTTTGCTCAAAACTAGCGAAATAACCCTTAACCATTTTAAAGTTTATTTGTTCCTTTAATAGAAAAAGATATTAACTCAAAATAGATAAAGAAATAGAAATTATTTCATCAATTTTTATGAAAATTAATAAATATTAGAAATATGAAAAATAGCGTGTAAAACATACGAATACGCAGCAAACGGCATTCACCATTTTAATCAGGATGCGTCAACGGTGTTTCTGGCCAATTTACAAGCAAAACAGAGGACCTAAACAGGGGTAAAATCATCCAGCCAATGGCAAAAAAATAGGAGTACCAACGTTTTTGCTCAAAACTGGCGAAATGACTCTGTGACCATTTTAAGGTTTATTTGTTCATTTAATAGTAAAAAATATAAACGCAAAATAGCAAAAAAATAGCAATTATTTCGTCAATTTTTATGAAAATAAATAAATATTAGAAAAATAAAAAATAGCGTAAAACATACGAATATGCAGCAATGACATTCACCAATTTAATCAGGACGCGTCAACGGTGTTTTTGGGAAATTTTCGGGTAAAAGAGAGGACCTGATGGACAAGGGTAACATCGTCCAGCGAGTGGTGAAAAAATAGGCATACCTCCGTTTTTGCTCAAAACTGGCGAAATAACTCTGATGCGAATGTTATGGTGGGCTTGAGCGAGCTCGGGTTTAGAAAATATGTAAAAATCGTTTTTTGGTGTTTTGGTCTTTTTTGTGGGAAAAAGTGAGTGTTTGGTAGGGAGGAAGGGAGAAAAAAACGAAAATAGAATAATCAAAATAAAAGGATAGATGCCAACAAGCTCCAAGACGTAAAGGCAACGCCACCAGTTAAGGAGGTGTTCCACCACCAATCCCTGGCAAGAATTGGATAAAGGATGCAAAAGTTGATCACACAACTTTGGGGTTTCTATTCTCTAGAAAAAAAAACTCTCCTACAATTGAAACAATGCTCCCTTTAAATAGGCAGCTAAACCTAATTCTAGAAGGATCCTGGTAAATCAGGAATCCTTAAAACCTAATTCTAGAATGATCATAATAAATCAAGAATCCTTATAATTAAGAAGTTTAACAAATCTGGATTCTGACAAATAAGGAATCCTAGACAAATCAGAAATCTGACAAGTATGGAAACCTAGATAAATTAGGAATTTAGACAATTATAGAAAACCAAACAAAAGGAAATATTCTCAAACAATAAATTAAACCTAAGAAATCAAGGACTCAACAATTATTTATGAAACCCCCTATATTAAAGCCTGCAGAGATGCTATGGAATATTCTTGGGCTGCTTCTTCAACCTTGGCCTTCTTGGACCTATTGGATTATGTTGTGACCCAAGCAAGTATAAATTGTCAAACTTAACATATGGGTTGGACTAAGAGCTTGGGCTGACATAGTTGCTCCCACATCAATCTCCCCGGGTTGATTAGTCCAGCCCATATGTTAAGTTTGACAATTTATACTTGCTTGGGTCACAACATAATCCAATGGGTCCAAGAAGGCCAAGGTTGAAGAAGTAGCCCAAGAATATTTCATAGCATCTCTGCAGACTTTAATATGGGGGGTTTCTAAATAATTGTTGAGTCCTTAATTTCTTAGGTTTAATTTATTGTTTGAGAATATTTCCTTTTGTTTGGTTTTCTATAATTGTCTAAATTCCTAATTTATCTAGGTTTCCATACTTGTCAGATTTCTGATTTGTCTAGGATTCTTATTTGTCAGAATCCAGATTTGTTAAAACTTTCTTAATTATAAGGATTCTTGATTTATCAGGATCCTTCTAGAATTAGGTTTTAAGGATTCCTGATTTACCAGGATCCTTCTAGAATTAGGTTTAGCTGCCTATTTAAAGGGAGCATTGTTTCAATTGTAGGAGAATTTTTTTCTAGAGAATAGAAACCCCAAAGTTGTGTGATCAACTTTTGCATCCTTTATCCAATTCTTGCCAGGGATTGGTGGTGGAACACCTCCTTGACTGGTGGCGTTGCCTTTATGTCTTGGAGCTTGTTGGCATCTATCCTTTTATTTTGATTATTCCTATTTTCATTTTTTTTTCTCCCTTCCTCCCTACCAAACACTCACTTTTTCCCACAAAAAAACCAAAACACCAAAAAAAATGATTTTTACATATTTTCTAAACCCGAGCTTGCTCAAGCCCACCATAACATTCGCATCAATGATGAAGTAGCTTTCATAGCTAGGAAATCTAAGAAGTTTCTAAAAAGAGGGTTAAGTAAAAACATAGGACAAACTAGGAGAAAAGAAGCAAATGAACCTATGGAAAATGCGTGCTATGAATATAGAAAACTGGGATATATTAAGGTTGATTGTTTGATGATCAAGAGTAGAAACAACAGGAACAAAAAGAAAGCTATGCTTGCTACCTGGGATGGTGGGAACTTTTCATCCAATGAAGAAACTCAAGAAGAAATAGCACATTTATGCCTAACCGCAACAACAACTCTTGAGGAAGAAACTGTTGAGGTAAGTGATTCTAAATTATCTTTCAATATAAACATTGGGTTAGAAATTGCTTTCTTAGACTTAGTTAAGTATGCAAACAAACTAAAAAATAAATACAAAAAGCTAAAAGCTAAAAATAAATTTGAAAAACAAAAAATTCTGACTACTGTACATGCTGATCAATGTGTTCTAATTGCTGTTCATAAGAGTCAAAATGCTTTAACTACTATGCATGATAAACAAAGCATATTAATTGCTGCATGTAGAGATGAAACTAAATAGAAAAACACTTCAATCTCGGTGCATGATAACATTAGTATTCTTGCTAATGCATATGTGAAGTATGATGCATACATGAGTAATATACATGAAAAACACAATATGTCTAAATAAATGAACATAGAAATAGAAACTTGTTGTGATATTAGTTTATGTTCTGACTTTGAAATACATGTTGATAATAATTCATATGTAAATGTTGATAACCTTAAAAATAGTGATTTAAAGATAAAACTTGATATTAATAACTTGCTATTAGAAAAAATCTTAAAAGGAAGTGTTATGTTATATAAGATTTTAAGTTCTCAAAAAGGTATATATGATAAATTTGGACTAGGATACAAATCAAATGACAATTCAAAATCATTTACTCACTTCTTTAAAGAAAAAGAATGTTCAATCAGTTGCATTATAATAAATATTCTTTTTGTAATTATGCTGGTCATATATTTAATAAATGTCCTATCAGACATAGAAAGGCTTGCAAAGTAAAGAAACTTTGGTTACCTAAAAATATCAAGAGTCTAAGTTCAACTAACACTCAAGGACCCAAGCATTTCAACAATAAAATTCGTTTCTGTAGGTTTTGAGTGCACAAGTGAAAGACAAAAGCTAAAAAACATGTGGATTCTAGACAGTGGCTACTCTCAACACATGATTGGGATGAAGGAGCTCTTCTTAACACTTGAGTTAAAAGATGGAGGTACGATGTCTTTTGGAGATAACTCCAAAGGAAGGATAGAAGGTATAGGAACTACAGGTAACTCTAATACCCTACTTATATCCGAGATTCTATTTGTGGATGAATTGAAATTTAATTTACTTAGCATAAGTTAGTTATATGATAAAGGATTCAAGATAAAATTTAGAAAAAAAAATTGTCTTGTTAAGCATATTAAGTATGATATGAAATTTTTTGGAAATAGAAAAGATAACATCTATGTGCTTGATTTGAGTGAACTAAATGTTGAATAAACATGCCTTGTTGTGAATAAAAATGTGGATGTTTGGTTGTGGCACAGAAAGTTAGGACACGTGGGTCTAGGCTTAATAGAAAGGTTATATAAGTATAATCTAGTTAAAGGTCTTCCTTTAAAGTTTAACCTTGATAGATTGTGTGAAACATGCATGAAGGGTAAACAAATAGCTTCAAATCAAAGCTTGTAGTAAATACATCTAGACCATTAGAGATACTGCACATGGATCTTTTCGGTCCTATGATAACAACAACTATAAATGGTAAATAAGTCTTAGTCTTTAGTATAATCTAATAAATGACTATTCTAGATTCACATGGACATACTTACTTGCTAGAAAGGGTGAGACATTTGAGAAGTTTCCTGAATTTTGCAAAATGGTTCAAAATGAAAAAGATCTTTCAATTGTAAAAATAAGAGTTGATCATGGTGGTGAATTTGAAAACCAACTCTTTGAAAAGTTTTGTTTAGAAAATGAAATTTTACATAATTTTTTAGTACCTAAAACACCACAACAAAATGGTGTTGTAGAAAGGAAAAATAGAACTCTTTAAGAAATGGCTTGGACCATGATGATGTGTAAATATAACCTTCCTAAGCATTTTTAGGGAGAAGCTGTAAGTATAGCGTGTTATATTTTAAATAATGCTCTTGCAAAGCCAATTTTGAAAAAAAAAAAAAAACCCTTTGGACTATTCTATGAAAGAAAACCAAACATTTCTTATTTTCATGTTTATGGTGGTAAATGTTTTGTTTTAAATCATGGAAAAGAATCACTTGGAAAGTTTGACTCCAAAAGTGATGAAGCAATCTTTCTTGGATATTCTCATACAAGTAAGACATATAGTGTGTACAATAAATGAACCCTAGTTGTAGAAGAATCGATTCCTATTAAGTTTGAATCTGATTATCAAGATACTTAAGAAACCAAAGAGAACATTAGTTTGAAGAGTGTCCCAAATAGGATTAAAGTTAAGGGGGAGTTTGAGACTAGGGATCCTTCCTTTCCTAGAGTAAGAGGTGTAGTAGATTAGGACCATATCATAGGAGATCCTAATGTTAGAGTTAGCACAAGGTCCCAGTTCACAACACTTATGAACATTAAGCCTTTCTATCCCAAGTAGAGCCAAAGAAAGTAGATGAGGCTCTTGAGGATGAAAACTAGTTTCTTACTATGAAAAAAGAATTAAACCAGTTTGAAAGAAGCAAACTCTAGAATTTAGTTCCTAGACCAAATGATCATCTGGTTTTATAGGCACAAAATAGGTGTTTAGAAATAAACTAAATGAAAATGGTATCATCACGAATAAGGCTAGATTAGTAGCACAAGGATATAGTCAAGAAGAAAGAATTGACTATGATGAAACATTTGCATTGGTAGCTAGGTTAAAAGCAATTAGAATTTTGTTTGCCTTTGCTTACTGTATGAACTTTACCTTCTTTGAAGTGGATGTAAAAAGTGTATTTTTAAATGGTATTGTAAAGGAAGAGGTGTATGTTGAACAACTACCTGGATTTGAGGATCCGATTCATTCAAATCATGTTTTTAAACTCTCAAAAGCTTTATATGGTTTGAAACAAGCCCTACGGGCATGGTATGATAAACTAATGGTTTTAGAAAAGGTAAAGTGGATAAAATTTTATTCATAAAGAACAAAGAAACAGAAATTTTAATTGTTCAAATATATGTTGATGACATTGTATTTGGTTCTACAAACTCTATGTTATGTGAAGAATTTGATGTATGCATGCAAAGTGAATTTGAAATGAGTCTGATGGGTGAGTTAACATACTCTCATGGCTTGCAAATTAAACAAAAAAACAAACAAAGAAACATTCATAAGTCAAACAAAATATATAAATGAATTGCTAAAGAAATATAAGATGCATAACTCTAAATCAATGAACATAGCTATGACTACTTCTTTATCATTGTTAAATGATGAAAATGGAATTAGTGTAGACACTAAATCATATAGTGGAATGATTAGTTCTTTGCTGTATTTGACTGCATCTAGACTTGATATCATGTTTAGTGTATGCCTATGTGTTAGGTATTATTGTAACCCTAAAGAACAAAACCTAGTAGTTGTTAAAAGAATCTTTAGATAGCTTAAAGACATGGTTTCTTTAGGAATCTAGTATCTTAGAAATACAACCTTAAACTTGCATGCCTTCAATGATTCAAATTATGTTGCTTGTAAATTAGATAGGAAGAGTACGAGTGTTGGATGTCACTATCTCATAAACATGTTGTCTCTTGGCACTTTAAGAAACAAAATTATGTAGCTCTCACCTCCACTAAAGTCAAATACATAGCTATAGCTAGTAGTTGTGCTCAAATCTTGTAAATGAAACAACAATTAGAGGATTATGGCATATCATCACAGAAAGTTCCATTGAGATATGACAACACTAATACTATTAATCTTACTAATACTATGAATCCTATACAACACTCTAAAACTAAGCATATAGAAATTAGACATCATTTCATTAGGGATCACATTAAAAAAGGCAATGTTGTGCTTGAATTTGTATGCACTGATCAGTAAATTGCTGATATCCTAACCAAACCTTTACATAAAGAAAGGTTTTATGCTCTCCGTAGGCAGCTTGGAATGTTACTACTTGAAAATGTTTGAATTTTCTATTCTCCTTTACTGAAATATTTCTGTATTTTTTATTTGTTCAAACCACTTACTTAGTTTGAGGGGGAGCAACTCTGCTTCTAATCCAGCCATATTTGGTTAGATTTCTATTCTTATCCTTCTGCTGGTTCATTTTTTACTCTCTACACCTACTACTTGCCTATCTATTTTAGTCTTTTTGATTATGACAAAAAAGGGGAGAGAATAGTAATAGTGCACATGTTTAGTCTCATCTCTGACTTAGAAGTGTAGAATGTAGGATATCTCTTTGACTTTAAAAAAAAAAAAAACAACTTATGTATTCGACGGTGTTAGAATATGATAGGATTTGCTTACTTATCATATGATATGAATGCTGAGTAATTGATGTATAATTCATGAACCTGACTTATGATTGACTTTCGCAAACTTGGTTGCACAAATTCTCATGAAATACATGTTCATGCCATATCCAACTTATGTTGCTTGATGACATGTGCTGTGCTATTGTGATAATTTTGTTATCATAAAAAAAAGAGAGATTGTTGGAAAATAAGGGTTTTTTTGTGACAAAATCTATTTGTGAATTGCTTTTTTTGAAAAATATTTTTCATATGTACAAAAGGAAATCATAGAAAGTAAAAGGTGTACAAAAATTATAATATCAATTAATGATATTATAAAGTAGTCGGGTTCATACATTCTTTTATAAACATCTTCTTAAAGTGTTCTTGAGAAACCTATTATGAATGATGTTAAAAATATATTTGAATATATTTTAAGAAAAATGATACTTGGCTTTCTGCACTTGTAGGAACATATAAGGAGCTTTTATTCGCTTATATTACTGGATTGTGCTTATATTGCTGGTCTGAGCTTGTTAAGAGCTGGACCAAGTCAGATCTAAGACTGACCCATGTCTGCTCACATATGTTGTAGAAGCCCTGCCCTCTTTTTTTACTTAATTACTTAATGCTACAACATATTTCAACTTAACGAAAGCATGATTAAGTTAGGCGTGTTTAATCAGTGCCCTAATTGTTGCCTTTCATAATGAAGCCAGCCTCTAATGACACCTTGGTTCTCTCTAGCGCCGAATCCTCAACAAGAGGATCTTGGAGAAAACAAGATGTCAGAAGGAACGGTCGGATTGAGGTTTTGAGAAGTGATTTGAGATCAATTTGATGGATGGCTCATTGTTTCTAACGGGGAAGAAGGAAGGCTACGGCTCAGGTTTGATCTATAAAGCCCTAGATTTTTTTCTCTATTTAAGAAGAATGCATGCGTGAAAGAAGAAGATGATGATTGACATCTATTTGAAGTGTTCTCTCTACAACAAAACAATCTTTTAAGCTTACTCTATTATTTGATCCAAGTTCACTCATCTCTCAGTGATTCATAGGGATTCGATGATATTTGATTATTTGAATATTGCACACAAATATTATAAAAAATCTGAAACCCTAATTTGTTGAAATTGGGGATTTCGTGATAGGAGCTTTGAACTTTATTATTCATACTTGAATAGCTACTTTGACTAGCAATATCCCACAAACCATCATAGTATTTGGGGATTTGCATTTGTACATGATCTTTTGATCATATCTTGTAACTGCACTTAAGAATTTCTTTAAGAATGAATTTGTTTAGATTAGGGAGAACTTTTTTCCTAATTTGGTTTGAGTAAAGGAGAGTTCAATTGGTTGGATTGCAAGAGAAGAGGGTGGACATAGGACTCAAGGATTGAGTGCCAAACCACCATGGTAAATCTGGTGTTTTTCTTCCCTTTACTTGGTTGAAATTAACTTGTTGACTGTTGATAACCATCTAGCTATTAAGTTGTTATAAATTTATTGCCTAACTAGTAAGTTAGACTTACTGCTTTATAACAAATCATTGCATCATTTGCTTGTTGTTTTCCTACTATATCAATGTGAATTGTATATAGAACCATTTTAGACGACACTTTGTTAAACTCATGTGTTCTAAGACCACTATAGATCATATTCATGGACTTAGCATTCAACCCCATTACTTTAGCTTCATTTTTTAACCATTCATCAATTTAGGTAATGTGGATCTACACTAGGATGTTAATCTTTTTAATCAAAGAACCTGGTTCTAGATGCCAATTTTTGGGTTTTATGGCTTAACAAGAAGGGGGTTTGAATTGTTAATGTAACGAAACTATGCTTTTGTATGATATAAAAAATTTAATTAATTAATTTAACAATTTATATGATAATAAGAAGTCAAACAAATAGAATTATTTAAGCAAGTGAAAAGTAAGAGAATCAACACCCAATTTACCACGGTGGTTTGGCACAATATCTTAGAGTCCTATGTCCATCCTCTTCTCCTTTAATCCAACTGATTGAAGTCACCTTTACTCAACCAGATTAGGAGAACACGTTCTCCCTAATCCAAATAATTCCTTCTCAAAGGAATTTTCAAATCCGAATACAAATTATGATCAAAAGATCATATACAATAGCACATCCCTAAATAATATGTTAGTTTATGGGATATTGCTAATCAGAGGAGCTATTCAAGCATATATATCAAGATACATAGCTCCTAACATGAAATCCCCAATTTAAAGAAATTAGGGTTTTGGATTTTCCTCAAAATTTATGTGCAGTAAATGTTTATAAGTCAATTATACAAGCTATGATTGAGTATATAATCAAAGATCAAAGTAGATAATCGAATATCACCGAACCCTTGTGAGTCACTGAGAGATAAACAAACTCAAATCAAATAGTAGGTGAACTTAAGAGGCTTTCTTCACAAAGAGAACACTTCAAATAGATGCAAATCATCATGAACATATCTCCTTTAAGTAGGAAGTAGATCTAGGGCCTTTTAGGATCAAACTTGAACCATAGCCTTCTTCCTGCTAGGAATATTAGGCTATCCATCAAATCAACCTCATATCAGCCTTCAGAGCTAGAATCTGACCATTCTAACAGCTTGTTTTCTCGAGAATCCTCCCGTAGAGACGGCATCGAGGATGAGTGAAGCAACTAGGGCAGACTCGAAAGATAGAGATCTCTTATGTGTTTCTTTAAGTGAGACGACATTGTGGCAAGGGCACTTCTCTGATTGTCAAGACAACATCGTAGCAAAGGTGCTTCTCTGATGGACAAGATGACACCGTAGCGAGGAGACTTCAGCGAGGTTGGGTTGACGCGAGCTTGGGCCGCGTCACATAGTCTCAGTCCAACAACAAAGGGTCCAATCCAGTAATTAAAGATTCAGTAGATAAACATGGTCCAAAGTTTAATTATGTAAATACGGTCCAAAAATATGATCTTTTACAAAGTTCATATTTTGGTGTATTACATATATTGACTTTGAACTAATATCAAGATAAAGTTAATGCCCTTCATGTTCCTACAATTACATTAAACCAAGTATCATATTCCTAAAATAAAATATATTTAAATATATTATATTTCTTAAAGAAATATTCAAATAATCAATTTATTCAAATATTCAAATATATGTCACAAGAGCTTTAAGAATATGTTTTATGAAGAAATGTAGGAACCCAGTTACTTTATAATATCATTAATTGATATTATAATTTGTACACCTTTTACTTCTTATAATTTTTCTTTTTGCACATATAAAAACATATTTTAAGAATTGATATTTACCTTTAGTCACAGCAAAACATAGTTGTTCCCAGTAAATTACATTGTGGCCCAAGTAAGTATGAATTGACAAACTTAATATATGGGCTAGGCTAAGAGCTTAGACTGACATAGTTGTTCCCCAGCATCAAATGCTATAGTTCCTTTTCATCCAAATAGTTCATGCAACAAACTTTCCATTCTAATGAATTGTAATATTTTGCATCAATGATTATGACATTCATCCCTTTCTGATGCATTTAGGAACTTGTTATTTCCTCACCATTGTACATGACTTTTCATGAGGCACTTAGACATTCCTTATGAAAGTCAAAATTGAAACCCTAGCCAACTAAAAGGTTTCTTTTTTAATGGTTAAAACAAAATTTGAGACCTTTATCAAGTGTGTCAAAACTAAGAATGCCTTAGATTTCATTGGATTAGAATGTAAATCCTTTTTTATATCCTAAGGCATTATCATAAAAGTTTATATGCCTATTCCTCATAGCAAAATGTAATGGAAAGGAAACTGATGCGGATGCACTTAAGGCCCAATATTATGAGTTCTAATATCAAAGAGTTAAAAGCCCACAACACAATCTAGTGGGTCCAAGAAGGCTAAGATTGAAGAAGCAACCCAAGAATAGCATCTCTACAATCTTTAATATAGAAGGTTTCCTAAGTAGTTGTTGAGTTCTTAATTTCTTAGGTTTAATTTATTGTTTGAGAATATTTCAATTTTAATATAGGGGGCATCGCATTAAGCTTAATGCAAATGTTATGGTGGGCTTGAGCGAGCTCGGATTAAGAAAATAATTTAAAAAATCATTTTTTTGGTGTTTTGGGTTTTTTGTGGGAAAAGGTGAGTGTTTGGTAGGGAGGAAGGGAGGAAAAACGAAAATAAGAATAACAAAAATAAAAGATAGATGCCAACAATCTCCAAGACGTAAAGGCAACGCCACCAGTCAAGGACCACCACCAATCCCTGGCAAGAATTGGATAAAGGATGCAAAAGTTGATTACACAACCTTGGGGTTTCTATTATCTAGAAAACAACTCTACTTACAACTAAAACAATGCTCCTTTTAAATAGGTAACTATACCTAATTCTAGAAGGATCTTGATAAATCAAGAATCCCTATAATTAAGGAAGTCTAAACAAATTAGAAATCTGACGAGTGTGGAAAACTAAATAAATCAGGAACCTAGACAATTATGGAAAACCAAACAAAAGGAAATATTTTCAGACAATAAATTAAACCTAAGAAATTAATAACTCAACAACTACTTAGGAAACCCCCTATATTAAAGATTGTAGAGATGCTATGGAATATTCTTGGGCTACTTCTTCAATCCTGGCCTTCTTGGACCCACTGGACTATGTTGTGGGCTTTTAATTCTTTGATATTAGAACTCATAATATTGGGCCTTAAGTACATCTACATCAAAAACATTATCACATTTTGAATGTTATATGTGCATTACGATTTCAAGTGCAAGTCCCTCTTCACTTTTGGGGTAAGTGCATACTTACTACCAACAATTTGATTACTACAACACTTACTCCCATCCTTAAAAGGAAAAACTGCTTTTGAAATCCTCCATGGAAAAGTATCTTTTTGTAATCACTTACAAGTATTTGGATGTTTATGGTATGTCACCAATCTTACCCAACATGATAAGTTCAGGCATAAGATAGTCATGTGCATACACATGGGATATTCCTTTACCCAAAAAGGGTATTAAGGGAAGATGTTTCTTGATTAGTAAGGACATGTTTTTCATAAGGATGTTTTCTCATTTGCATAATTCTTAGGGCCTCATCCTAACCTTTAAGGACTAACCATTGTGTTTGATGCACCTATGGGTGATGACAATTCCTTTCATCACACGACCCCTTAAATGTGATCCCAAGTCCACCACTACTTGTTCTTATCACAATTATAAAACATGAGTCTTATGTCATTACATCCCTATCTAATTTGGTTGACCTTCCTTTAAATCCCTCCACTACCATTGTTCCCTATATTGGTTAGGAATCTTCATCCCATTTATTGATCCCACACCATCCTTTTATCACCCAAATCAAACTCCTAAACCTCCCTATTTGGCAATTGATTATGTATGTCCTACCATACATACTAACCCACATTCTATTTCTCACATCCTATCATATCTATCTCCCATTTCAATGAAATAAATGCTTGATCATATCTACTATTACATTATTTGTAATAAATTCACTAAATGTTAAAACCAATTTTTGTATAAAATGTCTAGGTCATCTATAATAAATCACTAACATTTACATCATCTACAATAATTTCCTAAAAAAAAAAAGGCTAATCATTTCAGCATGCTTACTTAGATTCAACATGTAGTTTATTTGGAAAAATGAAAATGACAATTGCCATGATAGACTTCAAGACATAAAGACTATGCCACCAATCAAGGAAGGTGTTCCTTCACCAATCTTTGCTTAAAATTGGGTAAAGGAGTCACAAGTTGAATGAACAACTTAGAATTTTCTATTTCTTTGGAAAACAAGTCTACGTATAATTGAAATTACTCTCCTTTTAAATAAGGAATTAACCTAATTCTAAGCAAACCGATAAGGGCTCTAAGCATTTAAGGAAAGTTGAGAAAAAATCAAGGTTCTAGACAATTAATGAAAACCTAGACAAAAAAAAAAAAAATCTTCAACAATAAAGAAACCTTAAAAACCTAGACAAAAGGAAATAATCTTTGACAATAAAGAAACCTTAAAAAATTAGGACTTTGATGATAATTAAAGAAAACCCTCAAAAAATTAATTAAAAATCCCTAAAACAAATTAAAGATTCTAGAGAAGTTTTGAAACGCTTTTCAACCTTGCTTTCCTTGGACCTATTAGATCATGTTGTGGCCCAAACTTATATTTGCTAACACACTTAACATATAGGCTAGGCCAATACCTTAAGCTAATGGAGTTGCGACATCAATCACCTAATGTAGATCTAATGGCAGGAATAAGCAAGCTTTGTATGCAATTAAGGTAGGGTGATTGTTTCTTCTAGGTTTTTAGGCTTTTTTTTTTAAAGGTCAAGAATTATATATCACCATAAAAAATTAAAAGATTGTTCAGTTACAATATCATCATTTAGGTTCAAACACTACATTTGGTAAATTCCAAAGCTCTTGTAAGAGTTTATTAAAATTTATAAGCTTTACTCCTCTGGTAGATGAAATCTTTTCTCACATCTTTCTTAATTTTAGCAATAATGGTCAAATTGTCTAGACTTTCATCATTGAATCTTTTTCTATTTTTTTTCCCTCTAAATGTGCTACAATACAGCCTTGAAAATACTAAGTAAGGTTGTTGCAAAACTCTTACTCTTGACAACCTTGATCATCTAACATATTTCAACTCTCTAGTGTTTAACTATTCATACCTAACAAAGCCTTCCATAAGTAATTTGTAAACTTACATTTAAAAAATAAATGTTCTTGTGATTCTTCTCCTTGTTGTCAAAGGTTGCATTATAAGTTTACTGAGCTATTCCATATAACCACACTATGGATAGTTTCTCTTTTAAAATGATCTAGTAAATGAAATTATGCTTTGGTACTCCTTTCCATATAAGTCTTGCCCATTTAGTATCTTCTTTATTTTTTCTTAGTGCTACATAACTTTTGGCAATAGAATATTATAATCTTGTCACTAGTTATGTGAGTTCACTTCTTACTTGTAAAATATTTCCTCAAACTCCAAGCTAGTGATCATTTCATCTTAACTTTTATTACATTTCTTCCCTTCAAATTTTATGTTATCATCCATTTAACCTATAAAGAGTTTGAGTTATTTTGCACAAGAGACCATAAGAGTTTTTCAACTGCTATCTTATTCCACGTATGAATGTCTATCAAACCTAGTCTTCTAGAAATTTTAGGCCAACAAACTTCTTTCTATACCACTCTCACTACATATCATCCATTAGATTTACTTGCCTAAAGGAAGATTCTAATCTTTTTTTCAATTTCATAAAGTGTATGTTTTGGCAATAGAAAAATTTATAGTCAATATATTTGCAAGAATAATATAACACTTTTTTCTAGTTGCAGTCTCCCTTCATAACTAATATGCTTAGACTCTTAACCTTTAATTCTCCTCAATATCTTTTCTATCAAGATTGTACAATTTAGATTGGATAGTCTTATGGTAATCAATGGAACTTCCAAGTATTTTATAGGAAGTTAGCCTTCTTGGATAGAAATATGATCAAGTATTAAAGTCCTTATGATGATCAAGTATTAAAGTCCTTTCAGACAAGCTTGAAAAGAAAATTTGACAATTTTATGGATGCATCTTCAAACTTATGATATCCTCAAACTCTTGCATAGAATCTAGTAAACACAATATTAACTTAATATCTCCATAAGCAAACGAAAAAAGGTCATCAACAAAGCATAGATAAGTGGTCTTCTTAAGGCTTTTTGTGTGAGGAAGGTTGTGTTTAGGAAGGAAGAAAGTGAAAAAATAGAGTGAGGAACCTTTTTTCATTTCTTTTGGCATGCTACATCGTGTGAGGAAGGTTGTGTTTGCTTTCATGTTCTTCAACCTTGCTTTTCTTGGATACATTGGATCATGTTATGGCCTAAACTTGTATTTGCTAACACACTTAACATATAAGTGATAAATCTATTTTATATAAGGTTATTTTGACTACTTTGAGTATTATATATTATAGTATTTATTAAATTATAGTTGCATTTGTCTATAATTATGCAACTTTTGTTGGTTTATGCAGCAAACTCAAAATAGAGGAAAATGAAGGAAACAATGCAGCAAACGAAAAGAAATGAAAGAAAACACACAAGCAATGGAGGATGACTAGTCATGCAACATGTGGAAAACAAAGAAGCAAAAGAAAAAGGCTATTGTCGGGCATTATCAATCAGTCAGGACAAAGAAGAGAAGGGCTGGTTAAGTTGTTGAAAAAGGAGAAAATAGGAGAAAGGCATCGCTAGAGATTAAAAGGCCACTCACAATAGTGTGGGTCTTAAAAAGGAGAGTGAAAGTCATGCGAATGTCAAACGTTTGCCCTTTGTATCTCCAGTGATGAACTTGAAATATACGCATTTCCAGCCATTTGAGTCTAATTTTTGGCCATATTTGGGCATTTTTCAATTTGGAGGGAGTAGATCTAGCACCTTAGTGCAATTTCTAGAGTTTCTGTAGTAGGTTTTGATGAGAAATAATGAACACCATCTGGATATTTTGTCAAATCTACACATTTCTATGGCAAATCAATGAGTTCTTTTTGTAGATCTACATTCCAGGTGTCTTCCCCGACAATCTCTGGCATTTCCTATGAAGAACTATAGCGGTGTACAGCAGCACGTGACAGTGCATGGCAATGGCATATGATAGCGCGTGACAAATGTTTTCTTCCCTCTTTCCAAACAACCTATTTTACTCTTCCTAATGTGTAGAGTTGTGCAAAGTTTCTACGAATTGAAGACATTTTGGTGACAACTTTTATATTTTGTATTTAAAGAATGCTTTGTTCAATTTCTTGCAATGTTTTTGTTTGTACATATACCATGTTTTAATTTAGTTTGTTAGAGTTATAATATAACTAAATTATGATGGTATGAATGTTATGATTATGATGTTTTATGAGATATTTTATATGTTTGAAGTTGCATATTATTGAGTTTAATGCGGTTGAGTGATTAGCTACCACTTAGATGAGTTGATTTGCATATTAAAGACCAATAGGAAATAACATGCAACCATAAATTAATATAGATAGATATATACCATATGATTTGTGTAGATTTAAATGCAAACTGAAACATTCATAAATATTAATGTACTTAGTTCATTTTAATTCATAAATAGAGATATAATGAGTTAATAAGCTAAGTAGGTTTGCTATACCTAGAAATAGGATAGTAAATAAATTAAGACATTCCGCCATCACATGAGTAGAATCAATCTTGCAAGCATAAATAATCAACATTAGTGCCTAGTACTTAGGTAAAATTGGACACTCTAGCATGTTTCATTTATCAAGTTTAGATTAAATTTAGTTGTTTAATCCATGTTTTACCATTTCGATTTGCTAGATAAATTTTAGAAACTATTTACCATTAGTAATTAGTTAGCCTAGTAATCACCAATTTCTATGAGATGGTATCTTACTCATTATTGTATTACTTGTTCAACATGTACACTTGCATGTACGATTTTACTAAACAATAGGCTAGGCTAATACCCTAAGCTTATGGAATTGCTCCTGCATCATAGGCTCTTGTCAACTTTATTCTTCATCTTGCCCCAAGTTGAAGGGCATCCTCCCAAGTTGCATCATTAGGTGTTAGACCTCACCAACGTACTAACCAATCTTCTTTTTTATTTCTTTTTCATCTATCAATTACGGCTTAGGGAGAATAACTAAAATATTGTCTTCCTCCAAGAAGCATGGTAGAGGTAGGGTGCAACTTAACCCACTACCCGATGCATTTCTTTAAAAACTTCCAAGAAATACAAGTGTAAACATGATGACTGGACATGAAAGACAAGATTTTATTAATCTAAAAAGTGCAACCTAAAATTATAATAAGCTTTTATAGGAACTTTGAAATTTTTTAAATACAGCTTTTAAGCCTAGATGATGATGATATCATAACTAAACAATTTTGTATTTCATTTGGAGATATATAATAACTAATATTTTACCTAGAAGAAGAAAAAAAAAAGTAACAACACTCAATTTCTTGTAGAATCTTGAAGGAACCATAATATTTGGGGTCTAACTTCATATTTCTTGGTAAAGCAATGACCAACCTTGCTATGGTTGGAGTCATAAGTAAACAAAGTCTCCTACTTCAAAATTTATCCATGTCCTTTTGTCATAGTTTAGCTCCATCCAATGTTGCATTTTTGCCAACCGTTGTCTAACTAATTTAAGCATTTGTTATGGGAAATTAATTCCTTATACACTGCATCCACCTTGTAATATTCCTAAAATGCAAGCAATGGAGGAGGAACTCAGCCACAAACAATCTCAAAATTGACTTTCGCCTATAGAAGTTTGGCAATTAGCATAACTCAACCCAAGATAACTATTTGACCCAATCTTTTGGATGGTCACTTATAAAGCAACACAAATGCATCTCCAATGCTTGAGTAACAATTTTTGTCTAACCATCTGCCTATGGATGATAGGCTAATGAATAATTAAAATGAGTCCCTTGTAGTTAGAAGAGTTCATTTCAAAAGGCACTCTTGAAAATGGAGTCTTTATAGCAAACTAGTGAGGTCAACACCCCATACAACTTGGAACTTCATCAAAGAAGACCTAGGCCACCATAGTTGTCATGTACAAATAAGGAATAATTAAGAAATGTGTTGGTTTTGATTGGCAATGTACCACAATAAAGATGGCTTATCTTCCCTTAATAAAAGGCAATCCTTCAACAAAATCATAAAAATGTCAAGCCAATTTTGAGATGGTATGGGCAAAGGTTGTAACACTTTTGTAGGCTAAGTATGTTCCCACTTGTTTTTTAACATGTGAAGCATTATCTTTTAAAATTCCTAACATACTTCCCCATGTTCTACCAAACGAATTCTTTGATTCTCTTGTCGTACCCTTTATGATTTCTTACATGCATTGTGTTAACACAAGCGAAGTTTAATAGACATGCCTTTTAGGCACTTATCTTTTAAACCTACATGGATCACATCTAGACAAATAAAAATAAGGCAACGGGCAATGACACAAAATGTGCACCGTAGTGGAAAAATATGGGTATGTATATTTCTGGACAAACGGGTTATAGTAAGACCCACAGAACGTGAATGGGTTCAGGGAAAGGATCTCCGGAATATTGGGTAGCTATCATTAAACCAAGTAAAATACTTTATAGAATGCACATAGTAGAAAACGTAGCCAGAACTTCGGTCAATGCCACATAAGCATTAGGATTTGTTTCTTGATTTGTTCTATTTTTGTGTAAATCAATTGTGATTGGATTGGGATTACAACTCCAAATAGGTAAAGATTTCTATTGAACTAGATATGTGTTAATCAAATTGAACTTTGTAATTAAGAGAAAATTGTCGATAAAATCACATAATTTCTTTATTGTCATATTTTGTGCTTTCCCCCAAATTGAAGGTTTTTTTGTAACATTTAATCCTTTCTTTTTCACTTGATATCAGTCATCCTCCAACTCACACCTCATTGGTCTTATTTCCTTTGGCCACTCCCTTCTCCTCATTTAATTCCACCATGATTTCCTCTCCCCTTCCACCAATTTCAAACCCAACCCTAACCAACCTAATTACTCCAATTATCCCTCCTCCAACCACCATTAAGTGGTTTGATGGCTCTAATTTCATCATTTGGCATACCCAAATCATGCCATTCCTTGCCTATGTCTAATTGTTGCCACTAATCAACAGGTCTAAACCCAACTAGTTGAAAATCCTAACCTTACCCGACAGCACCTCTTCTCCCAACTCAGCTTATATAGTGTGGAACTTTCATGACCATGTAGAACACCAACAAACTCACCTCCATCAATGAGAAGAATTTTGATAATTAATATCATACACATTTTTTAGGGGCTCAATGATGGGTTGACCATGGCAATTTTCAGTGCAATCCTAAAAGGTGTTGTTGCATCAAGAGAAGCTTCATTCTCTCATCTTGGCTCACAAAGAATGGACAATTCTCCATGACTTGATGGCACTATCAACCACTTCTGTGACATACTCAAGCAACTTCTTGACCAACTAGGCACCATTGCCTTTCCAAAATCCTCCCTGACCATAACCCAAAATCCTTCAACCAAGATTTTACCCACTCCACCAAGACAAAAACTACGATGGTAGAATGGCCAGTGCCAAGGACCCTTTTGCCAACTCTACCGTTAGCCCTATCATGTTGTTGCCATCCAGTAAGAGTTCCTTAACCATGCCATAAATGAAAATCAAAAAAATTATCACAATGTCTCCACCATCGCAAATTAAACATGACTTCCAACTTGTTACTTTGTCAATTGAACTAATGTCTTTTTTCACATGTATCTTTTTAAGAGAGGTCTATACCAATTAGGCCCCAAGGTTCGTTGATTTCACCTACCTTGGTCATGTCCATCACCTACATAAATCTCTATGTGGCTTAAAGTGGTAACCATGTGTTTGGTGCCAATGCTCCTTTTTGGTCTCCCTAGGATTCAATATCTCTGCCACCAACACCTTATTGTTTACCCTACACATTGCTAGCTACAACCTCATCTTTTTGTATATATGAATGACATCATCCTCACAAATTCTACTTAAGCCCTATTCTCTAGTCTTCTCACCTCTTTATAGTAGGAATTTGTTGTTAAGGATTTGACTCCTTTCCATTACTTTCTTGGTATCAAGGTCCAACCTATTACTAAATAATCTTATCCTACACTAGGCCAAGTTCCACTTGACATTTTGAATCATGCCAAGATGTAAGATGTCAAGGCCATTTCAACACCATACACTACAAATGAGCATGTGTCACTTTGGAGTAGTGAAATCCTCGTGGATCCTCTTTTATACTATAACATTATAGGAATCTTATAATACCTCACTCTCATTCAACCTGACATAGTCTATGCAATTAACACTATTTGTTAATTCCTTTATCACCCTATCATGGCCCACTAGCAAGTTGTGAAACGAAATTTGCTCTATTTGGCAATCACTACCCTCCATGATGTTGGAAGGGTTAGCTTTCAGGTTCCTTTAGGTTGAAGAAACAAACAAGTATAGAAAGGTAATCAAAATCTAATAAGATGGGCCCCTTCTATATTTAATTAATTAACAAATTAGTGAATCTCCAAAGAAGCAAATTTATGTAACCAACTCCCTAAAAAATGAACACCTCAACACCTTTTTTACCAAAAGAAGACAAAACTTGATGATAAGCACCTTGTTTTCAACGCCCAGGCCACGAGAGATCTCTCCCGCAACATGCCCTCCTCGTTTTCCCACCTCAATAAGCCTTCTATTCTACCCCAACTCGTGTTTACTTGACCTAGCTTACCCAAAAATGTCTTCTTCCCATGGAATCATCCTTACCGGCTCCCCTTATGGCTCCATTACAGCCTATGATGCCTCCTCGGGTGTCATTCTAGCCCGCTTCTCTGGCAGCCGATCACCTCGTCAAGGCCTCTCTCTTGCTGGAAGCACTTTCATTGCGGCCTCTCATATCTCCTCGGCCACAGTTTCCGGTTCCATCAACCTCTATAACTGGTGGTCTTCAACTGTCTTCAACCACCTTCCTCTCCCTGAACCTGTTGCTCCCCTCACTGCCACATCTGATGGTATGTATCTCTTTGCCGGCGGCCTTTCAGGCAATATCCATGCATTGTCACTTCCCTTGGGAAACGTACTCAAAACACTTCCTGCACACGACAAACCTGTTTCTTGCCTCAAAATCACTGATGACGGCTCACTTCTGCTTTCTGGCGGTGGCGATGGTACCATCGTTGTTGTCCCAATCTTTAGATTCGTAGAGGCCTCAGCAAAGGAGAAGGGAGTCAGTCTCGTGCTGCACCGGTTTATTGGACATACTGATTCAGTTACTGACATTACTTCTGGGACAGGGCTATACAACCCCATAGTTGCTTCTTGCTCATTAGATTGCACATGTAAGTTCTGGAATCTTATACTTGGGGCGCATCTACGGACAGTGGCATTCCCTTGCACACTTTTTGGGGTTGCTCTAGACTTAACCGAGACGGAGTTTTATGCCGCAGGATCAGATGGTTTTGTTTACAGGGGAATATTGAAGATTGAAAAGAAACTTGTTAGGCAATACCATGAACTGGTCAAATGGGCCCAAAAGCATGATGGGACAGTCATATCTTTGGTGATGACCAATGAGGGGCGGAATTTGGTATCTGCTGCAGATGATGGAAGCGTATGGATTAGGGAAGTCCCCACAGGGCAGGTTATTATGGCTTTGAAAACTGAGACAGAGAGCATTAGTGACGTGGTCGTGGCCACGAGAAACAATTATAATAACAGAGGGCAAAGTGTAGTGGGTGCTGGAATTAACGAAGCAGGAGGAAGGAGTCATGATTTCTTCGATAGAGAGTTGAGTTTTCCCGTTAAGCAGACGCTAGAAATGGAAGATATACTAAGCGTGATGGCAAACGATAGAGCCAGAGCCATTGACATGCTAGAATCTGCTATACAAGTGTACGAGAGGCTCTTGGAACTCATTCTGGAAGAAGCCAAGCAAGGAGCTCGCAACGCTATCGTGTAAGAGAAAGATGGCATGTGAATTTTACTAGCTATGTTTCTTATCAAATGAATGAAGAATTAAACAGATTTAAGTGTAGCCTTACTGATTTGACTTCTAAAGCATTAAAAAAAAAATTTAAATGGATGAGCCAAGTTTAAAGACCAGAACAACAGCTTAAAACAGATCAGTAGCAGAGGGAATTCACCACCCTCAAGATTGCAGTGGTAATATCTAAGCTGGGCTGTTGGCATCCATCTAGCCGTGTTTGGAGAATGGCCCTGCTTTTCCCTGTCCATAATTGTAGAATGAAACCTTCAGCCATAAATAAAACTTACAACCGTGGAAGCAAAATAACTGTCCCTTTGACTCTTATGCCTGTGAAGATTGGTTGTCCATGGTTGTTTGTTGACACAAAATAGGAAGGATCTATACGAGCAATTTTTGTCAATAATTTTCTAAAAGTCCTAGGGGAGATAACGATTTCAAATGTATAAATGGTATTATTCTCTTTGGAGAATCGTAAAAATCGATTGAATTAGACTTTTGAATCGTCATAATCAATTATTTGATTCTTTGAAGCCTATAGATATAGTATAATTGATCAATTGTCTTATAATTTTTTAGTTATTAGTGAAATTTAACATGTTCTCACCATATAACATGTGATCATATACGTACTGTTGCATGTAGATCTCTTGATAAAATAGTTTCCAGGGCATTAGATAGTGGACTTCAATTTTAATGGAATTTGTAGAGTTAATTCTAAATAAGAATTCAATTGCAACCACTAAGCAAGATTTTCTTGGCTATAGAAAATATGATCAAAATTGAACTCTTCAGATAGAACTAAGCATGGTTTTCTTGCATACTACTAGGTTACTTGCATTTAGTTCACACCAAAATTTCTACAAAAATTGTAGAAATTGGTATAAAAATAACAACAAAACTAAAGCAAATATCAAGAACAATAAGAAGAATAAAGAAGGAAGAAATATGTATTTCTAGATGAATTATGAGTACACTCTAACTATCTTTTATAGTGGTTGAAAACCAAACATAAGTCATCTCTTAATGATGATGAACAAATACCAAATTGATTATGAAAACCATAACTACGAAGAATCCTAAAACCTTTCGAATTTTGAGCAAAAAATTTCATCAATTATGTTGATGATTCTTTCTCCTTTTCATTGTAATAAAAAGCTCGTTTTCTTCTAATTTAAACACCCATAATTTCACCTTCATCCATTTTGAATAATTGTCAAAAGAGGGAGAGAAAGAATTGTTCTTGTGTGGGCATGAGGAAGAAGATGACACACATGAGATGCACTCACGCATCTTCATGTTGTCTGTGGGTTGCCTTGGTAGAATGGCACATGTGTTACATGCACTTGCTTTAACATCTGAAACCATTGCTTCTGCTTTAGACATGGCTGACGTGGCAATTTTTTAGTTTTTGTTTTATTTCTGTGTTTGGTTGGCCGATGGGACTATTAGCAATTCTTTGTTATTGGTGGTTCCATTTTTGTTTCTAAAATCCCCTTGCAAGCTAACATGTCAGTCTACACTATGAGCCAATTTTAAAGTAGTTAGAATCGAATGGATGATACACCTTTTGTAAATATATCAACTATTTGATCAACAAAAGAAATGAAATGTATAAAAAGTTTCTTTGTTTTGATTCTCTCACAAATAAAGTGAAAATCAATTTCAACATATTTTGTTCTTGCATGGAAAATAAGATTAACGATTAGATAAAGTGCTAATAAATTATCACACCAAAGTGGGAGAGGATTAGATTATTTTACATGAAGATCTTGTAATAAAACTTTTATCCAAATAAGTTTTGTAGTGGTACCCGCAAGACATTTTAACTCACCTTTTGTACTAGAGCAAGCAACAGTTTTTTATTTTCTAGAACTTCAAGAAATTATATTTGTTCCAAGGAAAATACAAAATCCTCCTGTTGATTTGTGATCATCACAATCATTAGCCCATCCAACATCAAAATATGCATGAAGATTATTAATTTATGGTTTTGTTATTTGAAAACCATATCTAGGGATATCAACCAAAAATTGTAACATACGTTTTACAAATGCCTAATAAGTAAGAGAGGGATTATGCATGTACTGACATATAATGTTAACAACTTATAATCAAGTATTGAAGAGATCCAACAATACTATGGTAATGTGTTGGTATAGTTCACCATCATTTATGGATGGTGGATGATTTGTGGTGCATGATGTAGACATTCCTTAAGCTTCATTCATTTTGGCTTAAAAAATTATTTCATGAGCAAATTTTGTTTGATGAAGCAAAAGACCATTATTAGAATAGTTGGCTTCAGTTCCCAAAAAATAATGAAGTTACCTAATTCCTTGATATCAAATTCAATTTTAAGTTGTTCAAGGATTTTTGACATTGGAGCTATAAAACTTCCTATAAAAATAATGTCATCAACATACACAAGGAGAAAAATACTATATGTTGTTGTATGTAATATAAATAATGAAGAATCTACTTGGAAAATTTTAAACCCAATATGTAGAAGGAATTGATTGAGTTTGTGATTCCATGCTCATGGAACTTGTTTTAACCCATATAAGGATCGTTTTAATCAACAAACAAATTCTAGTTTGGTTAAGTCAACAAATCCTTGTGATTGAATCGTATATACTTCTTCATCTAAAATGTCATGGAAGAAGGTATTTTTAACATCTAATTGCTTGATGTGCCACCCTTTAGTATATGCCAGAGCAACTATAATTGGTACTATAACTAGCTTAGCAACAAGATTGAATGTGTCATGATAATCAATGTATGGTTGTTAGTAAAACCCTTTACCAATAAATCATGCTTTATATTGTTCAAGAGTACTATAAGATTTTAGCTTAACTTTGTATACCCATTTATAGCCGATAGGAATAATATGTGAAGGTGGAGGAACAAGATCCCATGTCTTGTTTTTTAACAATGTGTTATACTCTTCTACCATGATAGCATGCCAATTAGAATCTTTTGATGTTTTTATATAGTTTTTGGGTTCATGATAATAATGTACAGAAGTTGTGAGAGCATATGTATGATCACGTAATAAAGTATGCTGGGAAATTTTTCCTCCCTTTACTCTTATATGTTGGGTTTTATGGCTTAACAAGAATGGGGGGTTGTATTGTTTATCCCAAGAATTAGCAATAATTTTTTCTGATCTAAATATTCTAAGAGCTTATACAAGTCACACAAATGAGGCAAGCATCAAGCAGACAAATTATACGCAAGTGACAAGTAACTTGATAATGATATGGTTAACTATCATCAAATATTTCATAACTATTTAACAAGTAAAATAGCCCGATAGTATCAAGCAAATGATAAACCAATTAGCAACAAATAGCAAGTAACATTCAAATCATTAGAAGGAAAAGAAGAAACACCAGATTTACCACGGTGGTTTGGCACTCAATCTTTGAGTCCTTCATTCACCTTCTTCTCCTACAATCTAACTGATTGAAGTCTCCTTTACTCAACCAAATTAGAAGAAAATATTCTCTCTAATCCAAATAATTCATTCTCAAAGGAATTCTCAAGTTTGAATACAATATAAGGTCAATTAACCTTAGTTCAAGTAGCAAATCCCTTAAAGATGAAATATAATGAGGGATAATGCTAATACAAGAGCTTATACAAGATATTAAATGTAATTATAAGCTCTAATCTTGAAACCCCTAAATATCTTCATATTAGGGTTTCGGATTTACAACTTAGTTTATGTGCAAATGATTATATATGTTCAATTAGCACATAAACAAAGATATATCACAATGAATAATTACACAGAAGTGATAATAAGCTACGTATCAAGGATATCACGAAGCTTCTTCACAGTGGACGGAGAATAAACTCAAGAATGACTTTCTCAAATAATAACTCAAAGATATTCATTTCAAAAACCGTCATCTTAAACATAGTGACTTTCTCTTATATATGATTACAAAAATAGAGAACCAAGAGATGATTTCTGCCATGCCCATCATATCATAGGTTTCTTCCCGTTGAGAGAATGTAGCTTGTACCTTTTTTGATTCCACATCAGCTTCTTCATCAAACCGAGCTTCAGATTATGACATTCTTTTAAAACTTCTGCAAATCTTCTCATTAGAGAAACAAAGATGCGACTGCGGTGAGAGAGACAGAAAGGGGGCGTCGGTGTTTTGAATAGAGGCTAGGGCTTCTAAGATGATCGAGACACTTAAGTGTCTTCTGAACGGCACCATCTTGTGAGCTGAATAGTAAGTGTCAAAGCACGGGCTAAGGGCATATTACGGGCCAAGCTAGTTTTAAGTGTAGATCATGGGCTGAATCATTTATAGGAACAGAACACGGGCCAGATCAATTATAAGAGCAAATCACAGGGCAGATCATTTATAGGAACAGAACACGGGCCAGATCAATTATAAGAGCAAATCACAGGGCAGATCATTTATAGGAACAGAACACGGGCCAGCTCTTAATGAGCTCAATCCAGCTATGAGCATAGTCCAATAATATAGGCACGGTCCATTAATATAAGCATTTAGCAAGCTCACATTTGATGTAACATATAACCTCACTTGAATTAAGATCAAGCTTGAATAAAAGCTCCTTGTTCCTATTAGTTCATAAAGCCAAGTATCATTTTCTTAAAAATATATTTTTAATCAATCATTCACAAATAGATTTCCTAATAACATTCTAATAGAGGAATGTAGGAACCTGGCTACTTTATAATATCATTAATTGATATTGTAATTTGCACATATTTTACTTCCTATGATTTTCTTTTGTACATATAAAAAATATTTTTATTTTAATAAATAATTCACAATAGATTTTGTCATAACAAAACCCTTATTTTCCAACATTGTAATCATTGAATGGTTATATGTGGAGGATTGTTGGATCAAGTTATAATCTTCATATGTTATCCTGAAATAGTTAAAATAGCTAAAGTAATTTCAATATAAGGATGTGGCATTATGAAATTGGTACCAATTTTTTGGGTATTTGTTTGAAAGGGAAATTCATTTTCATTAAATATAGCATTAGCAACAATATAAATTTTTTTTGTTTGTAAGCAAAGAAAATGATAGCCTTTATATCCTATGGGATAGCCTAAAAAAACACAAGGTTTTGATTGCATATCAAGTTTATGTTGAGCATAAGGCCTCAAGTAAGGAAATACCAAGCACCCAAGAATCCTTAAATGGGAGATACAAAGTTTTTGATTAGATAGTTTTTCCCATGGGGTTTTGTTATTTATCACTAAGCTTGGTAGACAATTAATAATATGTGTTGCACTTTCAAAAACAAAATCCCAATATTGAAAAGGTATATGTACATGATTTATCATTGATAATCTTGATTTAGTAATATGCTTATGTTTTCTTTCAACACTTACATTTTGATATGAAGCATAAGGACTTAATATGCGTTAAGAAATACCCTTGTTAGATAAAAGGGTTTTAAAGTCTTTAGAAGTAAATTATGTTGCTCCATCACATTAAATATTTTTTTTATTGTAGTTTGAAGTTGATTTTCAAGAAACGTTTGAAATTTTTTGAATATTTGAAGAAATCCATCTCTAGTTTTCAAGGAATAGATCTATGTAAATTTGGAATAATCATCAAGAAAAAAAAAATTCTATTCCCTTAAGAAGTTGTAATTGGTGCAAGACCCCATATATCAAAATGGACTAAGTCCAAAGAAGCGTTGGAAATATTATATGTAGATAAATGCAACTATTGTTGGCTTTTACTAATGCTACAAGTAGTACAAGTTGATGGAATATTTTCAGCAAACTAAATATTCATTATTTTTAGCAATCTTATTACATTTGCATAATTAAGATAGTTTAATCTATAATGCCAAGCCATTACATTTATTGTAGAAATATAAAAAGTCTTTGGTGATTGCTAAATAGCACTAAGCTAAGGTGATATAGTCCATTTTCAGTTGGTTCTTGTAGTAGGATTTGTCCCATTGTCAAACTCTATACATGACAAAAATGGAGAAAAAAATGAGAAAACACAATTGTTATCTTTTGTAAACTTAGAAACATATAGCAAATTTTTTATTATATGAGGTACAATAAGCACATTAGAAACAATATTACTAGTGGTTAATAAATTTCATTCCATTCCCAACAATAACTGCTTGATTTCCATTATAATTAAGCAATTGAGTAATATTATAGTCATTTGGTGAGATATGATGTATTGTGCCAGAATCAAGAAACCAGTCAATTTAAGTGGAGGTTTGGTGAGGTTGTGGTTGAGTCTTCTTAACAATATTGGCTTGAATATTCTAGGGGCCTTGGAAGTTATTAGTAGGCCCAGAATTGGAAGGAACATACTTGTAGCGACATTGACGCACAATATGTCCTAGTTTGCAACACATCTGACAAAAATACATTGTGTTGAGGTTTGCTACAATAACCAAGAACAAGGGAATGTCCTTGATTGGAGAGATTATTAAAGCATCCTCCTAGATTGCTAGCAAATTGAGAACACTACTAATTAGCAAGGATGGTAGCAGGACTAACGGCAAAGGTAGCTACAATAAGAGAGCCTTGTGTAGTCATTTCAATGTGAGCTTCCTAGGTAAGGAGTAATCCATGGAGATCCTCACAAGGAGGAAAGGATTTTAGTGTATGGACAACAACTGCAATGGCAAAAGGTGCATAGGGGTGCCAAGACCTTAGAAAACATGAGTTAAGTACTCATTTTCTGAGATAATTTTACCTATAAGGAAAAGTTGATCTGTAATACCATTTACTTCTTGAAGAAATTTAGTTTCCATTTAATGCCCTTTGGTTTTCGTCTAAAGGCATAAGCAAAGAGCAAAAACTCATGTAGAATTGTGAGCCATGAATTTAGATGATAAGACTTGCCATATCTCTATTAAGTGTTTGCATTGCCGAGTTATGGTCACAATAATGTCACTACAAGTGCAAAAAATCCAGCCACAAGTAGTATGATCCCTAATTATCTAATCTTGATAAGTTGGATTTGAATCACAAGTGATATTGCCTTGTTCATCAGTTTTGGTAATAAACTCTTTTGGACAAGGGACAAAGTCATCAATAACACCAAGTAATCTATTTGCTTGAAGGAAAGGCTTGATTTGAGCTTTCCAAAAAAAAAAAAAAAAAGGACCTTTGAGTTGCACACTAATGGCAAGAAAAAGACTAGGATTGGGCAGAAGAAAAGCACAAGTAGCAACATGAACATGGTTGACATTGGAAGCTATTTGCAAAACAAAAATGAATTGAAAAGAAGGGGAAAAAAAAAAACTTTTGCCAAAAGGCTAAATTGATATCAAGTTAAAACCAGAATTTCTACAAAATATTGTAGAAATTCATATAAAAATAATAATAAAATTAAAGCAAATATCAAGAACAATAAGAAGAATATTTTTGGATTAATTGTGAGTACACTCTAATTATCTTTTTATAATAGTTGAAAAATAAATGTAAGTCATCTCTTAATGATAATGAATCAATACGAAATTGATTATAAAAACCATAGTTATAAAAAACCCTAAAACCTCTTAGATTTTGGGTGGAAAATTTCATCAATTGTGTTGATGATTCTTTCTTTTTTTCAATGTAATAAAAAGCTCATTTTCTTTTTATTTAAACACCCCTAATTTCACCTTCATTCATTTTGTATAACTGTCAAAAGAGGGAGAAAAAGAATTGTTCTTGCACTGGCATGAGGAAGAAGACGACGCATGTGAAATGCACATGCATATCTTCAAGCTATCATGGGTTGCCTTGGTAGACTAGCACAGGCTTGCTTTAACTTCCAAAAATCGTTGCTTTTGTTGTCGGCTCCATTGTTGTTGGCAGTTGCGTTTTTGTTTCTAACACATTTAAAAGAAAATACTTATCTTTTTTTGACATGAAGTGATCTTGTATTTGCTTTTTTCATTTATTTTTATACATTGGAACTTAAAATTTTATTAAGATATTTAGACATTGATAATAGGACAGAAGACGTTTTTATGTAAAAACTTAGAGATATAATCTAATGGCAATTGCTAACTTGAGGGTACAAATTTTTGTTTGTTCGAAATCGACGCCCAAAGATGTGGCTACCTTGCTTGCGTAGATTAAATAAAATTCAACTACGGTTCAGGGACAGAACAGTCAGAAAAAATCTTGCCAGCAACATACTGCAAGACATTTGTGTAGTATTTTATTCAAGATTTGTTGGATTTGTTTTCTCCTCTCTAATTCTCAGTGGCAATAAGATTAAAAGCTAGCAGTCGATCTTGTTTCCTCCTGGATAATTAGTTGGTGCGCATCATCTTAACTTCTGGGTCTAATCTTGCTTCAATAACATACATATAAACCTCGAGTATTTTCCGACATTTTTTTTATTTCGGAGCTTCTGGGGTCGTGCTGCAAATAGACCGACAGGACAGTGACAGAGAGAAAATGAGCCTTGTCTATTTCCAGCATGACCTTACAAATCCAAGAAGCTAGTGGAAAATTAAGAGCAATCAACTTACAGTGGGAAGTACACTTGAAACAACAGACATAAGGTTCAAACTACAAATACCGTTCAACTTTCAAACCACCTTTTATGGGACTCTTAACTGAGACCAAGGATTAAACCACCCACTCGTGCCGGTTGAAGACAAAATCCTTGGACATCCAGATTATGCAACTTAGAGGCAAGGGATTAATTAGAGTTGCCTTTGTCGCTCCGAGATCATAACATTACGTCGACAATGCTGGAGATTTTCCTCACGCAAGTAGCATATGTCAGGAACAAAAACTGCACCTTCCAATGAATTCTGATGGTTCTTCGGCCAGTATAGCCCTGAAGCAGTCGGTGGTGAAGGGATCTGAGGCACTGCCCATGAGGTCTCTGGCACCTGACCCAGGAAGTCCTCACTATCCAGTTCTTCCTCAGCAGCCCTTAAGATTGGGGAATCAGAGTCCCCAAGCTTGCCACTATCACCCTGGTGCAATCAGTCATCAAGTAGAAAAAGGAAAATACGTGAACCTTTGTTCCTTTACACCTAGATGAAATAACAACTAGGTCATACAAAACAAAAATTCATGGCAAATCTAAATAGTAAAAGGAAATTTGCATCCATCCGTGAAACCTGCAGTTAGCGAAATGAATTAGCACAGATTCAAGGAAGGCACATACATGGATTTCCTCCAGTACTCCTCAACCTGAATACCAAACACCTAGGTTCTATTTGCATATTCCAACACAATACATGACTAATACACGGTTGTTGTGGGTCAAATGCTGCCACAAACATCAGAAGCCAAGTTACTCCCTTATAAAAAGGATCAAGAGAAAAATCATAATAGACATTCTCTATAAATAGGAAAAGTAAGATATATTTACACTTGAAGTCCACCTTTATGAAACAAATTAACATTCAGTGAAACGTAACATTCTCATTGAGCAGAGTTCTCCCCATGTCCAACTCCGTGCTTGTAATAGAGGATAATCTATGTAAGCATGTTATGTCTCCCACTTGATTTGCTAACAAGAAAGTGATAACTTTAAGGCACTGAAAAGGACTACGCTTCCATCATTATTTTCATTGTTAGTGAGGTTCACAACAGTAATGTACTCTACATACGCCAAATCGAACCTAGAACAAATCCGATCAAAACTCCTTGTTTTAAGCAATACAAGCGAGAACCACTTGCCCATTGATGAGTCTGATGTAGAAATAGTGACAATAATACAGACAGAGATTCACTTCCAAAAAGCACACGGAGGACGAGAGCAAAGACTCTAAGATGATAAATATGGCCTTATCTAGTACGCATGGGTTAACTACAAGCATACCTTAGATGATCCATTATCCATGCACCCATAGTCCTGACTGAATTCAGTAAGTCCAAAATATTCATCCATAGGCCACTGCGGAATGATTCCAGCCAGAGGAACCCCAGAATATGGTACTTTTGTGGATGTGAACTCCCCATTTCCACCAACATGGGCCGATAATATTTCATTGTATTGACCAGCCGATGGTAATGATGAGTCTCTTCTGGACACAGACGGAGACTTATTTTCCAAGCCTTTTTGCCCAGAAGCTGACTTCACCGATGAAGAGGTAGCAACAGGTTCATTGGGTTCGAGGCCAACTTTTACGCCAGTTAGCAAAAATCTCTGATGATTGGATACATAAACATTTGCTTTATGTATGGCAACATCACATTTTCTGCAGAGTAAAGCTCGATCCTCTAGACAAAAGAAGTACCCAACTGTCTCCTGTCACAGGAGTGAAATATCAGCAGAAGTTGATCTAAAAGAAATAGGTTTTAAATTCACAAAGATAAAGGAAAGGAAAAAAGAAGGAAGATATAAGTAACAGCTTTCATTTCAGTCTTTGAAAACTATGAGAGCATATTCATTGAGGAAACAGCAGTTTCTGGTAAGAGCAACTAAAATAAGAACATGTTCCCATGTTTCACTTGGGACTTCCAAAATGGATAATTTCTAACGAACCAAGTCAGCATTAAAAATATTAGTTATAAAATCTGACCATAAGTTATTATATGGAAAAGGGAATAGAAGCTTGCAATTCTAGTAAAATTGATATGACAAAAGACCAACAGTAATCAAATTTAAAAGACTAGATACATGAACATAGCTAGTTGAAAAGGTAACCTAATAATTTGAGGTCTAGTAGAAGGGTTCTCTACAAGTAACAACATTCAATTTAAAACTCCCCTGCAGTTACCATCAAATTGGAATGTTTTAGATCACCGAAAAAGAAACAACACATCATCATCTATACACTACTAAGTTGCTCACATTGTCACCGAATGCTTTCAGCAATTCTACCTTCACATGTTCCTATCCCAGTTTGTAGCTAGTGTTTACGTCACTTGATAATTCACCAGAATGCACAAATTTAACCAAATATATAACATGCTATACTGTAACTTCTGATAAGTCATGGAGTTAAAGGGTACCAAGCCGTTCTATTTATATGCAATATACGGGCTCCTTTGAGCACAACCCAGTAATGTGAAGTAATATGCTCAAGAATACCTAGCTTTCTGCAAGTTGCTTGTTTTCTCTGATCCAAAAAGTTTTAGACATCCATCCCAAGCACTTTGCATAAGATTAGAAGTGGATGGTGAGGACAATAACCAAAAACTAGGTATAGTGACACAAAATACGAATTCAATGATCCAAAAAGTTTGGGTAGCTCACAGACCGTCAACATGTAGCATAGTATTTTCTAATAAACATGGATCTTATCCACTTCTCTCTATCTATTTTGTCAAACTAGATAAAATTTTTAACAATTCAATCTTCTCCAAGATCAAAATCCTCTACGCGTAATCTTTGCAGCCAACTAAGCCCGTCTTCAACCCCCAAAAAACTCAGCTTCTTTTTCACAAAATCTTTTTCTTTTTTCTTTTCAAAATTTTCTCCCTAGTACTTATCTTCTACTTCATTTCCCATTCTACACACAAGCAGAACTTTCTCCAACACTGAGAGTCCATCACCTCCAATCACCTCAAGTGCCTCAGAAATTTTATATTGGGGTGTAATCTCCAATCCTAAATCCAGTCTGCTTGATCGGCTCATGTGTACTTTTGCATGCTTCTGCACAGCTATCACTTTCTGCTAGCAAATTGCTTAAAAAACCCTTTCAATCGGCGTGAAGCACCTCAAAACACATTAACTATCGTTTGGGGAGACTTTAATGCCCAAAGGAAGTTAGAATTTTACTTTCCTTTGTCTCGAATCGCATAATGCTTAACCCACCGCTGCGAGCCCGATTAGAGCAAACTCCCCATTGCCTAACAACCCAAAAACAAATATAGACCACCCGAAACAAAATTTACTATCCATTTCGCAGGAAGCATCACAGAGTGAAGACCCCGAGTTCAGAAACAAAACAAATTAGTCATTTTTAGTTGAATTCAGTGCCAAAAAAAGAAAAGAAAAGGAAGAAAAGAATATCAGAAAATCTTGAAACCAGGCTCAGAGAATCATGCGAAGTCACTCGATATATACACCTGGCAGATATCACACTTGGGCATCTGAGAGGAGGAACTGGAGAGAGGGACCCTCTGGTGCATGCTGGCCAGCTTGTTGGCCGCGTGAATTTTCTCGTCGCACGCCAAACACAGGGCGGCCTCGTCGGCACAGCACAGCACCCCGGCCTCCGCCACTTCGCACACGTTGCACTGTATCTTCATCCTTCACCCACCCACACCCCCCCTCCCCCCCCGGGCCCTCCCTATCCCTATCTCTATCTCTACCCAGAAATTTCTCCTTCCAGTTTCCCTCTTCGCGAAATGAATCCCAGAGCGGCAAGAGCGACGTCAGGCTTGAAATCCGAGAAATTGGATATTTGGAAATTCTGCGGCGGTGAAAGTGGAGCCACTGGGAGCGGCGAGTTGGGAGGGGGGTTTAAGAACGGGACCGATTCCTTTACAAGAAAAATGAGTGATATTTTTTGAGGCTGCGTTTGTGCTTTGTACACGTGGAGGCCTCTCCCTAGTGTCGTGGCGTGGGAGACCAACTTGGGTGTTGGATTTACCATTACTTAATACAAAAGATCTGCTAAAAACGATGATTATGCTGCTACAGAGACAACGAAATTCGAGCCCCTCAACAGTCCTCGGTAACTACCATGTCCGGCTAGAATTTAGGGAAGCCAGACAAGGTATAGAATTTGTTTAGTAACATCAATATGTTGCTCATTGTATAAGTAGATATAACGTGAGCTTTATATTAATGATGTATAAACTAATATTTATTATTGAGACAATAAAATGTGATTATATTAGTTCATTTTAATTTTACACATATTATACATATATTCTCTTTATTGCATATATGGTATTAGTTAGTGTGAATATTTTATTTATTTTATAAACTTTAATGAGTGAGGTTATTTATATGAACAATTTATTGATTAGTTAAGTTTCCTTCTAACTCTTTATTTGTATATATCATACCTTGCTATAGAAAGAAATTTGGAAATAACAATATTAATTACTTTTATTGCATTTGGGCATTTTCACCACATCGTCTACTATGTCCTTCTCTCCCATAAAACACTAAACATATTTATTCGTAAAATACACTACACACACATAAATAAATAAATAAGACAAATAGCGATATGTTTTTGGACTTGTTTTGCATATTTTATGAAACTTATTTTATGTTTTGATTATGTAAAGGAGCCTCTTTTAAAGTCTTATTTTCTTACACAATAGTCATGGATGGGCAAGAAGGTAAGAAGGTAAGAAGGTAAGTAAGTAAGTAACCTCGCATGCCCTCCGCATGACACTCACTTTATTTGATGTGGATGCACTTAAGGCCCAATATCACGAGTTCCAACATTAAGGAATTAAAAGTTCACAACATAATCTAATAGGTCTAAGAAGGCTAAGGTTGAAGAAATAACTCAAGAATATTTCATAACATCTCTGCAAAATTTAATATGAGAGGTTTTCAAAATAATTGTTGAGTCTTTAATTTCTTAGGTTTAATTTGTTGTTTGAGAATATTTCTTTTTGTTTGGTTTTTTTATAATTGTTTAGGTTCCTGATTTATTTAAGTTTCATACTTTTCAGATTTCTGATTTGTTTAGGATTTCTTATTTGTCAAAATTCAGATTTGTTAAGACTTCCTTAATTATAGAGATTCTTGATTTATCAAGATCCTTCTAAAATTAGGTTTTAAGAATTCTTGATTTATCATGATCCTTCTAGAATTAGGTTTAGCTGTCTATTTAAAGAGAACATTGTTTCAGTTATAAGTAGAGTTATTTTTCAAATAATAGAAACTCTAAAGTTGTGTGATTAATTTTTGCATCTTTTATCCAATTCTTGTCAAGAATGAGTGGTGGTCCTTGACTAGTAGCGTTGCTTTTATGTCTTGGAGATTGTTGACATTTATCTTTTATTTTTATTATTCTTATTTTTATTTTTTCTCATTTCTTTCCTACTAAATACTCACCTTTTCTCATAAAAAACTTAAAACACTAAAAAAATAATTTTTTAGTTATTTTCTTAACCCAAGCTCGTTCAACCCCACCGTAAGATTCGCATAAGTATTAGTCTCTGAAGTTGGTGGCGACTGCTTCCCGTGAGTGTTGCTCGAGCCTCCCTGACATGGAGAGGTATCTACCCCGATGGCAAACTCATGATTGTAGGACTAAAAAATTGTTTGGACGATATTTTTACACGTCATTGGACCTTTTTCTCCGGTTCTAGGAGGACAGATTTGACATTTTTGAACAAAAATCAAGTGCGAAAGTCAAAACTGTCTTTTCCTTTTATCCAGTAAATATCTTTTTTTTTTTTTTTTACTTTTTTAACACAAATATATAAAATATGCTGCATTACTTCGTCTCATTAAACTTTAAGTTGAAACTTGAGTTTTTATTTACATCGAGTTTGCCCACTAATTCCTAAGCTGCCATTATTCGCTGGTTGACTCAGCTGGGTTAAGGCGTTAAGGGGAGGGAGGCTCATCCTTGCACTTATAAAATCTTTATTTATTTTTTAAAATTTTTTTAACCAATGTGAGACTTCTTCTTAACTATCTTTTCCGTCACATACTAAGTCCATGGCCGTCTCGCTTTATTTCACCCACAGACTCTCCTCCGAGTTCTAATACCAATTGTAGTGTTTTTGGACTTTTACCTCCTTAAAAGCTAGCTCGAAAGAGAGCCCCGCCCTCACACTTATAAGCTCCTCGTTTTTCTCTCTTTTTACGGGACTTCTTCAAAACACATGTGGCAGGAAAAATAGCTGGCATAGAAAACATGGTTGTCTGAGGCGGCAGGAAGATCGCCTTAGACAGTGGCAATGGGTTAATAGAGAGAGGGACCAAAAATCATTGATAACGCTGACGGGAGACAGAGGTCAGACATGGCAGCTTGTGGTGGGTCACGGTTGGCTAAAAATAGTGCTATAAATTATCGTTGGGACTTGTGACCCGTACAATAGTCGGAAAAAATGGCAGGTTATGTGTGGTTGGTTGACCATGCAAGATGTTTAGATTTTTTTTTTTTTTTTTTTGTAAAAACAAAAAGAAGAAGGTGAAAGGATTTGAATCGGAATCTCTAAGGTCAAAAACCAATATCTCTATCGTTCAGGTATCCTGATACAATGTACTGGTTGGTTCAGGATGAACTCGGCGAAAAGGACCGACCGAGAAGATGTTCACACAGTGAACTCCCTTCGGCGATTTATGATCGTACAAATCCGTCGTTTTCCCCTTCCAATCCGCGGTACCGCCTTGTAGACATGTCCATGGTATCCACTTCCAAATCCCCACTTATAATATATAATAATGAACTTACGTTTATAAGATATACATATTAATTACACTTTCATATTATTAATGTACTCTTTCAATACAATAATTCAATTTAAACTGTAGTTAAATGGTCTAAATTGTTAATTAAAAAATTAATTCAAGAATTAAAAAATATTTTATTTATTTAAATTTTATCACTATAAATTACACCTTTCAATATTAAATTTTTATTTTATACATAAGCATCTACATTAAATAATATTAAGCTTAAAATCTATAGAATAATTTAAAAAATTCAAAAATCTAACTTATAAAATAATGAAAATTAAAAAAATTACATTTTCAATATAAAACTTTTACCTTACATTCAACTATTACGGCACTAAGAATAAATTCGGAAACCAACAGAAAACTTCCCAAGTGCATAGACCGGCGGAGAAGTCGATGCCTCCAAGAACGTTATTGTGCATTATTTCTACCTTTTCCAAACATTCAAAATGACAGCAGTTGTCATGTATCAAAACTTTTTAGAGTGATTTGAGTGCTTTTGGTGAATTGTCGGCTTCATTGATATATCATGATCATAGAGTTAAAAAAGAAAAAGTGCTTTGGACAAAGTTTTTGTAGAACAAAATAGTCCCTCCCAATATTGGATTGTTCATATGAAAATTAATTCATTATGGTATTTTTATGGAATGTAATATGCAAAAAATAGGAATCCAATTGGCATCTAAGTGTTATTGCTGTAACAAGGGCGAACAGGAGACTGTGGATTATGTCTTTATGCATAACAAATTGGTACAACAGCCTTGGAGGAGATTTAGTGACACACTTCAAGTACCTGTTCGTTTTACTTCTATATCTAATCTTGTTTCTTCCTAGTATTTAGAGGCATCATGGCATAATTAGAGAAGAGTGCTAGTAGCCATTTTGGGAGGAGTTATTGCGCAAGAAATTTTGTTGGCTAGGAATTCAACAAAACATAATGGTGAGTGTATGTCATTCAAAATTAACGAACAAGTTACACATTGGATGCTCTAACTATCAACTCTAATCTAAGTCAAGGTGCAAGTAAGTTTTCTAGATCAAATATCATTAGTTGTGCTAAAAATTCCTATGATTGATATTTTATGGTGGCGAGGAATTTAGGTTCATTGGCAACCTCCTCCTACGGGACAATACAAGTTGAATACGAATGGATCAAGCATCAAGGGGAATAATGTTAGAGGGGGAATCCTAAGAGATCATAACGGAGATCTCATCATGGCCTTTTCCACCAAGTTATTTCCTGACAATAGTGCAGAGGCAAAAACATATACAATGTTAGAGGGCCTTAAAATATGTCATACACGAAATCAAGTACCTCACGTTATTGAATCAGATTCTTTCTATTTAATTTAATGTCTGCTTAACAAATGGAGTACTCCATGGAAATTGGAGTATGTCATACGTCAATGTTTGACTATGATTCCTTTACATGCACTTATATGTCATGTGCATTGTGAGGGGAATATGGTAGTAGACCGTCTTGCCAATCATGGTCATGCCATTCAAAATGTGACAATTTTTTATTAGCTTGGCTCATTGCCTCATTCATGCTTTGATGTTTATGTCAAAGATTAATTAGGCCTAGGTAATTATAGACCACCATAGGTTTAAACGAATGTGCTGCCCAATGTATTTTTGTATTTATTTTTAATTATATGTGACAACTTAATATGTAAGTGATTTGTTTTTTTCTAAGGGTTAGGACTATACCCTGTTCATTGTGCTTATATAAGGTATGGTTATTATGCTCAGCCTTATTAGTATTAATAAAATTTGTTAGGGTACTACCCTTGCTTTATGAAAAAAAAATTAAAACATTTAGAGTGCAGACTGTCATTGTTGAGATTGGGAAGGCAACAATTGTCACTCTTCGTAGCTGGCAGCCGATGAGGTCCTTTTTTTTTTTTTTTCTCCCACTGGTGGCATCATTAATTAACACTATGTACCGTCACGACACTTGCCTGAACCCAAGATTTTTGAAGAGAGAGTTACTATATTGACTATTTTCTTTCTATCAATAAAAAAATAAGAGAAAAAACTATTAGGCTACAGTATTATTTGTTTGGACGTGAAAAGCAGCACATAATAAAACCCACTGGGAATGGCATCAACGAGATGCTGCCTGCTGGGGTTGCAGCCGGGCGTGCTTAGAAATTATTATTTCATTAGAGTGATTTGGACAATGTTTGGGCGAAAAAATGCAATGCCGTTTGGAAAAACGTATTGTACAGTGTCTTGCGAAAACAACTCACCACTTATGTTTTGGCTCAAAACTTACCACATCATTGTTTGGGCTTGACACATATGAATGAGGATGGCATTAGAGTGATTCGGACAATGTTTGGGCGAAAAAATGCAATGTCATTTGAAAAAACGTAATTGTGCAACGTTTTGCAAAAACAATTCACCACTTTCATTTTGGCTGAAAACTCACCTCATCATAGTTTGGGCTTGTCACATAGGTGATGCAAATGTTATGGTGGGCTTGAGCGAGCTCGGGTTAAGAAAATATGTAAAAATTATTTTTTTTTGTATTTTTGGGTTTTATCTGGGAAAAGGTGAGTGTTTGGTAAGGAGGAAGGGAGGAAAAACGAAAATAAAAATAATAAAAATAAAAGATAGATGCCAATAAACTTCAAGACGTAAAGGCAATGCCACCAGTTAAGGACCACCATCAATCCTTGGCAAGAATTGGATAAAGGATGCAAAAGTTGATCACATAACTTTGGGGTTTCTATTCTCTGGAAAACAACTCTGCTTACAATTGAAATAATGCTCCCTTTAAATAGGTAACTAAATCTAACCCTAGAAGAATCCTGGAAAATCAATAATCCTAATTCTAGAAGAATTCTCATAAATCAAAAATCCCTAAAATTAAGGAAGTCTTAATAAATTTGGACTCTAACAAATAAGAGAATCCTAAACAAATCAGAGATCTGACAAGTATGGAAACCCAGATAGATTAGGAATCTAGACAATTAAGGAAAACTAAATAAAAATGAAATATTCTCAAACAATAAAGTAAACCTAAGAAATTAAAGATTCAACAACTACTTAGGATACCCCCTAAATTAAAGACTATAGAGATGCTACAGAATATTCTTTGGCTACTCTTCAACCTTGGCCTTCTTAGACCCATTGGGTTATGTTGTGGACTTTCAATTCCTTGATGTTGGAACTCGTGATATTGGGCCTTAAGTGCGGATCAATAGGAATGAGGATGACATTAAAGACTATAGAGATGCTACAGAATATTCTTTGGCTACTCTTCAACCTTGGCCTTCTTAGACCCATTGGGTTATGTTGTGGACTTTCAATTCCTTGATGTTGGAACTCGTGATATTGGGCCTTAAGTGCGGATCAATAGGAATGAGGATGACATTAAAGTGATTCGGACAATGTTTGGGCAAAAAAATGCAATGTCGTTTGGAAAAGCGCACTTGCGCAGCGTCTTGCAAAAACAACAAGAAAGCCAAGGTAACGAGAAAGCCCAAGTTTTGTTGGTTTCTATGACAAGACATTGGGGTTACAATGTACGTCGGTGGGTCCAAGCTCGAACAGAAGAATTCTGACTTATCTGGAGTTCCCATACCTATCAAGATTCATACTGCCTTAAAATCCCTAATTTGTTGGGATCCTATTCCTGATTTGTTAGCATCCTATTTCTGATTTATTGGGATCCTATCTCAATTTGGTTAGTTTGATTTTTGCTTAATTTTAGGATCTGAGTTCTACTAGGATTACATTTTATGAATTTTAGATCCTTCTATGGTTAGTTTGATTCTCCTTAATTTTAGGGATCTGAGTTCTACCAGGATTAGCTTATCTGGGTTCTACTAAGACTAGCTTATCTGGGTTCTACTTGGATTAGCTTTTATGAATTCTAGGTCCTTCTATGGTTGTCTTTTTAAGGACAGTGTTCCTTCAGTTGTAATCAAAACCATGAAGATTGAAAAGTTATTGAATTTTATTTTCCCTTAAGCTTTGCAATTTAAATTTCACGCTTTTACTTTCCAGCCTTTTTTATATTCCGGTTATCTTAATTCTTGCACTTAAATCATTTACTTTTATCTTAATTCCTGCCTTTTACCTTTCAATCATTTATTTTTCAAGTCATTACCTCTCCAGCCTTTATATTTCCAAATTGCCTTGTTATTTTTCCTTTCCGATCTCTCCATAATCAAAAGTTCACTCTGTTGCCCATCACGATCCACATCATCCGTTTTGGCTGAAAACTCACCTAATCATTGTTCAGCCTTGTCAAATATCAGCGAGGATGCCATTAGAGTGATTCGAACAATGTTTGGGTAAAAAAATGCAATGCCGCTTGGAAAAGCGTAATTGCGCAGCGTCTTGCGAAAACAACTCACTGCTTCCATTCTGGCTGAAAACTCACCTAATCATTGTTTGGCCTTGTTAAATATGAGCGAGGATGGCATTATAGTGATTTGGACAATGTTTGGGCGAAAAAATACAATACCGTTTGGAAAACCATAATTACATAGCGTCTTGCGAAAACAACTCACCGTTTCCATTTTGGCTGAAAATGCACCACATAAGTTTGGGCTTGTCACATAGGAATGAGGAGGGCATTAGAGTGATTCGGACAATTTATGGGCAAAAAAATGCAACACTGTTTGGAAAAGCATAATTGCGCAGCATCTCGCGAAAACAACTCACCGCTTCCATTTTGGTTGAAAACTCACCTAATCATTGTTTGGCCTTGTAAAATATGAGCAAGGATGCCATTAGAGCAATTTGGAAAATGTTTGGGCGAAAAAATGCAATGTCATTTAGAAAAGCATAATTATGCAATGTCTTGCGAAAACAACTAGTTGCTTCCGTTTTGGTTGAAAACTCACCTAATCATTGTTTGGCCTTGTAAAATATGAGTGAGGATAGCATTAGAGTGATTCGGACAATGTTTGGGCGAAAAAATGCAATGTCGTTTCGAAAAGCATAATTGCGCAGCGTCTTGCGAAAACAACTCACTGCTTTCGTTTCGGCTCAAAACTTACAACATCATTGTTTGGGCTTGACACATATGAATGAGGATGGCATTAGAGTGATTCAGACAACGTTTGGGCCAAAAAACGCAATATTGTTTGTAAAAGCGTAATTGCACAGCGTCTTGCCAAAACAACTCGCCGTTTCCGTTTTGGCTAAAAACTCGCCTAATCATTGTTTGGCCTAGTAAAATATGAGCAATTCAGAGAATGTTTGGGCAAAAAAATGCAATGTCGTTTTGAAAAGCGTAATTGTGCAGCATCTTGCGAAAACACTCGCCGCTTCTATTTTGGCATAAAACTCACCTAATCATTATTTGGCCTTGTCAAATATGAGTGAGGATGGCATTAGAGTGATTTGGACAATGCTTGGGTGAAAAGATGCAACGCCATTTGGAAAAGCGTAATTGCGCAGCGTCTTGCAAAGACAATTCACCGCTTTCGTTTTTGTTGAAAACTCACCTAATCATTGTTTGGCCTTGTCAAATATGAGCGAGGATGGCATTAGAGTGATTCAGACAATGTTTGGGCAAAAAAATGCAATACCATTTGGAAAAGTGTAATTGCACAGTGTGTTGTGAAAACAACTCACCACTTTCATTTTGGTTGAAAACTTACCACATCATTGTTTAGGCTTGACACATATGAATGAGGATGGCATTAGAGTGATTCGGAAAATGTTTGGGCAAAAAAATGCAATGCCGTTTGGAAAAGCGTAATTGCGCAACATCTTGCAAAAACAACTCACCGCTTCCGTTTTGGCTAAAAACTCACCACATCATACTTTGGGCTTGTCACATAGGAATGAGAATGGCATTAGAGTGATTCAGACAATGTTTAGGCAAAAAAATGCAATGCCAATTACAAAAGTGTAATTGTGTAGCGTTGTGCAAAAACAACTCACCGTTTCCATTTTGGCTCAAAACTCACCACATGATTGTTTGGGCTTGTCACATATGAATGAGGATGGCATTAGAGTGATTCAAACAATGTTTGGGCAAAAAAAAAAGCAATGTCATTTGGAAAAGCGTAATTGCACACTGTCTTGCGAAAACAAGTCGCCGCTTCCATTTTGGCTGAAAACTCACCTAATCATTGTTTGGCCTCGTCAAATATGAGCGAGGATGGCATTAGAGTGATTTGGACAATATTTAGGCTAAAAAATGCAATGTTGTTTGGAAAAGCATAATTGTGCAATGTCTTGCGAAAACAGCTCACCGCTTCCATTTTGGCTCAAAACTTACCACATCATTGTTTGGGCTTGACACATATGAATGAGGACGGCATTAGAGTGATTTGGACAATGTTTGGGCAAAAAAATGAAATGTCGTTTGGAAAAGCATAATTGCTCAGTGTCTTGCGAAAACAACTCATCATTTCCATTCTGCCTCAAAACTCACCACATGATTGTTTGGGCATGTTACATATGAATGAGGATGGCATTAGGGTGATTTGGACAATGTTTGAGCGAAAAAATGCAATGCCATTTGAAAAAGTGTAAATTGCACAGCGTCTTGCGAAAACAACTCACTGCTTCCATTTTGGCTGAAAACTCACTACATCATAGCTCAGGCATGTCACATCGGAATGAGGATGACATTAGAGTGATTCGGACAATGTTTGGGCAAAAAAAAGTAATGTCATTTGGAAAAGTATAATTGCGCAGCATCTTGCGAAAACAACTCACCACTTCCATTTTGGCTCACAACTTACCACATGATTGTTTGGGCTTGACGCATATGAATGAGGATGGCATTAGAGTGATTCAAACAATGTTTGGGCGAAAAAATGCAATGCCATTTGGAAAAGTGTAATTACGCAGCATCTTGTGAAAACAACTCACCACTTCTATTTTGGCTCAAAACTTACCACATAATTGTTTGGGCTTGATGCATGTGAATGAAGATGACATTAGAGTGATTTGGACAATGTTTGTGTGAAAAAATGCAATGTCGTTTGGAAACAAGTAATTGCGCAGCGTCTGATGAAAACAACTCACTGCTTCAATTTTGGCTGAAAACTCACCACATCATCGTTTGGGCTTTGCAAATAGGAATGAGGACGGCATTAGAGTGATTCGGACAATGTTTAAGCGAAAAAATGCAATGTCATTTGGAAAAGCGTAATTGCGCAGCGTCTTGTAAAAACAACTCACCCCTTCCTTTTTGGCTCAAAACTCACCACATCACTATTTGGGCTTGTCACATACAAATGAGGATGGTGTTAGAGTGATTCGGACAATGTTTGGGCAAAAAAATGCAACGTCATTTGGGAAAGCGTAATTGCGCAACATCTCAAGAAAAGAACTCACCACTCCTGTTTTGCTTGAAAACTCACCTAATCATTGTTTCACCTTGTCAAATATGAGCGAGGATGGCATTAGAGTGATTCGGACAATGTTTGGGCAAAAAATGCAATACTGTTTGGAAAAGTGTAATTGCGCAGCGTCTTGCGAAAACAACTCACCGCTTCCGTTTTGACTGAAAAGTTACCACATCATTGTTTGGCCTTGTGTAATATGAGCGGGGATGGCATTAGAGTGATTCGGACAATGTTTGGGTGAAAAAATGCAATGTCGTTTGGAAAAGCGTAATTGTGAAGCATCTTGCAAAAATAATTCACCGCTTCCATTTTGGCTCAAAACTCACCAGATCACTGTTTGGGTTTGTCACATACAAATGAGGATGGCATTAGAGTGATTCAGACAATGTTTGGGCAAAAAAATGCAACGTCGTTTGGGAAAGCGTAATTACACAGCATCTCAAGAAAAGAACTCACCACTCCTGTTTTGCCTGAAAACTCACCTAATCATTGTTTCACCTTGTCAAATACGGGCGAGGATGGCATTAGAGTGATTCAGACAATGTTTGGGCAAAAAAATGCAATACCGTTTGGAAAAGCGTAATTGCGCAGCGTCTTGCAAAAACAACTTACCGCTTCCGTTTTCGCTAAAAAGTTACCACATCATTGTTTGGCCTTGTCTAATATGAGCGAGGATGGCATTAGAGTGATTCGGGCAATGTTTGGGTGAAAAAATGCAATGTCGTTTGGAAAAGCGTAATTGTGCAGTGTCTTGCCAAAACAACTCGCCTTTTCCGTTTTGGCTGAAAACTCACCTAATCATTGTATGGCCCTGTCAAATATGAGCGAGGATGGCGTTAGAGTGATTCGAACAATGTTTGGGCGAAAAAATGCAATACCATCGAAAAAGCGTGACAAGCCCAAACAATGATGTGGTGAGTTTTAAGCAAAAACAGAAGTGGTGGGCTGTTTTCACAAGACACTGCGCAATTCAGCTTTTCCAAATGAAATTGTGTTTTTTCGCCTAAACATTGTCCGAATCACTCTAATGCCATTCTGCTTCATATATGACAAGCCCAAATAGTGATGTGGTCAGCTTTGAGCCAAAATGGAAGTGGAGGGTTGTTTTCGCAAGACGCTACACAATTCCACTTTTCCAAATAAAGTTGTGTTTTTTCACCCAAACATTGTCCGAATCACTGTAATGCCATTATCATTCGTATGTGACAAGCCCAAATAGTGATGTGGTGAGTTTTCAACTTTAAATTGTAATAATTAAGTATTATTACAATTTACATAATAAATTATACCCAAAATACTCTTTTGATATGAGTCATAAAAGACAGACGCAGTCCAGATATAATTTAATTCGAGTAAATAAGAACTATTTTTATTTTTAGTTCCTTTATTCAGAATCATTAACCAATATAGTTTTAAATTGATTAAAGGAATTACTAAAAATAAAAAAAAATAACTTTATTTTCTAAAAATGATGTATACTTGTGTATACTTTAACATATTAACTACTAGTTTTATTTTCATTTGGAAATTTGAATTGGGTGCGTTTCTTTTCGAGACGGATGGGTTTCTTAAACTTTTTGATGTATTTTATTACATATTACACGTATAAATATAGCACGATGAAAATAAAAAAATAATAATATTAAAGGACAATCACTTTGGTTTATATTTTTGTATTTTTTTTAGTTTTTTTATGATTTTATGAAGAGAGTAGAATTTAGACAATAAATAGATAATTATATAGTAAAGAACAATTGTTTTTGAACAATAGATGTCTTTCACATCCAACTATAGAAATGAATACCCTATTCTAATTTTTTAATGGCAGTTCCAAAAAAACGCACTTCTATATCAAAAAAAAGAATTCGTAAAAATATTTGGAAACTAGAGGGTTATTGGGTAGCATTGAAAGCTTTTTCTTTAGCGAAATCTCTTTCGACAGGGAATTCAAAAAGTTATTTTGTACAACAAAATAAATAAATAAACACTGGAATAACCTAAATACATCTCCGATATACTTAATTTTGAATTTTTAAAAAATGATATTTTTTTGTTAAACAAAAAATAAAAATAATAAATATAAGATATAAAATTTCAAATATCTTTATTGTTTCTTTTTTTTTTATATATATACTATTTTCTATAGAACAACAAATATAAGATCTTTAATCCAAATTAATGAGTTATCGAAACTCGTTTTTTAAGTTTAAAACTTGTTTTGTAATTTTCTGAATAATCATTAAAAAAATTATCAATATATACCCCTTATCTTTATATATACCTTAGATCTCTCGTATAAAATATCCACCTAAATAGGACAAGAAGCTTTTATTAATGGATATTTTATACGAGAAACATATTCATTTTTTTTAGATATTTTAATTTTTTGATTTAGTGTTTTCTCATTTATCTTATTTAATATATAATAATAAATATTTCATAATTATTAATAGTAAATTAAAAATAACATTGAATTAAGGTTATCTATTTACAGGAGTTCCATTTAATTTTCGAAGAGTATAAACTAGAAGAACTCTATTATGAATGTTAAGTTAAAGAAAATTAACACTCTAAATGTTAAAAATAAAAAACACACTAAATATTCAATCAAATAAAAAAAAATAAGGATTGGTTGTTTTGGCAATAAATTCAAATCACTATTTTTGAAAGGCGTTTTGATTCATCAATTTTCTTATTCACGAATATTAATGCTTCCTATAAATCAACATTTACTAGAAAACGAAAAAAAATAATTGATTACTTTAATCTTCAACCTCGACGGTTGAATAAAAATAGGTTATTATGATTTCTAACAAGCCGCTATGGTGAAATCGGTAGACACGCTGCTCTTAGGAAGCAGTGCTAGAGCATCTCGGTTCGAGTCCGAGTGGCGGCATGACATCTTATAAAGGAATAAACCCTATAATGAATTCAATTCTCGATTTCCATTCCTATAAGTGTATAATTGTGGGACCCCCTTATTTTTATAATTTTATAATATAATTATATTATAATATATATATATATTTATGATCTTTTCAATTTTAGAGCATATATTAACTCATATATCCTTTTCGGTTGTTTCAATTGTAATTTCAATTCGTTTGATAATCTTATTAGTTAATGATAATGAAAGCGCAGGACTCTATGATTCATCAGAAAAAGGTATAAAAACCACTTTTGTCTGTATAACATCATTATTAGTTACTCGTTGGATTTATTCGAGACATTTACCCTTAAGTGATTTATACGAATCATTAATTTTTCTTTCGTGGAGTTTGTCCATTATTCATATGGTTCCGTATTTTAAAAAAAAGATAAACCATTTAAGCGCAATAATCGCGCCAAGTGTTATTTTTACCCAAGGCTTTGCGACTTCTGGTTTTGTAACCGAAACACATCAATCCGTAATATTAGTACCCGCTCTCCAATCTCATTGGTTAATGATGCACGTAAGTATGATGGTATTTGGCTACGCAGCTCTTTTATGCGGATCATTATTATCAGTAGCTCTTATAGTCATTACATTTCGAAAAGTCATAAGGAACAATGTTTTATGGAACATTTATTTGACCTATTCTACGAATTATTATAGATCTCAATTGATTCAACAATTGGATCATTGGAGTTATCGTATTATTGGTATAGGGTTTCTTTTTTTAACCATAGGTATTCTTTCGGGAGCAGTATGGGCAAATGAAGCATGGGGCTCATATTGGAATTGGGATCCGAAGGAAACTTGGGCATTTATTACTTGGACCGTATTCGCGATTTATTTACATATTCGAACAAATCAAAATTTAGAAGGTGTAAATTCTGCAATTGTAGCCTCGGTGGGATTTCTTATAATTTGGATATGCTATTTTGGGGTCAATCTATTAGGAATAGGGCTACATAGTTATGGTTCATTTACACTAACATCTAACTGAAGAAAGGATCTAACGAACACAAGCAAACATGGGATAGCATATATATATAACAAAGGGTTGTGTAAGCCATCGAGAACCTTTTGAATCACTACTTTGATTCAAAAGGTTCTTAGAAAGGCCAAACATATCTGGCTAAAATGGTTAAAAGTCTAATTCATTTTTAACTTAAGTGAAAGTTAAACTTATTACAAACTTAATAAAATAAAAAATACTTATTATTTGTTATTTTATTTGTTTTTTTTAATTGTACAATGAATTTTGTTAAACATCCTATTATTATAGGATTGCTATTTTTTTTTTTTTATTTTATTCATGAAAATTATCTATAAAAAAAATTAGATATAATATCTTCGACCTTGTCAACGGATAGTGAGAAAACGAAATCCGGATAAATACCAATACCTATTACAGGTAAAAGGATAGAGATCGAAATAAACAACTCTCGCGGTCCAGAATCCAAAAAATAAGAGTTTGGAGCATTCAAAAACTTATACCCATAGAACATTTGGCGTAACATAGATAATGAATAAATAGGAGTTAATATCATTCCAATTGCCATTAAAAATGTAATTAGTATTTTTGTTATTAAAAAAAAATTTTGGCTGGTAATTAGTCCCAAAAATACTATTAATTCTGCAACAAAACCACTCATCCCCGGTAATGCAAGGGAAGCCATCGATAAGATACTGAAAGTCGTGAATATTTTTGGAACCGGGATCGCCATTCCGCCCATTTCATCGAGGTAAACAAGACGTATTCTATCAAAACTCGTTCCCGCCAAGAAAAAAAGTGCAGCGCCAATAAAGCCATGAGAGATTATTTGTAAAATAGCTCCGTTGAGGCCCATATTACTTATAGAGCCAATTCCTATAAGTATGAAACCCATATGAGATACAGAGGAATAGGCTATTCTTTTTTTTAAATTACGTTGCCCGGGAGATGCTGAAGCTGCATAGATTAATTGAATTGTACCTATTATAATCAACCAGGGAGCAAATAGAGAATGAGCGTAGGGCAATAATTCCATATTGATACGAACCAATCCATATGCACCCATTTTTAATAAAATTCCAGCTAGAAGCATACAAGTACTGTAATGTGCCTCTCCATGAGTGTCAGGTAACCATGTATGTAAAGGTATAATCGGCGATTTGACAGCAAAAGTAATAAGAAATCCAATATAGAATATTATTTCCAGAGGGACCGGATAAGATTGATTAGCTGATGTCTCAAAATTTAATGTTGGTTCGTTGGAACCATATAAACCAATAGCCAGAACCCCCATTAGTAAAAAAAAGGAACCTCCTGCAGTGTACAAAATAAATTTTGTAGCTGAATACAAACGTTTTTTTTCCCCCACACGGATAGAAGTAGATAAACGGGAATTAATTCTAACTCCCACATGATAAAAAAAAGTAAAAGGTCTCGAGAAGAAAATGATCCTATTTGACCGCTATACATTGCTAACATCAGAAAATGGAATAATCGAGAATCTCGAGTAACCGGCCGAGCCGCTAAAGTCGCTAAAGTGGTGATAAATCCTGTCAGTAAAATAGGTCCTATAGAAAGTCCATCTTGATGCGGATGCACTTAAGACCCAATATTACGAGTTCCAATATCAAAGAATTAAGAGTTCACAACATAATCCAATGGGTCCAAAAAGGTCAAGGTTGAAGAAGCAGCCCAAGAATATTCCATATCATCTCTGCAGCCTTTAATATGAGAGATTTCCTAAATAATTGTTGAGTCTTTAATTTCCTAGGTTTAATTTATTGTTTGAGAATATTTCCTTTTGTTTGGTTCTCCATAATTGTCTAGGTTCCTGATTTATCTAGGTTTTCATACTTGTCAGATTTCTGATTTGTTTAGGATTCCTTATTTGTCAGAATCTAGATTTGTTAAAACTTCCTTAATTATAAGGATTCTTGATTTATCAGGATCCTTCTAGAATTAGGTTTTAAGGATTCCTGATTTACCAGGATCCTTCTAGAATTAGGTTTAGTTGCCTATTTAAAGGGAGCATTGTTTCAATTGTAAGCAGAGTTGTTTTCAAGAGAATAGAAACCCCAAAGTTGTGTGATTAACTTTTGGGATTGGTGGTGGAGCACCTCCTTGACTGGTGGCGTTGCCTTTACGTCTTGGAGCTTGTTGGCATCTATCCTTTTATTTTGATTATTCTTATTTTCGTTTTTTTCTCCCTTCCTCCCTACCAAACACTCACTTTTTCCAAAAAAAAACCCAAAACACCAAAAAAACGACTTTTACATATTTTCTAAACCCGAGCTCGCTCAAGCCCACCATAACATTCGCATCACATCTATTCCCAATCTCCAGTAAAAATCAAAAAAATTGATCCATTTATAATCCTCCGTCAGTTGCATTAATGGATCGTCCAATTGGAAATGATAATAGAATGCATAAGTTATTAGAAGGAGTTCTATAGCACATATAAATAATGTATACCCCCTAATTATCTTATTTCCTCTATGAGGAAGAAAGAAAATGAAAGAACCCGCAAATATTGGCAAACCTACCATTATCGTTAACCAAGGAAAATAATTCGTAGTAAAAACAAGATACACTTGGACCAAAAAAATCCATGCTCGAAAATATATATATATTTTATATTTTCTTTTTTCGAGCAGGGGGAATTTTTGTCGGTAAAAAAAAATAATAAAAAAAATGTATTCAGGTGGGATTTTTGAAAGGGATCAATAAGCTAGACCCATGCTTCGAGTTGTTTCATGCCATAAATAAACCCGAACACTCAAGTAATCCGTTGGGCAGGCGGATTCACATCTCTTACAACCAACGCAGTCTTCTGTTCTTGGAGCAGAAGCAATTTGTTTAGCTTTACATCCATCCCAAGGTATCATTTCTAATACATCTGTGGGGCAAGCTCGGACGCATTGAGTACATCCTATACACGTATCATAAATCTTTACTGAATGTGACATTGGATATATAAATTTTTGAACATCATAGATTTTCAATCTAGTAAAACTTGTAAATGAATTCTACATATATTTAGACACCAGATGAATCAATGATTTACCAGAATTTTGATATTTATAATTAATATAATTAATCTGCTTCCAGATCGAGATCGAATCATGTGAGCGGCCCAAGATCCTTTGATTTCTTGCATGTTTTGTAAACACGATCAATACGTCACGTCATGCCCCATCCATATTAATTTTACTTGATATATATTATAATTTCTATGATTAATACTGCTTATTAATACAATATTACTTATTCAACAAATTCGATTGATTGATACGAGTTGATTTTCTGTTACGATAAATTGCGGAAAGAATAGCTGGTCCAATAGCTGCTTCAGCGGCTGCAATAGCTATAACAAAAATTGAAAAAATATTTCCTTTTAATTGGCGACTATCAAAAAAATCAGAAAATGTTACGAAATTTATATTAACTGCATTTAGTATAAGTTCAAGACACATAAGGGCTCGAACCATATTTCGACTTGTGATCAATCCATAGATACCGATAGAAAATAAGTAGGCACTCACAACAAGTACATGTTCAAGCATCATTGACCAACTCCTTATAAATTTCGATTCATTTCAAGATAAAAACCAATTTAATGGGTTCAATTGACTAGAATATAAAAAGTTTGGTAATAGATTGAATAAAAGAATGTCTATTTCTATTTTAGACATAAAAAACCTTCAAATAAGATTGAAGTGAGGGGAAATTGGTGTGATCACACAAAACCACCGAACAAAGTTTCATTTGTATTTTGATTAGTTTTTGATTATTAGTTCAAAAGATTTATCACTGGCGAGCCACAGCAATTGCACCTATCAAAGCAGCTAAAAGAATTATCGAAATGAGTTCAAATGGAAGAAAAAAATCTGTTGATAAATGAATTCCAATTTGTTGACTGTTACTTATCAAATCTTGTTCTATAATCTGGTTTGATCTTGTAGTCCAAATAATCCCGTACCATGACGTATCCAGAATAGTAGTCATTAGTGAAACAAAAATACCTGTACAAACCAATAAAGTAAACCCATTCCCAACGGTCCAAAGATTAAAATCTTTGTAATATTCTGAATCATTCATGAACATGACAGCAAATAGAATTAAAATGTTTATAGCCCCTACATAAATAAGGAGCTGTGCGGCAGCTACAAAATGAGAGTTTGATAGAATATAGAATAAAGATATACAAACAAGAACCAGTCCCAACGAAAAAGCAGAATAAATTGGGTTAGTAAGTAATACTACCCCTATACCTGCTAATATAAGAACGGATCCCAAAAAGACTAAAAGAAAATCATGTATTGGTCCGGGCAAATCCATTATATGTAAAGAGATAAATAAATCGAAATTTTTTCATGACCTTATTGACCCCACCAGGAATTTTTTTTTTTGAAAAGTAATTAATGGAATTAAATTTAATTCCTAAGGAATGAGAATTGATGTAGGTACAGTTCTTGGACTAATATCATTCTTTATCTTAAAGAGTATTTTGAAACTATATATATTTATTATTTATATTTCGAAATAATTATAGATATATTCCGAGATTTTCAATCCAAATCGAAATACAAACCAACCAATCCATAGTTGGAATTTAGAATTAGTGAATGAACAAAATAAACGAAAGAAATGGCATTCCTTTCGATCAAAGTGGAACCTTACTAATTGGAAATGGGGCTCTTTATCTTTTTATCTTTATTTATCTTTACCTTTAATCAAAGTATTTACTCATATTCTATTTATTATAGAATTTTGTATAATTATATATTTATATATATATAAATATATTTTTAGTTTATTTATTTAGGTGAATTTAAAATTGTTCGAATTGTATAATCATCAATTACTGACATTGGTAAACGGCCCAAGGCAATTTGATTATAATTCAATTCGTGACGATCATAAGCAGAAAGCTCATATTCCTCCGTCATTGATAAACAATTTGTTGGACAATACTCCACACAGTTACCACAAAATATACAGATTCCGAAATCAATACTGTAATTAAGCAATCTTTTCTTTCTAATATTAGTTTCCAATTTCCAATCTACAACAGGTAAATCTATAGGGCATACACGAACACATACTTCACAAGCAATGCATTTATCAAACTCAAAATGTATTCTACCGCGGAAACGTTCTGATGTGATTAATTTTTCATAAGGATATTGAATCGTTACAGGTAAACGATTTGCATGAGATAGGGTAATCATGAAACTTTGACCAATGTACCTTGCAGCTCGTACTGTTTGTTGACCATAATTCATGACTCCAATTACCATAGGGAACATATCGTAAATTTATCTGAATATTTTTATGTTTGTTTCTTTCTCTTGTTTGAGACAAAGTATAAAAGTAGAATATAGTATTTATTTACAGTGAAAGAAGTTGGAAAGAAGTTGTTAATAATAGATTACCAAGAGAAATAGGTAAAAGAAATTTCCATCCCAGATTTAATAGTTGGTCTATTCTTAGCCTAGGTAAAGTCCATCTTGTTGTGATAGGAATGAACAAAAACAAATAAGTTTTGGCTAATGTAATAAAGATACCAATTGTCGTTCCAAAGACCCAGTGTGCTTTATTTATTTCAAAAAACTCGGAAATAAATATGTATGGAATAGAGATATTCCAACCTCCCAAGTAAAGAACTGTTACAAATAATGAAGAAACTAATAGATTTAGATAAGAAGCAACATAAAATAAACCAAATTTGATGCCCGAATATTCGGTTTGATAACCCGCTACTAATTCTTCTTCTGCTTCCGGTAAATCAAAAGGTAATCTCTCACATTCTGCTAGGGAAGAAATTATAAAAACGATAAACCCTATAGGTTGGTGTCACAAATTCCACCCCTAAAAACCATATTTTGATTGAGCCTCAACTGTATCAACCGTACTTAAACTGTTAGATAATCATAATCGGTGATAATCACACTGTTACCATCGTTATTACAGAACCGTACATGAGATTTTCACCTCATACGGCTCCCTTAGAGCCATAAATAAATCTAAGGACCTAGTTGGTATTATTTATCTTGGTATATTTATAAGATAGATGATAGATAACTCATCAACCATCACGAGTTAAGAAACTCCATTTACAGTGATCATTCTCCGTATGGTTTATCATGTTGCTACTAATAACATAGACTACACCAGAATAATATATGCTAATAATACTCTGTATTCTTAGATCTCGTTTGGGAAGTTATGAAGTCACTTTCAGAAAAACCATCTGGAAGTAAAAGGAATCAAAAGTAGTTAGGAACTCTTACGAGTATAAGTTCTTAGAAGACCATGTCATAGGTTTCTGAAAAATACACCCAAAACACTTTCTTTCTTTCTTTTTTTTCTCTTTAGATCTATATCACTTTAAATGACTAACTTGACAATAAATGCATCAAATTTTCCTATAAGTTTTAGTACCAAGTCAAATGGTGGAGGCACTATGAAAGGACAAAAGTACTTTCACATTGCTACGGGTCATACTCGAACATATTTTGCTCCTTTGAACAAAAGCGAGAGTGACCAAGGCAAATGATAGAAATCAAAGGTAGAAAGGATTGGTTGGAAAAGCTCAAGAACCCTAGATTGATCTTGTGTAAAAATTCTTCGATGATTTTTCATTGATTTAATCACAGACATATATAATCGTTTTACAAGAGTTAAATTAGGAATGATTTACACAATAAAAAAAATTAAATCATGATCTTTACAAATTTACAGATTCGAACGAAAAGGAAACCGGCGACAACGGCGGCAGTCAAGCTTCTCATGATCGCGCGCAAATGCGACTGCGGGTTAGGTCGTGGATCCGGGTCAGCTAGGGCTGACATGGATGCCGGCGTGGAGGCTGACGTGGTAGAGCCTTCTAACAGCAAACAAAATTTCAGTAGAGAATTAACATTCTAAGAGGCATAATTGTCATAAATTATGCAATGTCATGTAATGATTAGGAAAAAAGGTTTATCAATATTTTGGTTACCAAATTGTATATAACATTTTGGCAGAGAAACTCACATGTTGCCCCCATTATTCAACATCTAAGTAGGCACTTCTCCAATTAGCAAGTTGCCGCTCAAATATCTAAGCAAGAAAACATGAACAATTCAAGTCAATTCAATTTTGCAGTTTGTGTAAAACATATCACCAAGTAAGATATTTGAATACTTATACTTGAAACACTAAAGAGCATCTTTATGGATTTGGGTACAATAATAAGCATTTCAACCACAAATTTGCCACTAGCCTTGTAGAGGTCGTTCAGCCTCACCTTTGAAACATTGTGTCAAGTTGTTAAGAGACTATTCTTCTTGGCAACCGAAGTTTATAAGAGTTTAACTTTGATACCTAACGTACTTTGTTGGTTGAAGGCTATCATCTAGGGTTCCCGCTATTAATCAAATTCAAACGTGGCCAAGGGATTACCTAATTGAACATACTACTGTCTGATCAATGGTACACTAAAAGGAATGCAACACGCTACATGAAAATATGCATACAATTGAAAATACTTACATGAAATCTGCTTTTTGTAGATTCATAAAGCTCTTAGGAATTTCTCCACTTAGTTTGTTGAAACTAAGATCCCTGCCAAAAATTTAAAACTAAATCGATTAAAAAACGAATGGCACCTTAAAATATTGCAGCCAATACTTTCCTGGAAAGTGCTGCATACAAATAGTGTAATGCAACTTTCAAGGCAAAAAAAAGTAAGTCTTTTAAAATTAGTGGGAATGGAAAACCATAATAAATGCATTTCTAGTCTGTCATTTATGCTTCTAGTGACAGATTATTAAATGCCTAAACCCTTTCTTGTCAAGTTAAACAAATTAACCAATTTTAAGAGGTACATTTCATGGAAACATTAGTGACACGCATTTGTACTTTTCGAAGTCCATCTAATATTTGGAGTGATAATAACTCCTTGGGTTTATCTTCCCTCTTCTCTTGATTTTTCATACAATCCATGTACAAGAAAATACAAATTATGTCATTCTACACTAGGACTAGTCTATAACTTTAACTTATTCAATAACCAATTAGAAGAAAAATATTAGTCATTTGGTGAGGGAAATGATGAAAATTTACATATGGCGCTGTTGAACCTTTTCTTGTCAAGTTAAACAAATTATTAACCAATTTTAAGAGGTACAATTCATGGAAACATAAGTTTCTTACACCTAGATTTCAAAACATTAGTGACACACATTTGTACTTTACGAAGTCCATCCAATATTTGGAGCCATAATAGCTCTTTAGGTCTATCTTCCTTCTTCTTTTGATTTTTCATACAATCCTTGTACAAGAAAATACAAATTATGCCATTCTACACTAGGACTAGTCTACAACTCTAACTTATTCAACATCCAATTAGAAGAAAAACATTCGTCATTTGCTAAGGGAAATGAGGAAAATTTACATATGGTGTTGTTGAAGACAATTAAGTTTCATTCTTAGAAGGCTTTAGGATTTTACAAACGTTGGAAAAAATATTCATAGAAGAACAAAAAATTATGTTTAACTCAAAGTTCAAGATAAACTTTCTTTATAATGTATGACAACAAAGTCAATTTATGTCAATAAACACAAGGAGGATAAAAGGATTCCTAAGCCATTCATTAATATTGATCAAACAAGAGATTAGTGGGAAGGCATTTTCAAACTTTTTTGAAACAACAAAAGAATTGAAAAAGTAGCACTGTACTTACAATACTTTCAACGTTGTGATATGCCCAAGATACTCAGGTAATTCTCCAGCAATATTGCAACTCCTCAAAATCCTGTAACAAAATCAAATATCTATGTCAACTTGAATATTTATAAGAATAATTAGTTTCCAAAATCATTTTCACTGAAGTAGCTAACTTACAATGTTTTCAACTTGTTCAAATTATTAAGTAATAGAAAGGATTCTTCAAATCCATTCAAGTCACTAATTCTCCTGTATACAACATTAAAGAAAATTATTATAAATCCAAACGCAATTTTATTGGAAAATAATTTTTAACTATAACATAAGAGATCCATACTAACAAGTCAGATAATTGTTCCAAAAGAGCAATGCCAGGTGGAATTGGACTCCTTAACCCACTAGCTTGAATTGCTCTGTATTTCAAAATTTTGGCTTAACATAAGATAATGCCTAACAAGTATAATTGAATACCAATAAAATAATTAAAAATATAAAAATAAATAAGGCTTACAGTCTTTCAAGTTTTGTCCAATTTTGAACATAATTGGGTATCTTTCCAGAAAATTGATTGTCATTGATCCGACTGCATTACATTCATTGCAAAAAAGGGAATGAAATGTTACTTTTACTCTCAAAATGAAAAACGGGTAACTAATTACAGAATGTTTAAGTTAATAGGAAAATAAACAACCAGTGACTTACAAGTCTTTCAATGTTGTGAGCCTTGGAAATGAATCAGGAATCTCACCAGTAAAATTGTTCGAGCTTATGAAACTAAAATTTATTTGATCAACCATAAGAAGAAGATCACTTATATGGGAATATGAAAGTAGTAATAAAGCAATTGAGCTATCAATGTTGCAATTCAACGTCTTTAATGGAAAAGCCTATCAAAGTAATTCTCTAGACAAACACAAGAGATAAGATTCCTCTAAGGGGGGAATTTCCGAGAACGCCTTACAATCTTTCTACGGAGGGCATATCACCAAGTTCTGGTGGAAGAGTTCCTGAAAGCTGATTGAACTCCACTATTCTACAAATGATAAAGCCAAAGTTCTTGTAAGAGAAGGAAAATTTTACATAAATACACAAAATGGGTGACCAGGACTTACAAGCTTTTGAGAGTTCTGATGTTTCCAAACTCTCTGGGAATAGAACCGGTTAACCGGTTTCCCAGAAAGGAGCTGCAACAAGATCCTTACGTTAAAACTATGCTTCATGAAAAACTTGAGCTTGAGAAACTTACGAAACCTTGGATAAACTATAATGATCACAAACACACACAAATGGTATATCAAATGGAGAGATACATACACGTTGACCAACTGCATCGAACCCCATTCCGGAGGGATTGAACCTTCAATGTAGTAGCGGGTGAGATCTCTAACGTAAGAACGAAACGACTAGTTTGTCAGTTCACGAAAGAGACTACAAGATGTCTGCATCTCTGTTATGGGTATAAAATAGGGAAGTACCTACATTTGCTGAAGGTAAGGAAGCCTGACCAAATCTTTTGGGAGAGTGTCTGCGAGATTTTGTCCCTTCAAAATTCTGTACATCAAATGGGAAATGAGATATTTTAGTTACGGTACTTGACATTGTCAATAGTTGTGAATTGATGTGATGATAAATCATGAATTAAGAGCTACGACGATTTAAAGATACATTTAATATTTTAAAAAATCTATTAACTAATCTAAAAATTAACTCAAGAGTTGATAGAATATATTATCATATAAATAGAAATCTTAATATTCATTAGTGATATAAAAACTTATTAGCCTCATCTCAACATAATACAGGTGTGTTTTTATGGCCAAACTATTTTTTTAATATTTGACTGCATTTGTTGATATTTAACAAACACGTCCAAGATAATTCTGATAGTATTTTCACAGTTATTTGACAACGGAATCAATTTTTTTTTTCTCATAACAACATACTAATAAATTAAAACTTTAACACTTTCGCATCCTTTATTATTTTTTTTTCCTATTTTACCTATTTTACATCAAAACAAACAAACCTTAAGACTTCGATGGACTTTCACCCTTTCCAAAATCATCTGAAACCACTAATTCAAAATCTCAAAGACACATTCAAACTCTACTTTCATTGAATTAACAAGAACCTATTTTACTACGTTTAATTGCTCACCCAAACTCTAAAGAGTTTGTTCAACTCATAAAAACTATTTTCTTTGTTCTACAAGAAGAGTTTTTACTAAATTGAAATTAGAATTACCGTTTAAAGCCCCATTTGAGTCTTGCTCTTTCTCTGTAATATTCTTATTCGTTTAACATTACATTACGTATTGGTCCCTTCACCTCAAGTCTTCATTTAAATAATGTAAATATGTTTTCCAACGTCTAAAACCTTCTTATAACCAAACACTGACGTGTTTGGTTAGTTATATTTTAATATTTGGATCTTTTGAGAATAATCATTACGAAATTTTACTATTAGAGATATAAAAAATTTACGTTCTTAAGTTAGATTTTATGGTGACGATATGCCAAGTGAAATAGTATAATCACGGAAAAAAAATTTAAAATCATGCGAAAATGTGGAAAAGAAGTGGTCACCGACACGCATTTAATACGCGATCCCATCTAACAATTGACAAGAGTGTGAACGCTAAAAACATGTGGTACACGACACCCTTTCATCGGAATCATCCACTGTTTAGATGCAAGAAGGTAGCCGTACCAACTGGTACAGTAGCCTACTTCGTTTTTATTTGATGCTTAAAAAATATAATTATTAGATGTCGATTTCGATGGCGGGGCATACTTATCTTTTCTCAGAAACACAAGTTGCTGAAATTATAAGAAAAATAAAAGTAGTAAATAAAGTAACTATTGTTTATCAATATATGGCAATATTATGAACATATTCCTACTTCTTGTAATTGTTGCCATGACTAATGACGAGTTTTCATTAAAGATGTGAGGAACAATCTCAATAAACACGTTGATGGAGTAGATGTAGAAGAGAGATATGACATACATGCTGACAACATGGCACACAGTTCCGTCGGAGAAGAAGCAGTCACAGCTAACATTAGTCTGTTTTGTTCCTTCTACGTCTACCCATCCGGATTGTCCACTGCATGGATCTACGCTGAAATTCCAGCCCGTCATCCCTAAAGTGTTTGCTATGTCTCTTAGAGCCCTCACTATTAAAGTGTGAGAGTCCATCCCAAAACCTTAAGGTATTAGGTGGAGTATTCTCATCACTTATAAGACCATAGGCCCATTCTCTTCCAATGTGAGATAATACCCACCTTCAACACTCCCCCTCACTTGCATGCTGACATAAGCATTGCAAATGAACTGAAACCCAACTTTAGGGTGTGGGGGTTTATGAAGCAAAAGCCCATTCTTGACTCTGATATCATATTAAAGTGTGAGAGTCTGTCCCAAAATCATAAGGTATTAGGTGAAGAATTTTCATCACTTATAAGACCACAGGTCCATCCTCTCACATCCAATGTAGGACAATACCTACTTTTAACACTCTCCCTCACTTGCATGCTGACATAAGCATTGCAAGTGAACTGAAGCTCAACTTTAGGGTGTGGGGGTTTATGAAGCGAAAGTCCATCCTTGACTCTGATACCATATTAAAGTGTCAAAGTCTATCCCAAAACCTTAAGGTATTAGGTGGAGAATTCTCATCACTTATAAGACCACAAGCCCATCCTCTCACATCTAATGTAGGAGGATACTCACCTTTAACACTCCCCCTCACTTGCATGCTAACATAAGCATTGCAAGTGAATTGAAGCCCAACTTTGGGCGTGGGGTTTTATGAAGCGGAGGCTCATCCTTGACTCTGATACCATATTAAAGTGTGAGAGTCCATCCCAAAACCTTAAGGCATTAGGTGGAGAATTCTCATCACTTATAAGACCATAGGCCCATTCTCTTACTTCCAATGTGGGACAATACCTACCTTCAACACTCACTGCAAAAGTTAACAAATTAAAACGCGATTAAATCGCTCACAAAAGAGAGACTTATCCGTTCTTTTTAAAAAATAAAAATAAAAATAAAAGCTGGTTTACCTTGTGAAAACACTTTTGTTTCATCAAACTTTTTCAAGTACAAAACGAAGGGAAGAAAAGAAAAACAAGATGAGAGAGAGAGAGAGAGAGAGCGTGCCTTCATCCTTTGTCAATAGAGGGGCGGCGAAAGCGAACGTTGCGAAGCAAAATGCGATGGTTGAAGCAAGGAGAAACCGAACAAGAATTGTCTTCATTTTGTCAAGGAATGTATCCCGCCCAAACGGCGGCCGAATTGGTGTACAAACGGTTACCTAGCGTACGGCGGAGGAGTTTGCTCAGAGAGAAAGGGAGAGAGATGGTAGAAGTGCAAATATGGGATGAAAGTAGAAGGAAACAAAGGGAACAGACAACTTCTGGCCTTGAGAGAGAGAGAGAGAACAAGAGAAGACCTCGAAAGGCAACGAAAGTCAACAATTATTTTGTAGAACCTTAAGCAACTGTATATTTATTAATGGAGAGCTTTGACTATGCTCCAAGTTGTGGAACGAAGCGTATAGCATGAGAATTGAATTCTAGCTAAAGATATTTATGATTTTCCATGCATAAATATCTTGATTTATTATGGCTAAAGGAGAATCTACTGAAGGCTATCTGTATAGACGTTACCAAAAGATAATTTGACTGCTATCGCTTAAAGTTTTTGAAAAATATTGATCATAATACCAGTAAAAATTCACGATAATAATTATAGAATTTTTTTTAATTGATGCAAACAAAATATTTTAAAATTTATATTTATCACCTCAAATATCGTCACATAAAGTGGAATGCCAACTGCTATTATATTGTTGAATATGTTAAAGGAACAAGGTATCAACTGTAAACGAATTAAGATCTGTGAAACTATTAATATTTTATTATACAAAAATTTTCGAATCCTGAATCTTTTTAAATTGAATTATTATAATTCTATAATGTTAATGTTTGTTCTTTAGAAATATAAAAAGTTGCAAAGTAAGTGATAGTTAATAGCATTGGAGGGTAATAAATATAGTTTTTAGGAAATATAAATATTGAACATATGTTTAAATACAACTCCATGTACCATAATTAAGGGCTTTATAACAAATGCTGCATCCTTTCCGGTGTTCGAGTTGCCCATGCTCTCACGCAGACTGGCGTGCATCCCCAAGACCAAACCACGTCCCTTCCATCCATCGTAGTCTAACTGCGAGGGAGAAGTCAAATACTGGGGACCGTCAACGCACCTCTCGTCGACATAGTTCGCTGGTGACAGCTCTACTTTGTCCCCTTAAAGACTACAATGGCCCATCCTTATCTTGCAAAATCTCAAGGAGGCGAGCCTTAACCCTACCATTCTCCTCATGCGGCTTCATAAACTCCAAGTGAATTGGGGGTTCTAAACTGCTCTATGCATGGCAGCTTCGTAGAGAGTCGCACAATTAGTTGAAAGAAAAATATCCAATAATTCCATTGTCACTCTACTGCCCTTTTTATCTCCCTCCTTTTCCTTTTCTCCATTTTCGAGGCGGAGGTCTTTGTTTCGACCTGAAATGAAAATGGCAGGAACAAATAACCTTTACTTGAGATTCTAATGTTGAGACTGAATTTCATCCATATTTGAATGAAATTTGGAGTTCCAGAGAGTGAAGAATATTTTAGTCCTACTATACTGGATTTTGTGAATCCATGAAGAAACACAATGTTAGGTATTTGAGGTAAAAATTAATAAGAACAAATATATAAATTAACTATAATGATCATGTTGTGGATAATTAATAAGTTTTCTTAATAGTATTCAATTAAAATTTCCATTAGTGTTAACATAAAAGGAAAAACTATAAGAAAACCTAGATGATAGAGTGAAACATAGAATATAAAATGTGAGATAGATAGAAAATAAAGGCTTTCTAAATGTACTATTATTACTCCTCATCTTAGCAAAAAGCATGCTTCCTAGTACCATAGACAGGAAAGTCATCCCAAACTTTGTAAATTCTGTGTTTCTTTCTTTTGATTCTCGTTGTGCATGCATTTGAGATCGTGGATGATCCAAATTGCTTAAGAATTGCTACCTCTAATCCAATAAGTAGTATTAAAGCCAAGTTTTGGTTAATTCAACTAGAGAGGCAGCAAAGATTCCACTTGAAGACGCATATTGTCAAACACTTGGTGTGCCAAACATGGTGAGAGGTCAAAATCAATGTTTAAGATAAGAATTTTCTTCTTATGTCTTGTTCAAAATCAATGTTGAGGACATAATTTGAGGAGTATTATTGTAATTTTGTACTTTTGATATCAATTTGAGGGGGGAAATGGAAAGGGAGATCATGTTTAGAGTTGGGAGAAACAAGTACTATTGGTAAAGGTATGGTCATGTTGAACTTATTATATTATAATATTTGGAAACCATAGATAAAATATTATCTCATTAATAGAGATTTATATAAGGTCATGGAACAAAATTTGGCTAGACCTAAAAAGATGATTGATAAAAAGTGAAAAAATTAAATAGGAAGATTGTTGCTTAAATTAGAAAATTTATTAACAATAGTATCTATCATTATTTTACAAAAGAAAGTGATGCATGTAAATTATTGAAGAAGTTTAATGCCCTCGATGAGCATAAGACCTTTAAAAAACAAATCCTTTTACTCATGAGACTAATATGTAGTATACAAAAGGGCAATCGATGATAGAGCTCTTAAGTGATTTTCATTCTCTGATCAATCAATTGACAAATGCAAAGATTAATTTAAAACCTGAGTTACAAGCAATACTATTATTGAGTAACTTATCTTATGGCTGGCAAATGTTAGTAGTTGCCCTTACCAACATAGCTTCAAATGGTGTTTTAGGTATAAGCATCATCAACAACCTACTTGATCAAGAAATCAAATTAAAGGAGTAAGGAATATCTAGACAAATAAAAATATTAGTTATAAAAAGGCAGGAAGAAGCAGAAGTAGAGGCAAAGCTAAAAGCATAAGTAGAAGGAAGAGAAAAACATTGAATTTTAATAAGTCATATTGAATATCATAGTCAAAGAAAGATGTTATGTGTTATCACTGTAGAAAGCTTAGCCATTATAAGAAAGACTACAAAATGCCAAAGGCAGAAGAATCAAGGAGTTAAAAAAAGGAAGTTGAAAAAGATATAATAGTAACTACATTTAATTTTGTCTTGGATTGTTGATACAAGAGCCTCATTTCAAATCACCTTATATGAAGAATTTTTCACATCTTATATAGGTGGTGAGCTTAGGTGTGTTAGCCTAAGAAACAATACATAAAGAAAGATAGTTAGCATGAGAGATATTTAAAAACTAATGTTGGATGTAATTTAGTGAAAAAAATGTTAGACATAAACTGAGATTTATTTCAACTTAATTTCTACTAGTGTTCTTGATAATGAAGAATATTATAACTATTTTAATGGAGGTAAATAAAGACTTAGTAGAGGTTCTAATAGTAGCCTCTACAAGACTAAAGCTAACATTCAAAATGATAAGGTGAATATGATGGAAGACAATCACTTGGAGTAATGAATTAAGTTTCTTAGACACCTAAAAGAGAAAAGACTTTAACATTTGACAAAGAAGCAAGTCATATCAATATTAAGTGCTACTAGTATACAATTGAAGTCTTATGATAATTGCTTTCTTGGTAAACAATGCAAAGCTTCATTCTAAAGCCCCACAACCAAAAGGAAATATTTTCTTGATTTTGATGAAAGTGCGTATAGGGCCAAGTATTACTCCTTTCCACACCAAAGATTAAGGCCATAAATATTTTCCATTGAGCCCAAAAAGCCCAAAATTGAAGAGTAGCTTTGAAATTTTCAAGAATTTTTGAATTATTTATGATTCTTAATTTTTTTGGAATTCTTAATTATTTAGGATTCCCTAGTTGTGTTTGGGATTCCTTTGTTATTTGAGATTATTTTATAAGAAATGTCTTTTGAATCCTTTAAGTTTCCTTAAGTATTAGGTTTAGTTCCTTATTCAAAGGTAAGTTTTTCAATTAGAGTCTAGTCTTATTTTGAATCAAATAGAAACTCAAGTTATAAGCTTAACTTGTTTTCTTTATCCAATTTTTACCAACAATTGATGGAGCACCTTCTTGACTAATGTTTAAGCCTTTACATTTTAGGGTCATGTCTTGGAAAATATCTTCAATGTTTTTTTTTTGTCTTAACTTTGATTTCAACCTTATTCCTAAAAAAATAAAAAATGAAAAAGGTCTAGAGATGGCCATCAATCATGGGTTTCTTGGACCCAAAAAGGAACATTTATTGCCCCAACTCTTTAAAGGTAGGAAGAAGTGATACTTCAGGCTATACACACTCACATCGAATTTGATTCATTCAAATTTGTGTATGTCGTAGGTAAAAAATCTTATAGTACCATATGTTTTATTATTACCTTCATTGAAGATTATTTTAGAAAGGTATGAGCCTACAGGTTTTTTACTAAGGATCAAGTATTGGAGGTCTTCAAATAGTTTTATGTTATGGTTGAAATATCAATTGGAGGAAAATTGAAATGTTTTTATGCTACCAATGGAGATGAATAAAAAGGGTTATTTGAAGAATATTGCATAACTTAGGTATCAAACTTAAGAAGATACTTCTTAAAACTCCAAAGCATAATGAAGTTATAGAATAGATGAACGTGCCTAACATTTTTCAACACTAACTAACATCCAATCTTAGTCTCCAAGACTATATCACTAATGCCAACAATCTTGACTTTCACTTCATTCCCTAGGCTAATTGTTCTCAAATCCTTACCTTTATAAGATGAGAAATACTATTCATGTGGAGTGACAGGAAAAGATATACCTGTATCAATAATCCAAGTCAAAATTGGACTCAAAACTTTCCTTGATGTGTTGACCTAGGAATCACTATAAATCATAAGCTTATTAGTGTTAGATGTAGTTGTTATAAGGTCTTTATCTTTATTACCTTTATTTTCATCATTTCTAGATTCTTTCTTTTAGAGATTCTAGCATTCTCTCTTATAGTGATCAAACTTCCTACAATGGTAGCACTTAATGTCTCTCTTGGACAATGATGATCTTCTTCCACAGTTCACTTGCTTTAGTCTTTTTTGAAATATAATGATAGATACTATCCATAATAAACTATCTAATTTGAGAAACCGTCTTTCTATTTAACTTGTCCCACTATTTATCAATCATCTTTTTAGGCCTAGTTGAATCCCTTTCCACGACATCAAACAAATTCCTACTAATTAGGTAATCTTTCATTTGTGGCTTTCAAGATTGATAATTAGAAGAAGTTAACATTGTCATAGTCTTACCTGAAGTGCTCGTTTCTTCTATCCTGAATAATCTCTTTTTACTTCCCCCATAAACAAAAATTCAAGCGCCAACTTATCGAAATACCCTTTACAATATGCCCAAAAACTTGACCAATATAACCCACTAATTAATCCTTCAAATCTGTCAAAAAAAAAAGTCCTAAAATAGCCTGAAAAATTACACAAATATAGCAGAAAAATCACGGCAAAAAACTGTATGGTGCGTCTACTGCACGCGGTCACAGTCAATGGTGAATGAAAAGTCAACAGGTCACGGTCAATGGGTCAAATATAGACCGGGTTTACGGGTCGGATTTTGGGTCAAACAAGAGGCAACAGGTCAAGGTCAAACGGGTCAAATCTGACCGGGTTGAAGGGTCAAATTAGGTTGAATGGACCCGTTTTCGCCGTCGGGACTTCTACGCCTATTTTCGCCGTTCCACGATAGTTATCCGCCAATACAAGGCCACATATTGGCAGATCCGGACATTAGGAATCTATACACTATAGATTCGCTCCACAAAACCAACTAACAAAGTCGATTTGTCGGATTTGTTTTCCGGTCACTTGGGCTGAACGCAACCCACAAGTTTTTTGGCTGAATTCAACGAAATCTGACGGTTTCCAGCCTCAAAAATGTTAGAAAAGTACTCTACTACAGATGGAGAACAAAACCCCTTACCTCAGGTTCCAATTTGGGTCCCTTCTTGGTTATGCACACCAAGTGTTTGTGAAAATGCTTGACTTTCAAGCCTCACTGCCTCGGCGATAACAAGCCCGATTTTCAGCAATCGCAGCTCTGATTCGAGAACCTGAGCAACGTTTCTGCAAGGACGCTAAGCATCTTTCCCACCATTTGAAGTTTGGAAATCTTTTTTGATACAAGCATGTATAATCCTCACATCTTTTATTGATGAATTTCCACAACACCCCCACCCCCCCCCCCCCCCCCCCCCCCCCGCGGTTATATTGCAGATGCTTTTAAGCCAGCGGGTGCAAGAAATTGGTGCAGATACATGCAAAAATTGCTGGCTCACCGGTATGTTATGCACTTGTAGGCAGCAATTTAGATTTTCACTTGGGCTCCCAACCACTTTATATTACATGCAAGAGCATGATCATACTTCTCCTGGAAATATGAGGAATGTTCATGTTGCTGAGTCTGCTTAAGGTGAAGGAAATGGCCTCTTTAGACCTGTACGGGTGCATGTTAGGGGTTCGAATGAAGGACTTGCTGGAATTGGACGTGAAAATACATTTGTGCGTGCAGGCACTTGGCCTCCCACACGTTGTCTTTTCACGTCTCCCTTTTGGCGTGGGCAACATAAATGGCCACCAGTCTCCTGCCAATGATGATTCAGAAACAAGAGCTGAGCATGGTGGGGACCTTTCTGGAGCTGGGTTTGACAGCTTTGGAGGGTCTAAGCCAAGGAGGGTGCAATGTAGCTAATGTTTATGGAGAGCAAATGGAGACAGGTTATGAAATGGATGTGCAAAGTAAAACGTCTGGAACTTCCATTGCACCACCAAGTGCAAGCACTGCCCCTATGCAGCTGCTTGAATCACAGGGGCATGATGTTGGGATAGAGTGGGAGGGCACAAACAGTTCATCAATATCATTGGATGTTAAAACACCTCTAAGTCACTTCCCTCCTTTTTGCTTTGGGTAATACATAATTTTGCATTAAGTTGCTATTGTCATTGTTTTTGGGCCTAATATTATATTTTAAAATCTCTTAAAAAGGGAGTGGCTTCTACATGCTATGGATGTTGTGATCTCATGGGTGTAATTATCGGTGTAACTTATTTTGACCTCCTGCTATGATTATTTATTAATACCTTTTAAGGATAATATTGTGTTTCTAGAATATTTCTTCTAATTAAATTTGTTTTAAAACTGATAATGTATCTTCTTAATTCAATAAAAAGTTGTGCCATAGTATTCCTCATTGGGTGCTGTTCTAGGATTGTCCTTTTGATATCTCCATGCCGAGGTTCTAACACTGAATACTTGTGTTCCTTTAGCATCAAAACTCTATTTCTGCATTGCTTTCTTTTGGAGCTTGATTGCCCTATTTCTCATAAGTAGTAATAGTTATGTTTTGGTGAAATTCAAGCGTGCACTTGAATTCTTATTACTGGTTTATTGACTAGTCTGAATTATGATCAATTGTCAATCAGCCAGCTCTATTGTATTTGCGTTATAATATTGCTCCCAGTTAAATATCTATTTTCCTTCTGTTCCTTATTTTTCTTTTGACTCCTAAAACTAAGAATTTCTAATATGTCTCCCTTTAATTCTCTACTGGATTTACAGGGTGCAATTTGAGGATGTGAACAGGCTTACTGATGGCCAAGTCAAGCACTCTCCTGAAGTTTTCTATGCTAGTTCTTTATGGAAGGTGTTTGAACACCAACTTGTTATCATGTTTATATAAGTTCGAATTTAGAACATGCTTTCTCTCCTTAATTGTCTGAAACAAATTTGACCTCTTTCTTTGAATTTTTAGGTCAGTGTTCAGGCTTTTAATGATGAAGACCCTCAGGGAACATTGGGTAATATATACAGATCTACCGTGGAAACATGTCCTTCTTTGTTTATCAGAGTTTGGAAGAAATTGAAACATGTTACTCTCCGAAAGAAATCACGTTGTCTTACTTGAGTGCATTTTATTAATCTCTTTAGGTCTATTCCTTCACCGTTGGAAGGCAGAAATAACTTATTCTCCCGTAGAAAGGTAAGCCTTAATCCTCACTAAATAGTGAACCATTTTTTTCCTGTTCTCGTTTCAACAGGAATTGCACCTTTGTTATTGTATTCTGGTCACGTGACTTTCAACTGCCAGCTGAGAAATTGAAGTTGGTTATTAACGGTTTGTCTTGCATTTGGCTTAATCTTTAACCATGTGCTTTCAGGTTCATAATTATGTCGACTCTCGAGAAAAGGTTACTGCCCGTTATCAGGTATCCGAGTGAACAAAACTCTGTTCATCTTAATCACTGCTTGTTTTTTCTGCAACTGTCAAGTTTAATTCTTCGTTCGTATGCGGTTCATTGTACAGTTGATTTGTCCTTCAAAAAGGGAGGTCTTGGTGTTTGGAAGCTTCAAACAAACAGGCACTCTTTTACCAAAAGCTCTGAAGGGATGGGGTTGGCGAACAGCTCTTTTATTTGATGAGCTTGATGATCTTATCCAAAATGGGACCTTGCGGGTGGCTGCTGTTGTGCAGCTCGTCTGAAATGCGACAAAGTAGTTGACCTGGCTCAATTTAGTCGGAAGTGGGTAGTTTTGATGCTTCATACAGAATCAGACGGCTATTTTTTCCCAATTTTTTCAGATGTAAATCATAATAAGAGCCAGTTCCTTGTATGGAAATTTTGGGTAACAGAAGGCCTGAGCTGGCTATTCACATCCAGATCTCTATGCTACAATTGTAATGCTGGGTGGTCCTAATTCAAGCCACTGTATATAGTATACAAAATTAAACTTGTTGCCTTTTATACTAAAAGATCCTGCTACTATAGTTTACGACCTTGACCAAAGAAGAGGTTGGGCACATAATATCTGCAGAGTTCGATCATGCTCAACCCGAAGGAGTTGATAATCTATCTATTGCGGATGAAGTAGTAGATAATGTTTTAGAGAGGGATATTGGCTTTAGGCATCATTTTCTTATCTTTTTTCTTTCTTATTCTTGGAAAGACCTTAATATCTATAGTTAGACGTCCTCTGTATGTTTCGTGACCCTTAGAAGCTCGTAGAAGAGTAAATAGAGACCATATTTTTTGTTTGCTTAGTACTTCAACCACGTTTGTCCAGACAAAGCTATGCAAAAACAATGTATGAACCAGGGGACCCTATAATCGATCTTCTACATAACCATCTGGAAGAAGATTTGAGTTTTATGTAAGCTACAACAATTCAATAAAGCACACTAATTGTGGGTTGACGCTAACTGTAGCTTTTATCCTTGCTATATGTTCATAATTCCTTATATTTCTTATATGTTCATAATTCCGATGCTAGGCCTGGCTATTCTCAGACTTCCAATTAAACCCAAGCACAAAATCGCCCAATCTGTGGGCACTGGTAAGAAGGCGGGACACACACAAGATCACTGCTACCAGCTTGCGGGCTATCCAGAAGGCTGGAGTTAGAAAGGAAACCGTGGCTGGAAGAAGTCCAGCGGAGCTTTGGTGAAAAACTATCGGTGGTGGCAAAACGGCTGGCTTTGACGAAGGAGGCTCTTCAGGCCATTTATTTGGAAATGGGCCTAGAACACAACAAACCATGTGTTTCTGCCTAGCTTATGGGATTTTAGCCCAAGTAATTCATTTAATCCCTTTCTTAATGGATGGGTCTGGGCCCACTATAGGTTTGGTGGTCAACAGCCACTCTACTAAAGAAACCTACACCGGTTTGGGCCTAGTTATGAACAGATGGTCAGTATTGCAGGCCAATAGTATTGTGAGGCCTAACAGAACATACAGACTCCCAAGCAGAATGTAGGGAATCTCGTGGGGATGGTGGGGTAGTATAATGGCTAAACTTGACGTAGCTTCCCTAGTTTTTATAAAGATTAGTTTTAATGGGTACTTGCTATAGTAAATCAGACTAGTAGCCATGACCCCCATATGCAAAATCTAGGTATGCCACCTCATAACTCCAATATCACTAATACATGGATTTTAGATTCTACAGCATCAAACCATATAACATATTATATTTGCTGCGTCTATGTTTTTAATCCATGTGCCCTACAATGTCTATCTATAAGATTTACTGATGGAACATGCCTTCATGCCACACATATTGGATTAGCTAGACCAACACCGAAATTGCATCTTAAACATGTGTTGCACATACCCACTTTTTGTTTCAACCTCATTTCCATTATTAAATTAACAAATGATAATGCATGTGTTGCAATTTTCTGTGTCACATTTTATGTCTTTTAGGACCTTACGATTGGAGCTGTGATCGGATGGGATAGAGATCAAATGGGGGTAAAGCTTCTTATGGACTCTATTTTTTAGCTCCTTCCACTACCTCCTTTCATTTTTTTAAAGCAATATCTCTTTTTTTGTATAGGCTTGTAATATTTGAGAAAAATTCCTTTTGTAACATTAGGCCTACTAATGTTTGTAAAACTATTTGTAATACTTTTGCTAGTAATGACCATGACATTTGGCATCAACATCTTTGTCATTCATCTTTGCCTTTTTTTTTTCTCTCATGGTAAACATTGAAATGTCCATATTATTTTAAATGCCTTGTATGTCCTTTGGATAAATAGACTTAATCTATTTTTCTACGAAGTCAAACAAGTACTTCAATATTCTAGTTCATTCACATGGACCTATAGGGACCTTATAAAAACTCAAACCATGATGGCTCCTAATATTTTCTAGTAATTGATCATAATTAATCCCAAGTCACATGGACATTTTTAATTCAATTGAAAGATCGAGTATTCTCCATCATACATCTTTTTATTTCCATGACACACATGCAATTTGGACATTTAATTAGGCACATTTGCTCTAATAATGGTACACAAATTTTCTCTTCTACATGTGTAGATATTCTTGCTTCTCATGAAATTGTTTAAAAAACCTTTTGTGTCTACACTTTTTAATAGAACAGGGTAGTAGAAAGCAAAAATAGACATCTTCTAAACCAATGGGCATTAATGTTTCAGGTTCACATGCTTTCTCATCACTAGGGAGAATGTGTCACAACCACTTACATTATTAACTATTTGCCTAATCCTATTATTTCCAATTTCACTTCTAATGACTTGTTATATGGTAGGCCATCTTCCATCTTACACCTTTTGTGTTTTTTGTTGTCAATATTATGCCACCATTTTAGGTCATTGAGACAAGTTTGCTTTTCATGTTATAACATGTATTTTCATAGGTTATCCTTCACTTTAGAAAGGATACCATTTATATGACCCTACTACCATAAATGTTTTTGTTAGTAAGGAAGTCATTTTCCATAAGTATGAGTTTCCTTTTTCACCCCAATCAATGGAGCCCACCTTAGAGTAGTTTGAGTCTCCATCTAATCTCATTCTAGTTGAGGATCTTGCACCACCATGACAAAAACCTTATTCCACAACTCAGCCAATCCATATGAATATCCTACTTAAGGATTCACCTAAACATGGGGATTTCACAACTTTAGTAGTTGACCTATATCCCCCTTTATCAAATAACATGGTTGATCTATGGATACATTACTTTTCTCAACCTACATAACCCTTTATATGGATCATTAACTATGTTCGTTCAGCATTGACTTTTAAATCTACCACTTCATTATCTCCTATATTCCAAGTGGTACCCTTAGACTATTTTAAGCCACATTATAAACATTTCATAATGTTCATTTTAGCCACACACCTTTGTGTTTTTGGTTGTCAATGTTATGCCACCACTTTAGGTCATTAAGACAAGTTTGCTTTTCATGCCATAATATGTATTTTCATAGGTTATCCTTCACTTTAGAAAGGATACCATTTATATGACTTTAATATCGAAAAAAAAAATTTGTTAGTAAAGATGTTATTTTCTATGAGTATAAGTTTCCTTTTTCACCCTAATCAATGGAGCTCACTTTACAGCAATTTGAGTCTCTATCCAATCTTATTTTGGTCAAGGATCTTGCACCACCATGATAAAAACCTTCTTCCATAACTCAGCCAATCCATATAGATATCCCACTTAAGGATCCACCTAAACATAAGGATTCTAGAACTTTACTAATTAACCTGCATCCCTTTTTACTAGATAACACGGTGGTTCCATAGGTACATCACTCTTCTTAACCTACACAACCCTTTATATGGATCGTTGACTATGTTTGTTCAGCCTTGGCATCTAAACCTACCATTTCATCATGTCCAATATTCCAAATGGTACCCTTACACCATTTTAAGCCACATTATAAACATTTCATAGCATCCATTTTAGCTCAATAAGAGCCTTCTTCTTACACTCAAGCACTTATAGACCCTTAATAGGTTGAAACCATAGAAAATGATCTCATAACCCCTATAGATAACCACACTTGAGATTTGGTAACCCTCCCTTTAGGTTGGTGAGTGGGTTTATAAAATTAAGTATAAGACAGATGGAAGCATTAAGTAATATATGACCCGATTATGGCCCAAAGGTATAGTTATCATGAAGGGTTCAATTATTGAGAAAATTTTTTACCCTCTACAAAGATGGTTACTATTTGTTCTATCATTGCTTTGATATTATTCAAACATTGGTTGCTTCATCAATTAGACACTTAAAATTCATTTTTATGGAGATTTGATGAAGGAGGTATATATGCAAGTTCCCTTAGTCTTCAATGCAAAAGGGAGGGTTTCATACATTGTTTGAGAAAATTTCTTTATGAATTGAAATAAGTATCCAATTAGTAGAATGCAAGGTTTACCAAGACTTTACTTGTAGCAAGGTGCACACAATCATTCCATGATTATGCTTTTTTCACATGGCAGCAAGGCACTATTTTTATTGTCTTATTTATCTATATGGTTGATATCCTCATTATAGATAAAATCATTCTTTATCCATTTCTAATTTAAAAATATTTGAATTCTTATTTTCGTATAAAAGATTTAGGATAGTCTAACTATTTTTTGGGACTTGAGATTGTACATTCCTATGGTGGTCTACTTGTTAGCTAGTGTAAATATGTGTTGGAACTTATTTCTGAGTCAAGTTTATCTAGAGCTAAGCAAGCCCCTTAATCTGATGGATCAAAATGAGAAACTAACTACTATTGAATATGATGTGGGACTTGTAGTCAGGAAGTATGATTTAGCACTTGAAAATCTGGTTGGTAAGCTTATTTATTTAACCAGGACAAAACTTGATATCAACTACATAGTGCAATAACTTAGTTAATTTGTTCATGCTCTTAAGAAATCTCACTAGATGCCGCCTTGTGAGTCCTATGGCATCTCAAGGGTTGTCTTGATTTATGCTTATCTTTTTTTACATCTTCTATCATGGCTCTAACTTCCTTTTGTGATTTAAACTATGATACATGTCCTATGACACATTGCATCATTATAGGTTATTGCAACAAATTAGGCACCTTTCTAATCATGTGGAAGACCAAGACATAACCCACCATTTCTTAATCTTCAATAGAGGCAAAATATATAGCAATGGCTATTATAGTTTGTGAAATTGTATGGCTTCTAGGTCTTTGTAAGGATCTTGTCATTCATCTTCGATTACCAATGTTGTGTCATTGTGACAATGAAATGGCCCGACATATTATTGCAAATCTAGTCTTCCATGAGCATACTAGACACTTCAAGGTTGATCATCATTTTATTCAATAGCAACTACAAAGTGGGCTTAGCATTACACACTCTATTCATATTACTAAATAGCTTGCTAACATCATTACCAAATCTTTAGGCAATCATAAACATTTTATCTTTTGTTCAAGATTGAAGTGTTTGACTTGTACAAACATCTAGCTTGAAAAGGAGTATTAGGATTTGTAGTTAGGCCTAGTCTTATTTGTATAAGCCCATGGCCTAGTAGCATTTATTTCATTCATTATTTTGTCTTAATGTACATGATATAAGGAGATACCATTTAAATGTTTTTCATACAAAAATACAAATACGTTTCAAAGCCTAAAACCAGTTTTTTTTCTCTCTTCCTATTTCCTTCACAAATGGTTAACCATTACCACCTTTTGCAAATTTTCATTTTCCTATGTTTTTCTTAACACTAGCCTTAAATTCTAGCTCTAGTAACTTTAGAAGGTAGGAGGAATAATCTTATGTGATAATCCTAGTAATAATATGTGAGACACCATTTTGTATTTAAAGGATATCTATTCCCTTCTTGCAAACTATCGAAAGGAACATTGGTTGCTTGTATGTCAACGTGGCTTAAACATAGTGGCCTCTACCATACTATCTTTGTTCTTTTTGTGGCAAAGTCTTAAGATGTTGAATTAAAACTAGTAAGCAAGTTTGTTTTGGGTGGCCTTCTTGTTGTTATTGTTAGTCATATCAATCTTCATGTCCATATTCTTATGAATTTTCATGTCTCTATTACTTTTGATTTTCCCATTGGTGTTTCACTTATGTTACGCATTCGTTGTCTTAGATCTTTTGGTTGTGACTTGCCTTTGCCACTATGTCATCCTTTGGGGACATTTTGAGCTTGATAGATGGAAATGGGATTTGTGGTCTTAGATGTGGTTGTCTATGTCCTTGTACTTGGCATTTTGATGTTAAACTACTTTATTAAGTTCAAAATGGACGCTCAACCCTTGGCATAAAATGAAAGTACTTGTTCTAAAACTAGGCTTTTTGGGTATCCATATTTTGTGAACAACTATCCAAAGATAGAGTTCTTTGGTCTTATTCAAATAAAAAGCTTATCAAAACTTTTGGCTTAAGGCTTGGTTGAAATTTCTAATATGGGGGCCCAATTAAAATTTCTTGTTTAGAGTTTTAATTGATGTATTTGGATGTGGAAGCCTGATAAAAATTTTGGGCATTAAAACTCAATTATAACTTTGAGTAGAAAGCTTGTTTTAAAATTTTGGATATAAAAGCTTTAGACCTACTAAAATTTTGCTATGCTTGTGGCCTTTTGAAACTAGGCTTTGCCCTAATCTTATTGACACTAATGTCACATATTAGAATGGAACACTATAAAGAAAGCACTTTGTCTCACATTGGAAGGGCAAATGGATGATCTTTGGAGATGAAACACTAAACCTATAGCAAAATGGTGTCAAAGTAGACCCATAACTCATTTCCAGAGCCAATACTAAGCACCCAAAATGCATAGGCAAGGGACCCTAGTTGCTAGGGATGTAGTCACATCAAAAGTATATGGCCACATTGAGGGCAATATGGATTTAGATAAGGAAGAATATCACATTCCAAGGATGAAACACTCTAAGGAAAAGGACTTTGTCCTAAATAATGTTAGTATTATAGATTATAAATCATCATAGATTCAATACAATTAAACTTACCCTAACCTCTTGTCTCTCTTAGAAAAAAAATCTTTATACAATGTTTAACATTTTCTAATGGAAATTATTTGTTTCCCCATGAAAGAACCCAATGCACATCATATCACCCTAAATTTCCTCTCCCTCTACATCACTAGTTTTTTTTTCTTTTTTTTTTTTAGGGGGAAGGGGGGTGCTCAAGATAGTGAAGGAAAACATTCCATCATTTCCAAATTATGCCTAAAAATAAAGTTAGTTACTTAAGAACAAGCAATAGTACAAGTTGATGGAAGAGATCGCTTAAAAATAGCTCTTTACCTTATCTAGGTGCATATTTTAGATCTTCTAATATACTTGGAACTTAAAATATGAATGTCAAGCATATATTTTTGTATAGGAATTTAGATACATAACCACATCGACAACTTAACAATTCAATCCTTTTTCAAACATTTGTACTCACGTTTTACAATTATTATTTTACAAAAATGTTAACTCATTTTGTGAACTCATGTAATATGGGTTTATACTAATAGATATAGACTAATTCTCCAATAAGGGTGTGTTGATGTAAATTATATTAGTCCAATAGAATTAGACAGATGTTTCCCTTGATTGAGAATATGGGTACTAGTTGGTGTGGGCTAAAATGCAACTTATAATTGTGATGAGTTGGAACTACTTTGTTATACATGTGTTAAGTTAAGTCAAGTATGTTCCCCTTTTTAGGTCTACATATTTTGATAACTCTATTTTATTATTGTAACTATTTAGGCAATATATAATAATAATATTTATAGAATTATATTGGCATTTTGTATATATTTACACAAGTTTTGTTATTTCATGTAGCAAACCCACAATAGGCAAAAAAACAAGAGAAATGAAGTAAAAGTTTGAGAGAAAAGATAGAAAAAGAAAAAAGAAGTGGGACTCATTTGGGAAAAAGAGCTTCTATCTAGCAAGTAACACGCAAACAAGTGAGCTAAAAGAAAGGCTATTATCGTGAAAATGAGGGTTGATTATCATAAAAAAAAATAGAGGAAAGAGAGTCGAAGGTTTGTCAAGAGAAAGGGATAGTCTAGGGACTAGTTGGACCTTGCTAGAAAAGCATAGGCCACACATGATAGCATGGGACTCTAAGGACATCGGATGATTGGGCGAAAGCCAATGTCGCATTCTTTTTTTATGAAAGCATACGCTATCTAAGCTATTCTCTAGCCATATTTGTCCATTTTATGGTGGTTTTTGGGTGTTTTCTAGCAAAGAAGAAGTGAATCTCCTATCTTGGTGTGATTTCCTATTGTTCTATGGCATTTGCATGTGGTTTTGTGGTGGTTTCTGGTAAAGAATGGTGAATGCCATTTGAGCCTTTTTCATTAGATCTACACATTTTTATGGCAGATTTGTGCAATCATTTTGTAGATCAGCACTCCAAGCATCATCCTTGAAAATTTCAAGTGGTTTATATGAAGAGCGGTGGCAATACGTGGCTGTGTACAGCAGTGCGTGGCACTAGTGTGTGGCTACTTGTTTTCATCCCATTTTTCAGATAGCTTCTTCTTCTTCTCTTCCTGATGTGCATATTTATGCAATGTTTTTGTGAATTGAAGACATACTAGTGACAACTTTTGTGTGTTTAATTTACATAATGCTTTTTTCAATTTCTTACACTATTTCTGTTTGTGTAAATATAATGTTTTAGTTTATCTTGTTAAAGTTATAATGTAATTTGATTAGAATGGTATGAATAACATGATTTATTATGTTTTGTGAGATATTTTGTTTATGTGAAGTTTTATATTACTGTATTCAATGTGTTTAAGTGACTAGTTACCACTTAGATGACTTAATTTGCATATTAGAGATTGACAAGAGATAACATGTAGTTGCTTCTTGTAATGTGAAACTATAGATTAATATGGATAAACATATGCCATATGATTTATGTAGCTTTAGGTATAAACTGGAATATTCAAAAATCTTAATGCATTTAGTTCATTTAATTCATGAGTAGAAATATAGTGAGTTAATGAGCTAAGTAGGTTTACTATACCTAAACATAGGATAGTGAATAAATTCAAAAATTCTACCACCACATGAATAGAATCAATCTTGTAAGCATAAATGATCTACATTTATACTTAGTAGTTAAGTAAAATCAGACACTCTAACATGTTTCGTTAATCAAGTTTAGGTTAAATTTAGTTGTTTAGTCCATGTTTTATCACTTTGATTTGCTAGATAAACTCTAAGAATTATTCATCATTAGTAATTAGTTATTTGTTCAACATGTACACTTGCATGTAGAATTTCACCGAACATATGTACACCTAAATTTGCATATATTGAAATGAGATATTAGTAGGTTTCCAAGATGCATTGGGATAAAGATTTATGGTTTTACACTTAAAAAGCATTTTGATTATTCTACCATGACCTATTGCTCTATGTGAAAAATAGAGACAATGAAAACCTTTGTAAACAACCTTCTCTAGCAAGCACATTTTTGTCATTAACTTCTTGCAACTTTGGCATCTCATTAGGTAGTGTTGTTCAAGAGAAATATAGGGTAAGATCTAAGCAAGAAATTGCATCACATGGAGGTCAAGTTAGGTAGGTAATCATCTAGTTTTGGTAAAGGGAAGAAGTTTAAACCTTAAGCTTAGAAGTAACCTAGAGGTGATCTTCTTACAAATAGTTAAAATAGATGAAAGAAAAATGCTGGTTTTGTAAGAAAAAAAAAAGCATAGGAAGAATGATTACTTCATATATAAGAAATGGTTAGCTAAGCTTTAGGCTAAAGGTAATAATTCCTTGGCCTATGTTTATGGATGTAATTTATTTAAGGCATTAATTAACTCTTGATAGTTAGATTACATGGCAACAAATCATGTCATGTTAACTATTTAGGAGTGCACAAACAAAATAAAGCCAAATCTTGATGAGCTATACCTATATGTTAGGAACAATTGAAAGGTTGAAGTAGAGTTTATGGGATATATCGTTCTACTTTTGGATAGTGGATTTAGGATGACTTTAAGTAGAACCTTTTATGCATCATCATTTAGGCAAAATTTGGTTTCTCTTCCTATCCTAAATAGATGTGGATATTCTAATATTCTTGAGAATCATGTCAAATGGTTTGTACAAATTGAATTTCTCTCCATATGAAACTTATGTGATTTCAACTATATAAGAATGTTCCTAAAAAGCCTTTAACCAAGGAGTGGTTTTACACATTGTGACACAAAAGACTTAACCACATCTCTAAAGATATAGTAAATACAATGATCATGATTGATATTTTATCCATTCTTAATGATAATCTAAAGACATATGTAGACTGTTATATGGGTAAGCTAACTAAAATAAAAAGGAAAACAACAATGTAAAGTTTTAAGATGTTGGAAGTGATTCACATTGACCTCAATGATCCTTATAAAGTAACATATTGTGGCAATGATTAGTTCATTACATTTATAGATAATTTCTCTCAATTTTGATATTTTTATCTAATTAAAGAGAAATCTAAGTCATTTAACAAATTCAAAGTATTCAGAACTGAGTTTGAAAAGTAGTTAAGAAAAAGTATAAAGATTGTTAGATTTAATTGGGATATAGAGTATTATGATAGATATAATGATATAGGCAAATTATAGAGTCATTTGTACAATACTTATACGAGTTTAGGATATTTAGACAATTCATTGTGCTTACAAGCCCTAAACAAGATGGTGTAGCTCAGGGTTGAAAGCAAACCTTGATAAAAATGGTTAAAATGTGTAATGAATAAGAGAAACCTACCACTCTTTCTATAGGGAAAGACTTTGAAGATTGCCATATACATCCTTAATCATGTTCTTATTAAGGTAGTGCCTTTGGCTTCTTTTGAATTATTCATGAGATGCAAGCTTAGCTTGAATCATTTTAAGATTACGGGATATCTAGAAAAAGTCAAGTTATATAATCCAACTTTGAGCAAGTTGAATTCCAAGATTGTTTAGGTGTTAGGATTATGGATTTACTAACAACTAAGTTTCTAAAACTCAATGTAGAGAGAGATATATATTCTTAGGTCATAGAAAGCAATAGTAATGTTGATACAAGTATATAGCTTCTTCTATCTATTTAATTGGACATAGAGTCTATAGCTTCAAACCATGGTCATGCAATTATGTAAGGAATAGTCATGTTTCAAATCCTCCAATCTATCAACAAAATAACTATGTATGATTTGATCCCTTTATTAGTCTTGGCCAAAAAATTGTATTAGCCAAACATTATAATAAACCCTCTAGAGATGTAGCTTTGAGGAGGTTCCATAAGCCTAAGATTAGGATATAAAGCTTTTCTATTTAAGAGATACAATAAAGAGATGAGGTCTACTATTCACCCAAATTACCTAATCTATCTTAAAAAGCATGATTGTGACTTTGGGATTATGAAGAATTCATGACTTATACATAAATTGTCTCTAGCCCTTAATTAGAATTTAAGGTAGATGTCATGATAGACAAGATGTATTCTATAAAGCATAATAATATTTAGACTCAGTTGAACTACTTAAGGGATGCAAACTCATTGGATGCAAGTAGATTTTCAAGACCAAGAGAGATTTCAAAGGAATGATAAAATGTTTCAAGGCTAAACTAATAGCCAAGGGATTCACTGAAAAAGATATGAAAGACTGTAATGAAACTCATTTGACATAGAGCTACATCAAATGGATGTTAGTATTGCATTTCTAAGTTTGAATTTGATGAAAAGGTCTATATGCTACAACTAGAGGGTTTTTGTAAAAGGTAATTTAGATAAATTTGTTTGTAGGATTGAAAAGTCTATTTATTACCTCAGACAAACTTCTAGACAATGGTATTTGAAATTTGATAACTTCATTACCTTTTGTGAATTTATTGAAAAGTTGGTATATTGTTGCATATACACCAAGGTTAATGGGAGTATGTTGATTTTTGTAATCCTTTATGTGGATGACATCATGCTTATAAGCAAAGACATGGCTTTAGTCCAAGAGATTAAAAGATTATTGCCTTTAGAGTTTGATATAAAGAAACTTGGTGAAGTATCTTTTGTCCTAGGCATTGAGGTCTTTAGGGATTGTTAATACTAGTTTCTAGGTCTTTCTTAAAAGGCATATATAGATAATGTTTTGGTTTAATATGCTAAATTACAAAATTGGCACTATTCAATTTGTTGAGGGTGAAAAGTTAAACTTAATGCAGTGCATTAAGAATGAAACTAAGAAAGGATCCATAAAGAATATATCATATGCTTTTATAGTTGGTAGTTTTATGTATATATAGGTCTACACTAGGCTTGATATTATCTTTGGTATAGGACTACTTAGTAGATTTCAAAAAAACCTTGGTCATGATCATTGGGTTGTTGCTAAGAAGGTTATGAAATACTTTAAGAGAACAAGAAATTATATGCTAATCTATTAACATGTAGATAATTTGCACCTAGTGAGATATTCAAATTTAGATTTTGTAGGTTGTAAAGACTATATGAATCTACACTAGGCTACTTCTTGATGATTGTTAATGGAGCAATAACATGGATAAACACTAAGCAAACATTAGTAACCTTTTCTATCTTGCATGCAAAGTTTATAGTTTGCTATGAAGCAACTACAAAGCTATTTGGTTGAAGAACGTCATGAGATAATTGATCTTGCTTGATTTCATTGATAGGTCGATTTAGTTGTACTTTGACAAAAGTCTAACAATGGTCTTCATCAATAATAACAAAGGTATTAAAGGAGCTAAGCAGTTGAGATCAAGTATTTGACAATAAATGAGCAAGTAAATAATGATGGCATCACAATAAAGCTTATTAGCACATATGCTATGTTAGCTAAATCACTTATTAAAAGACTTAGTCCTTGCAAATTTAGTGGACACGTTGTTAACATGGGTTTGAAAGTAATTAGGGATGCTTCTGTATAGTGGGAACTTTTGTTATATTTTTTCAACTATTTAATGGAAAAACATCTAGATGGTTTGCTATAAAGCAAACTTTAATTTTATTCATATTACCTATCATAAAACTTGGGAGTGTTTGTATAAGACAGGTGTAAAAAACTTAATGGAGGTGCAACCTTGTGCATTTGGCCAAGGTGTACATTTAAAGGTCATAAAATAATGTTTTATAGCACTTAAATTAATACTTGAGTATAGTAAAAAAGACATTTAGGTTCATCATAACCTTAATATATTTCTCTAATGACAATTTGTAAATAACTATTTATGTTAATTAAGGAGAGAATTAGGATTGACAAGGAGGGTAACACCTAAAGTTATTTACTTAATATTGTCCATTTGCTACACTACCATATTAAATCCATGTTAGTAAAGTGGAAAGCCTTATAGGAATGGTTGGTGCTATGTCTTCAAATTAGCATGTTACTATTGTGATTTGAGTAGGAATTGATTAGCAATGAAGGACTACCGCTAGACCAATATAAAACTATTTCAGAAATATTTTCATATCAATATTGTAATTGTTTTTATAAACATTGATATAGCCTAAAAGGGGATTCTTAATTCATTTTGTGAGCTTATTTAATATGGGCTTAGATGAATGGGCATAAACTAATTATCCTTTGAGAGTATATTGATGTAAATTATATCAGTCCAATAGAATTAGATAAATGTTGCTCTTAATTGCAAATATGGTATTGACTAGTTGTAGGTTAAAGTACTCCTTATAAAATTGTGATGAGTTGAGACTATTTAACTATGCATTTATTAAGCTAAGTTAATTAATTCCCCCCTCTAGCTCTACATATGTACACTCAAATATGCAATTATTGAAATCAAGTGTTGGTAGGTCTTTAAGATGCATTAAGATAAAGAATTATAGTTTTGCACTTAAAGGGTATTTTGGTTATTATATGATTACCTTTTGCCTTACTTATGCATATACAAACATACACTGCCACTTTTGTTTAGCATTACTTATTCTTATTTAAATTATTAAACAAGAAATAATTATTATAATATTTCATATTATAATATCCTATTAGTCATCATCAAAATATTAATATATTCCAACACTCAAAATGCTAATTAACTTTCAATACAATAAGACACTATATTTTCTTAAGATTACCCTAAAATCTGAACAGTTATAAAAGATATGAGTGAGATGCAATGTTTGGTGTCCTTCATTAGTGTATGATTTCATCTTTATAAAGCCATAAGAAGAGAAATGTTATAGTTGAATGAAGCTCAGTCCAGTCCTACTTCCTCAAGCTGCTTCAATCCACGCCATTTTTGGTGAGGCGAAAGGCTGACGCCAAAAGATGGTTACTTCCTTTTAAATGATACCCTGAGTTAGAAGTTACTATTACTATAGCTCCTTTTTTATCAAAAATTAAAATGCACTTCACCAATTAAGATGGTTGCTCAAATTATGCCTCAATAGTTCATTGTGTATGCTGGAGACTTAAGGGAGCAAGGGGTTATACTTGTTGCAACACTAGCACTTTCGTCTCAAGAATTTGTAGTAATAATGGTATAAATTCATGTCCAAAAATTCTTCTTACATACAATCATGTAATGGAATTTTCATCTGTCTTTAAGAGATATGCATACAACGGTAAGATTTAATTGGCAAGATTAAGTTGCTATTTGGGCTTAATTTTTGATTAATTTGTTGTTTCTCCATGTTCAATCGGTTACACCTTAGGCTATTACAAACAAAATTTGGTTGGCACAACGAAGTTTTCAAATCAGTACAATAGCCTCAAGCAAGCTACCAGAAATATATAATGAAGTTAATCGGCATGCAGAAGCATAGGTTTACAAGTGTGACAAAAACCCATAATATAAGCTCAGGAAATGATCAATTAAATTTATATTGGAAGTGTAATTAAAACCTGTTGAAATATGTTGTTGCATTGGACTTAGTATAGATTAGTGTAGTTCTTTCTAGGCCCAACGTATCGGGTAGAGCTCATCACTGTGTAGCTTTTTCCTGATTCTTTAAGAAGCTTATTTTCAGTTCTTGTATTCCTAAGACTATGTACAACTCTTCACAAATTTATACTAAGGATTTTCATCCTTTCTACTAGAATGGTGTCTACCAATCTGTTTCTTAACAAAACCCTCAAATTTTCATCACTCTAGGTTTCAAGAATTTTTATTTAATCACACTATAACTTGCTGCATAGTGAGTATATGTCGAATATTCAAGCACCACAGTAGTTAAAATAATTGTTGAACGTGAAATCAAAAGCCCCAATTTGTTCTCCCTCTAGTTTTTGAAAGAGAATCCCCAGATATCCGAATACTTGTTGTAGGAGAGAAGCAACAACTAATAGAGAAGCAAACAGCAAAATACGAGAATTCGAACCGATTTAACACGAGCACAAACTATTCTTTCCTTAGCTTTTTCTATCTCTTTTTTTGTTTTGGTTTTTTGTTCAAATCTGTCAAAACAAGGACTTCTGTTAGAGAATAATACGGAACCCATTAGACTAAAAAGTATGCAATTTTCTAGCCTTTTTGCCCATTGGAGCTGTTAGTTCCTAGCCTGTTGACTTGCAGGTTTCCGTTGGGCATTTGAGTTGCACAACGGCTGTTAGAGAGGCGAACGGAAAAACATGAAGAAGCCCAAGAAGCCCTGGGCTTCTTTAGATCATGCAAACTTTTATCAAACGGTCTGTTTGGTTTAGTTGCTCAAGTGGGTCGGAAAACATGGTCTTCGGCCGCGCCAGTTGCTGAGGCAGGTCAGCCCATGCTGTCTTTGGGCCACGCCTTCCAAACTTGGTCACGCTTAATTTGGGCTGAGTAGACCAAATATTAAATGTTTAAGAAACTTTGATTTACTCGAATAATGGGGGAATAAAATATTTCCATATTAAATGTTAAGCATAAATATAATACCAAGTAAAGGTATTACACTAAATTTTCCTTAAATTCTTTTTCTTTATGGCACATCTCTAGTGTAAAATAGATATATCATTTTTCGAAAATCCCCAATATTTGTCATCATTAAAATAAATGTAGAAATGATTCATCTTCCTAGCAACAAAAAAAGGCATTTGTGTTTAACTCCTAGTGATATTATTGTAAAATAATTTTTTAAGGTTAATGAATTTTTGACAGCATTTGTTTTTTAACTCAGCAAAATCAATGTATCCAATAATTATTTGAAAGTTATGTAAAAATATTTGAAGGAAACTCATGCATTTTGGAAATTATTAAGTGAAACCAGGTGCCGATAGAGTAGAGAATGTTTGGACAAAATTTTGTAATATCTCATCTCATGGTGTCAGGCAAAACCAAATGTTCTAAGTACCAAGAATAATATATTTACATTATTGAGAAATATTTGAATAAATATACATAATTTTCTATTAAAATATGTTAAAATGTTGCAACATTTTCAGGGGAAAAACATGAATTATCTCGAGCAAAACATAGCTAAAGCAAAAGGTGTATTTACGTCTCGGGATTGAATGTTATCATTTCACAATTTTAACTAAGAAAAACCGCTACCTTTAGGTGTGGTTTATCAAGAAAACATGCATCTTGATCGCACATTTTCTACACCAAAACTAGGTCGTTTTAACATAAAAGGCACTAACTCCTTTATCAGCCAAAATGAGTATTTTGGTTTCAAAATGTCAAAAGGGGTGATTTTATTTTGAATGAGCAAGGCAACAAGAATAGAGGATTTGAAATGTAGTCTTTTGCAAGGAGGAGATTACGCTTCCCCCAAAGATGGCAAAACCTAACCCTAGGATCTATATAAAGGCTATTCAGCTTGATTCATACAATTCTTGGTATCTCTTGTTCGCTAAAGCAGTTGGAAAATTGAAAGATAGGTAATGGCTACTTCCTATTGATTAAATTCCCAAAGGGATGTTAGTTTGTGAAGAACCCATTTAATATGCCCATAAAGTCATCTTGCTAAAGCCTAAGGTTTTTCTCTCGTATACTTGCTAAATATATTTCTTTGTATAATCACGTCTATTATTGTACGTTTGTGATCTAGATTGAAGTGTGTTTGCAAAAGAATTAACATCGGGTTTCTCGGTTGAAAACCTCAACTCAAGTAAGTTTAGGGCTTGTCCTGTTTGCAAGTTTAGGGCTTCTTTGTTGATTGTTGTATTGACTTGCCGAGGACACAATTTTGTACAAATGTTTTTCAAGTGTGGGAAAACTCACAATAAGGTGTCATCCTTGTCATTGTGATTAGCAAAAGTGTCCATCTAACTAGTTGGTTAGAGAAAAATGTGAGAGAAGACAACACAAGATATATGAGTGGTTCGGTTTATGCTTTGTGAGTCATATTATGCTTTGTGAATGTCATTTGCTTCCATTCACATAAAATAAGAGTATTGAACTTCAAATACTTAGTAAGTATCCTAACATACATTGTCTAAACAGAAAAAAGGGGAAGGCTTTGGTTCCTTATTTTTCTTTTAAAAAAATTATCTTTAAATTTAATAGATATTTTAGGCTAAGAAGAGATTGTTTCTTTGTGTTAAGATGTGGGCAATAAATCTCACATTATTAAGAAATATATTAAAAATCATACTTATAAGATAATAGGTTCCATCATTTAAAATCTTAAGGTTTTAAATTAGATATGAACCTTTTTTTATAAAATTTACATTGTGTAATGAAATAAAATCATAGTAGCTTATTTAAACTATTTTTTATTTTATTTTTTTTTACTAAATCTTGATGTTTTGATCTTCAATTTTCTGAATTTTATCTACAAATTATTTCGCGATGAGATTTCATGAAAGTAAATTCTCACATTTCATATGAATCTTCTTCATCACTTAACACTTTAAAAAATATCATTTATGTTAACAATTGATTTTCCGTACAGTGGCAAATATCCAATAAAAGAGAATTCTCTATAATTTTCTAAGATTCCATATCTTTTTTGTTTAAAGAAGAAAAGACTCATGACCAAAATAATAACGGTAAATCTATTTCCAAGTAAAGATGAAAAGAGAAACTTTCCTCAAGAGCAAGAAGGATGCAAGAAAGAAATCTTGGCCCTCTTCATTTTTTCCAAGAGAAAGAGTTCCTCCCATTCTATATTCCGTTTATACTATTCCAATTTTTAAAATCATCCAATAAAAATTCAGATCATTAAACATCCAATTATAGTACTAGAAACACCACAAGAATTTTTTTCTTGAACACATGTTTTTTTTTTTTTTATATTAACTCATCAGCTTCACTCCCAAGAGTTGAGTTGACGACAACGCTGCCTAAGGACTTAAAAATTGCTGGCAAGTTGACATTCAAAGGGTCCATTGATATATTAGAAAGAGTTCAAGAGGTAGAAAAGATGAAGACAATTCTCTTTTTTATTAGAACACTAAACACTGGAAAAGAAGAACTATTGAAATATTGTCCTTTTCTTAATGAAACTATAAGAGAATTGATCCTTATTTATAATCCTATGGTAGGCCAATTTAGGAAAAAATAATCTATACATTGAAGAAGAAATCAATCTCTATTGATTGATTTAACTACTCTGCACTCCCAAGAGGGTAATGCACATGGGGCACATTGAGCTCCACTGGAAAGGTCACCGTTGGAGTTATAACTATTTATTGTACTAGAAAGAGAAAGCAAAAGAGGCTCGCTCACGAGAAAATTCAATTTTGATTATTCCTATTTTCTGTCAAAAAAAAAAGTGAAAACTTTAATATGTAAATTCCCGCTATTTATAAAAGATCAATTCTCTTGAAGATATCATTTTTGTTTTCTTTAGAAAGAAAAGAAATAAGATTACTTTGACGGTGTGAATTTTATTTTTCAGCAAAGGAATTGATTACTTGACAAAAATGAGTACGTTAAATGCCCTACATCATTACCTCAACGTGGAACTAATATGGTACCTAAATTGGCTGCGGGTATCTTAAAAGTAGTCAGTTCTCGAGGACAAGGAACCAAAACTGATCAAAGTAAAATTTTAATAAGTTTAAGATAGAGTTCTTGAAATCTTAGTGATAGTCTTTAGATAATTCATGTTCTTGTCTTGTCAGATTAAAATGAATAAACATATTTTAAGGTTGTAAGTGCTCAAAAGGTAATTGGGAGTCTCTAAATTCTTTTAAGGTAATATAGAACCTTAAAGGTCCTAATCCAAAAGGTCCATAATTGACGAGAGTTTCTCTGAATTGTTTTTATCACACACAAGTTACTCATTAACACAAATTAAGACAGAAGAGCAAAACGTAAACGCCGAAGATACTGTAAGTAACCATAATTCCATCAATGGAAACAGAATCCCTGCATTAAACGTTACACAACCCAAAGCGTAAAGAACAGAAAGTGAGAAAAAATGGATACCGTTGGGCGCCTTCATCTGCCACTCTCTATCCTCTCTCTCTCTCTCTCTCTCTCTCTCTCTGGAATTATATAAGGAAACAAACTGCCGCTAGACCACCTCCTTACTTTGCCCTCTGTGTCTAACCACTTAGCTGGCTCAGATACAGTGGGAGGTTTGTCGTCCCCACTGCAAGTTCCCTTTAAACTTTTTGATTACTTTATTAAGTTCTTGCATTCGATATGAGTTTCTGGAGTTCTAAGAGCGGCTCTTTTGCCTCTCTTTCTCTGCCGTGTACAGCGGTTCTCCTTATTCTGTTTACTTATTGCCTCGCAAGTGCTGCAACCGAGTGTAATTTGTTCGCCGGAAAATGGGTGTCCGACAAATCATCCCCGCTCTACGATCCTGCTTCATGTCCATTCATTGAGCGCGAGTTCGCTTGCCAGAAGAATGGTCGCCCGGATCTGGATTACACCAAGTACAGATGGCAGCCCCTCGGTTGCAATCTATCCAGGTACCCGCCTATCTTCTGAGAGTTATTCCCTTTGCCCGTGATTCATGACGATCAACTTCCCGTGACATAACACCAATCCAAACATTACTGTGGTTAATTCAGGCGAAAATGCTACCATTTATGCTTGTTCTGTCGATTTCTTTCTTTTTTTTTCGCTTGTATGTCATTCGCGCCATCTCTGTTTAATGTTTTTTCGATTCGTATTCCCCCCAATAGAAAAGTCAAAAACTGCAGCTTTGGATTATCTGAGAGATACTTCTGTGACGCATATTGACACAGAAATAGTATTGTAACTATCACTTTTGTGTGATTGGGTAGTATGTGCCATTTAGGACAGAGAATTCAAGGAGAAGACACAGATGAATCATTGCGACGCCATGCATGTTCTGCCCCATTGACAAACATTTTTAAGCTTTTAACATATCAACTACAACATCTAGACTCATCAAATCAACAAACAATAGGAAATTTGCTGTTAAATACAAGATTATTAAATGTAGATAAAATTAATAGGGATTGGTCGCCAGTGACATCTAACTAAACAAACAAATGTGCTAGGCTTTATTTAGATCTCCCGTAGGCCAATATATGCAGCAAGAGTCTTGTCTAAAACCCGAAATCTGAAGGCGTCACGTGAACTGGGATCGTTTGCAGAGCAGAGTTGTGGCATTACATGATTTCTCGGATTGAGGCAGAGTGTCGGTCTCCAGTTGGCTCTCACTTTTTCACGCACCTTTTTAGAGGTGTGAAAAAACTGAGAATTTTTGTTTTCTTTTACTCTTTTGGGTATTCACAACATAGTTTAAGTTCAATGTTACCACGACATAGATTGTCTTTTAGCGGTGGCTAAGGAAGCCGCTCTTTCGTTTCGTCTAGGTCGCGGTTTGCTCAATGGATATACTTCCAATTTCAGCCCTTAATCCTGTCTTTATCCCCGTTCCGTCCCTGACTTCCAATTTTAACCATGCTTTCGTTCTGCAGATTTAATGGTGAAGATTTTTTGGAAACGTTTCGAGGGAAAAGCATCATGTTCGTCGGAGATTCGCTGAGCAGAAACCAATGGCAGTCACTGACGTGCATGCTTCATTATGCCGTCCCCGATGCTGCATACAGTTTGACGAGGGAAGGAGATGTTTCCACTTTTGCATTTACGGTATGTCATTTCCCTTTTTGTTCTATTTTTACATTTGCTTAAGTGAGTGGGGCTTTTTGTGTAAAGCAATGCAACGCTTTGCACTCGTTAACCTTTAAAATTGCAATAAGTTAGCTTAGGTTCAACAATTAAGCATACGCAGAAGGAAACATCTATCTTTCGCTTTTATGAAAATTTGATTTTTCTTTGAAATTTTATTGAGCTAGCCTGTGAGATAAGTTATCAAAACCTTTGGTTCTTATTGAGGTAGAAAGAATAAAATATTAATATTTTTACAAGAATTGAATTTTAGGCTATGGGCTTCATCAACTTATAGTTAATCTATAAGGGGAAGAATAATTAGTATTTATGTTTTTCTTTTTCTTCAAAAGAAAATGGTTGATAGTGATAGTTTAACGCCTTTAACCAATGCCTAATAGCAAATGGCTGATGAGTCTTAAAATTTTACCAGTGAAGAATATATGGGTAAAGAGAGGTGCTTACTAAATTATGATTAATATAAATTTAAATTTGAGAAAAGGATATAGCACTATATTTCAATGCCAAGTTTATTCATAAGCTTTGTCAATTACTCAAGTAAAAGTAGTGTGTATGTTCGCAACTTTCTTAATTTAATGCATATAAGCCATAATTCAGAATCGGGGCTGTTTTCGTCCTTTTAATTTTCCTCGAGGGACGACGAGAAACGATTGAAAGGAACTTTCGAGCCACATTTAGAGAATGACAAACTTCTGTCGTGATTCTAGCTGGCGAGCCAGCAGTCCTATTATCTTACATTTATGTTGCCATCGTGGTGTTCCCCAGCTCAGAGGAAACTTTCCTTTGAGAAATTGAAGCTTGCAATCATTACTTACTGACTTTTGTACGCCATCCTGTCCTGTTCTCTCTTTTCCCCATTTCCAACCACCGGCCAGTGTTTAAGGCAATAATAAGCAAAGGGTTGAGGCTGGGGTTTCAACATCAACTGAATCCTTTTCTTTTCCACCTGCTCATCTTTCTGTTAGTTGAACTTAAAGAATTCATTAAAATGTGGCCTATTTTGGCTTACAGGACTATGGGGTGAAAGTGATGCTTGATCGGAATGTGTATTTGGTGGACGTTGTACGAGAAGAGGTTGGCAGAGTTTTGAAACTGGATTCAATTGAGGGAGGCAAGCTATGGGTCGGAATGGACATGCTCATCTTCAACACATGGCATTGGTGGAGCCGACGGGGACCAACTCAACCGTAATGTCCCTAGAAATTACTACGAATTTGATGTAGCCATGACATTCGTTGAAAATGTTAACAAGTTGTTTTGATTCTTTCAGATGGGATTATATCCAAATAGGAACAAGGATTATCAAGGACATGGGTCGTATGCTTGCTTTTCGAAGAGCACTTACAACATGGGGCGGATGGGTTGATTCAAAGGTTGATCCGGCCAAAACGATGGTTTTCTTCCAAGGAATTTCCCCATCCCATTACAAGTAAGCTCTCCCACTTATGCTAATTATCTTTTAGCCCCAATAGCTAATTTATTTGTGTTTTTTACATCATCTTTGTCAGCTTTTTCATCTTCTTGCTTCCTGATATTGGTGTTTTCTGTTGCATGACTATTTAAAATGGGTTCCTTGGTTTGCAAATAATATATTCCTAGGGATGGATAAAAGCATTTTGATTGGTGTTTACCTCATCTTTGCAATAATTTTTGGAATCGGGGCTGATTTTTGATTGGTGTTTTCTAATCCAATGATAATTCAACGAAAATCAATAGCCCTTTTGATGGCGATGTTTTATTCTCTTTATTTTTTCTTACTCCGAATTTGCCATGGTCTACCTCGATCTTAAATCCACTTTACTATTGCTGCTTTGAGCAACTAAACTATCTTTGCCTAAGTTATGCATCTAAGTTTGGGAAAAAAAGAAGAACCACGCACTTTAGTCCAATATCTGCATGAACAATCCATGCACTCACAGAAAACCACTATGAGATAGGAGTTCGATAGTATGCTCAGTGTTCTCTGTTTCCTTCATTATAGAGACGATCCAACAACGGATGCTAGACTTCAAAAATTGCATATTAGTACCTTTCAAGCTAAAAGCACTTCCGCCCAAAGAAAGAGTAATCAATTAAATGACATTATACCAAACAATAATGCTACCCTATTATTAAAAGCTTCTAACGAGAATAAAAAACATGAACTCTAACGATGCTTTTCAAATGTCTATACTATAGTGGCAGCCAATGGGGCGAACCAAGAGCGAAGAGCTGCGTGGGGCAGAAGAAACCGGTGTTTGTCTCAGTATATCCGGGAGGTTTACCACCGGCCGTTCCCGTCCTTAAGAGTGCATTAAGCAAGATTACGAGCCCCGTAAAGTTGCTTGATATAACAACCCTCTCGCTGCTACGTAAGGATGCCCATCCTTCTATTTATGGCCTGGGGAGAAAAACCGGAATGGACTGCAGCCATTGGTGTCTTCCGGGTGTTCCGGATACTTGGAACGAGATTCTTTACAACCTTATTCTTTGAAGATAGATTTATTCTAACACAGAAATAAGATTCCAGATTGGAAATATTCTGCGAAAAGGGAAGATTTTCATTCATTATCCAAAACTCTATTCATCAGACTCCTGATTGATTGATGATTGTATGCCTAAATAAATCAAAGCAACTGAAATATTATAAGACCTTAATCATATATTGTATTTTTATAATAGTTGTTATCCATTTCCATAGTTTTCGAAGCAACTATGTAAGCTTTAATAGCTATCAAATGACTCAAGAAAGAGAGGGTGAATTTCGTTTAAACTTTTTTCTAATAATTTTTTATATCTAAACACAAAAGGCTAATAAGCATGAAATAACTAAAGAGATGAAACAATATATAAATAAAAATGGCTATGCCTAATCCTCGAATTAAGCACAACTAAATAAGGAGTTAATGCAAATAGTTTAATTATAAAAGCTAAAAGTATGGTGCAGAAATTAAACATAGAGAAAGGCACGATATTTTAGGTCGTTTAGCCGATCAACCATGCCTATGTTCACCATCCCCTAACCAAATCTATTAGAGCTTTCTCCACTAATTTTTCACACACAAGACCCTCATCTCACAACTCCAATATCTCACAATCTGGATTGAACTTCCAACTTAATCGTTATCTCCAATTATGAAGCTAATAGCATTTTGCATGATCATGTAATTTGAAACTTGCACTGTAAACTCTTTCTCTCCTTTACAAAATGATTTTTGCTCAAAAATAGAATGAGTGTTTTTTTAATGGAGAACCACACTAAAAGACTATAATTTTGAAGCACTCGGTTTGGCCCTCTCACGTCTTCATTTTTGTAGGGCCGTTTTGATTTATAACACTTGACGAGAGAGTGGCGTCTGAAGAAAAGCCGTTTGGAAAGTTGTCGTTAGAAACAGTCCATCGGAGATCAATAGGCTTCAATTGCCAATAAATCTCTGATGAGGCATCTTTTATGAGGAAGGTAGAAGATTCTCACATGAAGAATAGTGTAAGGCTTAGATGAGAACACTCAAATCAATAGTGGGATTTAAATAGAAACACCCAAACCAGATCAATACTGTAAAATCAAAACCATCAATAAAGACTGCCTCCTTCATAAGGATCATATCATTTTATAGAAAAGAAATCCTAATAGGCTTGACTAACTTGACTTTACTAATTCTAGACTAGACACATAAGCCCAAACCTATAACAGATTTGGTGATGTAAGAGCACGAATGGAAAATTTTCTTTCTTTCGTCTCTCCAATCGAACACTGTATGTCTTCTCCTTTTCATTTAATGCAAAATAGTAGCGCCAGGCCCTAGCACCTTTTTATACTTTGCTTACTTCATAGCATCGGTTTCTTTTTCAAAATAAGTGTAGCAGAAGCAGTCCTTCAAGCCAAGACCTTTTTTTTCTCTCTTCCTCTAATGCCTCAAGTTTCTGCCTTGCATTTCCTTGAGTGTATGAATTGACGTAGATGTAATGGAATGAGCAGGTTAAATCAGAAGATGACCCTTCATTTTTTCTTTCTATTTCTTTTTTTAATTTCCCAATGTCGCCTTTTGCTGGATCACGGGTTCAACATCGTCCTTTTTCTTTCTCCGTTTCCACTTTGAGAGAACACATCCATTCCATCTACATTTAATGCACAGCACGCCTAGCATATCCTTTATTCACGGCTACGGTGAGGAATTGTTCCGGCGTCACTTTCACATTGTAGTTCTCTTTCACTTGAGACTTAAGCTTAAAGTTGGTTGCCCTTGTCAGTCCTTGCGCCAATATGTGTCTGTTACCAAAAGAGACACGGTGGACTCTCACGTGGCTAGCTGGAGACAGCGTCGCTTGCATGAGACGGGTGTTACTTGTTTTGGTAGGCTCAACGGCAAGGGTGTACCATTGGCCATGCACATGTTAAAAGTAGATATTGTCTCATATTAGAAGTGTAAGAATGAGCGATTAAACTTATAAATGATGAGATTTTCTTACTTAATACATTAAAATTTTGAGATGGGTCTTCATACTCTAATATGGTATTAAAGTTAAGAATGAACATCCGTAATCCCCTACGCCCTAAAATTAGGTTTCCTAAAGTTGGGTTTCAATTTATTCGTAATGCTTGTATCAACATGCAAGTGAGAAAGAATATTAAAGATAGGTGTTATCCCCACATTGAAAGTATGAAGATGAACTCTTAAGTTTGTCAGTAACAAGATTTTCTTACTTAATACCATAAGATTTTGGGATTAGTACTCACACTCTAATATGGTATCAAAGCTAGGGATAAGTCTCTGCTTCATAATCCCTTATACCCCAAAGTTGGGCTTCAATCTACTTGTAATGCTTGTGTCAATATGCAAATGAAGAGAAGTGTTGAAAATGGATATTGTCCCACATTAAAAGTGAGAGGATGAGCCTATCGTCTTATAAGTTATGAAAATTTTCTACCTAATATCTTAAGGTTTTGAAATGGGTCCTTATACTTTAACAACACGAAGCATGCATATCTACATAAGGACTCTATTCTTCCATGTCCAAGGTACCCATGTGTGGATGGGAGGCATCACAAGCAGGAGCGGCGCCTATCAATTAGCATGGAGGGTTATCATGTTTTTTTTTCTAGCTCTAAAAGAGAAATGAGGAGTTTCCGATGGGAATGGAGGATGAAACTAAATATATAGGAAAATCAAAATAGCGGGCTATCACGATCAAATGAAACCTTGTTTTCTTTGAAATTTTGTTGAGTTCTTCGATTGTCAGCCACCACAGGTAAGTGTCAATCTATGGTTCTTTGCTCAGCAGTGCATCGCCAACTTGCACTTCTTTTTTTCCTTAACAGTTGCAATGACAAACATGGACAATAGAAATTGTAGCACGAGATAGCTTCAATTTTCTTTTTCTTTTTTTCTTTTCATTTTACTCTTGAGTTTTGCATCTCCAATGCATATATCAACGATTTCAGGTCATTTTCAGTAACTTCTTTTCATGTCTTTTGATTAATGTGATAATAGCACAAAGATGACAGTTCAATTCACAACAAAATCTTAAGTACGACCATAGTGCTTCAATCACATTAATATATTTGCAAAAGAAAATATCGATACATTTGAATGGTTTTCCTTTGAGATTCACAAGAGTCCATAAACAATTGATTAAGCTTAATATCATGTATGACACTTGTTTTGAGCATTTAATATTTTCCTCTTGGACATGATATTATGAGCTCTTACTTTTTCACTCTAACTAAGCACTGTTTTTTTTTCTAACAAAACTTCATCTGTATTCTTTACAAATTGGAAAGTGGAAATTGGAAATTGGATCTTACAAATGTTTGTTTGATTGAGGAAATTGGATTATAAGAAAGTGGAAATTGGTTGAGGATTGAGAATGTTTGTTGTACCAGCTACCCAAGTGTGAGCAGTCAGCATTGCCATAACCAAATTTCGACAAAAGGGATGGTTTCCAAACCCTTTGGAACCAAATCCTGTGACATTTCACAATTACCCTAAGCTCAAGAACAGGTTCTTCTTGGACAGTGTATGCGAGATATGCATGAAAAAAATGTTAGTCCAAAATTAAGGTCCAAAGTTCTTAAGACCGAGTGTTACTGAAACTAATGCACGTGGGGTTTATCATTCAACCCGTAAGATTTATGAGTTCTTTTATCTTTTTGCCTAATCAAGACCAAAGGTAATAACTCTTTTCCAATTGCATATAAAATTGACAGGAAAAGAATTGAGTATCACTTTCCTAATAATAGGAAAGAAATAGTCAAATATGTAAAAGCATGTGTAAAAAAGATCATAATAGTGAATCTGTTAAAAGATCACAATAGTGAATAAGTCTGGTATGGATATACAGAACCTTGAACAACTGTAATTCAAATTTTAAGTTACTATAAGGTATGCTAATATATGTTAAAATCACTATATATATAAAGGAGTCTGTTGAAGAATAAAAAAAATAGAGCATGTGCATGGAATATGTATATATCCGATGCACAATAATGGATACATTTTAAAGAGGATAAATAGATGTGGATAGAGCATTATCCCAATTTGAACATGCAAAATTCAAAGTCAATTGCGTCTTTCACCTTGCTGATCGTAAACTTTCTTTTGATTAATCTTTAGCAGTTGAAGCCCAGGAGATAAATGTGTTTTTTAAAAAAAATAATGTGTTAAGTAGTTATTTTAATTTTGTGAAATATAGGCCCACGGTGTCTACAAAGCATATTCCACGCTTAAAATATTTTATTTCCTTTTCTGATGATGCACCCATATAATATAAAATGCGACGTGTTACATAGAATTGTTAAGAAGTGGAGAAGGCATCAAAAGATCAATTTCAGCTGTGACTGAATCTTTTCCCGAGCCATTAAGGATTTACTTTCCTATTTTGTAAAAAAGACCATATTAGTGTATAAGTCTGCTATGGATATATAGATCCTTGAACAACTATAATTCAAGTTTTAAGGTACTATAGTATATAGATTAAAATCCTATATACAATTAAGTCTGTTATTTAATCAGTTACTGTTGTTGCGTTTTGATGTGTTCCTAACTACTATACAACTATATAATTATATTTACATTCATCGATAGTTTATAAACATGTGTTACACACCAATGATTACTTTAATGCTTACCTAATATTATTAGTTCTAAAATTATGCAATAGTAGTTCAAAATTTTTGAGAAAAACATTCAAATTACTGTCACTTACTGTCAACATGAGAATTTATGTCTATTACTATGAAAAAGTAAATGATAATATGAATTAGAATAGTTCAACTCTCGAGTTATATTTCAAATAAGAGATTAAAAAAATACATCAAACGTTATTGTTAATGAAATAAATAGAATACATCTAGATCACAAATAATAATAATAGTAATAACTAATTCAAATACTATTTCACATAATTAAAGAAAAAATGGTTCTTCGACAAAAATTAAACTATAATCATAAAAAAAAAATGTTAAAGAAACATTACACCATTACAGACAATTATATCTTTCAGTACAAGAAAATATGAACTTCTTGTAAATTACATATGGAAACCCTTTAACCATTCCCATTCGGGACAAATTATTTGCCTATTTAAAGGAAAAGTCGTTTCCGTGATAATATATCACCGGCTTCTCGGTAACATGTCAAAACAATATGTGTGGCAACTTGCTGTCGACAACTTTATAGGACTGTTTATTTTCCGGCACCTTTAGTTCTTTTATACTATAAAGCAGACAATGACGAGAAAAACGGAGCCTTGCCTTGGAAGGATAGCATCTAATATAAAACCAATTTGCCCAGAAACAAAAACGAAAAATGAAAAAAAAAAATCCAAAAAAAATTGGTTGGAAGTCAGACCAAACGTCGCTGGATGTCCTAACGGCACTAGCAAAGGAAAAGGAAAAGAGACGGACTACAGGGAAGATTCTTTGTCTTGAAGTGAAACCCAAGACCTAACAGTTGGCCTCTTCCCATGCATTACTGTCTTCACCCTCCTACCACTATATCTCTGCGTCATTTCAACTCTCTCTCTCTCTCTCTCTCTCTCTCTCTCTGTGACACACACACATTCATTCACAGATAATGGGGCATAAACTTAAAAGCTTTTGCTCTTCGGCTTTTGTTCTTCTACTCATTTCTTGCCTCCGCCTATGCGAGACCAAAGCGGAGGAGTTGAGTAACGTGGGTCACGAGATCTTATCGGATGGATGTGATTTCTACCAAGGAAGTTGGATTTATGATCAGTCTTATCCTCTGTACGTCTCAGCAGCCTGTCCGTTCATCGAGAAAGCATTTGACTGTCAGAAAAATGGCCGGCCTGATAATCTTTACCTCAAATATAGATGGAAGCCAAACGGTTGTTCATTGCCAAGGTATCCATGAGCTCTGACACTATACATTTGTGCCTCAGTGACTGAAATGATACGATTACTTATTTATATTGCAATCTAAGTGAAGCCATACCGTGTTATAGATTCGACGCGAAGGATTTCTTGAGAAGGTTTAAGGGAAAGAAGATATTGTTCATCGGGGACTCTCTAAGCCTCAACCAGTGGCAGTCTCTCACTTGCATGCTGCATGCTTCAGTGCCTCAGGCAAACTTCACAATCCGGAAAAAAGGGGGTCTCTCCACGTTTACTTTTCAGGTGAGTTTCTCGACGTAGCGGCTCTTTAATGAGCTTCATTTCAAATGTTAGCTTTAACTTTTTCACTGAAAATGATAATTATCATGGAGCGATTATTGCATTTAATTTGCTTGCCTGATTAATTAGAATGTTTCAATTAACGTTATTCAGATGTTAAGCTGGTCTATAGTCTTGTCCAAACCTTTCAGCATTTGTTCTCAGAATCATCGATTCAGACATCTTTTGATCATGGAAGAATCCTAATTATGTTAATGGGAAAATTTAAATAAGTAGGTCTGGAGTTAGCAATATTTTACAAATCACCTACTTTGGTTGGTGCTTAATTTGGGATGCCATCAACCATAACAGTGCATCGTTGCAGGCCTTAGTTTTGTCCAAGCCTTTGGCGTCATTTAAACCGATCTCTAGACATAATAATTGGCTTGCTTGAAACCATCTTCATCACAACCTTTTGGCCAACAACAAAATAAATCTTTATTCAATATCATGATTATCCACACGAAGCGAGTTATAAAAAACAATGGAATCCTCTCAACAAACTTTATGATTACGACCTTTCTACGACGATGAGATGACTCCTCACCAAAGCCATCATTATACATGAATTAGCATTGATTACAAGATCGAACAGAATTTGGTGAACCCTCCCCGTCTTCATCTCTTATTTTTCTGGTTCCCAAAACTAATCAAAAACATATTATTTGGACGTTTCAGGACTATGGGATTTCAGTAATGTTATCCCGAAATGCATTTCTTGTTGATCGAGTAAAAGAAAAGATTGGCACAGTTATAAAACTCGACTCCATTACCAATGGGGATGAATGGAAGGGATATGACATGCTTATCTTCAACACCTGGCATTGGTGGCTTCATAGAGGAAGCCAACAACCGTAAGAGGATCCGAGAGTTCATAGCAACATTTTGGAGCTTCTGCCGGTTCTAAGATAGATGTTTTCTGAATTGCAGATGGGACTACATCGAAGATGGAGGCACGATAAGGAAAGATATGAATCGTCTGGTCGCTTTCAAGAAGGGACTAACAACTTGGTCAAAGTGGGTGGACTCCAATGTTGATCCCAACGTCACCAAAGTGTTCTTTCAAGGAATTTCTCCCACCCATTACAAGTAAGCCTTTGTCTGTTAACTCTGAGAAGACTAACAGTTTGGATTTAAAGTAAAAATAGAACCTACTTCTGTTTATTTTTCTTTTTTTAATTATTTCAACAACAGTCTAGCAATTTTTTTTAATAAGATTATTTCCTAATACTTCTTGCTAACTTCTTAACAAAAATTATTTTTGAAATATCGATATTGAATACTTAAAAGTATTAAAAAAAATGTCAAAAGAAAAGTGTGGTCTAACGACCACTAAGCCGTTGAGAGATGGTTAAATTATATACAAAAATCAACTGTATTTCTTTTCTTTTTTTTTTGTAGTCTTCTAAGAATATAGTTGAGCTTTACAATTTCTTTTTAAGATAATCTTACAAAAGGGCTCGCTGAAAAATAATTTAAATTCTAGATTCATTAGAAAGGATACAAAACTAATTTAAATTCTAGATTTATTAGAAAGAATACAAAACTAAGGAAGCTAACTGAAAACAAGTTAAAACTACGGGGAAAAAAAAAAACTGATACAATTTTCTTTTTTTCTTCCTCGACCTCTTTAACATTTTTATGTTTATGCTCTGCTTCCTTGTAGTATTAGTTTCTGTTATTTGAATTTTGTGAAATAAATTTGTCAGATTTGTTTATGCATAAAAATTATCTTCCCATTACCATTTTTGAATAAAACTTAATGTTAATTTGTCAGTTGGTCTTTATACCAATGATATAACGATACATGAAAAAATGCATTTAATTGCAAATTTATTCTAAACAGAAAAACAAATTTAAAGAAATAAGTAAACAAAATGTACCGCTACCCTCTCTTCCCTTAAGGGAGAAAGTGGATAATCAACGATCTATTTCTTCTTAAAATTGCTTATTTGTTACTTTGGGTGGATAAATTAGAACATTTCTTATCTTAAGTAGATACTTATGATTGCTTTCTTTTTATAAGATAATTTACTGAAGGGTAAATTTTTATATGAAGAGCAATCGTTGTATTTTGGTTAAAAAGAATGGTCGAAAGTACATTCATTGCCTATGTCATGTATTTCAATATATCATTATTCTTAGAATACCTAAATGATCAAATGCTGTTATTTCCGATAAGAAATATTTATATAATGATAATTTTTGTTAGAAAAATATTACAATTTAATATTTCATAAAATATTAGACTCTGAAAAGCTTATTTTATAAAGGTGAAAATTTCCTCTTTTTCTCTCGTGGATTTGGGTTGTCGAATAGTCTTCCTAGTCTATGTTGAAGGTGTCAGTCACAAGATAACTGCAGTCACCGCATCTCTCCTGCACTCAGCTAACAGAAAATAATTCCTTCAAGCCTTGAAAATTCACCGTAAATCTCAAACTTGAACTACAAAGGAGGAATCTTTATATGCACAAAATTGCTCCCACCACCTGTTTATTCTTCAAACATAAACAACAAATTGTGTGCAGTTGTATTATTAAGAATCATAATACAGTACTCTAAGTTCTTTTTTCTCCAAATAACACGAATCCAAAATGGTCAAAAAACAGCCGTTTTTAGCAGATTATGACTTCTTAATCATGCACTCTAATCAACTTCTCAAAACTAATCTCCCATTGTGATGGAGCAGCGGTGAAGAGTGGAACGACTCAAAGTCTACAACCTGCAGCGGACAGATGCAACCCGTGAACGGTCCAACCTATCCTGGGGATTCGCCAACAGCGGCAGCAGTGGTCAAGCATGTGTTAAGCAGAATTGTAACTCCTGTCACATTGCTCGATGTGACAACGCTATCACAACTCAGAAAAGATGCACACCCGTCAATGTATGGATTCGGTGGAAAAAAAGGCAATGACTGTAGTCATTGGTGTCTAGCTGGTGTGCCAGACACATGGAATGAACTCTTGTACGCGAGTCTTGTTAGAGGAGATTCAAGAAACTAAAGTTTCTTTTCAAATTTTGTAACTTTGGTTGACTTTTCTTCGTTTAGGGTAAGAATTACATACTTTGGTGGTTTGCAAGGGGGATTTCATGATTGGCATAAGCAGTACAAAGGACTCTTTCAAAATAGTCACCTTGGTGATAACTAGAAGTGTGCATGCTTGCAGCTACCATTACCGAGAGAAACCACATCAATGAGGAGAACTCATTGTCTTGTGTTTGTTTTCATTGTTTGGTTTAGGTTCTCGTGAGAACCTATACTAGTATGGGAAAAAAGTTATTTGCTATTTAAATTGAGCTGTGGGCAAGAGGAATTTCCAAGTCAAATTTAGATAATATGGAATAATCCACATGGATTATTAATAACATCAATGCTATTAAAGAATTTTCGGTCCTATCCTTGTTTAATACACAAGTTAATGGCGGTAATGCTCTTAACCAATGTGTAGGTGTAGGGCTCTAAATTATGATCAATTATTCAACATAGAATTCTAAATTACATTAATTACATTCCCAGGAATATCTGACAACCTTTCTATTAAAGTTTGTATCATCGAAGAAAGTTAACCACAAAAACAGGATAAGAAATTGGAAATCACAGCTTATTTATTTATTTAATTAATTCAATTGAGAAGTGTCTGAGTGACAACACCGGAAAAGAAGCAGGGGACGTGGTTGCCTGCGGAAGTTATAGCACGATGACGAAATATTTTATACTCGCAGATCTGGCCGTCCATGACACTGCTATGACCCTAAGATCGCTGCGTGACCACAGTCGCTGTTCTACTCCGTGACACATTGAGCAGCACCGTTTTTTCTGCGATCTTGAGGTCAAAAGAAAAAGAAAAAAAAGGTTCCTTAAATGTTCCTGCTCCTCCTATCCGGGGTAAAATAGATATTTTAGATATCGGGGCAGAATAGTTTCTTCATTTGAAGTGCAAACCCTATATTGTTTCTATTCCATTACAAAGAGGAGAATGGATCAAATGGCAACTTCCACCAACGGGATAATACAAATTGAATATAGATGGTTGTAGCATCATGGGAAATAATATTAAAGGAGAAGTATTGAGAAAGCATGAGGAGAGCATCATTATGGCTTTTTCACTTAAGTTAACATCAAGGACCAATGTGGATGCCGAAGCTTATACCTTATTGGAAGGCCTCAAGATATGTCGTAAACATAATCAAATGCCCCATATAATTGAATCAAACTCCTTTCTATGGAAAACTCCATGGAAACTAGAATATATCATTCGACAATGCCTCTCCATCATACCAACATATGCAAAAGTCCAACATATGTATTGCAAGAGAAATGTAGTTACAAATCGTCTTGCTAATCACAAACATACAATACAAAATGTGAAATTTTTTGATTATTCTAGCTTATTGTCATGTCCATGTTTAGTAGTTTTTATGCAAGATTAGTTAGGCCTAACTAACTATAAACCATCATAGGGTTAAGCAAATATGCTGCCTAACGTATTTCATGCTTTTATTTCAAGTTTTACATAGCAGTTTGATATGTAGGGCATTTTGTCTTTTCTAAAGGTTAGGCTTATATCATTCCCTTGTACTTATCCAAGTATAATTATTATGTTCAACCTTGTTGGTATTAATAAAATTTGTCAAGATACTATTTTTTTTTAAGTGAAACCCCTAGCTAAAAAGAATGAGAACTGGGGTGTGCAGCACACCCAACTTATGTGTTGATTATGAGTTCAAGGTATGCATTAAATGCTTATTACTCCCACTTGTAGGAAGAAATAGATACGATGTACATTTCTTGAAACTCACATATACATACACTAATGAATCTAAGGAATCACATTGTCTAAATTGTAAAGAAAAAATAATCTCAAATAATTAGTTTTACTATTATGAAAAATGTGAGTTCACTTCTCATATCTAATGTATTCTTAGAAGAAATCCAATTATTAAATTCGAAAGTTATGTAAAAAAGAAAGATCAAAAGCATTTAGTTACAATTTTCCAATCAATGGAAGATCATGAGAATCTAGTTATCATTCTTGTCAAATGTTAACCATGTGGATATAACATCAAGGATAGGGTGGCCCTCAAATGTAATAAGTGTAAATGTTATTTTCACATTGATTGTACTTATGACACCAATCCTATTTCTTATTGTTAGACTATTTACATAACTTAACTATGTGGGCTTACATTAATGGTCATTATAAACATCTTTTACTAAAATATATTAATATAATTTTCATATGGTCTATTAAGGTGACATAAATGTTCTTATTATAACAAATATAGAGGTATTGGTATAGGCTAGTATTTACCTAATAAGACTGTGATGAGTCAGGCCTATTTGAGTAATACATAAATTATATGGTTAAGTCCTTTCCCTAGCTCTAAATTATGCACATATAAGTTATATTATATGTATGGACAATTAAGTTTTGGACTTATAATAGGCTTCTATGTATAAGTATTTACGGTTAAGTTTACGATTATATGTACAACTTTATGCATGGTTATAATGAGTCTTAAGTCAGTTAAAACAAAAGCTTATATAAGACGCCATGAACACAGTTATTGATATATAGAAAACACATCCATCCTTTTCACTCTTTCATACCTATAATGATTTAGAAATAAGTCTCATCGATCTTGTGCTCTACAAGAGAATATAAAAGGTAGATAGCCATTTTACCAAACCTATGGAGCCAAAATCAAGTTTATTCTAACATCCTTTTATTCCATTTCATGGTTTATGATAATTAAGTATGATCATTTATTACTAGACTCTTTAGAGGCCGGATTTTTACTAACAATTGATCTGAATCATGAAATTTAGAAAAATGATTTGAAAATATGAGTTTTCTAAATTAAAAATGATTTTTATTTATTTTAGGTTTGTGGGTATCGTAATACCCATTTTGAACAAATTTGGCATCTACAGGGGTCGGATCAAGAAACCAACATCGCCGTTGGTCTTGGCGTCACCGATTCTACCGGTAATCGCCATCAGAAACCAAATCAGAGGTGGGTTGTCCCGACCCATTCGGGTCGAAATCAAATAGACCGCCGATGATCGTCTTATGGTGATCTCTGTTGGGCTGTTTGACTAGTTGGAGGTCTACTGTGTGCCGGCGCACACTGTGGAGGTGGAATCAAGACCAGAACCGGTCTCTATGATGGTGAATCGGTCATATCGGGTTTGAACTGGCTGATATTTCAGCCTGTGCTGGTCCTAAATCCGCCTGAACTGGTTTCCGGTTATTTTAAATCGGAAGCAATTACTGGTGGCGTGTGTAGGCGCGTGGGACGTGTTTTTGAACTCTAATTTCGACCAAATTTTTTTATTTTTGAATTTACAGGTTTTTACAACAAAATTTTAAATTCTTGAAGCATGTTTAAGTGATTATTTTAATGTTTCAAGTATTTTTTTAAAATTTTAATTATGCAATATTTATATGTTTTAATTGCATATTATAGTTATTATCTAATTGTATGGCAATGATCAGTGTATTGATATTTGTTAATATATTTTGCCATGCATAAATTAATGTTTTGTTGTATGCATGATTTATTTTTAAATGCATGCAATTATATTTAATTAGTGAAGCATTAAAAGTCATGCAATTGAGACATAAAGTGCCCTTTGTTTATAAATTTAAATTGCATAAAAGGTTATGAATGACATAAGGTTTAAATTTTGCAACATGAGAGAATTTTGTGATTTATTCAGATTGTGATTGCCAAAGCAACATTTTCTTGATTAAATTATGAAATAACAGTCTCAATGTGGTTTGAGAATGTCTCTAATTTTGATATATAATTATTAGCCCAAAGGAAATAATTGTGTATTAAAATTTGGAGGGATACATAATAGACATGAGGGGAAACAAACTAATCCAAGAGATCTAATCAACCCAAAGGTAGTAGATTTTGAGGATTTGGAATGTTTTCTTGACTATTATTACGTAGTAAGTTTGTAATTATATATAATGCTTTCAGCCTAAAGTTGTTTGCATAATAATAGTTGTAAGCCTACTATTTGTTAATTCATTGATGTTTGTTTTATTGAAATTTCAGCTACTTTCTCCATCAATGGAAATACCGTCACTATTGAATTTCTTACTGGCCAAAATTTCATCAAATGGAAAGAAAATGTATTCTTTGCCATGGAAGTTGTGAAAATTGACAAAGCCATAACTAAAGAGAAGCCAGATGCCATAACTGAAACCAGTACTAAAGAGCAGAAGCAAGCCTTAGCTCATTGGGAAAAATGTGATCGCTTATACTTATTGCTCATGAAAAGAGCAATTGTTGATCCTTTAAGGAGTGGTTTACCCATTGGTAATACAACTAAGGAGTTTTTAGAGGCCATCATTCTGCAATATAAAGTCTCATCAAAGGCTGAGATATCCATCCTTATGAGGGAATTATTTTGGATGAGATATGACGTAGTATGGGGAGATGTACATAGTTATATCATAAGGATGACAGAATTACAATCAAGGTTGACAACAGTGAATGTTACCTTACCAGAGGATTGTATTGTCTATCATGCACTCAACTCTTTACCATATGAGTTTGATATGCTTAAGACTACGTACACATCTCAAAATGAGGTATGGTTTTTTAATGACTTACTTTCCCAAGCTGCAGCTAAAGAAGATCGAATCCATAGCAAAGGAATTGCAATAGCTATGCATGTTCAAGATTCAAAAGCAAGGAGAGATAAAAGAAAAGGTAAGTTATTGCCTTCAACTCCTAAAAATCTTATATTCTCATCTAAATATGCAAGGTCCTCCAATAGAGCATTAAAAGGCGTGAATACATCCAACAAAAGAGACATTATTAAATGCTTCTTTTGCAAAAAGAAAGGTCATGCCAAGAAGGATTATGCTAAATATAAAGATTGGTTAACGAAACGTGAAAGAAAAGGTAGTAGTTCTTATGCACTAGTTTGTGAATGTAATATTTTAAAAGCACCATCTAGTACTTGGTGGCTTGATAGTGCCACAACTAACCATGTTGCTTTTACTATTTAGGGATTCATAAGTAAGAGGCGCCCAAATAAGGAAGAACTATAGCTCACAGTTGGGAATAATGTTAAAGCTGATGTAGAATATGTAGGAGATATTATCCTAGTTCTAGAAACTGGTCACAAAATGACTTTGTATAACACACATTTTATGTACCTTTTTTTAGACAAAATCTAGTACCCATATCTGTATTAGCAAGACATCACTACACTTTTAAGTTTCAAAACCTTGATGTAAATATATTCCATAATACAACTCTAGTTGGTAGTTATGTGTTATATGATGGATTATATAGATTGTGTCTATCTCCTCATAATATTTATATGGTATATAACATTGAAAATGTTGTTCCCAAAAGACCTTTATCTAGAGATAAATCCTATGCCTTATGGCATAAAAGACTTGACCATATCTCTAGAGAAAGAGTAGAAAGGTTGATAAGGTCAAACATTCTACCTACTTTTGAAGGTAATCTTGAGGTGCGTGGATTGTTGTAAAAGCAAAATGATTAAAACAAAGAAGAAAAGTGTAGTCTATAGTTTTAACCTTTTAGAAATTATTCATACAGATATAAGTGGTCTATATAAAGCAACTTTGTGTAGAAATTCATATTTCATCACCTTCATAGATGACTTTTCCCGATATGGTTATGTGTACTTGATTAAGGAAAAGTCCAACTCTCTTAACAAGTTTAAGGAGTATAGGACTGAAGTTGAGAAACAATTAGGGAAAAATATAAAGGTTGTAAGATTTGATCAAGGTGGTGAGTATTATGGCAAACATGAAAATACTGGTCAATTAAAAGGCCCGTTTACCTAATAGTTATAGGATTCTGGGATAGTAGCTCAATATTCTATGCTTAGAAGCCCTTTGTAGAATGGAGTTACTGAAAGATGAAATAGAGCCTTGCTTGATATGGTTAGAACCATGATGAGTGAGAAAAACTTGCCCAATTTTTTGTGGGGTGAAGCCCTAAAGCTAGAATTATACATATTAAATCATGTTCCTTCTAAAGCTATCCCATTGACCCCTTATGAGTTATGGACAGGTAAGAAACCGAGTTTGAACCCTCTATGAGTTTGGGGGTGCCCAATAAAGGTGAAGTTATATAATCTAAATCTAGGTAAATTGGATTTAAGAACTACTTGATGCTACCTTATGGGATATCCATTTTATTCAAAAGGATATCGATTTTATAATCCTTATGGAGGTACTAGAATTATGGAATCACAAACAACAAAGTTTCTAGAATTAGATGTAGTAGAAAGAAATGATTGTTGTCAGACCTTAATTGATAATGATATTGCTGGAACTTCATATCCTCTCTCTATTCAGTTGAATATAGAACTTAGCATAATAGACCATAGTCATGTTGTGCCGTCAATGCCTATTTCAACTGAACCTTTATAAGATCAAGATCTGATAATAGAGGTTCTTCCTTTTAGAAGATCCACTAAAGAGAGAAGACCAATTATTCATCCATACTATCTTGTCTATTTAGGGGAACAAGAATTTGATATTGGTATTATGAAAGACCCAATGACTTATGCAGAAGCTGTTTCTAGTCCTTAACCACAATTGTGGAAAGATGCGATGTATGATGAAATCCTGTCAATGAAGCATAATGATGTTTGGGATTTAATTGAATTGCCTAAAGGATACAAGCTTATTGGTTGTAAATGGGTCTTTAAGACTAAAAGGGACTCTACTGGAAAAGTTAACATATTCAAAGCCAAATCGGTAGCCAAGAGATTCACTCAGAAAGAAGGAATAGATTATAATGAAAATTTCTCACTAGTCTCTTCTAAAGATCTTTCAAACTGATAATGACATTAGCAACTCATTTTGATATAGAGTTACACCAGATGGATGTTAAGACTACTTTTCTTAATGGAGTACTTGATAAAGAAATTTATATGTTACAACCATAAAGGCTTTGCAAAAGGTGACACACATCAGTTTGTTTGTAAACTTAAGAAGTCTATTTATGATCTCAAACAAGCTTCTCAACAATAGTATTTAAAGTTTAATGATTTCATCACATCATGTGGCTTTGTGAAAAATAAAGTAGATTGTAGCATATACACCAAGATTAGTGAGAGTATACCCATCTTTCTAATGTTTTATGTTAATGATATATTGCTTGTGAGCAATGATAATGGGTTACTCAATGATACTAAAAGATTGCTATCTACATAATTTGACATGAAAGATCTTGGTGAAGCAAATTTTGTACTTGGCATAAAAATTCAAAAAGATTGATTACACCACTTATTAAGTCTTTCTCAAAGGGCTTACATAGATCGTGTATTAAGCAGGTTTCATATGGAAGATTGCAAACCTATGAGGGTTCTAGTTCTCAAGAATGAGAAACTGAGCCGCTAATAATGTCCAAAAACTAAAAATGAGAAAGAATACATGAAAACAGTACCTTATGCTTATGTAGTAGGTAGCATAATGTATACTCAAGTATGTACTAGGCCTGACATTGCTTTTATTATTGGTCTTCTTGGAAGATACCAGTCTAAACTAAGTCTAGATCATTGGGTTGCTGCTAAGAAAGTTTTAAGGTACTTAAAAAGAACAAGGGATTACATGTTGACTTATAGGTATGCTAGAAACTTGCAATTAATAAATTATTCAGATTCATACTATGGAGGTTGTAAAGATGACTTAAAGTCAACATATAGTTATGTATTCCTATTAGCAAGTGGGACAATTTCCTAGAAAAGTACAAAGCATACATTGATGACTTCTTCTGCTATGCAGGTTGAATTTGTAGGTTGTTATTCAGGCCATCTAGTTAAGAAATTTGATAAAAGAATTAGCAAACTATGAGTTTGTCAATAAACCAATCCAATTGTACTGTGATAATAAGGCTGTTGTGTTATATATTAATAACAATAACAGTATCACAGGGTTTAAACACATGGAGATAAAATACTTGACTATAAAGGAAAAAGTCAAGAATGGTGACATCTTAGTTGACTTTATTGGAACAAATGATATGATAGCTGATCTGCTCACTAAAGGCCTCAATGTCACGATCTTAATAGATCCGTGTGGCACTTAGGTCTCAGCAGAGATCTAGGTCAGCCTTCTACGCTCTCAATACACTACTTGAAAGCCACAATGAGACAATTTGGTTAATCCCGAGACAACCTGTTGAGAAGTTGACAAAATAAAGGGGCACGCAAAAATATATGTCTGAATGTACATCTTTATTTAATCAAAGAATCATCTAAGTTACAAGCAACTAAGCAAACAAGCTATAAGTAACAGGACAAAGACTCTTATATACCCAACAGGGTCACATTCTATACAAAGGGGCTATTTACATTACATCGCAGTGGAATTACAAACATAACATAACAAAGGTACAAAACATGGGCACCACCCAAGTGGGCAACCCAACACGAGGAAACTAAACAAGTAGGTCCATCCAAAGCGCAAGCGGGTAGCAGCAGGTCATGTCCTTTGTTGATAGATCCCACGGCCCGTACTACCAATTCAAAATATCAGTCCTTTTATATTTGATAGACATGTCGTTAGCATGGGCTTTGGAGCACCATGGGATGCTTTTGTGTAGTGGGAGTTCTTGTATTATTATTTTAACTATTATGTATAATAGTTATTGTATACTTTTATTATGAAGTAAGTCTTTTTCGTATACATGTATAATTATCTATATTATGCTTGAATTCATATAGTTATGTAGAATATTGGTAGTTCTATATAATAATAGACAAATATGAATGCTAAATCATACAAGTATATATAAACAAAATCTTAAGATAAGTGTAATCTTATGTTATTGGCCAAAGGCATTGAAATTTTGGCCATAATGGAATGTCTTATAACACTATAGAACAATACTAATTACTCTGTATAAGACATATTGGTTCATTAGAACTATACATTTTACTACCTGATGACTAATTATTAGTAAAGATAAAAATAAAGAAAATTGACTAACAATGTGGATAACATATAAAGCATCACTCTAAAGTGTTATTTAATTACTGCACTACCATGTTTGGATTCATGTCAATAGTTTTGAAAAACTTTTGTGATTATGGATGGTTCTGCTTTCGCTACTTGATTGTAATTATTGTCATAGTTTAAGGTTTTGAAATTCTATGGGATATGATCAATTTATGAGAATTGTCACTAGATTCATATATAAGGTTTAAACTATTTTTCTTAATACTTATTTTTTTTTATCCCATTAATATAGCCCAAGTGGGAGATTGTTAGACTATTTACATAGCCTACCTATATGTGGGCTTACATCAATGGTCATTATAAACATCTTTTACTAGGATATATTAATGTAATTTTCATATGGTCTATTAAGGTGACATAAATGTTCTTATCCATAACAAATATGGAGGTATTAGTGTAGGCTAGTATTTACCTAATATGACTGTGATGAGTCAGGCCTATTTGAGTAACATATAAATTATATGGCTAAGTCTTTTTCCTAGCTCTAAATTATGCATATATAAGTCACATTATATGTATGGACAATTAAGTTATGGGCTTGTAAGTTTTAGGCTTATAATGGGCTTTTATGGATAAGTGTTTATGGTTATATGTACAGTTTTGTGCATGGTTATAATGAGTCTTAAGTCTGTTAAGACAAAGGCTTATATAAGATGCTGTGAACACAGTTATTGATATACAGAAAACACATCCATCATTTTCACCCTTTCATACCTACAATGACTTAGAAATAAGTTTCATCAATCTTGTGCTTTAGAAGAGAATAGGGAAGGTAGGTAGCTATTTTACCAAACCTATAGAGCCAAAATCAGGTTTGTTCTAAAATTCTATTTCATGGTTTATGATAACTAAGTATGATCATTTATTACTGGACTTTTCAGAGGCCTGATTTTTATTAACACTTATCACTGTCTTGATGATGAGAGTAATAGTGATTGCAGTAATATAGTGATCCATAGTAAAGTTTTTTTTTTAAGTGTTTAATGATAAAAGTGAGTACCTCTTATCTTTTCATTGATTAAATTAATTATCATTATTTTATGTATTACAAAAAGAATGGGACAAACTTTAGTATTTCAAAAAGATTTGATTTGTTTCTTATATATAACCTTTTACACCTAGTTGCTTGTAATTTGAGAAAAATGTTCGCCTCTGTTGACTAGAAATCCAACTTATTTCTAGCAAGTCAAATGATAACATTGTAGCATATAGTACAAGAAAGGGAAACTGATGCAGAGCAACTATGCCAACCTAGGCTAACGGCCCAGCTCATATGTTGAGTATCCTAGCAATTACATGTTTAGGTCCAAGAAGCCCAACCTTAAAGGACATCCCAAAGATTCCTTAGAAATTTTGATATGTTTAAGAATCCTAAACACTTGATGCATATCGTGATGGGCAATTGAGTGAGCTTTGGATTATAAATAGCTTGGAATGGAATAATAACAGAGAAATTCAGAAATATAAAGGGTAGAAAATATAAAGACTGGAAATAAAATACATAAATGTAAGACAATAATTTAAGTGTAAGAATTAAAATAATTGGAATACAAAAGGCTAGAAAGTAGGGGTAAGAAATCTAAAAGGTAAAGCTTAAAGAAAAACGAAATTCAATAACTTCTTCAAAAGTACTCAAAGTTCTCGTAATGTTCTCATAATGTTATGATTACAATTGAAGGAACAATGTCTTTAAATAGACAACTAAGCCTAGTAGTAAAAAGGTCTATAATTCATAAAACTAAAGTATAGTAGAATTCAAATTCCTAAAATTAAGAAAAAATCAAACCAACCAAATTAGGAATAGGATCCCAACAAATTAAGGATAGCATCCTAACAAATTAAGGATATCAACAAATAAGAAATCATAGATAATTAGAACTTTGACAATTTAAGAATCATAAAATAACATAATTAAGAGTCTTAAACATATCAAAATTTTAAAAAATCTCTAAGATATCCTTTAAGGTTGGGCTTCTTGGACCCAAACATGTAATTGCTAGGACACTCAACATATGAGTTGGGCCGTTAGCTTAGATTAGCATAATTACTCCGCACTAGAAACATATCCCTAACCATTATAGAATAGCTTTGCTATTAACTGATATTCTTAATTTATTTCTTCTTACATTAGAAAACCTTATAGCATATTCCCTTTTGTTTTAAACAATACTTTAATAATTCTAAATAATCTCCATAATAATTTATTTTCTTTCCTCTTAGCTTATAACATTTAAATTCATGCAATATCTTGTATCTAATTCCATTAAAAAAAATAGCAATTAGGAGATAGCATTATCCTTCTTCTAGTGGAAAGAGCTTGCTCTTACTCTTATAAACTATAGAAGGTGTCTACGAATTATACTCACTTACTCTTATCTTATGGAATCTCCAATAGTGCTTTGGCCCAAAATCTTCCTTTCTTTGGAAATACCAAGTATAATACTCGCTAAACCAATCAGGATTTAGCTAGGAAAGAAAATGACGGATAGCATGATTACACGTGTTAAGAGGTGCGGATCAATCACGACGCTTGTGGAGCCCCCAAAACACACATAATGGCGGGAAAACAAGCGTCCTCGCGGAGGGAAACTTGTTATTAATCATCAATTCGTCATCTTTGTTTCTCGGATTTTTAATTATTTTTTAATAAAAATCCAATTCGTATCATTCCACCCCCGGTTATATTTATCTTTCTTTCTCTGCGAGAACAGATAAACAATCATGGCTCAGATTGAAACCCTAGGAATTCTCGAGGAGATCGAGTCCCTTGTCTCTGACAGACTTCAAGTGGTAACAACCTCCTCCCATTTGCAGCACTTTCTCTTGATTCATCGTAGTCTTAGCCTAACCAGTCAATTTGGAGCTCTTAATTTGGGATTCTACCCTAAAGAATCTCTTTGCTGTGGTGCTGATTTTCTGAGAATGTGATAAGTTCGCCGCTTTTTGAAGTAAATTTTACATTTTTTGGTTCAAAACAGCTTCTTGGGTATTTTGGTGTACTGGATTTTGTGTGTGATATAGGAGGTAGTATTTGGATTTGGAACGTGAATTTGGTACTATGGGGTGACTTTTGATTTGGGTGGTTTGTTAGATGGAGATTTTTAAAAGAAATTGAATATGATAATTGACAATGGAATACGCGAACAGTGTATGTTTGAATTGGTTACTATACTGTCGGTCTGTGGTTAGTTGCGAGTTCTTATGTTGAGTGCCATTGAACTTACATCGGGAGAGACTTTCAGGCTTACAATGTGCTTATGGATTGTTGCGAGCTCAAAATGAAATCATTCGAGCTCTTTGATTGCCATCCTGAGCTTGAGATTGAGCTTACGCACATGCTTGTTGGTATCTTGGGCTGTGGTATTGCCTCTGAACTTAGGTTGATGGGACTTCTAAAATATGTATTGTGGTGACTAGTTTGGCGACTTATATACCTTTAAATTTTGTTTGCTTTCACTATTCAAAGAACAGACACCACTTGTTCTGAGTTCTGATCCTTATTCTACTTCTCTTGTTTGGAGACGTATCTTACTTACAACCATTCATAATCATGTTATTTTTGTACTCTAGACAGTTTCTGTTCAACATGTTGAGCAGTTAAGCTGACTATTCTGTCTGAGTTTGACATGTGATATGCAACTTTAACCTTTTTACTTTATGACATTCTTTTCAGGTTTCCTACAAGTGGCTGAGTCGCAATTATTTGGTGTCATCAAATGCCGCAAAGAGGTAGGAACTGCCCTCCCAAATGTGGTTTTCAGACTTGCCATCTAGAGTTGGCAGACCTTTTCATTTTACTAGGAGTTTGATTGTTTCTATCCTTAGGTTGCTTCAGGAGTTTGTTGAAAAACATAGATCTGGGTTGGAAGTGGTATATACCTTGTCTGGCTGGTTGAAGGGTGATCTTCCAAATTACCACATAAAGCTTGTTTCAGGCCCTAAACTTTCAGGTGACATTTTACTCTGTGGTTGTTCTTTAGGCATATTGTAATGCGTTTTTAAGAGGGAAAGTTACAATGGATTGGACATTTAATCCTATCATATTCCTAGGAATGAAAATGTGTTTTCGACTCAGAGAAGCCTTTCTCTTTAATTGTATATGCCGGTAAGCTAATCCTGATCATTTCAGTTTTATTTAGCACCACTTGTTATACCCCTGTACGCATCTTCTTGCTGCCTGTGCTCAAAGAACATTTTGAGTGTGTACTAGTGGGTATGTCAGAGAGGTTTTGAGGGGTTAGATATTCAAGAGGATATATAGTAATTGGGTGAAAACTTGGTATGAGGAATGAGTGCAGAACCACATATAATTTTCTTTCGAAAATTTTTGTTCTTTTCCTGTAGTTGGATATAGTGAATACCTTCCTTTCCTTTCTCTTGGAAGCTCTAATATGGTAAATCCAATTTCCATCTCTTTCTCTCTATACTCATCCAAAACTACATCTCGCCACAAATTCATGGCACACCTCTAAAGATAGCTCCTTTGACTGGAGACTAATGTGTATATGTGTGTGGGCGAGAGCTGCTTGTGGGATCACTTCATCAATTGGGTTTGAGCCATATATATCTTGTGTGCCGAGACTTGCAATTTGCAGCTATTCTTTGATGAAACCAGGTGACTCGTGATTCACTGGGACAAGACAGCTGTAGAGTTTGCACAGTCGAAGCCATCAACCATCATGACTTTGTGTTGAATTGTCTCTTTGATTTGATTGATTCCACTTTGTTGCCTTCAAAAGTCCCGATGAGTTTCTTTTATCTGTCCTCTGTATGTCGAACATGATGAATGAAGGTCCCCTGCGTGTGTTGTAAGCATCAAGTCAAGAACCTTTGCATTGTCTTCCCTTTATGTCGGTATGAAAAATAATGAACCAACTGGAATTTCGTACCTTACCCTGACTATTTATCCTTTTATCCAAAAGGTTCTCTTTTCAAATACCCTCACTTTGCCAACCAGCTTCTTTATATGTAATTAATGGGAATCCTGTGAATAAAGTAAACTTGACGCCCAATAGAACAAGAGTTGGTATGGGATGAATACCAACCTAAGGGGGTTTGTGCTCAGCCCTGGTAGTAATTAAGCTAAAGAAAGAAGTTTCTTGACTTCTTTTTTAACTTCTCAATGACTTAAAGATGTCTTATGTGAGGAGAGAGAAAGGTTATTTCAAGGTAATATAGATTATCTGGAAATGATATGTAAAAGATAGTCCCAGTTTAAAGCATTTTCTGTACTTGTAATTGAGCTTCATTGGCTTCAGTTCAGTCTTCATTGATGTCATTCTGGTGTCTGGTATTTTACTACCGAAAAAGCATTTTGGTGACGTTTCATTAGATTTTGCTATTATATGACATGGTTAACCGTAAGCACAGCCACTCAGTGGCATGCACAGAAATGTGAAAAGAAAAACTGATGTCCCAATGGAAGAGCCATGTTTGGAAAATATGGGTACTCATTGTCCACTTTAATTTGGATTGAGAGTCCTTTGCCAAATTTAGGAAATATAAACTGACTTTGGACTCATTTTTCATGGATTTCTGCAGAAGCCAAACAAGAGTTTGATGGAAATTGTTCAGTTCAGGTTTACAGTGTGCAAACTTCCACTCCAAAGGATCCAGCTGCACTTTGGAATGCTGAACATGTACAAGCTGAAGAACTCTTTAGGCAGCATTTTACAGTTGACAATTGCCTGAGAGATAACAGGTTAGCATGACTATGATATAAGTTCATGCAAGCGGGGGTGTGTATGTGCCATTCTTGTCGTATCTATAGGCGTCAATGTCCTCTTTACTTTTATCTAGTGGAACTTTATTTCCTATGTTAGATTAGGTAGTTACTGTAACTACTGGGGCTCTTAGCAGCCAACCATTACTCTGAATTTATTTTGAGATGAAGAGGGATTGCAGAAAAGCGTCCTTTTAAATGGGACATCCAGTTGTATGTTTGACCCATATATATACAGCAAAGCCCAGCCCCAAGCCACCTGAAAGCAAGAAAATTCCACGGGAATGCAAAACAGTATGCCATTTTGCTCTTATCAGCACTCACATAGCAGAGTTATGTTTGAAATTCATGTATGAAGCTTTTAGAGCAAAGTTAGATCAAGTAAAAATGGTCAACTCTTTTCTTCTAGTGAGTAGAAGTGTCAGTCTTTCTGTGTCAGTAATACATGCATGACTTTATAATTTATTAATTCTTGACGCTTGCAATGATTCTTCAGGTTTTGTGGGATTTCCAATACCTTTGTCAAGCGGAATGTGGACGGAACACCAAGTACTGTTGCAAATCCACTGCCTAAAATTGTTGGTGGCCTTGGACAATCTAAAAGTAGTTCTGTTCAAAATACCATTGTTCCCCAATCTCAGCAATACAAAGCACAGCAATCTAGCGAAAGAGTTGGTCTTCAGTCACCCAATGTAGTAAAAGATGTTGAAAATGAAGGCACTGGCACGGGAGTTCGTGGCCAGAGTACCAAGCCTCCGGCAGAAAAAGAAAAATATCCTCCCTTGCCCGCTGGAAAAAATAAAGCCCAGAATGGTAAAAGCGCTTCTGACACTGGAGGTTCACTGGCTAATTTTTGGGGTCGGGCCTCTGCAAAGGCAAAGCCTAGTGTCCCTTCAGAAAAAAATGTCATTTCAAATCCAATAGGTTCGTAGCCATTGAGTTATCCTATGTGGTTAAAATTTGGAGTTTGGAACTTTTTAACTATGAAGGAGGCTTTAGTCTTGACATCTTTTCTAAGATAAATTTTATCAAGCAAACTGCTAGTCTACAACCAATAGTTATCTGGTTTGCTCATCTCTTTCTTTTACTAATTAACAATTCTTCTTCTTTTATGTTTAAGTAGCTAGTGCTGAAGCTCAAATATGCGCTCGTGAAGCTCTAGATGGCAGCGATGATGACGGGGATGACATCAATTTTAAGAGAGCTTCCGTTGGGGAAGGCAGTAGAAAAAGGAGGGTAGTTTTTGATCTATCTGATGAAGATGAATATGAGGATGCGATCAATTTAGCATCGCCAGATATTCCAAAAGTTCAACAACCTCACGATCAGAAACAAAGCACCAAAGTAGTTATGGAGAAATCCAGCTTGAACTTTGACAAAGAAACAGAAGAGGATATGCCGAAGGTAAAGGAAGAGATAGTTACTGACAGAGAATCTAACCAAGCACTGAGAGAGGATTCTTCTGTTGTCAGTAATGGCGAAAGCGCTAGGACTTCCTCAACAGAGAAAGTTCAAAGCTGTATTCCAGAAAATGATTTAAATAAGGATAATGCAACACTGGCTACTCCAAATTCTCCAAAAAGAAGAAAAGTGCTGAAGACAGTAATTGACGAACGGGGTAGAGAAGGTGCGTGCTCAATTGCATACTTAACTCAGTTTTCCAAAGCCTAACTACTTACATTATATGACTCAGCATGGTAGTAATTGTCTCAGGAAATCCAATAACTAACTATAATTCTAGTGGACCTAAAAGTGTCAAGATGCCTCTTGCATTCTAGTCGACCTAATGCTGTGTATTTTAAATTATCTGATATTTGAAAATAGAAGCTTATTCTTTTACTTGGTTTGTGAAACATCAGTCTTATTAATTTTCCTCATAAATGAAAATGAAGAGAGAAAGAAGGGGGTTTTTTAATCTTCTGCAGACACTTCCATTGATGCAATTAATGCCATTAATTCCCTTTGTTAACACACTACTGCCAATTTTGCTAATCTTTTCTTTTATTCTATTTTCTGCCCTGTTTTTTTAATTTTGTTTTCATGTCTTGATCCAGTGACTAAGGTAATCTGGGATGGTGAAGAGAAAGAAGGAAAGAAAGCTGACAGTAGTGCAACAAAGAAACATGACAGCTCCACTTCTGGCAACAATTGTAACAGGTCAATTACATGCATAAACTTTTTCATTTATGTTTTGCAACTTGTCCACAGAACGCCAAGCTATTTATCTAGGCTTCCGTTGAAAAATGTCATGTTTGGTTGGGATAGTTAACCTTTGCTTGTTTGTTCTTTTACCAGTTGGTCTACCTTTCATTCGTCACATATCATGCATGTAGCTGGATTATAGGGACTAGTCATTACAGCTTTCAAGTGAAACCCCATATCTTTTTGGTTGAAGTCTACTTATACTTGGTTGACCTCTCATTCATCTCATATCATGCATGCAGTTGGATTATAGGAACTAGTCATTACAGCCTTTGAGCGAATTCCATATCTTTCTGGCTTAAAGCCTTCTTCTACAGATTTTTTTCTGTTATTGGAAAAAACATGGAGCCAGAAAATGTTTTGTCATATAAACTAATGGAGGTCAGCTTTTGCTATTGTTGCAATTTTGGCGGTCAGCATGACAAATGAAATAGGAAAATTAGACTTGGGCGCAATTGCATAAAATTTGTGAGGAGATATCCTAGGAGTATCAATTCTGATGCTTGTTAGTAGATATAGTTCTTTCTTCCACGTCCCTTCAGATAATTGTGAGCTTAACTTTTGACAGGTAATTTGGGCAGTGGGGCGGCTTATTGTAATGGGCTTAAGTTGATTACTTTTGGCAGATTAGTTAATATGCGTTAGTGCTTGATTCTTAATTTTGATAATTTTTATGTGTTTAAAGATGGCAAATTTCCAGACTCAAATCTTTGGGCTTTTGAATCCAGGCCTCCTGGAGCTAAGAAGTCACCAGCAATGGGAAACACTGCCCCATCCAATCCGACGGGCAAAGCAGGAAACAAGAAAGCAGGGAACTCGAAAGATCCTAAGCAAGGGAACATTCTTTCGTTCTTCAAAAGGGTTTGAGGAAGTACTGCTGTGAATAGAGAACTAGGTAGTTGGGGGTGCTTGAAATGCTTGTCTTCTTGTAATTATAAGGCTTTCAAGGTACTTCAATCAGGGTGGCTTCTTTTGATTGGACGGTTTGGGCTGGAGCTTGTAGCTACACAGACTAGATTTTGTTTTAGGAAATTATGTTTCTCTACTTTTCGCCACTTAACATGCCAAATGTACCGCATCCTATCTCTCGGAGAAATGCCATTGGCGTTTTTGGATCAAGGATAATGGTTTAATAGGAAAGCGACCTTGCGTAGCATTTGCTTGGGGTGTACGTAGGAATATGTAGTGATTCTCAGAGTGCTGGACTTTATAAGAAAGAAGAGGAAAAAGCATGGATAGCTTTGTGGCTGGATATGTAGCATTGGTTAGTGCCTTGGTGGTCAATGTCCTTTTACACTGAACTGTAGGCAAGTTGCATAACTGGATGGTTTTGGAGTTTTTGGGAGATATCTTTTAACAAAACTTGGCTTTTAATGCATTCACGACTCATTATGAGGAAAATAAAATAAAATAAAATAAAATAAAATAAGAAGGGTACAGTTTCTTGGAAGGTCTCAGAAATATTGAATGTAGATAATAGAATGAAATTTTCATAAATCTTGATAGCATATTAGCTGCGTTAGTTTAAAAGAAAATCGTTAATCTTTGCGTTATATAGCACATCATTATTGGTACTCTCATTAATCGAGTAGTCAATAAGTTCGCTTTGTTTGCTAAGAACAATGGCATGAGTTAGTCTTTTGCTTCCAATGTTAAAAATCCTTAATCATCATTGTTTTCCCCGTCATTCATAAATAAACCCAAACGTTCTATTTTCTAAAGACATTTGTATTGGTTTTTTGATCCCTTGCACTTCTTGAATCTCGTTTGTATATACAACGAAATTCAATTCAACAAGCCGGTACACTCAGGATTTTTACAGCGTGCCACTGTGACTTAATATAACAGATTCCCTTCTCCGACATGAGAAGAGAAGGCAAGTACAACGATCTGATCATATAATATAAAGGACCAAACTCCTATGTACACTTTGTTTTCATAGACAAATTCTAATTCTCCCTTTTAAGGTTCTAACGTATGTCGAAGGTTCCAGAGGGTTTTGGTCGGGAGTGCTTCTGTTGCCTCATCCATGGCCGTGGGTGGCGGTAACTGATCGGTTCTACTTTTCTCCAGTTCATATTGTCAAAATTACAATGGATTAGATGCGCTTTACAAACCCATTTTGTCTGTACGACATTAATCATGCCACAATCAAACAATCAATTGTTCATCGTTAAATTGACATTTTGTTAAACAGTGTCAAAGCTTGAATTGAACACTAAAACTAAGGGGATCCTTCTTGATCACTAACTTACTTGATGTCACATCCTAAAAAAGGAAACGTGAAATGTAAATGATGGCGACAACAGGAAGCACACAGGAAACCCGAAATATAATGATGTAATGATGGTGGCACAATTCATGAAGCTTTAAACACAAAGTCAACTGGCACAGTTTCTTATGTTCGATCAAACTTTACAAACACTCCACAAATTTCTATCATGACTAGTTGAACTCAACATCTCCACCTTTCAAAAAGTAGAAACGTAACGCAGTTGTGAAGTGACCCCAAAAAAGTGCAGCGGAACGTGGTCCTTAGTGCTATTCATGGACCAAAGATGTGACAACGGTTTAAATTTAAATAGATGTCTCTTCATTCCCGATCGACGAGAATCTTTTGCGCACACAAAGGAAACCTGAAATGAAAACAGTGACAACATCTAAACTTTCAACATTATGTAAATGGGGAGAGTGAGCCTTGATGTTTCGTCAACTTAATATTTCCACTCCAAAATTCTATCATATCTAAGTTGAGGCACGGGGCCAACGAAAATATAGAGGACAAACTATATTGGCCATTATAGTCTTTGCTTACACTCATAAAATATGCTTGGATGCAACAGTAAGATTGCTCTTACCAGGAGACGGGTCCAAGATGAGGATATTGATAAAGGAATCAATTCAACACCATACAGATGTTGCATTCTCATTCATTAGCCGAAGAAACTTACAGCGAATCATGAGTAGTCCCAAGTGAATGCAAACCGAAAGGCACAAAAGTTTACAGGGTGAAAAATATGAAACAGAATGGCAGAATAATATACATGATTTACAATCTCTGTGCACAAATGATGCTATGTATCTTCTGCAGTATTAACCGTCTCGAATCAAGTTGGTGGGCTCACTCAAAACATAATTGGGTAGTTCATATTTCGCACCTGAATATAAAAGAGAGCAAGATCTCTTACAAAGAGCAAAGTGAATATAAAAGAAATTTCCGGTGAAACACTCAATCAATTAGCTCTCAACATGAATATCCAGGGCAGACCATAATAGTAAGAGGAATTGATCCCTCTGCCCACAGTTACCATATGGTTGCCATGTATGGCTTTTGGATAAAAAAAAGCTCCTCACAAAGCCCAATGGGATTTTTATCGGGGAGAATTTGTGATCTGAGAAGGAAGCAACATGATTAGGTACCTCTTTCATCGTAGCAAATTGTTAAATCAGCACTCTGAACTATGACCCCTGCACTGTCTACAATAGCTTGTGCAAGGTTTAAATCAGCTTCAGCAGCAGCCCGAAGTGCATCCCAAATCTCTAGTGCCCCGGAAAAAGATAATTACATTTCATATGAGTATGTTACACAAAAAATGTATAAGTAAGGCTTTTGGTGCCAATAAAGGCTCGGCCAACAGAAAATCCCAGGAACTTTACATCAAAGTACATCATTACTCTTCTTTCACTTCCAGAATTACAATATCAGAGTAAATTGACCACAGTTTGGAGAATCCGAAAGTTCATAATTTGCTTAATAATAAAATATGTCAAGAGTGGTCATCACTAAGAATAAAGTGTCTACTGTTGATGTATGGTAAGTAATTGCCACATAAATATTAGCAATGTGTCCCGTAAGTTCTCAATGAGTCATTTCATGATCTGAAGTCATGATTGAACCTTTTCATTACAAATATTCATAGGTTTTAATTACTAAATCGACAGAGAAATAACTCATCATGATAAATCCTACTATTCAACATTAGGAGTCACCTAAAGGCATCTCACACCATTCAAGTTGGTACTTCTGTTAGATCATAAGTCATCATTCCCTACTTTAATTTGACTTCTCCTTGACACAATGCCGGGCTTCATAGTCAGTCTAATACAGGTTGTTCTACCAAAAAAATTGGATAAATGTGTCAAATCTAGAATCTGATTTGGGCATTCTCAATGGACACTAGAAAGGCGAAAAAAGGCCTTCCCCCATGCCATTGCAACAAAGTCTTTCATTTCCAAAATAATAACTGGTTTTCACATTAGGGTACATGATAGTAAATTTTGAGCACGGCCAGTGCATTACCATTACTCATCTCTCTTCCCCTTCCCCTCAACAACCAAGAAAAAGGGGAGAAACAGAAGAGAAGAAGAAAAAAGTCTAACATGCCACCTGGATGTTAGAAAGTCCATTACAAAATCTGGACGCCCAAACTCTTCTTTTATGACAACAACAATCAATATTGCTAAATTATAATGCAACTAACAAAAAACAAGATCAAGTTGGGAACTCAACAAAGCCTTATCTCAACGACCAGGCACAAGAAGATACAAGTCTCATTTTTCCAAATCAGGATATCTTCACCAACTCGGTGACATCAGGTGGAACCATATCACTCATTTTCCATATTAACTGACCTACACTGACATGAGCCAACGATCTCAGTGGACTTCTCTCTTTGATTGACATGCAGATTAAACTTGTCAAAACTTCCATCCTTGGCTCTCATCACGTCCTAGTGAATAACAAGACTAAAGTAAAGCATCTGATATTTTTAGTTATGTTTGGCCATCAACATTTAACTTTCCTTTTCTTTTGCATTTTTTCATTTTTTCTTTTTTTCTTTTTTTCTTTTTTCTTTTTTTTTGCCCCTTCTTTAGACAGCACTGGTATGGACTCCCTCATTGATTAGAACAGACAACTAGTCCTTCTAAAAAATGTTAGATATGTGCTTAAAGTCAAGAGGATACTTCTCAGAAAAGCAGGCAAGCAACATTGAACCATGCTAAAAGTGATAGTTCCCATATTTCAATACATATATGTTTGGCTCTAGAAGAGTTGAAACTTTGAGGAAAACTCAATTGAACAGCTCTTAGAAAACCGATTAGAAAACAGAACAATGGATTTTAAAATTTAATTTTTGGTAGGTGATAAAATGCATACCAGTATTCATGCTAAGTATGAAAAGGTATCTCAAATAGCTGTTAAAATGGCAGGGTAAAACAGCTGGTAAGTCGGCACCAAGCATTTGTTGCCGTTTGAAGAAAAAAAGAACAGTCAAGGAAAAACAAGAAATTGATAGACCAGCGAAGACCACGCGAAAATCAAATATATGGATATGATAAGTGTGAAGATCAGGCAAAAGAAAAGCTTAGTCCTCTAATAATCAAGCATTCCTTTCAGAAAAGCAATCCTGAAAATTACAAATCAAGCTTCAGTTGAAGCTCCAAGTAAAACAGGAAACTGAAAACAAAAAAGCATAGTTCCAGACCATGCTTCACAAAAATCTTTGAGAACATGGCACTTCTGACTTCCAAATTGCACTTGCCAGCTTGTGCAAAGACCTCCCAGCTTCAAATTTATTTCATAATATTTTTCCTTGAGACTTATCTTTACAGCAAAATGAAATGCAGGAATGACCTTAGTTATCTAACGTGAGATAAATACAGATGATTTTCAGGTCCAAATTGATTTTCCTCAACCATGTTTTTGCAAGTATCCATGAAATATTTAGACTACAACAAAATTAGAAAAAAATTATAATGTACAATTTTCTTATAAAAATTAGCAAACAACTATCTTTTTGAGTACTCAATAGGTTTTATAAGCTTGGTGGAGATGCTACATCATTATACAAATATTTGTGATGACCATTGCTTGACAGATTAATTTGGACGCTGGGGGTAATTAGTTATAATTGAGTTTCTTTGCATAGCTACCCTGTATATGGCATGTTGAAGAAGAAGAAGAAACATAAAATAAAGCACCAAACATTAGAACTGCACTCCAATATTTGCAAGGGAGGATTTCGAAAGTGACAGGAAAGACACCAGAAGAGGTTTCAACACACATTTTCCACTGGAGCATAGTACCACACACAGAAAAAGAAAACAATAATTGTAATAATTACAAAGGCTCTTAAAACCAATCATCATCAGCTTTGGATCCATCCAGTGATAAAGCATAACAAAAAGGAACTTTAAGTTACTACTTCTGAGGATCATCTCACAGAAGACCAGCGAAAAACCCTTCTCCAGTCAACTCTTCCTTGTTTTAGCGTTTAGAAACATTAAGTCCACTTCACATGTGGTAAAGGTTTGTGCCACTCTTCCAATTCATTGTGTTTAGGTTCTTTGTTTTGTTAATATCTCTCACAGAATTTACAATAGATTTGTAAAACATGGAAAAGTCGCTTGAGCATTATTGACCTTGGCCTTCATTATTTCCTTTGTCAATTGACATTACAAGGCACGCTAACCTTAGATAATTGCAGAAGCTTTCAAAACAATCTTCAGTAACCATATATTTTGAAGCATGCTACCTTTCCTACCACCATAGTGAGGGGCGGTGTCCCAGAACTCATCTCGCAACTGCATAAGCTGGGTCTTTGTAATTGGCTGAGGATGCTTCCAAGGTTTCGGCTTCCGGATCTTTTTCACTGTCCCTGATTCAATTAAAGAATTCTAAGCATGAAACTGGAATATTTGTCAGCATTGTAATATACTCTTAACAAAAACCAAAATTATAACCAGTATCCAAGCTATCTCCTCCGATAGCAATGGTTGTCCGCAAACAAAGTTGAAACCAGTCACTAGAACTCTTATTCGCATCAAATAATAATTTGGAGCACTTTCAAATAACTATAAAAGGTTCAATCATTGAGGCAGCACCTACTCGATTGTAACTCAAAAAAATGTCATTGCCAAATTCATGAAAGCATCAATATTTCAAAAGCTTCAATTTCCAAGAATTGTGAACCAATATGAAGTGTTACGCCTCACGTTTATTAAATTTATATAGCGGACCCATCTAGAGCTGTAGAGGATTATATCTGGGTGTTTCAAGTCATCGATTTCAAAGTGAACCATTACAGAAGAGTGAGTGGCTAAAATAAAAAATTCTCAACCCCGTAATTTCGAAGTCACAATCACCCACTGGGCTTATAAACCAAGAAGTCGCTGAAAACGCCAAGAATGCACAGAAGCAATCGATTAGCAAGCCACAAGTCTGCATAAAAATAAAGGAACAGACAAACTACACCAGCTGAAAATAAAAAATGATGTCCCATTGCTTATTAGCTATAACTTTTGAGACCGTAATTCTATAAAGCAGCTATTCGAGTTAGGTTTTAGGTCCATTGCTGCGGTTGTTAATCACGGAAAGATTTTTATTTCAACTCCAGCTATTAAATCTTGTTTCTTTTTCTTTTCTTTTTGTTGAAAAGATTTCCTCGGCAGCCAAACAGAAGGTAAAGAAAGCGTCGGAAACAAAGAAATCAGAAAGAAGAGAAAATGAACGCACCGTCGCCTCTGGTCTGTGAGGATCCAGCACAGCCCATTCCTTAACCGTCACGCACACGACACAACAGCTCCGAGGGAGAGAGAGAGAGAAAGAGAGATTGGAAGGAGAGCTCAGACGAAAGGAAGCTTCATGGAGACGCCAAGTCAAAGGTGGGGGAAGCTCCTGGCGATTTAAAGAGTTTACAGTGCGTAAAAGAAAAAAAAAAAAAAAAGAGTCAAGAGAGTTTAAGCGAAGGCGTTTTTCCGAAGACAAATGGGGTATTTTCATGCAATCATTGCCCAATCACAACTAACTTACTTACCTGACTCTTACCCTCCCCCTTCCCACATCGCGTGGATTAAGGAGCCTGAAGACGGCCTATTATTTACTCCCTTTTTTTCTCTTCTTTTATAACCTTCTTCAAAGTAAGTCCATCTCTTCCTATTTGTCACATAAATAATAACAACCATTTATTAGTAATTATAAATGTTACAAATGTGTTCCAAAAAATTATAAAATTTACCCATTTCAAGATTTTAAAAACATAATTGACATTTAAGATATATTGTATTATCTAATTTCATCTACTGGTTTCAAAGCATTGTTAGCTATTAAAAATCATACAAGTTGATGAAGGTTGTTTAGAGATTAATCCATAAAAATAAAATATATAAAAAAAAAAATGCATGCTTGAGGCTATTTAGTTTCTCTTCTTCTTCTTTTTTTAATTTTTTTTTATTTGCTTGAATGTGATGAAAAATTATATTTAAACAGAAAAAGTTGTAGGGCAGTCCACTAGAAGTTACATATGATTATGACACATCATTAGCACTACAACTCTATGATATCGACTGCTTATCTGGGAGGCTTCGTCCTCACGGATATTGCAGGATAAAGTGACCTTGGAAGATCTTTTTTGTGAAGGATTGTATCAAGAAATATGGGTATCTTTCTGCAAATCTGTTGTAGATCTCTCGGTCTTTTAAACATTGTACAAATACCCAAATCTTACCAAAATCAATTCTTCCTTAAAACCATATCTTTGTTTAGAGATTGATGCGTAAAACTAAATGATTGATATTAGAGTATCTCACATCCACTAAATCACGTTCAAATAAGCAACATGTTTGAAGGAAAAAAAATATTTTTTTTTAACTCAAATGTTAAAATTTATCATTTAAATAAATAAAGTCTTAATGTAACCTATGATTCACGTGAAAACTTATCGTGAATGATTAACTCTATTTCACAATGATGATTACGAAAGTATTGAAATATCTCAGCTTAATTATAACTTATGATTAAATAATTTTAAAGTAAAAAATATATCCAGCTCTTATAAAATAATAATAATAATAACTTTAAAGGAAAAATTAACCTTTTTTTATTTTTTTAAAAAATTTTCCTGGTTTTGACAACGACACTGCTTCCATCCTTCCATCAGAATGGTCAATTTACCACTATAAATCCCACAGAGTTATAGCCCGAACAGGGGTTACAGCACCCTGACCAAGCGTCATCTGTATTGATCTCTAAAGCATGTATCCTTGGTTACATCATTGATTCAATCACGGACTAGCTCTAAAAGAAACATATAGCCGGAAGTGAGCTAAATTTGAGCAGGGAGACCAAGTTTATTGAAGAACTACGGTTGATCAAAATCGGAATAGCTCATCCGACCCGTACTTACTCCTCATATTATAACGGGGATTCTCATATTGCATTGCCTTCATCTCAACTGGCTTTGCTTCTGCTCCCGCTGGCTCAAAAGCCACTTCACCTTTATCTCGCTGGCGATGCCTTGTTCTTTCTTTCTGGCTCTTAGACCTGCTATAAGGAGGAACCTCACCAGAACTGTAGGATTCAGCAGCATACTCTGGTCGTTTTGAAGACCGGTGCTTGCTTGACACAGAGGGGTCCTTAAAGCTTGTTGATTTGATCTTCGGGGGTCTCATTTCAGAGTATTTATCACTTCTAGTTGGAGTAGGAGCCTGCCGAGTTTCAGAAACAGGAGGAATGCTAGTCTTTCTCTGAACAAACGTGGGTTCAACTTCATCTTCAGGCATCCGGAGGGAATCCTTCAATGGAGTGAGGCCATTTCTGGGTCTACCAGTTCTGACACGAGAAGGCACAAAGTAAAGGAGCATGCCAGTCAATGCCTCGACAGCAAGCTTAGACAGATCAACAATAAGCTGTCCAAAAGATGGCCAACCGGGTTCCTCTTTTACGCTCTCCACTATGGGACTGGACTTTTCCTTAATTGAATGGTCCTTAAATTCACCGTCTGGAAGTTGTTGCTGCATCAGTAATGGAACGAGCTTTAGCCAACAAGCAACTACACATAATTCACCGTCTATTTTTTACAGTAAAATGCTTGGTTTGAGCTTCCATGACCAACAAAAAACAACTTTCTAGATTATTAAGACAACACGAATGGCAGTGAGGACCACAAGGTGCCTATTAATCTAATTGCACACTAAAGAGAGAATAAGAAAGACATTTCAGTTAATAGCAAATAAAGCTGTTGGACAGTAAATGAGGTTTAATTATTCAGAATGCATTTGAATCAAGACACAAGAAATAAATGAAGTTTAAGAAGGAATTCATAGTTCAAACAGTCAAAACTATTGAAACTTTCTATTTCTCCATTTAATTGTTTGAAAGAGATATACCGTCCTTGAGAAGAAATTAGGTCCAATGCCCTGCTGAACCATACACGTAGCATATCCCACCAAGACAGCACCAATTACCATAAGCACATCTGCCAAAACATCCGAAGTCACTAGGTGGCTGTGCAAAAAGGGTCTCAGCCACGAAAGAAGACATAATTCCAACTCTTGCGTGGGACAATAACTTATTAAATTGAAAAAATAATTCACAGCTAATCCAGGAACGATGTGAATTATTTAACTTTTTTTCTATATACGATCCAAAACAACTAACCAACAACAATCTGAGAAGCTACCATATCTCCAGTGGACAAAAAAAGTGCAAATGAAGGCATTAATAGTGAACAAGCAATGTTCATCTTTCAGTGCTCTCAGGTTGATGGAAATACATGCTATGATTAACATCTTTTTCAAAAATCAACTAATTTTCCAGACAGTGAACTAAATACATGCTATTGTCAGATTGGAGACTACTATTTGCACCACTTTGACAAAAAATATAAGAAGAAGGATGCTATTACGATAATGTTTTTTCTTCTTTGGTCAGTCAGGAATCTATAACAATAACAATCACTATTTGATAATTTATGATCACATATGCATGAAGACATGCATTCTATTATTCACATCAGATGCTCTTGACAACATAGATAACCACGTAAGTTTCTCCTTTAAGCAGGTGCAATCACTTCCACCCATGCTCATGTCCAATCATAAATTTTCCCAGAATGCATATGAAGTATATATACTAAAACCTTTTTCTGAATTTTTCACCTGAAATTTTAGATCTCATTATGAAATTCAGTACAAAGAAGATACCAATTCAACACTTTAACAAGAGATATGATACAGGATATCCATGACTTTTCTTGTAGAAGTCTTCGTTTAAAAGGAGTCATAGCGTGGCCCATGAATTCATCCCTATGCTAATGTCGTTCAGCTCAGTATTGTACAAGTCACATGGAAAAGTGTCAAGATTATGGAATTACAGAAAGGTCAATGCTGAACTGCCATGATAGAAGCCGAGCCATGACATTGATGGGGATTGAATAGTTAGAGGATATAATTCTTTTTTAGAAATACATGTACACGGGTCATGTGAAGTGGGGTCTAAAAATGCAGATACTGGTGGATTTGACAGGAAGGATGATTGACTGTTCCAGAGAGGGGTTTAGACACAGATGAGGTATGACCTTAATAACATGTAAAGAAATAACAAGACAACTCGCACACAATCAGCCTCAGGTTATTTATTTTGCTTCTATGGATGTAGATCCTTATATCCCACATACTGGGTCGAGGCAAAGAGAAAGAATTCTGCAGTGAGAAAGACAAAAAAGGCAAATGAATATAAACCCAAAATGCCCTGCAAAATACAGCGATATAAATTCTGTACAACAACTTAAATCACTATATACAGAAATCTTCACTATCAAGTCCTCTAAAAATTTACATCCAGCATTAGATTCTACTCCTATCCATGTCACAAGTTTGGACAACTGGACTCATCTATAAAATACACTAAAGGGCAATTCATAATTGCAATTTTCTGTGCCTGCTTATACAGCCAACATCATCTCAGTCAATGCTTGATGTAAGACATACAATGTACCTGTGCAACATTCTTATAATCAACTCTGTCCCAATAAATCCTGCCATAATCTCTTCCAATCAAATCTCAAACTTGCATTGTGTTTAAGTATCCTCAAGTCACGTCATGTCATTGATACGCTTCAATATCAGTAATACAAGATATGACCACACCAGTTGCATAGTGCAATACCCCAAAAGAATTAGTCATAACTCTAGTCATCCAAAACCACTCATATAGTCTAAATTGACTTGGTATGTGGTTGATTAAAACTCAGCACACACGATGCACTGCTCGCATAATCAACATTAACGAAATCCAACTAGAAGCTATACTATTAAAAGCCTACCCATATTACAAAAAAGGGGATGTTATAACCGCATTCGCATCATACCTCAAAAGGATTAATCCTAACTGCAGTTCATCATACCAGCTTAAACAACCAAAATCAACCGAATACATCCGTAATGTGGGAATTACTATATACTCAAGCAACATCCTCATCACCGCCTATACAACCAACATCAGCTTAATACATGCTTAATGGAGGGACTTGGTAAATACCCAGGCAACATTCTCGCAATCAATTCAGCAAAATCCTAAGGTGCGTCATAATCTGCCCATACAAATCTCTAAATTGCCTTGTGTTGCAGTATATCAAAGTTACTGTTAGGCTCAGACTTTTCTCACTAACTAATTCACTTCCAAATCTGAAACCGGGCAGCATTTACTCATAAATTCAAGCATTCTCTAACACAACCAACAATATACAAGAACTGAGCTATCAGACTTCAATACGGACTAGCACTACCACTACCATTAGCTACTGCAAACTACACCACAACCATTACAAGTTACGCTACAAATTAAACTAAGACAGTAAGAAAACACTTTCTGTTCCCCTCCCTTTTTCCTGTGTAACTAGCTTCTTTTATCTTTTCTTGCCTGCTGCCCTAAGCCCAGCTGGGTTGTGCTTCTTTCTTAGGTCTGTGGGCCGGGCTGCTCCTAACAGTTACAAGACATTATTAGATTCGCTCTTGCAATTATATTAGAAGCTAGTTCCGTAGTGTGATGCCCAAAAAGGATTACGTAACTGGAATTCCTCATACCCTCGCCAATGGGAATTTCACCTTGAGCCCATACGACAGTCCCTACAATCAATGTTCAAATAATTTTACAAAGAGCCACTATCTGAGTTTGATTGCAGTGGGAGCTCAACTTTGACAAAAAGCTTTACAAATATGCCATATTTTCTTAGTTTCTAGGGAACTAAAATTCTTCATTATAATTTTTTTAATAGCATAAGAATGTAAAAATCCATTTTTGAGGGAAAATGATAGGATCAGTCATCATGACTAGTGGTGATCAATATAAGGTTTTCTTAAAATGATTACTTTCTCCGCAGCATCATTTTCAACAAGGTGATTGACTGTTTTCCGCAATGGCCACATTCAGCATGGAATCGCATCAAACAACCACAGATCTATATCACCTGGAAGTGGGCCAGACTTATTCTTACTTTTGATAAGTTCAAAGTTCAAAGTTCAAAGTTCAAAGTTCTGTGATGGTCACCATAATTCCACCATCCTTCCCTATACATGGATCATTTGAGACATACTTTCTATATACAGTTCGCTTGATTCAATGACATAAGCATTGATCCTACGTCAAGATAATTTAAATGAAGTACAAATATACCTGTAAGCAGGGAAAAAAATCGATATTTGATCTATATCATATTGATCATATAGACTTCAATAGATCAAAGTACAATATAAACTTGGAGCAAAATCAGCTACATTACACAAAAATATAAGGGAACAAAGCCAGCAACAACCTTTTAACACCGTTTCCTTTCTCCTTTCTGTTTCCTTGTAAGGATGCTTGAATTTAGGAACAGCGCTATAAAGCAAACAATAAGGGACCCAAACCTGTGGCAGAGATTGAACTGTCCTCAAAATCACAATCCTCCTGGTTGAGGGAGATTTGCCGAAGAGCCGCATTTCCTCTATCAACAACTAACAAGGAACAGGTAGGCCTGACATAAACCACATCAAAATCATTAGAGAACTTTGAATCTTCACTTGGGCCATCCCTGTATCCTGCAACATTTGATTTTCCCCCAGCAATTGTTGTTACACCTGCGAAGGAGTTTCAAAGTCAACAAAACTTTTCCACAAACCCTCAGCTTTCCCCTTCAAAGATTTCTATATGTGACCAATGTCTCAACTTTAGAAAGGCTTTAAAAATTCCAATAAAGTCGGAAGTTTTAAATTCTTTACACTGCTAAATATATGTAACACATCTATCTTCCGCTTCAGCTTACAAAAGATAATTGAATATTTGGATTCTGGGCTGCTTTCAACAAAAAATAATACCAATATTTATAACCTAGCTTTTGGCTACAATGACGAGAGTAACATGAATTGCATATACCAGCGTCCCCAATCTTCCTGATGGCAAGGTTCAAGGTATCAGCAACATACACATTGCCTTTATCATCCATGGTTATCCCTTTGGGGTGATTAAAACGAGCATCACTAGGTTTGCCATCCACATGCCCCGTGTAACCCTGAAAAGATCCAGCAACCAATCTTCCCCGACTATCTGTGACAGTTAAAATCACAGGAGAAAAAACAAAAATACAAATAAGAAAATCAAAATATTAAATCAGAGTTTTTCAATCAGGCTGTAACATTAAGAATTCCCATTTCACGGATGAAATAATTTTCATTTGGATGCCTAGCAACCAAACGGAACTAACACTAAAATTTCCGGTGATTCACAACTTAGAATTAATCCTCTCCAAAAAGAAATTCAATATTCCACTCTTCTCGGAAAATATATACGCTTGTTGCACGTTCTGGCAGCTAAATGGAGCACACAACTTAAAATCTGTATTGTTGCTATTACAGTTAGGCTACCATATAGTAACTTAAACCTGAACAGTCAAAATAAAATTAATAAATTATTGAAGTTCTAGCAGCTGGGGGAACAAGAATAATCATACATTGAGACAGGGGAGGAGTAATCTTAACAACGTTGCTATTAACTTCATCAACCGCAAAGAGTTCGCCATCCTCAGAGACACGGATTCTGTACGGAACCACTCCAATCTCATTTCCCTCTAAAACAGTCTCAACTAAGTACCCATTCTCAAATTGAAGAGCATTGACATCTGCATAACAACATGCCATACGACATATATAAAGCGTCACTAACAGTATAGAAGTGTGCAAAAATAAAATTCAACTGCATGACAAGAACAAACAAAATAGAAAAGATAATCCTAACAGTTCATCTGAAAAAATGATACTACGGGTCACCTGATTGGGGCGTTTTGGAGGATGACCTTGTCCACTTGAGTATAGAAGACAAGTGTTTGATCAAAGGCCCTGAACAACAGCAATTTATTAAAAAATACACCAAAAACAACACTAAGAAGACGCACTTCAGAAAAGAAAAGAGCAAGATAGCAAGTAAACCCATTTGAACGCAAAAAAGAAGAAAGAAAAAGAGAAAGAAACAGGCAGAAAACAAGCATAACGTTACGTAGATCAAAAAAATGTTTGAAAACAGCAACAGCAATTCAGTATGACCCCGAAAAAGAGAGAGAGAAACAGTGGGGGTTTCATTGGGATTTATCATCATGAGAACTAGAAAATAAAGGAAACATGCCCCAAAAAACTAAAAACTGCCCAATTAAAGAGGAGAACATGAACAGAACCACGAAGCAAACAGATCAATGGAATCCAAATTACTGGACAGAAGGATGAATCCTAGTTACCCGCAGGAGCGGCATGAGCTTCAAACTGAAGTGTGAAAGCAACAAGCGCTACGAAAATAAGAAAGAGATGGCAATTTCTCATAGCTATCGTAACAATCCAAGAGCTAAGAAATGGTAGAAAAATAGGAAGTGATATCTACGTCGACATCTCTGAGTAGCTTGCGAGTGTGAACGGAGTAGCAACTGGCTAGCCTCTACTGTTCTGGTACTTGGGAGTGGTGAGCTTGATTCTCGTGCGTACCACTCAGTCTCGTTTTTTCTTTTTCTTTTTTTTTTTTAAAATAATTTTCTTTACTTTTCTCTTTCTACCCTTTTTCAAAGTCTTTTTTCATGTTTTAGCTTCTTTTTTTACCTTTGCTGAAAAGCGAGTTTTTCTAGGAGGAAATAAAAGGATCATAAACAAAATAAAAAATAAAATAAAAGGATCATAATTAGGCGCGTTACATCCCCTGCAGCCCTCCTAAGTCCAATCATGCCAGTTGCCCACCAGATCGTAACCACGTCATCGTTGCCCACCAGATCCAACGCTCAAACGGGCTTATTGGGAGCAGGTCATGTTCACGTGGGACCCAGACCTTAATCAGAAGTAGTGATTTGTGATTAGCCATTAAATCTAACTCTTTTTAGTAAATTAATTGTAAATTCGTTGCAACCGATATTAAAGTCAACTTTATATTTCAAGTTTAAACTATTAGGTAAGTCATCCTTTATATCTCTTGCTTAGAGGAATTGTCAAGTAGAATGGATGGTTAGTCTAGGCCTTTCCATAAAATGATTATGAATTTTTTATCCTCATTTTTCAGAATAATAAAAATGAAGATTATTCCACTGCAGTTTGGGCTTCTTTTTTTTTTTTTTTTTTTCTAATAGTTAAATATATTTGACCAATATTAGAATACAATAAAAATATGTACTATATATATCAAATCATATTACTTTAATACACAATTTATAGATTTTTTTATGATTGAGATTTAACACTTGATATTCATCATATTATATAAAATGCTCCTCGTTCAATTCAAGATTTGGAGAATGATATTAAAAAAAAAAAAAGAGGATAATAAAGAATGTAAGTTAGGAAATAAAGGAGTCAGACTTCAAAATGGATTAAAAAAAGTCAATAAACTGAAAACTATAGAAAATTCGAATAAAGATAGTGATTTAAAAAAATAAAAAATTCATTTCAGTACCTTCTACCCTTCCTTTTGATTTCGTTTTAATCTTTTCTTATAGTATTAGAGCAGATCTTGTGCCTTAATGCATTGTTGAGAATGAACAAAGATGAAAATCATTGATTGAATTCCAAACAGATTCTTTTTCAAATTCGATATGGTTTGGTTTGTTGATATACAAGGCTTCACAAGCCCATTCTAAATTTAACGCTCAATCAGTCCATTAAACTAGATTTTTCGTCGGTGGATAAAGGCCCATCCAAGTCTTAAACTCTTCTTCGTGGAACTGGTCAAATGAAGCAAGCGCAGGAGTTCTAATCTGAATCTTTCTTTTGGTAGGTCAAAAGCTCATTTACGAGAAAAATAAAATTACAAAAGGTTGCATTATGCGAATGATTTTCCATTTTTGGGAAACTAAAACCGGTACTGGGCTAAAAATTAGCGTATAAATAAAGAGTAACAATTACACTTATTGAAAAAAATTAAATTTTTGGCTCAACCTTCATAATTGATAAAGCTTCAAATTCTAAACCTTGAGAGTTTGTGTATTATTTTCTTTTTATGCTGTATTATTTTGTTGAGATTGAATACAATTTAATATTTTTTATTATTAGTGTTTACTTTGGTTTTTAAGAACATACTCCTAATTTTATTTGAATTCATAGATCTATTTGATTTTTAAGTATGCTTATTGTTGTAGTGGAAGCCTTTCATCACACACAAATAACACGAGTCAAGCCACAAAGGCACAAGAAATACAATATTTAGAGTGGTTTGAGCAAATCCATCCTACCTCTACTATTATTGGTAGATTTACTAGCCACTCCTTATTAAGAAATCATCAAGAGGATACAAATTATATAAACATCTCACTCTTGAAGTGGCTTGGTTGCTCTGCCATTCCGCTAAACTTTGGGCTAGACAGACTACTATAATGACACGCACGTTATTTTATGCACTTTTCTCTCTACATAAATCTCCAACAATCTTTATACTACTCTCACCATTTCCTAACCTTTTAATAAACCAAAAAAAAAGTTACAATATTGCCTTCATCATTTTTTCCAATCTCAAATATATTCAAGAGGAGAAAGGACATTATTGTCATCATTAATTATGACAAATTCCAACAAGTCTCCTCCTTATTGGAATAATTACTACAATAATCTTGTACAATAGGTGAACTACTACATACATGACCTTTGAGCCTTCCAATAGTTTAGTGCACTTTAAACATCGATTCACCATCTTTATTAGCACATCAACTATATAGGAAGACATCTCCTCCTTAACTTCTTGAGTTCTTCCTCCATCAGTAATGAAAGGTAACCAACTAAGTAACATATTAATTGCACTAGGAAAAATGTATCTCTCCCTACCTCCTCAAGCTTTTTCTCTATCTCTAGTCTAATAAAGGGATATTCAACTAAAAATGCATCATGCTCAAATGGCCTATAAGGATTTCTAATCTTGTTGTTCTAGGAAAACTTCATGATCCTTTAAACACCATGACCCCCATGACCACAACTATCTCTAACGTTCTATAGATTACACCACTTCTACTACTACTACTCATCCAACTAGTCCAATCAATAAGCTAATTGTGAGAACAACTAGTAGTACTCTAACCACCTCTAGGATTATTGTCATGCCTATGTCTATATCTCATGAAGAAATTATATCCTAATTGTATGTGCCTACTACTCACATATGCTTTATGGTCAATATTAATATAAGACTTAATGTGAAACACACCTTGAATCCCTTGGGTCTCACTCAACCCAAATTAAGACACTTTCTATACTAGTGTTAGCCAACCAATCCAATTATGTCAAATCCAAAATAAAGAGAAAACCATCTTTGCCTCCTTTATATATGCAAGGTTACCTCTTAAAAATGATCAAATATTTTTAGAGGAACAATTCTACTTTTGGACCCAACATTGATTCCTAAATTTGTCTTGCTATCTTTTAATCTAAACAATGGGAAATCATCACCTAAGATTTTCCTTCTTCTATCTACTGTCTTTAGTATCATATAATTGTCTCCTCCTATCTACTATTGCCCATTAACAATATATTTGAAGCACCAAAAGAAGAGTACTCTCTCCTTTAAATCCTTTTTAGCCTATTCTTGGAACATCATACCTTAGCTGAACACATAACTAAAAATGTTCTAAACAACTAGAAAATAAATAGAATTGTATCCCTTTCTGCCATTGTTAAAAGACAACACTAAAGACAATAAATGAACAACACTTCTTGTATCCTCATTCAGGAGTATACTCATCAACCCTTAAAATATTAACCTTTCATTGAAATCCTAGACCTTGACCAAAGCATGACAGTAGATCTCATAGACTTAGCATAGTACACAGTAAAACTATAGCAATTTAATCTAAAAAAGTTTAGTAAAATCCAGCAAAGGCATTCATAATCCCTTTTTGCGGCCATATAATTAATAACATAATCAACATTAAATAAATCAAGACAAAGGTAACAAGAGACACATTAACTGTACTTCATCTTTGTCATCCTTGATGGCATATCAAACCACCCCTTTAATGCCAAACTTGTTAAAAACTTTGCTACATTCAACATAGGTTCTAAAAAAAAATTAAATAAATATGACATTTTTTAACCTTCCTAAACTTTGAAATCACTATCCAAATATACCATTAAATACTATTCAAAATTCTACCCAAAACTAATTGAAAAAATACTAAAGAATCTTTGTCAATGTGTGTGAATAATGTGCCACCACGTCTTATATGTGCATGGATCTCATGTGCTTAACATATTCATGTGTGTGTGAATCATGAGTCATTCTTCTAGCACATGCATTTCACACACCTAATGAAGCTCCAATTTTGACTTACTTTCTTAGCCCATCGATCATTTTCTATCACTTTGTTAGCCCTTTCTCACTCCTAACCAATTCCTACTTGACTAATGCATCATTTTCACACTTCATTTTTTATGATCTACTGTTGATTGCTAGATTTTTGCTGCCACTTGCAACATATGCAACTTGACCCGAATTTTCCAGCCAAACATTGTTGTCAATGGCCATAGTTCTTTCATGGGTATCAATAAAATCAATCTTAGATCAAACTATATCATTTAAAATATTCTCCATCATCCATTTACAATCCAACAAGCTCTTATAAGTTCAAGTCCAACCAAATTCGTTATGTGCTTTAGTTTGTGCAACTTGGGCCTATTTTGGCATAACAACTCGATCTACTCATTTGGATATAGGCCTTGACATAACTCATCATTTGGACCCATTTGAATTGGGCTTAGCTTGGCCTATTGTCTTTGTTAGGTGAAATTTAGATACAAGTGAACATGTCGAACAAGTAATATAATGATAAGAAAAGTATTGTCCCGCATAGATTGGTGATTACTAGACTAATTAAGTACCAACGATGAATTAATCCTAAAATTTATCTAGCAAATCAAAAAGTAGCTAATGATGAATTAAAATTTAAAATTTCTAAAATGAAAACTCAAGTCTAATTGAAATTGAATCCATGTAAGAAAAATCAAAATGAGAAACATGCTAGAGCATCCGATTTCACCATAGCTACTAGATATGAATTTCCATAATTTATACTTACAAGAATAATAATACCTATTTGATGATGGAATTTTATAATTTATTTACTATCCTATGTCTAGGTATAGTAAACCTATTTAATTCATTAATTCACTATATCTCTATATGTGAATTGAAACAAATCAAATGCATTAGGATTTGTGAACATTCTTAGTTTACAATAAATCTTTTGATCATCTTATCACAAAAAACCACTCAAATAACATGGTATATGTCTATTTATATTTAATTCATAGTTATATATTATAAGAAACAATTACATATTATCAACTCTCAGTCTCAAACATGCACATCGAATCATTCAAATGGTGGCCAATCACTTAAAAGCATTAAACATAATAATATATAACTCACATAAATTAAATATCTTGCAAAACATAAAAACTTATAAAGTTCACATCATCGTAGTTAGGCTACATCTTCGCTCTAACAAAAGGAATTTAGAACATAATGAAATAATAAACTAAAGTAATGATAAAAATTAAGTAAAACATCTTTAAAAAAAAAACAAGAAAGTTGTCACCACACCGTCTTCTCTTTAAGAATTCTTTGCAAAATTCCTACAAATCAAACCAAAATCAAGAATGATATGAAGTAAGAGAAGCTTTTGTGCCTCTACTTTTCTCTCTCTTCCTTGGTTATAGCGGTAGCACACCTTTTCTTTTTCTCTTTCCTCTCTCTTATGTGGCGCCTCTTTCTCTTCACAATTCACGTTCCTTTTCTCTTTTTATCTTTTCTTGAGCAACATGCCCTAGCACTCTTCACAATTCCCTTTTTGTTCTTTTTATTTATTTCCTTTCTTGTCCTTTTTGTCATTTTCCTTCTATTTTTCTACTTTACACATTGCCTTCTTTTTATTCTCTTTTTCTTTTTCTTTTGTTCTTCACATGCCTTCTTGTAGCTTTGTTATCCTTTGTTTATCATGCTTGGGGTTTGCTGCATAAATAACACAAATTTAAATAAATATATGAAAACTTAAATATTATCTTGCAAAACTTGTATTATTTATATAATAAAATAGTCAAAATAACTCTATAAAGATAAAGTTATCAATCTTGGTCCGCTAATATGGATCCAATTCAACTTGATTCATTTAGTCACATTTGACCTACTTTACTAATCCTTCTAACCCATTTTGACTTGGACTCGACTTGAATCTGTTTGATTGATCCACACCCAAATTTGTTGCTCCTAACTCGACGATGATTAGTGACTTAAGTCCACTTACACATGCACTTTATATGCTAGATCCATTTTCCTTATTCAAGTCTCAATTTGGGTTGTACAATCCTAATTTATACTCCAATGGTGCCAACATTACTAGCATCCATTCCATCACTTCAAAGGTCCTACAATGTTGAAAATACTACCAAAATGTAGATCAAGTAGCCATGATATCCGATCTAGCCTCCTTTTCTCTAAAAAATAGCCTTCCTTCACCATTTAAAAGCAAAGACACGTTAAAGAATAGGTTTTCTCCAAGCTAAAAAAGGATTTATTCAAAAAATTTTGATTTCAATGTCAAATCTTGGATAAAAACATCCAGGAGAAGTCAATCACCTTTTCATAAGTGAAGATTAGCTCATCTATGCCAGTGTGATCCTCTTAAGCTTTAAAACCAAAGCTTGAATCTATCTTATGCATAGCATACTACCATGCACACCTCTCTCTCTGCAAAAATCTCTAACAACAAATGCACTATTTTCACCATTTCCTAACCTATTAATAAATCAAGAAGGGGAAGTTACAATATTGCTTTAGTCACCTATTATAATTTCAAAGACATCAAAGGGTAAAAAAGCATTATTTTCCTTACTAAGTATGACAAATCCTAACACTTATGCATGCATTTCTAATTTTATATTTCTTAATTCTTCATTTATTTCTTTATTTTTTTCACATACATCTAAGTCACATATTTGGATATCAAATTTGAGATCAAGAGATCCTAAGCAATGCATTCTACCAACTGAGCTAGATACTTACTAATGTGCTTTAATTTGTTGTCACTTTAGAAAGTTTTTAAAATCTCTAAAAACTTAAAAATACAACATTGTTTGCTTTTAAAGTTTCTCACTCATTATGCATCCACATGTGCACTTCTATTTGGCTTATAATCTATATTAAACTTATGTATTCTGTAAATGAATGAATAGGTTGGATAGGAGAGTAGTTTGGAAATAATAAGATGGAAGGTGGATTTAAAGTGCCTAAAGTTCATAATGCTAATAGAAAATTTCCATTTATGGAAAAGGTCATCTATATTATGTTCTTCATTTTCCTTTTCTTGGTTTACAATCTTCCTTTGTACAGCATGTACACTAAGAGTGGGACTATAATGGAATTTAGAATTGCTCGAATTGTGACTTTTGGACTAGTTATGCTACTCTTTGCTAGCTCAAAGATCATTGAAGTTGACAAAAAAATGTATGTGAGTATTACATGCAAGTTTTACTTAACTTGCAAATCACATTGACTAGGTTTTGAAATGGCTTATGTAGGATCAAGCATGCCTTGTAAAGCACGTTACTCCCTTTTCTTTTGTAAAATGCATATTAAAAGGCTAATAAACTGAATGTAAAGGCAAGTAGAAACCTAAACCAGATGTCTTTATTCTTACCCTTCACATGGTAAAGATGGAGTGTAAGACTTTAACAAATCCAATTGTTCACCCAAATAATCCAAACAATTTTCCAAATGTCTTCTCTTTGACTCGTATTGCATGTACCTAAATTTGTGCACATAACAATGATATCAAAGTCGTAGTTCCTACAATTATAAGATTGTTGGATTAGGCTTAAGCTAACCTATGTTGCTACCTAGTACAAATGGGGAAAGAGCTTATTCGTTTTCTAAAAGTTTGGCATAAGAACATTCAGACCTAACTGGCCAACATATGTGTTCCTTCTAACAACATAGTCAAATTGTTTGAGGTCTAGACAAAAAGAAAGGTCAAGGATTAATGCAAGGTTTATAATGCTATGTGTATTAAGCTAAGAAAGAAAGAAGATAGTAGTGTTGATATTTTGAATAAGGTGTTGGTTCTATTGCACAAGGAGTCACCAATGGAAAAGAAAAAAAATGATTGACCTTTCTTTTATCCATTTAAACACAAACAAGTTGGTAGGCAATAATGGAACTTTTGTATTTCTGATTATAACCATCCAATTTTCTAACATTCTTAATAATGAAGCATAAATGATTCATTTGGGCCATTTACTTGAGGATAAGAATGAAACTAAAGAAAGTGGAAAAGGTGGCTCTCCCTAATTAGGCTTTATTATGCCACCAAAATCCAAAGGCAAAAACTTTTCCATTTGGGTTCTTGAATAGTTCATCTTAGCAGGGAAGGCAAGAGGAGAAGAAACCAACAATGGTTAGCATAAGAAGAGCATAGACCTACATATGAGAGAAAAAGATAAGAATCCTTTGTTCCTCTTTCCTATTTTGTTATGTGATAATGCTTTATTTTTTCACTTACGCCAAGGACACTACTAAATGTTAGCTCAAGATGATCGATATAAATGCTCCTTTGAGTTCAATATGTAACAAGGAATGCAAGGAATGCAAGGAAAAGAAAAATGGTGTAGTGGTTTCAACCAAAGTGTTGGTTTTGGTGTTGAGTGTGTTGTAGTAGGCCAATCTAATGAGTAGACCTTAGCACTAGGGAAGAAATAATTTAATCATTTTGTTGGTGCTCTTACCATTGGCTTAAGGTTTACTCATTTTGGTTGATTATCAAACAATGAAGAAGAAAAAGACATGTATAGGTGTATTAAGAAAAAAATAGTGAAGGTTCACAAGTTAAATAGCAAGTCAAAGCCAAAGTTGCTAAACTAGCCAAAGGACCTTATCCTAAGCTATCCTTACCCATGTTGCTAAGGTCACTGGTGGTGCCTCTAAAAAGCTATTGAAGATAAAAGTGTCACTGGGGACCATGGTTGTAGAAGAAACCAAAGGAATGAAGCCTCAATGGGTATGTTCAGTCAACCTTGTAACCTTGTTGCCTCCACATGAGTTTGAATGTAGAAATGTAATGTTGCTTGCTAACTTAATGTAAATGCATAAAGCTAAAGATGAATAAAAAACGTGCAAGAATACAAGGAAAATTGGCAAGGAAAAGTTTAAGAGGAAGAAAAAGAGATGTACAAAAAAAATGAAGATGATAAGTACAAGGGTGTTCACAGAAAACAAAAAAGGAATAGAAAGAGAAAAAAAAACCATACAAGGAAAAAGTTGTCAACTTACTTTTTGAATGTTGTCAAAAGAAAAGGCATTATTAACGGCGTCAACGAGTAATGAAGAGAAAACAAAAGAGAAGCTTGAAAAATAAGGCCAATGCCAACAAGAATAAGCCAAAAGAAAAGAAAAGCCAAGGAGTGTTCGAGCTCCTAACAATTTCCAAAATTGTGTATCTCATGATTCTTAACAAGCGGACCAAATTCAATTATGACCTCAATGTTATCGCTAGACACCTAACATCTACATGCCATGTTACAACACCCAAGAGAACTAGGAAGGAGGAGACAACAAGGAAAAAGTCCAAATGACTTTGTTTTTATCTTAAGACAACATAAAATGAAGGAAAACTAATAAAAGAGCCAATGAAGGAAAAGATAAGAGAAAAAAAGGGAGAGAAAAAGAGAAAGAGAAAGAAAATAAAAAGAGAATAAGGTGTTGTCAAGGAAGGTGAAGATAATGATAGATATGTAGAAAAAAAAAAAGATAGTGTTACCATAAAAGCAAGTAGTTGGAGGGTATTAGATAAATCTACTACTTGTGTCATCAAAAAGGGAAAAGCAAAAAAGATGACAAGGAAAGAAGGGTGTAAGTTGGTAACAAGGAATAATGAGGAAGTAGCCAAGTGATGACACGTGTCACTTTTACACTTAGAGTTGACCGATGAGGTATTTTTGTAATTCTTAATGAAGCAACTCAGCTTAGCTTGTTCTCCATCCAACACTAGGCAATCACAAATATGCACAAAAAGGTAGAAGTCTCTTTTGTACCAAGCTTAATAAGGAATATGTAAAAATGATCATGTGTAAAGCAATTGGATTTGGCGACAGTTGCACCAAACTCCCATCATGAATGAGGAAGACCTTCAAGCTAGCCAACAAACGAGCAACAATAGGTGATGGATTGTCTCACAAATCACCCTAAGGCTTCTCCATCCAAGGACCTTATGTCAAGCTTATTGAATATGACCTTAGCCATTCTTTTAAGTTCATAACTCTTTTACTACATATTAGTAATTTTAGGCATGGGTTACTAACAATATTTTCAAAGGGGTTTGTGTTGGGTTTTATGGCTTAACAAGAAGGGGGGTTGAATTGTTCTTGTACCAAAATATTCTTCTTAAAAATTCTAATCAATTACTTTGGCAATTTATATGATAATATACAATCAAATAGAAATATTTAATCAAATAGAGAGTAAGAGAATCAACACCCAATTTACCACGGTGGTTCGGCACTCTACCTTAGAGTCCTACATCGACCCTCTTCTCCTTCAATCCAACTGATTGAAGTCACCTTTACTCAACCTGATTAGGAGAATACGTTCTCCCTAATCCAAATAATTCCTTCTTAAAGGAATTATTAAGTCCAAATACAAATAATGATCAAAAGATCATATACAATAGCAAATCCTCAAATAATATGTTAGTTTATGGGATATTACTAATTAGAGGAGCTATTCAAACAAATATATCAAGATACAAAGCTCCTATCACGAAATCCCCAATTTGGAGAAATTACGATTTTGAATTTTCCTCAAGATTTATGTGCAGAAAATGTTTGTAAGTGAAATCAGTACATAAATAATGTTATACAAGCTATGATTGATGATATTATCAAAGATTAGACCGAATAGTCGAATATCACCGAAAGCTTATGAACCACCGAATGATGTATGATCTTGAATCAAATGGTAAGTAAGCTGAGTAAAGTATCTTCACAAAGAGAATGCTTCAAGATAGATGTCAATCATCAAAAGAAAACCTTCACGTGCACATCTCCTTATATAAAAGCAGATCTAAGGTTTTCTTTTTGAATCAAACCTGAATTGTAGCCTTCTTCCCGTTAGAAATAGTAGGCTATCCATCAAATCAACCTCATTTCAACCTTTTGATTCGAAATCTGACCATTTTGACAGCCCATTTCCTCCAGATTCATCCCGTTGAAGTTTTAGCACTTAAGAGAGGCGAAGGTAGTGTCAGGGAGAAAAATGAAGCAGCTAGGACATGACCCCTCAAAGAATAGGTAACTCTTATGTGCCCTTAGTAAGACGACGTCGTAGCCAGCAAGCATATCAAGGAAGCCTCTGATGTGATCAAGACGACACCGTAACAGGAAGCCTTTGATTATGATCAAGACAACACCGTAATAGGAAGCCTCTGATTATGATCAAGACGACACCACAGCAAGAACGAGATTAGGCAGGCTAACGTGAACTTAGGCCGCACCTATATTCTCACAGTCCAACAACAAAAGTCTAGTACAATAATAACATATATTCAGCATGTATATCCTGTCCAATATCAACACGGTCCAATATCAATACATTTATAATGTATTGCATATATTGAATTTAAGCAAATATATTGTTCCTACAATTTCACCAAACCAAGTATCATATTCTTAAAATAAAATATATTCAAGTATAATTTATATTTCTTGAAGAATTATTTAAATAATCAATATATTCAAATAATCAACATTTAATTGAATATATGTCACAAAGACTTTAAGAATATATTTTATGAGGAAATGTAGGAACCCGGTTACTTTATAATATCATTAATTGATATTATAATTTGTATACCTTTTACTTCCTATAGTTTTTCTTTTTGCACATTTAGAAAAACATAATTTGAGAATTGATATTTACAAGAAAATATTTTTAGTCACAACAAAACCTTATTTTCCAACAATCTCCCCCTTTTTTATGATGACAAAATATATTTCAATAATATTACACATGTCATCAAATATCAATTATGTTTTTCAAAGAGAACACAAGTTATCATTGCAGCATAGATACAGTTTCATGATCATATGCATGTCTCCTATACATGTGTCTAGTAGATTTTGAAATTTTGTACAAAACATGCAAAAATTGTGGTTTAAACAGGGGTGATATGTATATGTAACCCACATTCTGCACTAATAATAAAAAATGAGTGTTCATATGTGCACACTATTCTCTCCCCCTTTTTGTCATAAGCAAAAAGAATGATTATGCAAATAAGCAGGACAAGATACAGTAAAAAAATGAGCAAGCAACAACAGAATAGAGAGAAGAGTAGGGTATTAACTGGAGGCTACATGAATGAAAGTAGAGCCGCTCCCCCTCAAATCGAGTAGTTTGAAGAACAGTGAAAGAATAGAGAGACAACAGTAATAAACAGTTCAAAGATGTTCAGGAAGTAACATTCCAAGTTCTCGTCTAAGAGCATAAAATCTATCCTTTGGTAGAGCTTTGATTAAGATATCAGCAATTTGCTGATCAGTACTCATAAATTCAAGCACAACATCACCTTTTTGAGCATGATCTCGAATGAAATGATGTCTAATTTCTATGTGTTTTGTTTTAGAGTGTTGGATAGGATTCCTAGTGAGATTTATGGCACTTATGTTATCACGTTTTAATGGAACTCTATGTGATAAGATTCCATAATCCTCTAACTACTATTTCATCCATAAGATTTGAGCACAACTACTAGCAGTAGCAATGTGTTCGGCTTCAATAGAAGAGAAAGCTATATAGTTTTGTTTCTTGGAGTGCCAAGAAATAAGCACATTTATGAGATAGTGACATCCACCACTCGTACTCTTCCTTTCTAGTTTGCAGCCAGCATAATTAGAGTCACAAGTGCATGCAAATCTAAAGTGGTGTCTCTAGGGTACCAAATTCCTAAGGAAACCATGTCTCTAAGGTATCTAAATATCCTCTTAACAGCAACTAGATGTGGTTCTTTAGGATTGGATTGATATCTAGGACATAGACACACACTAAACATGATATCCAGTCTGGATGCAGTCAAGTATAGTAAAGAGCCAATCATGCCATGATACAATTTCGTGTCTACACTAATTCCATCTTCATCATTAGATAATGATAAAGAGGTGCTCATTGGTGTGTTCATTGGTTTAGAATCATGAATCTTGTATTTCTTAAGCAATTCATTTGTATATTTGGTTTGACTTATAAAAGTTCCTTTGTTGGTTTGCTTGATTTGCAATTCAAGAAAGTATGTTAATTCACCCATCATACTCATTTCAAATTCACTTTGCATACATGCAACAAATTCTTCACATAATTTAGAATTAGTAGAACCAAACATAATATCATCAACATATATTTGAACAATCAAATTTTCTTTTTCTTTGTTCTTTATAAATAGTGTGTTGTCCACTTTTCCTTTTCTGAAATCATGATTAATTAAGAATGAACTTAATTTATCATACCAAGCCCATGGAACTTGTTTTAAACCATATAAAGCTTTTGATAGTTTAAAGACATGGTTTGAGTAAATTGGATCTTCAAATCTGGGTGGTTGTTCAACATATACTTCTTTCTTTATAATGCCATTCAAAAATGCACTTTTGACATCCATTTGAAATAAGGTAAAGTTCATACAGCAAGCAAATGCAAGTAAGATCCGAATGGCTTCTAATCTAGCTACAGGTGCAAATGTTTCATCATAGTCAATCCCTTCTTCTTGACCATATCCTTATGCCACTAATCCAACCTTATTTTTAGTGATGGTACCATTTTCATCTAGTTTGTTCCGAAATACCCATTTTGTGCCTATGACCAGATGGTGCTTTGGTTTAGGAACTAGATTCTAGACCTTGTTTCTTTCAAACTGATTCAATTCTTCTTGCATAGCAAGAAGCTAGTTTTCATCCTTAAAAGCCTCGTCTACTTTCTTAGGCTCTACTTGAGATAAAAAGGCTTGATGTTTACATGTGTTGTGAACCCGAGACCGTGTGCTTACTCTAACATTTGGATCACCTATAATGTGGTCGTGATCTACTTCATTCCTAACTCCAGGAAAGGAAGGTTCTTTAGTTTCAAACTCCTCCTCAACTTTAGCCCTATTTGGAACGCTTTTGGTTCCACCATTTGCTTCGGTTTCTAGGATGCTTTAGCATTCATCCTCAAACTTAACATGAATTGACTCTTCTACAACTAACGTGCGTTTGTTAAATATTCTATATGCTTTACTTGTATGAGAGTATCCAAGAAATATTCCTTCATCACTTTTGGAATCAAATTTCCTAAGTGATTCCTTTTCGTGATTCAAGACAAAACATTTACTTCCAAAAACATGAAAATATGAAATGTTTGGTTTTCTTTCAAAGAATAACTCAAAGGGTGTCTTTTTCAAAGAAAGTCTTATTAAGGCATGGTTTGAAATATAGCAGGCTGTGTTTACAGCTTCTCCCCAAAAGTGTTTTGGAAGATTGTATTCACACATCATGGTTCTAGCCATCTCTTGAAGTGTTCTATTTTTTCTTTCAACAACACCATTTTGTTGTGGTGTTCTAGGAGCTGAAAAGTTGTGTGAAATACCATTTTTTGAACAAAATTTTTCAAAAAGTTGGTTTTCAAATTCTCCACCATGATCAGTTCTTATTTTTATAATTGAAAAACCTTTTTCATTTTGAATCATTTTATAAAATTCAGCAAACTTTTCAAATGCTTCATCTTTCCTAGCAAGCATATATGTCCATGTGAATCTAGAATAGTCATCTATAATAACTAAGACATAATGTTTACCATTCAATGTTGCTGTTCTCATAGGACCGAAAAAGTCCATGTGCAGTATTTCTAATGGTCTAGATGTGCTCACCGCAAGCTTCGATTTGAAGCTACTTGGTGTGTGTTTGCTCTTAATGCATGCTTTACATATTCTATCATTGTTGAATTCTAAAGAAGGAAGACCTTTTACTAAATTATACTTATACAATTTTTCTATCAATCCTAGACCTGCATGTCCTAGCTTTCTATGCCACAACCAAGCATCAATATTTCTATTTACAACCAAACATGTTTGTTCAACATTCATCTTGCTCAAATCAAGCACATAGATATTGTCTTTCCTTTTTCCAACAATTTTATGGTCAGCATACTCAACAAGACAACTTTCTTTTCCAAATTTTATTCTAAATCCTTTATCACACAATTGACTTATGCTAAGTAAGTTAAATTTTAGCTCATCTACAAGCAACACTTCAAATATGAGTAGGGTGTCAGAGTTACCTATTGTTCCCATTTCTCTTATTCTTCCTTTGGAGTTATCTCCAAAAGATACTGTACCTCCATTTTTCAACTCAAGCATTGAGAAGAGCTCCCTCATCCCAGTCATGTGTCGATACCGTACCTCCATTTCTCCAAATTACTTTGGCAATTTATATGATAATATGCAATCAAACAAAAATATTTAATCAAATAGAGAGCAAGAGAATCAACACCCAATTTACCACGGTAGTTTGGCACTCTACCTTAGAGTCCTACGTCCACCCTTTTCTCCTTCAATCCAACCGATGGAAGTCACCTTTACTCAATTTGATTAGGAGAATACATTCTCCCTAATCCAAATAATTTCTTCTTAAAGGAATTATTAAGTCTGAATACAAATAATGATCAAAAGATCATATACAATAGCAAATCCCCAAATAATATGTTAGTTTATGGGAAATTGCTTATCAGAGAAGCTATTCAAACAAATATATCAAGATACAAAGCTCCTATCATAAAATCCCCAATTTGGAGAAATTACGATTTTGAATTTTTCTCAAGATTTATGTGCAGAAAATGTTTATAAGTGAAATCAGCATATAAATAATGTTATACAAGCTATGATTGATGATATTATCAAAGATTAAACCGAATAGTCGAATATCATCAAAAGCTTATGAACCACCGAATGATGTATGATCTTGAATAAAATGGTAAGTAAGCTGAGTAGAGTATCTTCACAAAGAGAATGCTTCAAGATAGATGTCAATCATCAAAAGAAAACCTTCACATGCACATCTCCTTATATAGAAGCATATCTAGGGTTTTCTTTTTGAATCAAACCTGAACCATAGCCTTCTTCCCATTAGGAATAGTAGGCTATCTATTAAATCAGCCTCATTTCAACTTTTTGATTCGAAATCCGACCGTTTTGACAGCTCGTCTCCTATAGATTCATCCTGTTGAAGTTTTGGCACTTGAGAGGGGCAAAGGTAATGTCGGGGAGAAAAATGAAGTAGCTAGGGCATGACCAAGAATAAGCAACTTTTATGTGCCCTTAGTGAGACGATGTCGTAGCCAGCAAGCATATCAAGGAAGCCTCTGATGTGATCAAGACAACATCGTAACAAGAAGCCTCTAATTATGATCAAAACGACATTGTAACAGGAAGCCTTTGATTATGATCAAGACGACACAGTAGCAAGAACAGGATCAAGCAAGCTGACGTGAACTTGGGCTGCACCTATATTCTCATAGTCTAACAGCAAAAGTCCAGTACAGTAATTACATATATTCAGCATATATATCCGGTCCAATATCAACACAATCCAATATCAATACATTTATAATGTATTGCATATATTGAATTTAAGCAAATATATTGTTCCTACAATTTTACCAAACCAAGTATCATATTCTTAAAATAAAATATATTCAAGTATAATTTATATTTCTTGAAGAATTATTTAAATAATCAATATATTCAAATAATCAACATTTAATTGAATATATGTCACAAAGACTTTAAGAATATATTTTATGAGGAAATGTAGGAACCCGATTACTTTATAATATCATTAATTAATATTATAATTTGTATACCTTTTACTTCCTATAGTTTTTCTTTTTGCACATTTAGAAAAACATAATTTGAGAATTGATATTTACAAGAAAATATTTTCAATTACAACAAAACCCTATTTTCCAACAGTTTGGTGGGACCAATTGTGAAAGGATTTGAAGGAGTTTGGCTTTCCAAAAGATGGGGGAGAAAACACCAAGTATAAGTGCAAAATGGATCAATGTTGTAATCCTGGAGGAAGTGCTCGTAACCATTACTAAGGAAGGGTTTAAAAGCTCCAAAAAAGTTGGTGGAATAAGTGTGAGAAGGCATAAATCATGCCCAAGGCACCAAGGGAGCTTGAGTGGGAAGTTGCATTCCTTTTTCAAAGGATCAAAGACAAAAGGACTAAGAGAATTGAGGACAAGATGGGCACAATAATAATGACTAAGGTTGCTTATGTTATTGTAAGAGTGTGACAACAAGAAAGAAGGGTTTGGGTCTTGAAGCCTCGATGCCATTGGATATAACATGAATAGCTTGAACAAAGTGGGTAAGGAAAGGTATTACATAGATTCATGTGGAAAAAGTTATCCAAGAGTAGTTTAGACTTGATGGCACACTTCTAAAGCACAACCTTAAAGGCAAGATTGTTCGCAATGGGGAAGTATTGTTACATGTACAATAACTTATGTTAGAAGAAATTCTTTTACATCACTAACTCTCTACTAGCAATAGGCCTTGACATAGGGTTTTACTAGAATTGACTTGAATTGGCTTAAATTTGATTATAATTGGGGATGGGAAAGACAAGACTATGCTTGCAATTGGATAATTAAGGAAACATACCTTGTGCTAGTAGAATAGGTTACGGAAGTACTTATAAAGAACTAATGAAAATCAACTTTTGAAATCTAAGAGCCCAAGGTTGTTTTCTCCTCTAAAAGAAAGTTCTAGTTTCCTTCTAATGATGCCAAGGCTCGATTTTATCCAAAATAATCATAATCCACCATAAATGAGCAAAAACATGTTCATCAATGACCTTATTACATGTTCTATCACATTTGTACTTAACAATGGTATCAAAGCTTATTGGTCTTCTAGAAGCTTTTTATGAGTACATTCAAACTCATATCGTCAACATACTAGTTTCATACTCCAATGCCATCAGACTAGTTGAAGTCCCATCCAAGAGTAAGGAGGCAGAAGTGAAGCCAAAAGAGGCATTATAAGGTATAATGACCAATCAAGAAGAGGGAGTTAAATTGGTTTTCTAAGAGACAATGTAATAATGTCTTAATTTTATTCCAACAATTAGATATCAATTATAGCTGAAAGATAGAAAACCACACAATTACAAAGCAAGCATAGACAACAAGAAAGTCGCATAAATTTTTCGCGGTGGTTCGGCCATTTTCACCTACTTCTACCCTCTTCTTCCTCCAACTCAATCAACTGGATTCCTCTTTACCAACAAAGGTGAAGAAAACCCTTTTCATACTTCCAACTCCTCCTCAAAAAGTTACATAAGTCACCAATTACAAAGATAAGGTTGACTCAACCTTATTATAATTGCATTTCCTCAAAGATATATGATTTTAGGTTGACTCAACCTTATTATAATTGCATTTCCTCAAAGATATATGATTTTCACGGTGGTTCGGCCATTTTCACCTACTTCTACCCTCTTCTTCCTCCAACTCAATCAACTGGATTCCTCTTTACCAACAAAGGTGAAGAAAACCCTTTTCATACTTCCAACTCCTCCTCAAAGAGTTACATAAGTCACCAATTACAAAGATAAGGTTGACTCAACCTTATTATAATTGCATTTCCTCAAAGATATATGATTTTAGAGGAATAATGCTTATTAAAGAGCTAATCAAATATATACAATGTCAATCCAAGCTCTAACCACGAAACCCCTAAATATTGTCAAGTTGGGGTTTCGGATTTACATTTTATTTATGTGCATATAATGTGTATAAATCAATTAGTACATAAATAAGCAAATATAAGTATGATTGATCACAAAGAAATGATCTTCAATAAATATCAACAATCGTTACCTTAGATTGGGTAATGTTACCGAATCGAAGCAAGATGGTAATAGGTGAATGATTTCTCAAAGCTTCTTCAAATCTTTCAAATATGTGATCAAAAAGACGTTGATAAAACCATCAAGAAAAGCTTTTATAAGAAACCAAATACTCAAAGCCTTCTAGGGTTTTTAAAAAAACCTGTCATCTCTGTAGCTTTCCTCCCATTAGATAGAAAGAAGCATTCCATCAAACAACAGTAAAAACTCCAATTAATGCTTGTAGGGAATCGTTTTGACATTCCAATCCTTTCACAAATCTTCTCATTGGAGAGTTAGTAGCTCAAATAAAGAGAAAGATAGAGTCAGTGGAGCTTTTTGAATGTTTGAAAGATTATGGCTTCATTTGGAATTGTCACAACCCTATAAAGCTTACTCGGGTCACTTAAATGAAATAACACCCTTAAGCTTTTAGACAATCTCAGGTCAACACATCTTTAGACCATGTGGGTAAGGCCTTGAAATGCTTTATGGATTGAGCTTCTAAATGCCTTGCAAGCTAAGCTTTTAAATGCCTTGAGGGCTGAGCGTTTAAATGCCTTGCAGGCTGAGCTTTTAAATGCCTTGTGGCAAGTCATAGTTGGCCTACTTCCAGCAAGCCTTAAATGAGCTTTAATTTGCCTACACCTAAAACATCATTTTTCTTAAGAAAAAGTACTTCCATTAACAAAAACAGATATTCTTTTTAAGCATATATGAAGTTACTTCATAAGATAATGTAGGAACTCGATTACTTCCTTTTACTTCCTTGATATTCATAAGATAAGCATAAATGATATTATAATTTGCATACTTTTTACTTCCTTGATATTTATTATTGCTTATAAATCTAAAAGACATTTATACAAATATTATATGCAACCAAGAGTTTGTTATAACAAAACACACCTTTTTCCAATAGGCATAACCTCTCATCCTAGTCAACAAGCAACTTAATAGCCAACCAACTAAAAGGAAGGAGCAAAGAGGTTGAAACCTCTTTGCTCATTGCACACTTTCTGACAAGAGCTAAGTAGGCTCATTACATGAAAATGCTAGACTAGACCGCATGTCACACAAAAGAGGTGGAATAGTGCCAGAAGAATCGAAAAGGATGGCAGGGATGGCAAGTGCATATGTCACAAATGACACTAAGGTGGCCAATGATAGAAGAGTCACGAGGTGATTGTTGGCAAGCTTGAGTAAGCCCCTTTGTCAACCATGCACAACCCATTGTAGAAGCCCACCATTTGATATGTCTAATGGGTTAACAATAAAAAAATTCTTCTCCTATTAGGGTAGGCCACCAAAGTGTCACCAAAAAGAAGTCTTTTTTATAAGGAAAAAATGGACTTTGTCTTTTAATTCACTTTTTGTAAATTTCCTATAGTTTAATCCTAATAAATTAGTTATTATAAGTTTAGCCTATAAGATATGTGTTTTTTGGGGGGTTAAACCTTAAGGACAAGGAATTTTGTATAAGAGATGATCTATTATGTATAAGTTTTACCTAACTTGTAGATTATACTAGGTAGGTTCTAAACAAGCTTATGGAGTCTCAAGCATGCCTTACCTCCCCTATCTTTAGTAAAGTGCCTATTAAAAGGCTAATGAATTAAATTGAAAGGTAGACAAAAACTTAACTTAGAATCCATATGTCTCTATTCTCACCTCCATATGGTAAAGATGGATTTCAAGGCTCTAACAAATCCAAATGTTCACCCAAATTATCCAAATAGCTTTCCAAATGTCTTCTCTTTGACCCATGTTGTGTGTACCCAAATTTGTGCATGTATCTATACTCAGGTCATCTATATTGTGTTCTCCCTTTTCATTTTCTTAGTTTGCAGTCTCCCACTATGTGACATGTACTCCAAGAATGGGACTACCATGGAACTTAAAATTGCTCAAATTATGACTTTTAAACTAGTTATGCTACTTCTTACCAAGTTAAAGATCATTGAAGTCGACAACAATGTATGTGAGGATCATGCCCTCTTGTAAGCATAACTTGAGATTGAAGTTGGTTTATAATATATTTAGTTGTATCTATGTACTCTTTATGGTAGAAGATATTCAAAATTATTGCAAGATGAGGGATTAGGTTTGCATTAACTTTTCATTTTTATCTACATGATCTCATTTACGCATGATTTATGAATGTATTAGCTTTCTTAGGCATTGTTGGTTTTTACCATGAAACTTTTTTCCTTTATGGAAATGTTCCCAAAAAATGTTGTCATTTGCCCTTGTTCTTTAACTAATAGTGGATTTTACACCTTTTTGCTCTATGTTCCTTTTGATTAAGTTTTCTTTTCCTTCCCAGAATTGGTGCATAGAAGTTACTTTGAATTCTGGTTGTCATGGGGGTGCCTATTGCATATGTATATTGCAAATGAACTTTGATTAACTTATGATAGTTTTTCTCAAAGGAATTTAGATCTTTTCTTAAAAAGCCTAGATTTCAATTCTTTTTTTTTAATTCTCTTTTCCTTTGATTTCATCCTTATGATTGATCTAAAAGTCATGTTATAGAAATGTGTTAAACTTATATGACTTTATATTATTTAAATCTTATCATAGTATCTTCTTTTTTGAAGAAAAAAAAAAGCTCATCTATTCTTTACAAGGCAATTCAAAATAAGAATAAGTTTTTTTTTTGTTGGACAAAAAGGGATAATATTAGAATTTGGTTTCACAAACCTTGTATGCTATAAAATTGGATTGTTTAAAGGTTTTTGAATTATACCAATGCTAGTGTAATAAACTTATAGAGTAATCCATTTGGCACTCAACTTTTAACTACAAACTAAGTCAGCTTTTAACTAAGATCACTATTAGAAACTAACTTTTAAAAGAAAACAAGGAAGAGTTGAAGAATAATGGGAGTTTTGAGCATTAGAAAAGTTTGGGCAAATTATGTGAGAATAAAGGGAGCCAAGAGATTCCTTATATATAGGTGTTTACTTTCTCTCAAGAATTCAATGTAGCATCGATTATACATTTAAAACATTGTGATAAATGTGTAACATTACATAAAATTTAAATTAGGTTCATCAAATTAAGACACCTATGATTCTAAATCATAGATATTCACATTAAGACTAAAGTTACAATAATAAATATTGGATCATAACAATAATCTTATTCAATATTAGAGTCATTACAATCATAGTAGGCAAGTAATGTTTTTCCTTATTAAAGATGTCAATTACATCCTAGCAAATTCAAACACAATGAACAAAAAAGGAAACTATAATGGGCACTACCTAAGTGGATGATCTAACAAAAAAAAAACTAGGTAGGCTAGACTTGTACTTGCACAACTCAGTCCATCGACTCGTACTGCCAATCCAATACATAGAAGTCTGACTCATACTTGTTTGGCCAGCCTATCAACCCATATTGCTAGTCTAGAACACTCTCCCCCACCAAATTTGGCAATGCCTTCATCACCTCTAAGTAACAATTAATGAGATCGTTGAATTGCCAAAGATCCTCCTTGAACTCCTACATTACTTCACTTTCTAGTAATCCTTTCCACTCTATTAAGAATTGTTATTATAGATGAACTCTTTTCTTCTGAAAGATGTGATTAGCTAGGATTGCCTCTTCCTCTTTAAAAGAGGTTATCATTGAAGGAAAAGCCCTTAAAGGCTTACTCTATCTTGCATCTTCTTTATCCTTATGGAAATGCTTTAACATGCTAACATGGAAAACTAGATGGATCATAAGGTTAGGTGAAAGGTCTAGCCAGTAGGCCACGTTCCTAACCTTTCTTACTATCTCAAACGGTCCTTCATACTTATGAACTAATCCTTTATGAAAGGATAATAAGCTTTATATTGGTGGGGTAAGAACTTTACCAACACCTGGTCCATACTATTATAATTCACTAGCCTTCTTTTCTTATCAGCACATTCTTCATTTGCTTTATAGCTTTATTCAAGTACAACCTCACAACTTCAACATTCATCTGCCACAACTTAACCATGTTAAAAGCTTGAGGGCATTGACCTGAATGCTTCATTTCCAATGCTGGAAGAGTCAACAATTGTTACCCTATCACTAACTCAAACGGGCTTTTGATCGTTAATTCACTCTTTTAAAGGTTATAGGAGAACTAAGCCACATCTATTAGTTTTGCCTAATCTTTTTTATTCTCATTCATGAAGTGCCTCATTCAATTTTCAATTTTCAAAAGCAATGGGATGTCCTTCCTACATCAATACACCTTCAATAGTGAAATTAGAAGCATCTAAGTGAACCTCAAATAGCTTTGTGAAGTCAAGTGATGCCAATACCAATTCTTTCATCACAATAACCTTTAAATTGTCAAAGGCATCCTAGCACTCCTTGGTTCACTCCCACATCTTAGACTTCTTTAGTAGTTTGATCAAAGGCATAGCCCTTTGTCGAGTATCCAATAATGAATCCTCTATAATAGTTAACAAGACCAATAAAAGATCTTAGTTCTATTACCCTTGCAGAAGCTTCCTAATCTTTCATTGTCTTCATTTTGGCTCCATCCATTTTTAATGCCCCCTTACTTGATAAGGTGTCCAAGGAAATCAACTTCTTCGTAAGCAAAGAACACTTCTCTTTCTTTAGATAAAGTTTATTCTCTTACAACACCTTGAACAAAGTCTTCAAGTGCTTGACATGTTCCTTCAACAAGTCACTATACACCAGAATGTCGATAAGACATACCACCATAAACTTATTCAAGGGTGGAGCAAGTTATTCATTAAGGTGCAAAACATTGTTGGAGTGTTGGTTAAGCCAAAAGACATGACCAACCATTCAAAGGAGCCATACCATGTCAGGCACATCATTTTAGGCTCATTATCAGCAGTAACTTGGACTTTATGGTATCTTGATCTCAAATCTACCCTCATGAAGTAACAAACATTGCCCAACCTATCAAATAAATTCATTATTAAAGAAATATGGTATTTGTTTTTTATTGTTACCTTATTTAGCACTCTAATCAATGTGTAGCCGCATTAATCCATCATTCTTTGTTTGGAAGAGTACTAGAGCACCATATAGGGCCTTCAAAGGCCGAATGTATCTCGCATCTAATGATGTCTTCAACTATTTCCTAAGTTCCTCTAACTCAAGTGGGGACATTTTGTAAAGGGCCTTTACTAGAGGGTTCATTCCTAATTCCAACTTGATTTGCATGATCAACTTCCCTCCTTAGGAGGTAGTTGCTTTGGCATTTTTTAAGCATCACATTCTTGTTCTCTTCAAGGAATTCATGAACAACTTAAGGAACATTGTCCTCCTTTACGATCTCTTCCTCTTTTAGCATAATTAAATAAGTCTCTTTGTCTTTCCATATCCCTTTCTTAAATTCCATAGTGAAAAGACTTGTCTATGTAGGACCTATGGCCTTTGCAAAGACCATTAACATATCACCTACAAATATGCATAGACAACTATATGTAGGATAACATTAACTTTATAGAGGAAATCTAACATGAGGACCAACTTGTAGTCATCCATAGCTACCACCGTAAGATCTATTTTTCCTTTCTATTTGCCCATGTGCAAATATGCACTTTAGGCGATCCCAAACATTGGCCACATATTGTTATTCACTATCTTCAATGATTTGATATCTTTCTTAACTGAAAGACCTAATTTCTTGGCTTCTCCAAGTGTAATGAAGTTGTGGGTTGTAGTTGAGTTTACCATGACTTTGACTTGTTTGTCATTGAATACACATTTCACATACATTAGAGATCTTGCAGTTGGTTTAGGGGTCTTACCTGCCATAGAGTTAAACATCTAAAAGGCTGCCATGTAACCATTCTCCACTGAAGTCTCTTCTTGTGTTGCCCTTTATTCCATAGCACTAAAAGACCCATTTTTTGGGCAATATCTTATATAGTGTAGGCCTCTACAAATAGAACAAGAGGGATTGCTTTTATTCTTATTGTTATCCCAATTGAAGGGTCTATTACCTCCATTATGATTGAATAATGGTTGACTCCCTTCTTCTTTTCCTAAATTATTAGTCTGGGTAGGTGGTCAAAATGATGTCTTAGGTTGCCTCCGATCCAGTTAAAGATTCTACAATCAAGATAACATAACTTAACTTTGTAACTTTGCACTTTTCCACTTTGCCTTTCACCTACTCTTGAAGGCCACTCATAAAGAAAAAGAACAAGGTATTCTCAAGCACATCCATAAGGTATATTGTTGTATCCATAAATGCTTACACGTATACCCTTAACGTTGTTGTATGCCTCAAATCCCTCAACGTCTCATGAGCTCTTTGTTTCGCATTCTTAGGGAGGAATTGTCACTTCAACTCCACCTTGAATGCTTCATAGGTTTCAACCTTGTCCCTTCCTATTTTCTATTTCTTTGCATCTATTATGCCATAAACATTAGAATTGTGAATAAGATGGTAAGAGATAGTAGGAGATAGTTTGTACCTTGGCATGATTATCGCTAATTTGACCCATGTCAAAATAACATTCCATATGCCACAAGAAATCCTCCAATTCAGTCGTATCTCATTTCCCATTATATGTCGTTGGTTTAAGGACATTAACATGAAGAACAATAGTAGTTTTCTCCTTTTTCAAGGTGCTAATCTCTTCTTCGAGTGTCACTAAAACTCCTTCCAAGCCAACCACTCAATCCATGTATCCTTCCAGATCAACCACTCTTTCCTCGATAAGAGTTATGAAGCATTCTAACTCCACTACTTTCTTTTCCACAACCACTGTCATTAAGACTTATGGCCTTTTTCTTTTTGCATGTTTGTGTGCATATGATTCTGCCGTGGATTTTGGAGCATTGTTAGCAATCTTTCAAATAACTTAAACTACCCTCAAAGAATCAAGCTTTGATACCACTTGTAATAAACTTAAAGAGAAATCCATTTGGCACTCAGTTATCAGCTAGAAATTGAGTTAATCTTTAACTAGGATCATCATGAGGGACTAACTTTGAAGAGAAAACATAGAAGAGTTGAGAAACAATGGGAGTATTGAGTATAAGAAAAGTTTAGGTGAAGTGTGTAAGGGTAAAGGGAGCTAAGAGGTTTCCTTTATATAGATATTTGCCTTTTTTCAAGAATTCAATGCAGCATTGGTTATACATTTAAAGCATTGTGATAAATGTGTAATGTTCATCAAATTAGACACTTATGATTCCAAATTGTAAATATTTACACTAAGACTAATGTTATAATTATAAATATTGGATAATAATAATAATCTTATTCAATATCAGAATCTTTACAATCATAATAGGCAAATAACATTTTTTTCTTTTAAAAAGGTCAGCTACATCCCAATAAATTTAAATACAATGAACCAAAATGGAAACTACGATAAGCACCACCCAAATAGACAACCCAACAATAAAGGAAACTAAGTAGGTTGGATTCGTACTCACATAGTTTAGTCCATTGGCATGTATTGCCAGTCCAACATATAACAGTCTAACTCGTACTCATTCGGTTAGCCCATCAACTCGTATTACCAATCCAGAATACTAGTTTATTTTTTGTTGATAAATAAAGGTCCAGCTAAGTTTCAACCTCTTCTAAATTAGACTAGACGAAGCAAGTGGAGAAGTTCTTGTTTAGGCTTGATTGATAACTCTATTTTTTATAAAATTATTTTGTTTATTTTAGATAAAATATAATATCATATTTGTGCAATTATATTTATATTCATCTATGTTTACATATGTTTTGTTTTGTTTGCGTAGCAAAACTCAAAAAATGAACAAAATGAAATGAAAAAATAAAGAAAACAAGCAAAAGGAATGATTTCTTATCATGCACGTGTCAAGTGATTGTGAAAAGGAGAACGCAAGAAAAGAGTTAGTGGGGCAACAAGTTCAAAAGGTATTTTACGGGTCATTATCGTAGGAAATGGAGAAAGGACCGAACATGGGGTTATCATGTGGTCGAAGAAGCGAAGAAGCGAAGAAGCGAAAAAGCGAAGAAGCGGAGAAAGGCGCACGCGGCTTTTCCCTCCTTGGAAAGATCAAAGCCCATGCACGACAGCGTAAGACTCTGAAAGCACGCGATGGTCGGGCGAAGGCCGACCAATTGCTCGTTCTTTTCCCGTGAAGGAGAACTGTTCACATGTTATGAGAATTTTGACGAACCACTCTATTTTCCAGTGGGTTTTTTGGGGCATTTTCTAGCAAGAAGAAGCGAATCTCCCATCCTAGTACAATTTTCAGCTCCTTGCAACAATTGTGTGCGGTTTCCAGTAGTTTTTTGATGAAGAATAGCAAACGCCGTCTAAGCCTTTTCCGTCAGATCTACACATTTCAGCGGCAGATTTGGGCAATTTCTTTGCAAATCAGCACTCCAGAGACCGTGATCTACATTTTTCAGCAGTGTCCATAAAGAATGACGACGGCGGTGGCGCATGGTATTGGTGTGTGAAAACACATTTCAGCCCGTTTTCGTCCCCTTTTTCAAACAGCCTCTTCTACTTTCCTTTATGTGTAGATTTGTCCAAACTTTCTCAGAATTAAAAACATTTTGACGACAACTTTGGTATTTTTTAATTTAAAGAATGTTTTGTTCAAGTTTTTTCACTGTTCTTGTGTTTGTAAATTTCATGTTTTATTTTATTGTATTAGAGTTACCATGTAACTTGATTATGATGAATGAATAATATGATTATTTATATTTTGTGAGATATTTTACGAATGTGAAGTTGCATGTTACTAAGTTCAATGCTTTTAGATGATTAGCTACTACTTAAATGATCTTATTTGCATGTTTGAGGCTAACAGGAGATGACATGTAATTTCTTCATGTAATATGCAATCATAAATCAATATGGATAGACATATATCATATGATTTGTATAATTTTATATGTAAATCAGAATATTCACATATCTTAATGTACTTAGTTTATTTAATTCATAGGTAGAAATACAGTGAGTTAATGAACATAGTAGGTTTACTATACTTAGACATAAGATAATGAATAAATTAGAAAATTTTACCATCATATTAGTAGAATTAATCTTGTAAGCATGAATAATTAACATTCATACTTAATAGTTAGATAAAATCATATGCTCTGGCATGTTTTGTTAAGCAAGTTTAGGTTAAATTTAGTTATTTAGTGTATGTTTTATCATTTTGGTTGGCTATTAGTTCAGTAAGCACTAATCTCTATGGGATGATACTCATGTTCATCATTATATTACTTGTTCAATCAAAGCCTATTTATCCTCTTCATTATCAGGTATTTTGGGCATGTACCTGAGTGTTGTTACAACCAAATTTGTAACAATAATAAGGCCATAGAAAATTACAAAAAGACCAACGAAATCCGTAAAACGTCCAATGATGCAAATGTAATTAATTATATTGTTCTACTAGGTTGGTTCTAACTAAAATATATTTTTAGGTAGCGTATATTCACTTTAATCAACACAAAGGTATGAGTCAAAAGGTAATAAAATTTAATTTTTTTAATGAATAGAATATTTAATAACTTTACAATGTGAAACTTATTGTCTAATGAACCATTTTACCATGATAATTGTATCATTGAACTATTATAGTGTTACATAAGATGGACAATACCTTAGACTTAACTAATGAGAGCCCATTAGACTTAACTAATGAGAGCCCATTAAAGCATTAAAAGAAATTATGTGCTTCAATATTATGTTAAAAAACTTATTATTTAATTTAAAAGTTAATTATCTTGATGGTAAAACTAATTATCTTAAAAACAATATGTTTAATAGCTTTTTTTGGTAATATAAAACTTATTGTCCAACGAAATACTTGTATTTCAATAAACTATTGTAATCGTCCCCCTTCCTTACACATAAAGTAGTTCCTTTTGGGAACCTATAATTGAGATGTGAATATTCAAAAAGATCTAGCTATTGGACGAGGATCTCTTCTCCTACAGAACTTCTTTCTCCAAATCAATGTTTGTCCAACGAAATACTTGTATTTCAATAAACTATTGTAATCGTCCCCTTCCTACACATAAAGTAGTTCCTTTTGGGAACCTATAATTGAGATATGAATATTCAAAAAGATCTATCTATTGGACGAGGATCTCTTCTCCTACAGAACTTCTTTCTCCAAATAAATGTTGTAAAAACCATAAACTGTTAAGCAATACAATAGATTGTATTCATATATTTAAATTTGATTTGATTAGTATAATAAATTTTGAAGCTTTTTAGTTGAATTTCATTTTTTGATAATCTAATTTATTAAAACAATTTTTGAAGTTGTATAATTCATCTAGTTTCTTATCAATTCGATCATAACAACAAAGGTTATCTCTGTAAAATTGTTTAATGGATGGAAAGGTTATCTCTGTAAACTCCGACACCCGGAGTAAATTATTAGGCTATAACATCGGTCAAACTTGCCGTCGCAAGCGTGTCCAGGTCACTTTCTTTGAGAACGTGTCAACTTTTGACTCGATCAGACTTCGTGGCCGAGGTGCCACGTAGGCCCAGCTATAAATTTTACGACCTGCCCCTGAAACCCTCGATCTCGTCCTTGGCTCCTCAGATCCGCGTTAGACTTGTGACGGAACCACAGGATTCCGGTATCTCACGATCCATTTTGGTTTTGCCGATCTTCGGTGGGTTTCTTTAGCCCGAGAGTCTCTCTGTATTTCTCTCCCTTTCTTTTATCTCTAATTTAATTCGGGATTCGTAGATCTGTTTGATTTTTGAAGATGCGTGTGCATGCATCTCCATGTTTCTCTGCGGTCTTTGGGTATCGTTATTGCTATTCCAAATTACTTCATGATGAGATTATAAGGGATTTTCCTTTTGCATATGGTCAATTTGCCTGAAGATTCGAATAATTTGTTTCGCGTTTTAATACCCTGGGAGCGTCGATTTAGCCATTGGTGCTGGAGTTGGAGGTTTCTCTCTAATTCTGTTCGAGATCGTAGATCTGTTCCATTTTCGAACTTGCATCTGTATGCATTGCTATTCCAAATCACTTCATGTGTATAGCATGGATTCCTTCTGTATGCAATTTTTGCAGAAGATTCGAAACATTATTTTCGTGTTTTTTGTACCTGGGTTGTGTCGATCTAGCTATCGGTGCAGGAGTTGGAGGTTTCAGTTTTAAGTGATCTGCTGTGTTCTGAATTATTGCAACAAGAAATTGATAAATCATAGAATGGGTTATTTGTTAGTTTGACGCTTTTAAGAGTTGATGCTTGATGGTGGAACAAGATTCGCTTCTCTTTTTAAGAACCCGATTTGTGAATGGAAAGCGGGAAAAGTTTTTTTCTTTGTTGCTACCTTTCTGATCTTGCGTGGATTTTGAGTTTTGCCTTCTTGCTTAAAATGGGGACATCTCGAATAGAAATTAATTTGCTGTGATGCCTTAATTTTGTTGTCACTCTAAGAAGTCTCTAAGATCTCTGAAAACTCGTAAACACAGTATGGTTTGCTTTCAAAGCATCTCACTCATTATGCATGTGGGTGTGTATTCAACTATTTGGCTTACACTTTATGCTAAACTTGTATGTTCTGTAAATGGCTGAACAGGTTGGATTGGTGGAGTAGTTCGAAAAAAGTAAGATGGGAGGAGGATTTAGAGTGCTCCATTTGGTCAGACCATTCCTTTCATTTCTGCCTGAAGTTCAGAACGCTGATAGAAAAGTTCCATTCAGGGAGAAGGTCATCTACACTGTGATCTCCCTTTTCATTTTCTTGGTTTGCAGTCAGCTCCCTCTGTATGGCATACACTCCACAACAGGAGCTGATCCATTCTATTGGATGCGTGTGATCCTTGCTTCCAACCGTGGGACTGTCATGGAACTTGGAATTACTCCAATTGTGACTTCTGGACTGGTTATGCAACTCCTTGCTGGGTCAAAGATCATTGAAGTTGACAACAATGTACGTGAGGACCGTGCCCTCTTGTAAGTATATCTTGAGATTTAAGAGTTTGGGTTTCTTGGCCCAGTATTTGTTTATTTGGTTTGTCATTTATTTAGTTGTATCTGTGTACTCTTGCTGGCAGAAGTCATTCAAAATTATTGTAAGATGAGTGGTTGGGTTTGCATTGATTTTTCTTTTTTTTTTTCCTGCATGTTCTTATTCATGCATGATTTGTAAATGTATTTGTTCTCTTGTGCATGGTGGCTTTTGACTATAAAACTTTTTCCCCCTATGGGAATGTTCTCGGGCTCTTGCCATTTTCCCTTTTTCTTTTAACTAATACTGGATTCTGCAGCTTTTTGCTTTATGTTGGTTATGATGAATTTTCCTCTTTGTAACCAGAAATGGAGCACAGAAGTTACTTGGAATTCTGATTGCCGTGGGTGAGGCTGTTGCGTATGTTCTTTCAGGGATGTATGGTAGCGTTGGCCAACTTGGAGTTGGAAATGCAATTCTTATCATCATTCAGCTCTGCTTTAGTGGTATCATCGTCATATGTTTAGATGAGCTTCTTCAGAAAGGATATGGTCTAGGCTCTGGAATTTCACTTTTCATTGCAACCAATATCTGGTGAGTGTTGTAACTTCCTTTATCTTGATGCACGATCAATATAGACATTCAGTACTAGGCACCCTCAAGCTTACTGTTCTTTCTAGAATTCAGCTAGTTACTTTCTTCAGAGTTTTTGATTGTGATTTCAATTATCTGAAGGTTCTGCCATTCTTTTGCAGTGAAAACATTATCTGGAAAGCATTTAGTCCAACCACTATTAACAGTGGACGAGGAGCTGAATTTGAGGGTGCTGTTATTGCTTTATTCCATCTGCTGATAACTCGTACGGACAAGGTTCGTGCTCTCCGTGAAGCTTTCTACCGGCAGAATCTTCCGAATGTGACAAACCTACTTGCTACTGTTTTGATCTTCCTAATTGTCATCTACTTCCAAGGTTTCCGTGTGGTTTTGCCCGTGAGGTCAAAGAATGCCCGTGGGCAGCAGGGTTCATATCCAATCAAGCTATTCTATACCTCTAACATGCCTATTATTCTGCATTCTGCACTTGTGTCCAATCTTTACTTCATTTCCCAGGTACTGATGTTTTATCTATTTATCTTACAGGCTAAATTTGACCTAACACATTGTGATTACAATAGTTTTTTTTGTTCTGTTGTGTAGCTGCTCTACAGAAGATACAGTGGAAATTTTCTAGTGAACCTTTTGGGTAAATGGAAGGAATCTGAATATTCGGGCGGTCAATCTATTCCTGTTGGTGGTCTTGCATATTACATCACTGCACCGTCAAGGTAATCAAGAGTTCACCATTACAGTTATTGCCTTATCTCTAAGCCATAATATCTTATCTTCATGGTGGACATAAGATAAAGCACAAGGAAACACTGACATAATACAAAATGGATCGGTAATTAGATTTAGTTCAAGTGCCATTTTGTAGATGGTGTAATAAAATATTTTCAGAATACAATTAATCCTACTTTTTGCAGATACTTGGTAGTAAGTTTATGCGTGTACCCAATGGCCTTGTAATTGACATCATGTCTTCCCCCTGAGGTGAAGTTTATCTGACGAGAGGTCATTGGCTAGTATATCCAAATATGTGATCTGTATAAGCTAAATCTTGTCTTAATGCACGAATTTAAAGCATATGTATAATTTAAAGCCTGTTTAAGAAGCTGTAAATAATATAAGAGCTTATCATTCTGAGTCTTGGGACTGCTAAGGTTGTCTCTTACTGGAACACTAAATTCTCTATTTTCTTTTTAAGCTATTTTCTTGCAAGAAATTATTTTTGTTTCTCCAAAAGTATTTTTTTCCTTTGTCCAATGAATATTTTGCAGTATCTGAATCATACCTTACTAGGAAAGAAAATTAGTTTAGTGTCTGCATATATTAGTACGAAACTTTCTGTTTATTTGTATGTACGAGATATGGGTGCAATGGCTAATTGAAGAATCTATTGCCAGTTACTGCCAGTCTTAATGGTGCTCTTCAATCCTCATTGATATATTACCCGATTTTGCAGCTTAGCTGATATGGCTGCCAATCCTTTTCATGCCCTGTTCTACCTAGTCTTTATGTTGTCAGCTTGTGCACTATTCTCAAAAACTTGGATTGAAGTTTCTGGATCATCTGCTAGAGATGTTGCCAAGCAGCTCAAGGTAAGAATTCTGAGTAACAGGTATTTGGCGTTATGAAATTGAAATTGGTCAATATGATGTGAGGAAAAGAGTGCTACATTAAGCCCTGTAATGCTTTCAATTGGTTCTGTTTTGATAGTGTTCTTGTATTTGTTATTAACAATATCATTTGAAATTTAAGCATGTTTCTGCCAACCACTATATTTACTACCAAATTTTATATCAGTTTGAAAGATTTGGAAGACTTCCTGAAACTAATGATACGTTTGGTATTCAAAACTGGCTGTTTTCTGGAGATCTTGTTTTAAAATTCATCTCTATAATCACCTAAATATTTTGGCCGTTTGGGTCAAGGGTGGGCTGTGTAGGTTTTGGGTGTAGAATACCTTATTAATTTTTTTTTAAAACATGCAAAGGGTTACCCAATAGATTCCTCTTATTATTTGACCCAAGAACCTTGAAGTTTGAATAATAAATTTGGATGTTTTTTCTTTACATGAAACATTTATCTTTTTCTTAATCGTTGATGTTACGCTCTTGGACCACCATTCATTGTGCTGGACTTCCCTGCATGGAGTGTATCCTACTGGTATCTACATGTGAGTCTCAGTTGGGACTCTTAATTGTCTCAATGATAGCAGCCTTATGTATAAGCTGAAAGAGTGATAATTACTTTTTGAAGTTTTTCTTCTCTGCGTTTCGTCACATGTTGGCAATAATAAAAGTATGGAGGACTTTGAGATATTTGCATCAAAGTGGGTGAATGGGTGATATGCTTTCAGTTACAAAAGAACATACATGTAGTAAATTCTTTTTTTAAAAAAAAAAATATAATGACGGGATCTACAATTCTTTTAGTGGCCTTGTGAGTTGTCTCGATCCTGCACGTGGTCCTATTAACTGGGTGCCTTCCAGCTTTCAACTTGTTATGCTTCCACGTGAAAATCTTTACAGCATAGTACTATTTTGTCGTGTCATGTGATGCATGATTGAGCTGCAACTTACAGCGTAATTTATGGATGAGTTGTGCTGAGTTTGCAGGAACAACAAATGGTGATGCCTGGGCATCGTGAGTCAAACTTACAAAAGGAGCTGAACCGGTACATACCCACTGCTGCAGCGTTTGGAGGGATGTGCATTGGTGCATTGACAGTGTTGGCAGATTTCATGGGCGCAATTGGTTCGGGAACAGGGATTCTGCTTGCGGTAACAATCATTTATCAGTACTTCGAGACATTCGAGAAGGAAAGAGCCAGTGAGCTTGGCTTCTTTGGTTTCTAAGCTTTATATGTTGTTACGGGTTCTAGACGGTGCTAATGGGCTCCCCAGCAATTTTGGTGTGGCGAGAGATGTAAGTAGGTCCTTTTAACACCAAATATGTGAGTTCAAGATGTTTAGGGGCAGTTTGTTAGTACAGAGAGCGCATCCAGTTTGGACATTTTTATTCCTAATTTATTTATAGACCCTTGGACGTTTACCTCTCTCCCATATTAATTTCTGGATGTATCATTGGACCTAAACGTGGCCCATGGATTACTGTGTAAGGTTTTTCGTGGAACCCACTAAAAAAATTGACGGATAGTTTTACGTTCTTTTTATGTGATGGAAAGTTTTACTTTCGTTTTGTGTTCCTTCTTGGTGGAAGAGAGCGTACAAGACAGTTCAGTTGTCAAGTCAGAGACATGCCACCAAAGAGTCTTTTCACCAGAAGATGCAAATTATTGAAATATTTTATGGCTGAAACACTCTCTCATACACTAGAGCACTCAAGCAGTGTGTCATTTCTGCAATGCCATTCCCTCGCCTGAGCTGTGCTTGCCGCTTGCCGTTTGCCGTTTGCCGTGAAGGATGGGGATCAACGTGTGCAGTAGCTCATTTTGTAGGGTCTTTGATTCTCACTCATCATTGAATCTCTCTCTCTCTCTCTCTCTCTCTCTCTTTTGCCAATTTCTCGATGATACATCGTTCGTTTCCAAAAGACGTTAACTGGAGCACTTCTCTTTCACGGTCTGAAATGATCCACGGTACTATGAACTTGTTACAGCATCATGAACCGGAAAATGATGCACAGGAGGCCAACAGGTTTCTCTCCCAATTTTTGTTTTACTCTTCTTGTGTTTGTAATGGTTGTTGTAGCCTTAAGAAGCAAAGTTGCCGAGGATCAAACCATTAATCAAAATGCCACTTATTCTGGTTTAATCACTAGAAACTCTTGCGAGGGTAGAAAGAGAGGGGGACTCCGTGAAAAAGGTGTTCCGGCTAAACTTTAGAATCAAGAGGTGCTAACAATGCCTGCCTGCCTGCCTGCATTTTGACTAAACTATGACGATTCTCCCTTTGAAGCTCAAAGCCTGATTCCCGACGACGCGGTCTTTCGGCCTGTCGGTTAACACTTTCTTTAGCTTTTCATGATAGTTTTGTACACACCTCTTTGTCCTCAGACAGGACAAATTAAATTCGCTTTGATGTTACACTGGAGACTTGTGATCGAATTTTATAATGAAGCAGTACTTTCTATACAATGGATGTCATCTTCATGACACGTCGATCCTACCATGATAGAGGTATAGTTGAAAAATGGCAGGGAATCTTCTTTCTTCCAACACTGGCGGCGAGTCCCTCTCATAAAGAATTAGGGCGGTGCGCTTATATTCAGATACTATATTCAACTTTGATTCGTTACTTATATCATGTTCTCCACAAATAATTTTTAATACTAATATTAAATACTAGAAATAATTTTCTAGTACTTTATACAATAAAGCCTGCTAGATCAATACAATACTATTTTTATTTAGCACGATCGGAGAACAAAGAGTCGTTTACAGTAATTATGAATATTGTCACGAACTTGGAAGAATACCGTGTGGCACTTGCTTTATTTCACAAAGCTAAGTTAACTGTTAACTGTTAACTAGATCACTGCAAGGAGGAGGTTAGCAGAAAAGAAAAGAGAAGAGAAGGCAAGAGATTTTGGGAGAGGTGAAAAATAAGAGAAGAGAGTAGGGTAGTTTTTACTCAATAAAGAGAGAGAGAGAGAGAGAGAGAGAGAGAGAGAGAGAGAGAGAGAGAGAGAGAGAGAGAGAGAGAGCTTATAAAAAATGTCAAGCTAGGATTTTATTTATATAACCCCTTCCCCTCTAACCTAGTGATTGGGAATTTGAGTGAGACTATTGAATGTCCAAATGTTTTGGTCATTAACTAGCCACTTGAGACAGTGTAAGGGCTACAAAGGGTCATTATATCCCAATTGTCATAACGTTTTGGTATTGAATACCCTACCATACGGACACACGGGGGAGAAGAAGGGGGTTTCGAGCTAGGCTTTTTGCCACTAAGTCAGTCAAGGGGGAGAATTGTAACAAAAATAAAGATTGTAACATTAAAGATCTATTTCCATCTAAGGATCAGGACTCTAACCAAGTGCTTTGACATCAACACGGAAAAATCAACAAGACTTCAAACCTTTCATCTGCATACTATCAAGTATGCTACATGAACGCCTTTCATGTATATACTATTCAGCAACAAGGCAGGACAAAATAGAATGATTGAAAGTCATTATTGTGTTATTAAAATGCTTTAATTTTTTTTTATTGCCTAAATATACTTAATTTTTTAAAAATAAAATATATATTTCATCTATAAAACTAACCAATTATGAGGTAATACACCTTACAAATTACATTCACCTACAGTCTTTGTGCAAAGGGGTGCCCTTCTAAAGTTAGATAGTATCACGTAAACAATCTATTTCTCTTTAAACCTTAATATAATAAAAATAAACATGTTTTACTCTAAAACATTTCTTAAATAAAGTTTAAACAACAACAACAGTGGCATGGTATCTTCGAAAAGCGACGACAGAAGTGGATGTCGCCGCGGCCCCCTGTGCATTCATGGCGCTTCCTTTTTTTGGACCCGTAGGAACAGCACCATACCTTTGTGAGCCATGCAAATTTACATTAGATTCTAGTTGTCTTATCTGTCACTTTCATTGGGTTTTCAGCAATTGAACTGATAGAGATTTAAAATTGTTGGCTGCTTAGTTTAGCGGTTGAGCTTAATCACCATTTGGTGTGTTTAAATTCTTGGGTCCCATTGTCGATGGTAGAGGCTGCTACTTTCATTTTCTTGGACGACAACCACATGGTGGCATGTTCTTTGCTTCTCAATCATCATATGTCATACGAAGAGTGATTGTTCCTTTTGTTTTAATATCGCGTTTTTTGAAAAATCAGATCATATTTCTTAATCATTCGTGTCTCAAAGGTATGCTTTAACTCACCGCCTAGGGATAATGAGGGAGACTCTATACAAGAAATCCAAAACCCTTCTCCACCAAACAAAAAAATTGGGACGAAACATGAATATTGTTGAGGAGTGTATTCCATATAAGATGGGGATGCATCTAACTTGGATTTTATCAATGAGTAGTTTTGTCTTTTTTTAGATACTTTTTGAAAAGTTATTTGACTTCAATTTAATATGATATTAGAACTATGAGACCCCTTTCTTGATGTGAAGATGGATCCTCATCTCTTATAAGATGTTAATTTTAATATGCGAGGAGGGTGCTTGGAGGCGTGTATCCCATATTAAATGGAGATGCACCTAGCCTAAGCCTTAATAATTTTGCCTTCCTCTTAAGGTGCCTTTGAGGAAGCTGCTTGGCCCCCACTTAATACAAAGCATATATTTATGGTGGAGCCCTACCTAGCTCAAAGACATAAAAAGTTTGTACTTGTTTTATATTAAGGAAGTTACTTATAATTCCTAAATTAATTTTTGGATTGAGTAACGAGTCATTTCAAGATAATATGAGCTCACTTGAGATGTTATTTTTCGGATGACTTCTCTGTGTGAGAGGGTGTGAGCTAGTATTCCATCTTTATGACAGCATTTCAACTAAAAATGTGTAACCAGAAAGTTTTACAACCCCATTAATGTGAGATGAAATCTTTGTGACTTACCTTCAGTAGGAATTATGAAGGGAGACCTGTTGGCTCATAGTATGAGTCCATGTAATGTGGGCTTATATCAATGATGCATAAATAATCATTCCCTACTGTGGCGATGCAATATGATTTTATTGGTCCATTTAATTGTACACACATTGTACATATATTCCCCTTTTGCATATATGGTACTTACTGGTGTGGGCCGTTGTCCATCTTATAGACTTTGATGAGTAAGACTATTTGTATGGACATTTTATTAATTGGCTAAGTCCCCCTTTAGCCCTCCGTTTATATATATATTTAATATATATTTAATGTTGCTAAAGGGAGAATTTTGGAGATAACAATGGAATTTGTTTATTGCGTTTAGTCATGGGAAACTGCCCCTCAGGGCAGTTTCGCCACCTCATCCATCATGCTCCTCTTTCCCGTAAAACACTAAGCACACAACTCACTAATAACCCACAACTCACACACACCAAAATAACTGCTTATTCACACAGGTAAATAAAAGGGGCTTTTACGCAATCATTGTTATCGCCTTCTCCTTGATCTTTTCACGCAGCAACTTTTGGCTATCTCATCCAGTCAGTATTTGGAGAGAATGGAGTGGAAGACTTAGTCCAAAAAAAAAAAATGGCGGCGCAAACGGAAAAATATGGTATGTCTTCTGATCTATTTATGTTATGCATATTAAACCCATTATTTCTCCATGATTAATGCTTAGATCCTGAAAAGGAGTTTCATTTGAGAAGAAATTTTCTAACAATTGGTATCAGAGCAATTATAGCATTGATCTGGTGAGCCAAATCGAGCCAAATCAAGCCAAATCGAAACAAAATCACATTTTGGTACCGATCTAAAAATAGGTTTTTGTATTTTTTATAGTCTAAAATTTCAAACTCAGATCTGAGCTAAATCAGTGGTCCTTTGGACCGGATGAGGTCAGATTCGGCACCAGCATGGCGTGTTGATTCCGTCGATGCTAAGAACCACTAGAAACGGTGGCTTTCCGACCGAGTCGCACGTGACCCGACCCGACCCGAAACCAGGTCAGGCCGCCAGCAGCCTCCGTTCGCCTCTGAATAGGTGACCGGAGATAGATCGTTCGACGACAATATCAACGGCGTCTTGACCGGCCGGACGGACCTGGAACCGGCCAAATCAGGCTTCCCGATTTCGGCCGGATCTGGTTTCATCCAGATCTGGCCGCCGGTGTGCACCGAAACACCACCGTATGTGGCGTCGAAAGTTGGCCATGTGCCGAAGATTCTGACGACACTTCGATCGGCCGGAGAATCGGCTGATCTGACGGTGAACCAGCCATATCGGCCGGAATCGGCCGAGTTGGCCCGAATCGGCTGAGTCGGCCCGAATCGGCCGAGTCGGCTTGAACCGACCGAGTTGACTCGGCCGAACCGACTGAACCGGTCGTACCGGCCGACAGCCGCTTCCGGCGGCGCGTGGAGGCGCGTGAAGGCGCGTCAAAGACCCTTTTTTACGCAGAAATTTTTATAATTTTAATATGAATATTTTGATGTAATTTATTTTAAATAATTGCCTCTGTTTGATGGTTATTTAAATTAAAATTACTTAATTTATTCTTTAAGTAATTTTATATGCGATACTTGTATGCTAACATGTGATGATTAACTGTTTGAAAAATTATTTATGGCCTTCTGAATGTTATTTGTTTGTTTAAATATTATATTAGGCCATTTTAGTCTAGCATACAAATTACATAACACTTAAAGTGTTAATTAAATGCAATTTAGAGATAAGTGTCCATGCTTTTAAAAATTAAAGTTGCACATTTGGATTGTGAGTAGTTTGTGTTGTATCCCGCAGCACAAACCGAGGTCGTAGCTTGATTGAGTTGTGACCACCACAGTGGCACACTTTGGTTAGGTTGTGGGTTTGTGTTTTGTGCATTTAAGGGATTTCTCCAAGTACGCGGTTGTCATATGATTCAATTGGATTATGACCACCACAGTGGCGTAATTTAATTGAGTTATGAGACTTCGTTCCTGTACTGTGGATGAGTCCAATCCTAGTACGTTTCATTCTCCCACAGGAGGTGATTATGTGTTAGGAATTGGATGTTGCACAACTAACATACTTGGATTTGGGTCAATCTTTACAGTCCATACACCCACAGGTGGTGGATCGTGATGATTGGTTCTTCCTTATGACAGCTATTGTGTAGAGAGTTTCTAGATGGCATGTCATGTCAACTGCCCGTAGGTGTTTATATGATAATGCTTGTGAAACTCTCTTATTATCTACTCACTATGTGCTCATGTTATGTATTATGAATTACAGCAACTTTCACAGTCAACAACTGCACAGTAACCATAGAAATCTTGATTGGATCGAACTTCAAGAAATGGTTGGCTGATCTCCGCTTCGCTTTGCGGATTTCTGATCTATATTTAGTCCTCACTACTGAAAAACCAAAGGACCCTACTGAGACTAACACAGAAGAGTATAGGAATAAGTATGCTACCTGGGCTAGAAAGAATGAGTTTTGTATATTGACAATGCAAAGAACAATTGAGGATCACCTTCAAGCGGATTTACCCACCGATGGCACTGCTAAGGAATTTCTTGAGGCAGTGGAGAAACAGTATACACCGCCTATTAATGCTCTAGCTGGAGAGCTTCTGCAGGAGTTGTTTGATCTTAAGTATGATGGGTCCATGCCTGTAAGGAATTATATCATGAAGGTGATTGACTATAAGGCCAAACTCAAGAAGGCAGATGTTTCCCTTTCTGATGCAATCATCATTCATAAGGTTTTGAATAGCCTCCATGCTGACTTTGCTGTTCTTAAGACAACTTATCATATGCGGCATGAGCAGTGGACAACCAATGAGCTGTTAGCTCAAGTGATGGTTGAAGAGAAGCAGTTAAAAGCTAATAAAAGTCGAGTTGCCTTGTATACTCAGGGAGCTAGTTCTAGTAGAAATAGGAAATTCAAACCTCAACGTAATAGAGACCCTAGAAGGGCTCGGTTAGCTTTCCGTGAAGTAGCCCCTCAGGGCAATGTTGTTGGGACAAGGAGGTCTCAAATGGTTACTAGGGTCAAGCTAGATGAGATCGTATGTTTTTATTGCAAGGTAAAAGGGCATAAGAAACCTGATTGTCCTAGGCTTAGGAAGAGCAAGGGAAAGCGTCCAGATGGAGGTAATTGCTCTTTAGCTTATGTTTGTAAGTCTCATATGGTAGAAACACCCTCTAGTTCTTGGTGGTTAGATACAGGTGCCACTAACCATGTAACATTTACCATTCAGGGATTCGTAAACCGGAGGAGCCCAAGTCAGGATGAGAAGTATCTCTTTGTGAGGAATAACATGAAGGTTGATGTGAAGTTCGTTGGAGATGTCACCTTGCTTTTAGAGACTGGTTTTAGGATGACTTTATATAACACCTTTTATGTACTGTCCTTTAGACGGAATCTAGTTTCAGTTTCTTTGTTGGACAAATTAGGGTATTCTTTTGAAGTTAAAAACTCTGTTGTTAATGTTTGTTTTGATTCAAATCTTGTTGGTTGTTGCACTTTAAATCATGGTTTATATAAGCTTTGTTTATCCCCACATGAGATCTATGTTACGATGAATCATGAACGTAATGTCCCTAAGAGGGTGATGTCTAAAGAATAATCATATACATTATGGCATAAGAGACTTTGCCACATTTCAAAAGAAAGAATACAAAGGTTGATAAAAGTAGGAATTTTGCCCACTCTTAATAAGGATTTGAAAACTTGTGTGGATTGTTGTAGAGGTAAGCTAACTAAGACAAAGAAAAAGACTGCAGTTCACTGTTCTGATTTGTTGGGTGTAATACACACTGATATAAGTGGTCCATATAGACCAACACTACAAGGTGATGTTTATTTCATTACCTTTATAGATGATTTCTCACGTTATGGATATGTATATTTGATCAAAGAAAAGTCAGAATCCCTTGAGAAGTTTAAGGAATTTAGGTTGAAGTTGAGAAACAGTTGGGAAAGAATATAAAGATTGTGAGATCTGATCGAGGTGGAGAATACTATGGGAGACATGGTGACACAGGACAACATAAGGGACCATTTGCTCAGTATTTACAAGATTTTGGCATAATAGCTCAATTCACTATGCCAGGAAGCCCAAAACAGAATGGTGTCGCTGAGAGGCGAAATAAAACTTTGATGGATATGGTTAGAAGCATGATGAGTGGGAGTAATCTACCCCAGTTTCTATGGGGAGAAGCCTTAAAGACTTCTATGTATATTCTTAATCGCGTTCCTACTAAAGCAGTTCAACTGACTTCATTTGAGTTGTTTAAGGGACGCAAGCCTAGTTTGAACCATATTAAAGTTTGGGGGTGCCCAGCGGAGGTGAAATTGTATAATCCGACTCTAGGAAAGTTAGATCCACGAACCACTAGATGTTATTTTGTGTCCTACCCAGAGCACTCCAAGGGCTATCGATTCTATAACCCTGGTGGAGGTCCTAGAATTGTAGATTCGCAAACAGCTAAGTTCTTAGAGCTTGATGTTGTAGAAAAGGTTGAATGTTCACAGATCTTAGAGAGCGGAGGCATTACCTATGTGAGTGTTGAACCTAATCCTTTTACTTCATTGAGCATGCAACTTGTTGAACCAATTCTAGTACATTCAGATGTGCAAGAACATGATACTAATGAAGTTCCAGTTGTGGAAATGCAAGCTCAAGATCAAAATACTATTACTCTGCCAGTTTGGAGATCTACTAGAGAGAGGAGATCAGCTATCCACCCTGATTATGAGGTATATCTTGGTGAACATGATTATGACATTGGGATTGTACAAGATCCAGTGACTTACTCCGAGGCTATTTCAAGTCCACAATCAAAATTTTGGTTGAATGCTATGAAAGATGAAATGCAGTCCATGAAGCATAATGAAGTTTGGGATTTAGTTGAGCAACTTGAAGGATGCAAGCCTGTTGGTTGCAAATGGGTGTTTAAAACAAAGAAAGATTCCACTGGAAAGATAGATAGATTCAAGGCTAGATTGGTTGCTAAGGGATTCACACAGAAAGATGGAGTTGATTATGATGAGACTTTTTCGCCAGTATCCTCTAAAGACTCATTTAGGATTGTTATGGCACTAGTGGCTCATTTTGATATGGAACTGCACCAGATGGATGTTAAGACTGTCTTTTTAAATGGAGTCTTAGATAAAGAAGTATATATGGAACAACCTGAGGGTTTTGTGAAAGATAATGCCAGTAAGTTTGTTTGTAAGCTAAAGAAATCTATTTATGGCCTTAAGCAAGTCTCGAGGCAATGGTACTTGAAATTTGATAGCTTTATCACTTCGTGTGGCTTTGTTGAGAACTTAATGGATCGTTGCATATATACCAAGTTCAGTGGGAGTACCCCAATTTTGTTAATTCTTTATGTTGATGACATATTGTTGGCATGTAAGGATATGAGGTTACTTCGAGAAACTAAGACATTATTGTCTTCTCAGTTTGATATGAAAGACCTTGGTGAAGCTTCTTTTGTTCTCAGGATTGAGATCCACAGAGATCGTCCACGTCGACTGTTAGGTCTTTCTCAGAGGACATATATTGATCGGGTATTAGCAAGGTTTAACATGCAAGATTGTAAACCTGGAAGTGCACCAATACTTAGAAGTGACAAACTGAATAAATTACAATGCCCTCAAAGTGAAGTTGATAAGAAAACTATGAAGAAAATACCATATGCCAGTGCAGTAGGTAGCTTCATGTATGCACAGGTTTGCACAAGACCTGATATTGCTTTTGCCACTGGAGTTCTTGGCAGATTTCAATCTAACCCTGGTCATGATCATTGGGTTGCTGCCAAGAAGGTTATGAGATACTTGAAAGGAACAAGGAATTATATGTTAACTTATAAACATGTAGATGATTTGGAGCTTGTTGGGTATTCAGATGCAGATTTTACAGGCGATAAGGATGATTTAAAATCCACATCAGCTTATGTCTTCATTATGGCAGGTGGAGCAGTGTCATGGAAAAGTGTTAAACAGACGTTGATTACATCTTCCACCATGCATGCAGAGTTTGTGGCCTGTTATGGTGCAGCTGTTCAAGCCATTTGGTTGAAAAACTTTATAAAGTTGTTGACTGCCTTTGATTTTATTGAGAGGCCCGTTCAATTATATTGTGATAATTCTGCTGCTGTGTCATTCATTAACACAATAGAAATATCAAAGGGGCTAAGCACATAGAAATCAAATTTTTGACAATTAAAGAGAGGGTAAAGAATAATGAAGTTGCAGTGGAGCACATTGGAACAAATGTCATGGTAGCTGACCCACTTACTAAAGGATTAAGTCCTTCTGTATTGCAAAAGCATGTTGAGCGCATGGGTCTTTGTTCTTCAATTGATGCCTTTGTTTAGTGGGAGCTTATGCTCTCTATTTTAATGCTTTTGCTTAGTGGGAGCTGTTAATGTTTGTTGAACATTTTGTTCAATGGGAGCTGATGCCCACTTCATTGTTATGTATCATTGCAGCATTTGTTTGTTTATTGTTATGAAAGCTTTGATTGATGCATATACATCTTTGATACCTGTCTATTGTTTAATTTTCATAAACTTGTGGGACACATATGTGCTTGTTTAAGACAAGTTATAAAGTCTTAAGGGAGGTGCAACCTTAAGCATTTGACCAGGGCACATTATTGTTAGCCATATTATAATGTCTTGTAGCACACAAATATTTATGTACTCGAGTATCCTACACAAGACATTTTATATTCTCCTAGGACGGTCTGTCAATGACGTCTTGTCACCTTGGGGATGTCCTTCTAGGACGGTTTGTCAATGACGTTTGTCATTTGAAGTGATATTCCCCTATGACGATTTTGTCGGTGACGCTGGTCATTAGGAAAATGGGACTGATAGGAGGGTAACACTACATTTCTTTTGTGGTGTTACTTGTCCACCACACTACCATATAAGATCTATGTTCGTAAAGTGGAGGACTCTTGTGACTATCTTGGGAGTTGTGTCTCTAAATGGCATAATAACCACTATTATCTTTGAGTTTGAAACTTTATGTGACAAGATCAACAATAAGGGATGTTTTTGGATTTTTTTTGGGATCATCATAAAATGTTTTTAAAATTATTTTCATATATATAAAATCTACTAGTAGTATTATTTGTTTTTATGATCATTGCTATAGCCCAAGTGGGAGATTGTTGGCTCATTGTATGAGTCTATGTAATGTGGGCTTATATCAATGATGCATAAATAATCATTCCCTACTGTGGCGATGTAATATGATTTTATTGGTCCATTTAATTGTACACACATTGTACATATATTCCCCTTTTGCATATATGGTACTTGCTGGTGTGGGCCGTTGTCCATCTTATAGACTTTGATAAGTAAGACTATTTGTATGAACATTTTATTAATTGACTAAGTCCCCCCTCTAGCTCTCCGTTTATATATATATTTAATATATATTTAATGTTGCTAAAGGGAGAATTTTGGAGATAACAATGGAATTTGTTTATTGCGTTTAGTCGTGGGAAACTGCCCCTCAGGGCAGTTTCACCACCTCATCCATCATGCCCCTCTCTCCCGTAAAACACTAAGCACACAACTCACTAATAACCCACAACTCACACACACCAAAATAACTGCTTATTTACACGGGTAAATAAAAGGGGCTTTTACGCAATCATTGTTATCGCCTTCTCCCTGATCTTTTCACGCAGCAACTTTTGACTATCTCATCAAGCCAGTATTTGGAGAGAATAGAGTGGAAGACTTAGTTCAAAAAAAAAAAATAACGGCGCAAACAGAAAAATATGGTATGTCTTCTGATCTATTTATGTTATGCATATTAAACCCATTATTTTTCCATGATCAATGCTTAGATCCTGAAAAGGAGTTTCATTTGAGAAGAAATTTTCTAACAAGACCTTCAAAATGCTTTATTGAGATCCTTTACGAGCCTCTTGTAAAGATGGATCACAACGGCCTACGACCCATTCCCTTAAAAAAAACAGAAGATGACAGAAGCTCCGAAACTTGAAGGGATCAAAAGTCCTTTGCATACACACCTCGTGCAGGTCGTGCGTCTTTATGAAAGTTCGACAACCTCCATCACAGGATCATGGGAACTCCATGTATTTATGCTTACGGAGATCTTCCTAAAAGTTTCATCATCTCAGATCAATCTTTTTTTTAAAAGAGATCAATTACATGATCGAACATCTTTGTTATTATTATTATTTTAGTGAAAGTTGATAGGTATTAGTTAAAAATTAATTGATATATTCAAATTTGAGGTTGATTTGATAAGTCACGTTTATATATCAAATATATAAGTGACGCATGCTTACGAAAACTTAACTGGAAATAGTAATTAAATAAACATAGAAAACTTAAATGAAATGATAGTTTTGAAAAAAAAAATGATTTACAAGTAGAAAGATGGTATTTTTAATTATTTGTTTTACAACAATTCAATGGAAATAAATTTGAATCATTTATCTAAAACGTAAAAATTAAGCTTTTTGCGTAAAGAAAGTGACTTTTGGTTATTTTGTTTATAATTTAAATTTTTTTAACTCACACGCTTATGCACCATTGAGTTCGATTTTTTTTTTAAAAAAAAAAATTGACATTTTTCAATCCTCAGCAGAAAAAAAAAAGTGCAAGTTTTGAATTGGAACTATTATTTTCATTTTAAAACAAAAGGGAAAAAAGAAATCAAAACTCGGTGTATAGAATAAATAACAATGCCAAATAAAGCAGACGTCGTTTTGTCAGAATTAGTAGCAAGTGGCTACAAATTAAACCCTTGAGCGGCTGAAGGATCATCTGCTGTGGGCCCACAGACACGTCGTTTACGAACACAGACTTAAGGTCTGAGTGTTTATACGCGATGGAAATTCTTCATTGACAATTCAGACCGCCCATTTCCGATGCCCACGAAAGATCTGCCAATCGGCGTCTCTGATTTTTTTTTTTTTATGTTAAAATTACCCAAAAGTTCATTCCCCGCTGCAATATTCTCGTCGCCATACCCCCACAACGGTCTCGTAAAATTCATAAAAAGTAGTGGCATTAAAGTAACAATGAAAAGCCGGGACAGTGACCGGTCCTGCAAAATCCTTTAAATCTCCTGCACTCCTGACGTCTGACGTTTACTAAATCCTTGTCCTTTTTCGTCTTTCCACGCGTACACCCTCTCTCTCTTGCGGGGCCTCTGGTTTTGCTTTGCTCTGTTTTCTCTCTCTCTCTCTCTCTCTGTGAACGATCAAGTGTTTTTACGCCCAGTCTTTCTCTGCCCGGAACCCAATCTTGAACTCGCAAATAGAAAACTCTAGGCGTTGAAAGTATCGTCGAAGGGCCCCTTCTATACGACAAGAAACTCCTTCTTAAGGTAATGAAAGGTCTAGTCTGGTATTCTTCATTGCACAGCTGGTTTAACAGGGATATCATTAATCTTTTCATTATTTTCTTTCCGTCATTGGCTACTCGGTTTAACTTAATGGTAATATTAAGTCATGAGCATATACATATATATATATATGTATGTACGCGCGCATATCAGGTCGATAATCTGATGGGGCTTTCGGTGGGGGGGTTTTAGGGATAATCCTGTTGTGTCCGAGGTTAGCTTCCCACATCTTACGCAATAAAGTTTATGAACGCGTTTTCGTTTTAAGGTTCTTTTTGATTCAGGTGGATTTTTCTTCTTTCCAATCTCTGTTCTCGATTATGGTTGTTTCCATGTTTTCTGAAGGAGCTTTTACTTGTGCGATCATCGTTTGGTAGCTTTCAGTCTCTGTTTCGGATTCTTTAGACGTTTGGGCTTTTGTTGCAGGGTCGCAGGGGAGTCGGTGACTATTCGAGGATCGCTGCTGCGGGGGAGCTGTCGCTCTGTTTTTCTTGGGATTCACGTTGCTGTACAGAGCGGCTGAACAGGATTGGGTTTTGTTGGCGTGTGAAACTCCCAGATACTCAAGGTACGGTAAAATCTTTCAAACCCTGATATTACTGAAGTGATTGGTCGGTCAAACTAGGGCTCACGACAAGACGATGATATGATGGTAATGACACTGATGCGACCATTTCCGGCCTGTGTAGCAATGCTACACACCGTACGCTAGGTGCCTGCTGTGCTGGCACGCTTTCAAAGCTGAAGTGACTGATACATGTTTGGTTTCATTGTCCCGAACCATTAACGTAACTTCCGGTTCCCCCTCATCATTGAGGTGGTCCAACAGGACCGAAACCTTGGGCGTTAGCTAGCTTGCTTGCTTGCTTGCTTGCTTGCTTGCTTGCTTGCTTGCTTTTTTGGCTATTCACGAGTGCATGTATTACGCTGTCGAATGTTAAAATTACCATAAGTTAATACTTTATGGGCATTGACTCTTATCTAAAATCATGTTAAAAATCAATACTTGGTATACTAGATAAGCACGCAATACGGCAATTTAACGTGTGATTAGAATAGTCTTCCAAGATCTTTAATAATTTATTTTTGGCATACATTATATATATACATATAGTGTCGAATTTGAAATTAAGAAATTCTAATAATACACCTACTCCCAACTGATTTAGTGGATAATTAAATTTGTACTACTGATTTAGTGGATAATTAAATTTGTACTATTAGTATGGGGAAAATGCTAGACTTTGAATGGTAAGTGAAAGTATAATTCAGCATCTTTTATATATATATATATATATATATATATATATATATATATATGTTTATAGGACATTCGTGAGACCCACCATGTGGGGTGGGGGAAATATAAAGAAGTCGGTGCCGAAATGGGAGCATCCTCCGGCCCAGCGTGCAAAATGATGTAAATCGTGGGGCCGGTTCTCGACGCGGATGGCAGAGTCCTTTAGGATCGCATCCTTTTGGGACTTAATTATACAAAATCTAGGGATCCTATGGGGGGTGCAAAGCAGGGCAACATAACCCTTTTTTATTTTATATTTTATTTTCCCCAGTTTATTTTATTATGTAATGAGGGAGCTGTCCCTCTGCTGGCTGGTATTGGGTGTTGTCCGGAACATTCCCATGGTCAAATTAAGACGAATGACTTAACTTTATATTGGTTAACTTAATCATATTCTTTTTCTTTGCCTATATGTTTTTCACGTTCTAAATCCATGGATATTTCATTTTCTTGTGAATTTTTTTTATTTCGTCTGCATATGCTTTGGCACCCATGGGGGAAATGATACTCTTAAGAGGAGAATCTGACCAATGGCCCTAGGGTGGTACCCTTAAAGGGCCATTTAGAGCATGGAAGGTCAGGAAAACTTATTGAAAAATAAGTTCCTCCCTGGCCCTTGACATTTGTGGCGATTTAAATGGCATTGTTGAACAGAATCTAGCATCAAATGAGGCAAGGAAGATGATATGGAGGAAAATGACAGAAAAAAGAAAGGAAATAATTGTTCAACTTTAGCATTTCTTGGAGTACTTTTATCTTTTTTCTCCTTGTTGGTTTCTTTGGTATATTTAATTCTGCAACCCTGTTGCATAACCGAGGAGTATTTGGGTCTTCGAGCCTTCAGTGTGTTAATGCCGAGCCAGTCCTACACACCCTCTTCTCCTTTCCCTGTTCCTTTTCTCTCCTTCCCGCGAGAAAATCTACTTTCACACTCTTTCAAAAGCAGTCTGGAAACCAAAAGAAATTCCATCCTCCATTGATAGCCTCGGTCCGAGTGCTAAAGCAGTTTGCTTTTCTCTTTTGTTCAACGAGTTCATCATCACACCGATTCCTTTTTGCTCCTTTTTGTTCCTTCCTTCTCTTTTTTGATATAGTGGGACTCATACTTATATCTGCTTACTTCCTCATCGTTGTTGTTATCATCTCTTCTGGTATTTCTGCAGATGGATTCCGTTAGAACATCGGCTGTGACTCCTGGGAAAAGTAGATTGGCGCGCAGTTTTGCCAAAGTTCTTCACATTCGGGTGGCGACCGGAGTTGGCCCAGATGACGGAAATCGGAAGGTAAAGTCCCGAGTCAAACTTAGGGAAGATCTAAATGTCGGTAAAGGTGGAGCGTGGAAGGGGGATCTGTCTGAGTCTTTTGACGATGAAGAAGAACGTGAGAATAGGTTGGCCTTGGAAGCTCATCTTGCCCAGCTGTTTGCTATCATTTCGTCTGTTAAAGCCGCGTATGCTCAGTTCCAGCATGCGCAGTCTCCGTATGATGCTGACGGGATTCAGGCTGCTGATTCAATGGTGGTCTCAGAGTTGAAGAAGTTGTCTGAAATGAAGCAGTGTTTCTTAAAGAAGCAGTTTGATCCTTCACCGGAGACTGCTCTGGTCATGGCTGAAATTCAGGAGCAAAAGTGTGTGGTGAAAACCTATCAAATCATGGGGAAGAAGCTGGAATCTCAGTTAAGGCTCAAGGAATCTGAACTTATATTTCTCAGAGAGAAGTTGCAGGAAGCCACTCAACAGAACAGGCAACTTGAAAAGCGAATGAACCAAAGTGGGCAATTATATGTCTTCGACAATCTTCACCAGTCAGCCCTGAATCCGACTCATTTCATTTCAGTTCTTCGGCACACGACGAAGTCCATTCGAAGCTTTGTGAGGTCAATGGCGGAGGAAATGAAATCAAGTGGCTGGGATATCGATGCTGCGGTAAATGCAATCGAACCGGGCGTGGTTTATTGGAAAGATGATCACAAATGTTACGCATTGGAGTCCTTCGTTTGCAGGCAAATGTTTGATGCTTTCAACTATCCGCACTTCTCCCTTTCATACCAGTACTTGCCAGATAAGAAGCTGGAGCGACAACAGTTCTTTCAGCATTTCATGGAATTGAAATCTCTGAAACCAAAGGAGTTTCTTGTTCAGAACCGCAAATCTAAGTTTGCCAAGTTTTGCCGTGTCAAATACCTTCGACTTGTTAATCCCAAGATGGAATCATCATTATTTGGTAATCTAAGTCAAAGAAACCTCGTCAATGCTGGTGAACTTCCTAACACTACCTTCTTTGCTTCATTTGCGGAAATGGCAAGAAGGGTATGGCTTCTCCATTGCCTGGCCTTTTCTTTCGAGCCTGAGGCCTCAATCTTTCAAGTCAACAAGGGCTACAGATTCTCGGAAGTGTACATGGAAAGCGTCGCCGACGAAGCTCCGGAATCCGACCCACAAGTGGCTTTCACTGTTGTCCCGGGTTTCAGTATTGATAAAACTATTATACAGTCTCAGGTCTATCTTTCGCAACTCCAACCGAATCGATCAAAACGATAGAACACCCAGCCAGCAGCTGCTGCAGAACGGCCGTTGGGAGGGAGGATTAATCATTGTGTGCAACTGGACCACACAAAAGGGCATTGAACTGGAGGGTAAAAGGCTTTCTCGGATGCTGCGTCTCTCACCAGTTGTGGGCACTTTGTCCATTTACTTTTAGTCTGTCTTGAAAAGGAAAACGCGTGGATCGATTGTGTTGGGAACAGTCATTTTGAAACATTTCCTGTATTAAAATTCCAAGGATCCATGCAAAATTTTGTTAATATTAGGCTGGTGACAGGGATTGTCTAGCTGTTATGCACAATATTAGCAAACATCTGATTACATTACTAATGTACATAATAAGACATGATAGCTGGGACTTTCACGTTCCCAACTTTTTCTAACGTTCGTATGCGAGGTGCGTTCCGGTGTTTCATATAAATTTAATATGTCTGCAATGTCGGACGCGGCATCTACCCTGTCGGACGCGGCATCTACGTTGCGCAAAACCTTGTTTTGACTCGCTGCGGTAGTTTCGTAAACTTTGGCGATTTTGGGTTCCAGTGCGTTACCTGCTTTTTTCAATGCGGCCGGCCAAGGACGGCAGGTGATAATACGTCATTGACACGGTGTTGTCGGCAGGGCCAGAGACCTAGACCTAGTCCTAGTCCTAGTCCTAGTCCTAGTCCTATCCTTCACAACGAAATGGTATCGGGGCCCAAAGTCCTTTCAAGAGACTACGGACGGGTGTGTTATTTTAGATGAACTTGGGGGGGGGGGGGGGGGGGGGGGGGGAGCTTGGAAGGCCTTGATGTGCAGCCGTGTGGCCGGGGGTTAGATTTGAATCGTTATCAACTGACCCAAAATAACAGCATCACCATAGATTCGGATAGGGACCTTAGGGAAGCTACGGAGCCGTTTCACAGCAAAGTACTTGACTACGGGCTTAGCCAAGTGCATGGGGTTTGGCTGGATATGGTCCTGAACTGCATTGTCTTGGTTGCGTCCAACACAAGGAGCAACGAAATTTAGTTTGGCTGTAGTGTTAACAAGGAAAGCAGTCCAATGTGGGGATTGAAGGGTAGTTGATGATGTGACATGGTGCAATTGGTCTGTTCGGCCAACCCATGTGAGAACTGTGGTAGAGAATTGAAGAACATTGAGCTTCTCAACAACCAATGGAGTTTTCAAAGTAGAGGGCTGCCTTGTGATAATTTTTTATAAGTTTCTTAAGCAAAATCCTTCGGGGTTTTCAGTAGTTAACAAGAAAACAGCAAAATAAATTGACTTTTGTGTTTCTCTCCTGCTTTATTTCTTTCCGAGAGAAGATTCGGCTTTTGCTTTTTACTTTTGTCTTTCCACGTAGCAAAAACGTCGGAGTTCCTTCTTTTGAAGACACCCCTTTGTCCCCAACGGAGAAAGTGGCAAATCACAATGGAAACTCCTTCCAATTTCCTCGAGGGGCATTCGTGTGAGACACGCTTTACCCAAAGAACCAACAACTCATTCTTTCTTTTCTGATATGTCTTGTCTTGTTCCTGTGGAATTAACAAGCCGAAGTCATCAGAAAAGCTAGGTAATCCTGATTTGCCTATGATTGTGGTCATCTAAGGAAGGAGTAGGTGTAACATTTTTCCCCTTTGGATAGCTATTACTCTACCACAAGTATTGTTGGTTTTTTCCTAGTGGCCCATGTTCAATATCTGTTAGAAATATATTTGCATACATGCACCAAACTATAAGAAACATTACAGTATATGATGGAAAAAGCTGAACTTGTCTAGAAGAGCTTCCTAATTTGATGTAGTGTTTCATTTATTGTGTGCTTGCCTGACTAAAGTTGGTGATATCAAGGAAAAATCTTCCTTCAAGTGGATACGATTTTGGTAGAGCATTAACCGACCATCAGGGAGAAGGACCAACTGTCTCACCATGTTTTTCATGTTCACTGGAATTCCATATCCTCCGCTCATTTGACAAGCCTTTTTTTTTTTTTTTTAAGAAAAGAAAAGAAAAGAAAAGACTTCATTGTCATTTGGTTTGATTTTATCAGTAGTTGGACTCTTTAGATACGCTTGCCGTTTTCAACAGAAATTAGGTGAGCTTTTCATTTTCATATGTAGAGTGCCAATTCTCTCCTCGTGTGCTTGATTGAAATAGTAAACAAATTTAATGTAAGGAATTAAAAGGCCGATATATATATACATATATATATATATATATATATATATACGTCATTCATGTATTTTTATCCTTTCTAACGAGAAAGAAAAATGTAATCTTTTGTGATTCTATAGAGACATTACTGTTCTGATGTTATAGGAAATCAAAGTATTTGCAACTTGTATTCTAATAGCGGAAATGTGTCACACTTGGCTTCTTACTTTCCCCAGGCGATGCTGCTTCTTGGAAACAACATTTTTAAGTCTCCAATATTTTCATTGAGTTTTACACCTTATTTTATCTTCAGGAGATAAGACAATGACATCAACGTACTTTACCATGTAAGATAGTTAAAACAATGACTCTCAAAAGCTCAATTACGGTGCTTCTAGACCGTTGAGCATTGCTGCTATTCCAAAAGCGTATGATCGGTTCGAGAGGTCTAATCGGATTGTCGAGGACGGGCGTGAAACCCCATGAATGTCTTCACTTTCGTATGACAAGCGCAGTTGTAAATTTTCGAGGTTTGTTTCGGGATTGTGCTTATTTATGGTGGGGATTTGACATGGATGTCTCTCCTGCGAATACCCTTTTGTTGTTTAGTGGTGATCATGGAGACTCGGGAGATCCGAAAAGGACTTTGCCGCCCGAAAGGGTTGTGTGCTGTGTCTTGTAATACGAGATTGGAGTGCTTTTGGTGGAGCTCCGTTGGCTGAAGGCTATTATTATTACTTTTCTTTCTTTCACAAGGCATAATATTTACACCATTTCTTGTATTCTGCCTGTGTTGGTTGAATTGGACTCTTTTAAAGCAGGAAAGGAAATTCATGGCTATCCTTGTAAACATCCCGGTGGGATCATGTTGGTTGCTGAAGAACACAGCAATTACAATAATGCTTGTGGTGACATTCAAAGTCATTTCAGCAGACAAAGGCCGGTCCATAATCACATTACAAACAACTCTTACATGCGTACTAGTGATGTGATGTTGGATGTCTTCCACGTATATCCTGTCTAGTGTTTAACAAAAAACATTCTCAAACCCAAACTGCTTAATACTGGGCAATTTGGCACTTGGCCTACATCCGAAGCCGAAGCAGCTTGTGGTGACATGCAAAAACATTTCATACATCTAAGCTTTTTAACAAAAAGCCATCTCTTTGTGACTTTTTGGTATATAAACCATTTTATATGTGCTCAACATTCGCGTGCATAACAAATGAATCTCCCAGTTATCTCCAATCTTTCTGATATTATATCTGAGATGTATAAGATATAGACTAAAATCTACACAAATTGGAATATAGAGGAAAAATAATTGTTAATGGACATCATAACAAAGAACCACAATGTATATCGATCAAGTTATTGTATCAAATGGGTCTATTCAGTTCATCGGTTTCGACGAAAAAAAAAAAAAAAAGCCTAGGAACTGGATTCTTGGGCTAGATGACTAAGGAAGTTCGAGACGTAGACCAAAAGAATGGTCCCCTTTCAATTCATCAAATGCCCAAGAAATGTATGTTCATTATTATCTGAGGCTGATGAAGTTTCTGTCTCTTCACTCTCCATGCTTGTAGGGGGACTGCTTAAGTGTTCTTCTTCAGTCTCCAATTTCACCCTGCAAACGACGTAGAAGTTCTGGTGTAACAACATCCACAGTTTTTAGTAACAGCTAGTAACTGTTGAATAGTTATAAAACCAATGTCGTAAGAATGCTAGTACTACAAATGGTTTGACAAAATCATGCTTTTATCATGAGCTCTATGTCCATTTCTGCAATATTCAATCAATTATAAAGGCCTACGCTGGCTTAGTGATCATGGTGTAGCTGAGTTAAAACATGTAATCCTTGTTAATGTTTTTGGTCCAACATCAATCCAGTGGTCATTAATTGTGAAGTCCAATGAGGCCAAGATCCATTTTCATGAACTTTCAGGCATAGAATGGTCACATCCCACGCATGCATGAAGCGCAAGAAACAATAAGCAGTAATCAAAACGTACTTGATACCGTTGTAATACTCCACCTAGCCGATACTCATCCATGATCCATTTTCTATTGGCATTGAGGCCTGTCTGTGGAGTGAACACGAAAGTTCTCTTAGAACCAATGTGCTTCTGTTTAGAAAAGATGGGCTCGTCATCTTGGGCTCTCCAGGTTCCACATCCTGTACTTCTGTTTATCTTAGGCCTTCCTTCTTGTTCCTTCTCCAACTTTGCGAAAAAGTAAACAGTCTTTACTTTTGATTCTTCGAGTACATTCCTCCATATCTGATGGTCAGCATATAGATTATACTCAACCACTTCATCCGTAGGAGGTTGTCCTCCTATAACCTTGATGAAAAGATAATAAATGATTAACTCTTCATCAGTAGGCGAAAATCGAAATCCAGGGGGCAGTACCCAATCCGTTACTCTCGCCATTTTTGTCTATCACAACTTCTTTGTCAAGCCAGCATCAGAGAAACTTGGATTAAATCCTATAAGCGTTTCAAGAAAGAAAGAACATGAGGAAAACTAGTAAGGTTGCTTGGAGTCATGAATAGTTTACATGCAAAAATTGCATCAAAAACAATAACACCAACGTATAGTTTTGACATATATGTATTTCAAGTGGTGACCCTATGTTGTTTAACTAAAAGGTCTAATCCTTTTACACCCAACTCTTCTATATCTCTAATTTTTCTAATAAAATAAAAATTAAAAAAAAAAAAAAAAAAAAAAAACTAATACTCACAACAATTCCTTCATCAAGCTTCATTTTCAATATTTATGTATTAAATTTTCTCTTGAATAGTTGTTACTAAGTAATGCATAAAACAAGACCTTTATCTGCCATCCTCATAAGAACAACAATCTTTTTTATCCCTTAGGTTTTTTCACGGTCTTCCCTTTTTAAACTAATACTAAAAGGAAGCTTAAATTGATGACTCCAAGAATACATGGTAATATAAGAAAAAAAAAACTTCTAAAATATACATGAAATATATCTAGGATATACTTAAAATAAACCAATTTAACAATAAATTTTCACTCCAAATTCCTAACAAGGTTTGTGTTTGGGCTCTATTCGGAGGTTAGAATTCGTGAAACAAAGTCTTCATCCACAATTCTCATTCTCTTTTCCCAGGGGAAGCCAAAAGTTAGCCAACATTTTCAGAGTACTCTTTCCTTTCTGAGCCTCAGACGGAACAGAATCTCAGTAAATATAATAGGGCAAGGAAACAAATCATTCAGCCACTCCCTTTTATGGCAACCAGACAAACATGTAGAAACAGGGATTAACATAATCAAGAAATCTCAATCACAAAAAATCGTACCACGAGACATCCAAGAAACCCTGAATACACCACTCGATCAACTAGCAATTCCAACGAAAGAATCAACAAATAGAGAACCAAGTACAATTGACGAAAACGAAAAGAAATCAAGAATACAATGTAATGAAACAAATTTAGGAAAATCCAAATGCATCAAATGATTGATTGATTGATTGATTGATTGTTGAATACCAATTCCACATGCACATTCCACGAAAAATGAACAAGACAGATATCTTCCATGAAAACGAAATTAAAAAGGAAATGAAAAACAGAGAGAAGATAAAAATAAAAAAGACCTAACAATCCGTGTGAGAATGGCTGTGGCGGACCAATGTAAGAACCTCAAGAGAACTGTAAAATCGATGGGGCTGCACAAGAATTGTCAAGATTTTTGAAATTCCCGGGGGAACACCTGTTTGGCGTCTCGGAAGACAAAAAGTTTAGATGAAGGAAATGGGGGGGGGGGGGGGGAAGTTGTGTAGTGAAAGAGTGACTCTGGATGGCCTGTTTGGCGATTCTTATTTTGAACCCTTAACTGCCAAACGGTTGATGCAGTTGCTTTTTTTCTCAAATGCCGCGTCATTCTTTTTCTGAAATTTTCCAACTGTATGTATACCAAAAAACAAATAAATAAAAATAAAAATTTGAGCGTTTCGCTTCATGGGTCACGGGGCTCCATTTTGTTGCATGCTTCACTACTTGCAGAATCAATGAGCTTCCTCCTGGATTCCAACGAGACCTTCACAAATTCGAAGGACTTCCATATTTCTCGTGATCTTCACGCTGATTCCATCTGATTTAGTTTCCGTTGGGGCGAATCTGAGTTTTTGAACCCCAAACCCATGTTTCTTCCCCCTTTTTTCTTTCCTTCACTCGATTCTGCTCCTGCGATGGGATGGCATAAATGGATAGATTTAATACCCTTTAAAATCTCTATTTGTAAGTCACTGAATTCAAGAATATCATGTTCTTGTTCTTGTTCTTCACAAACTCTACTTTCTATTTTTCTCAACGCTTTGTTCCATTATGGCATGCCTGGGTGTAAGTAATTGTACAACAATTCCATGAACATATTGGGCAAAGCCTGCCCCTAACTCAATTAAATACTTGTTGACCTCTATTTGTTATTATTGGTTTAGTTATTCTAGTTGAATTAAGAGATTTAAAAATCAACTTATAAATAATGAGCCCAGCCACTTCTTAAGGTGATTGCAGAAAGGATGCTAGCACATTTAAGAAACATGCGTTTGTTGAAGTCAACTTTGACCTTGCACTTTGAATGAAGAGTTTCAAGCAAGTGACAACCACTATTATTATTATGATTATTGTTATTATTCATATGCCGAAGTTTAATAACAGCTATATTACATATCTGCAAGAGCAAGGACCTTCGTACTGTAATCATAAATTCCCGAAGATAAACGGGACATTGTTGCAGACAAAAGGTCTCTAGTGGCCGTTTCCAGGACTTGGGACAGACTGCAGGAGACGATCTAACTGGGCAAAGTGAGAGGAGAGCCTTTCATTGATGGTCATTCCATGAACTTCACCACCTGATGGAGAAGGAGGTTTAGGGCTCTCAAGAAGAGTTCTTGAAACGATAGGCTCCTCCACAGAAGGCACCTCTGGAAGTGATTCGCGCATAATTTTCCTGGCATCCATGGATGGCAAAGAGAAAGCAACCACAAAGAGGATTACGAGAAAAATAGACCCTAAGCGAGCCATTATGGAATTCTGAGAGCAACTGAAAAGATGTCTATGGAAGTATGCTATACTAGGGAAGGTGCTGCTCTATAGAAACTTTGTGGGATGCAACCTATTTATATACATGTTCTATTGAGAGAGAGAGAGAGAGAGAGAGAGAGAGAGAGGGAGAGCGAGAGCGAGAGCGAGAGCGAGAGAAGCGTGAGGGAAAAGCTAGTCGGCCAATTCTGAGAGTGTGTGTACATTTTCAAATGAGCGTGCAAGTAGTGTTAGGTACGAAAGAACTAAGCCGCCGGCCTTTGCTTCCTTGTAAGTTCTGACATAGTCACCACTCCATAACTCCAATTACATGGGAAAAGCCTACTGAACTAATAATCCTTTCCTTTTGTATCCGCTTGCCTAGACCATCCAAGTACTCAATTTAGGTAGAACACCATTTTCGTTTCCCATTCTGCCATTGTAAATGCATGTTGTTTTCACTTACTGGAACAAGAATCTTCCTTGTTCAACAGCTTGTAGTGGAAAGGAAACCTTGACTATTTTGTTCGTTGTATCTAAAGCACAATTCAAGCAACTGACTATTCTTCCTAGACTGAGTGCCATGTAGAGTCCTTGATGACTGTCCAATCTTAACGTTTGAAAATTTAGATGAATGGTACAAGCAAAATAGTAAAATATGGTTGTTTCACTGGCCCTCAACAACAGATGTATTAGTTTGGTTACAGTGGCATGATAATGCTTCCAGAGTCAGAAATACCTTTTACCACTTCGCTTTCTCGTTTTCTTTCCATTTTTTGGCCCACACTAAGTGCATTCTGGTGGATGTCAACCCAACCCCCCTGTTCGTTCCTTTCACTTTCTCACCTGCCAAACAGCAAAAAACCTTCAACCGATCCCTTTTTCACTTCATTCTTTTCCATCCACCCTAAATCTCGATTTTTATTACCCAACGCACAATAAGAGAAATGGACAGATTACTTCCTATAGTATATTTCATCAGAATAGTACTGCTAACTTATAGGCACTCATCATCACATATTATATAAACTTCCTCTTGTACCAACATCACATTTTCGATTGGATATCGCACATATTTTGTCAAACTGTTGATCTATTCTTTGGTTTTGACCGAAGAAGAGGAAAAAGAAAAAGAAAATAAAAAGGTTGTACAGAAAACCATATAAAGATAAGGTTGTGACATGAACATCCTAGGCGTGGGAGAATAGCATCTGTATGGCTACCAGATTTTAAGGATGGATGCGACAACTAAATAGGACAAAAGTCAAACCCTATTGAAGAGTTGACATCATAATAAGTTTATGTCATAACGTGGAGGTTAGTGCTTTTAAGCAGCAACGTTGTTGACTCCGTTATGCCTCATGAAGATACGTCCAATCGCACGAGAAGACACCAAAACCTTGGGCCCTTCTTGTTTCGGCTATATAATTTTATATGTCGATTGGTAACGCCACTCAAGCCGGCCTTCTTGTATTAAAAGGTACTTCTCTAGTAGGGATTTGTATAATTGTGAAAAGCGGCTACATAATGTATTTTTACAAAACCTATCTAACATTTTTTTTTCTCCCTTTCCTTTATCACACACATTCACATACATACCTAATGTCAAACTTTTGACCTAATAGTCAATAGCTTTTACTAATTTACCACTAAGCTAGCATGTCTTGCAACAGTGTAAGAGGTTTGGCTCTTGAAAATTGGGTTTTCTTCAACTTTTTTTTTTAAAACCAAAAAATATAAAAGATGGCGATGTTCATCTTATGCTATTGAGAAAGTTGTTGTTAATAGTATGAATTCCATCATGAGAATAATTTTCTTTTAACTTTATCAACTATAGTATTTAAAGCACCTTTAGTATCTCATTTGAAAGTCAAGTTATAAGAGACAAACTTTAAAGAACAAGACATAATTTTGATTAACATTTTTGGATTTTCTTCTGTTTTTTTAATGTAAAGTATATGTTTTCACTAATACTAGTACAAGTTGCACCTTACCGTTCAAACCATTTTCATATCTGTTATTAATATATAACTATCTCTATCTTATCTTAACTAATCACCTATATATACAATCTTAGTATCATGTGATCCCATTGTAAAATTGATATTGATATTGATATAGATCCCTTGTATACTTCATAATACCAAGTTCACTAAATTTCCAATGTATCAAATTCCAGCTTAAACGAAAAACAAGAGATATGGAATAGATGTGTAATAGTACGCTGTAATGGTAATCAAAAGGGTAAAAGACTTGATGAATATAAAACTCCACTTCAAAGCTTTTGCATGAAAACATACTTCACAATACTTTTTATAGTCTCAAAGCTCCAACGGAATTTGATGTTAATCTATTTGAAGTTCAAGGCACAAGACTCTGATATAATTATAACAAATACCTTAGCTACGTAAGCATTAGGAGCTTGCTTTTCAACCATGATCTATTTACCATGTTTAGGTTTAGTGGGCTTCCCAAAATATTGTTATTTACTAGGACATGTTTAAAGGGAGATCACTTCTTGTTTGGGTAAGCATTGGACGATTTCCTCTGAACGGTAATCTATTCAATATGTTTGAGCTTTATAGACTTCTTGAAATTTTGCTATTTGTTTAACAAGTTTTTAGAGATGTAACTAATGTTTTTAATAGTATTTCAATGTAATTCCTACTTCCTTTGATGATGATTCTTTTATTTGGTAGAAAATCTCTTATTGCACTATCCCGTCTAAAAATATCAATGAGCACGCCAATTTAAATTATTATTGTAAATAAATCAAGTTGTTCATATGTCACTTGAGCTCAACTTGTATAGACTTGAATCAACTTCAATTTGTTTGTTTATCAAAGTTTGCATGAGGGTAATCATCTATCTTCAAAGCAGATGATTTACTCAAATGTCATCTATTGTTCCTGAATGATTTCATTAGAGGAGGTCAACTACCTTATTGATCATGCAATTTTCTCAATTTTTTACTGTTGATCTAACGTTAAATTCAATTTCAACCCATCCAATCAACTTTAAATGGTCAGGAGAGATAGAGTCAGATTCTTTATATGCTTTCTTAAAAAAAATTAGAGTCATTGAATAGGGTTTTAGACTCTTTCTTTTTGTCTTTAAACCAAAATAAATTCTGATTTTTAAAGAGATTCCCATATAAAGAATGAAAAAAGAACGAAGGACGACGATATATTAGTCGCACTTTGTATAACTATTGTAACACGCATGAGAAGCTTTTATATACATTGATTTTGATTTGAACAAGGCAAAGCTGCAGGTGCAGTGAGCATGTGCGTGTGATTATCAGTTAGCTGTTTTGTAGATGTTTTCTTATCCTGTTTTACCTAGGAGAAAAAGATGTTGGCCTCTTCCTCTTGTCTGCCTGTGTTTATTCTGTGATGTATAATGAGGAGTGAAAAAGGTAGGAGGGGTGAAGAAGAAGAACCATAGCAGCCACTGGTTTTGGCTCCCTTCGTTCTTCCACTGTTTGGTTGAAAAACAGAAGAGACCACAGCGGTTGGTGGTGTCTCTCCCCCACCTCTCCGTTTTGTCTGCTTTAAAAAGAAGAAAAGGACCCAGGTCCTGGCAGCCACCACTGAATCTGTTTCTTTGCCTGATTTTTGGCCACTTGATGTCGACAGCAGCAGTTTGACTTAAAAACAGCCACCTCTTCTTCCCCTACCCCACTTCTCTTTGTCTGATGGCGGTGGCCGGCACCGCAAATAGTGGCCAATGCTGCTCCTTGTAAGCCTACAGCGGCCACTGTCGTGGATCACACTCCCATGTTACTAAGAATTAAAGCTTCTGAACATAAAATCTAGTTGTATTAGACTCTAAATCTACCTGGAGAGGAATTATTAAGAAATTCATTGGTAATTTTAATTAAATGAAAGAAAGTTCCCTCTTTCTCAAGTTGGCTTCTTGGGAAAATCGGGGCTTCCTAACAACAGATTTTTTGACCCGATTTTCACTTGGGAGTATTTGGAGCAAGCATCCTCGTCAATTTGCAGAAACTTTACTTTTCTCCCTCTGAACTTCTAATGTGCTGGCCAAAATGGATGCGAATCCCCCATTATCATCAACAGCTCTCTCCAATTCTTGCCAGCTTGAAAGTCAATACGAACCTCCAATCTTCACCAAAATGTATTTAGGTTTCCCAACAGCAGAGACGCAGTTTTTGGTCGTCACACAGACTTCAAATGCAATTTGACTTAAGGATAAGAATAGTGTAATCATGCTTTATATTATATTTGCAAATGCAAGTGGTTCAACAACAAATTATGTGTACTTCCGAAAATGCAACGAACAAAAAAGGCAGATCCTTCATTTAGTTCCGAGACTTTTTTTCCTCCCCAAACGACATTACCAACAAAATCCTTTCGTTCCTATCTACTCTAGGAGTCCCCGGGCTCCAGTCTCTCCTCCAAGGGGATTCCCAAAGATCTTTCGAGTCTCCCATGTATAAACATTGCGAACAAGTTATCAAGTTATCGTCTAAGTGAAGAAGACGAGCACAAATAAGATGATAAACAGAACCACTAAGGCCAATATCATCATAAGCTGGCCCTTCACACCAGCCTTCTTCATGACCATACCCACCTTTTTCTGCAAGGAAGATATAATTGAGATTTTCACCTCTTGCGACATATTGAATTAAAACTATCGATACATTAAATTTATCAAATTAGTCTAATTTTCATTCCCACTTTTTGCTGGACGAGAATGTAACCTCTATTCTGCTACAAGCAGAAATAAACTTAGTTTGGACTTACTGCAGCATACTCACCTGAACAAAATCGAGACGATTTGATGTACCGTCCATTTCCGTACCCAATTCGTCAATGATTTTGTCCTGAAAGACACAAAGATTAAATTCATCAACGCGGTTAAGGAAACATCTACTTTTATTTTCAAAGTTATTTTAGAATTGTGGTGGACACATTACCGAGAACATTACTAAAAAGGCGTTACCTGTGCAAGGAGCTCTTCATGTATGGTAAGCCCAACACCCCCAATTCTCTCCACACTGGCGCTAAGTTCATCTAATTCTTCATCCTGCTGCCTAGAATCACCAATTGACGAGCATACGAAGTAAATAACAGATATCAACGGGAATAAATAAGATGCTTCTCAGAAAAACAAAATTAAAAAAAAAAAAAAAATCATTAACATTGAAAACACCCCTTGAATCTATTATGTAATGGGGATCCCATTGCTTATTTTTCAAGTTCTCAAAGCATCACTGCGCCAAAAACTTATCCTGACAAAGCGAATTTTAAAACACCAATTTTAAGAAAAAGTACTAATCCTGATTCACAATAAACATCTATAGTAAAAGGTTCAAAATCATGAAAATAATAACTGAGAAGTACAGCAACACAAAACTAAATACATCATCCACAATGGAAGTTAAAACGTTACCAACAGAACCTTCTTCAAGAAGGTTTTCAGTGTAGGATAAATAAGTAACATGCCGATTTTCTACCATAGTAACTGGCCCAGTGGCTAGCATTGCCCTTGTTCACAGGAATGATTGCGGTAGTCATCACATTGAAAAAAGGTTACATGCTTATAATTTCGACTGGCATTCGTATTTTCCAAGAAATTTGATTTTGTTTCAACTGTAACTTTTACTGGTACAAACACATAGCACAACGTTCTTGACAGCCAGTTATTCCATTGAAGTAAGAAAAGAGTACAATCCTCAACGTTAGATGTCACAACCTAATTACTATAATGGATATCATTATTCAATTCAACTACAAAACTTAGTCTTATTTTATTCTTGAAACTTCACATACACCCCCAATGGATCTTGAATCCAAGACCTCACCATCCACGTCGTTGTCATTGGAGGAGGAGATTCTATTTGCCATTTTTTATTTTTTATTTTTTATTTTTATTTTCAAGTGATAAGAATCCAATTACCAGAAAATACAAGTCCAAGAATCAGAACAGAAAGGTCGGTTTACCAAAAAGTTCAAAATATTTCACAATTCCTAAGGGGACCAGAAGATTTTCTATGTATACCTACCTAGTTAAATTGTAATGTTAGATAATACTTCTGGAAATTTTGTGATTTTACAAAATAAAAACATATAATATGCAGATTCTTATTAGCTAACAAGCAAGCCAACCAACACAGACAATAAAGTTCAGCTCACAAAACCCACACATTCCAAAGGACAACAGAAATAGATATTAAACGCACAGGTAAGGAAAGAAAAAGAAAGAAATGGTAGAGCTACTTTATCAGAAGCATCTGTCTATCTGACTCTGATGCTATGAAGTCGTCATTATCTTCGGCACCATAGTGGTTAGATCTTTTTGTCTGGTGAGAATCTGGCATCCTCATTAATTCTCGGTGCATTCCACCAGCACTAGTAGTGCCAATCCCGTTCACCTGCTTCCCAGTTTCTACCGCTCTCTTTATAGCACCCACCTAGTCCAGTCATTTGGCCACCATAAACATGCAAACCACCTCATAAAGCTTGTAATGTAATACAAAATAAAAACAGAACATTCTTTCCAATTTATTGGGAAAAGCAAGTGGTAACTATAAATCAACATGCCAGAGGCTAATGATGTTAAAAACCCACACAAAATTATACTAGTTAAATCAACCTGAGTTCGAGCAGTGCTGGTCCATCTCCTTCGTTTTTCAAGTTCCACTTCATCAATGCCATACAAAGCTGGGTCTCTAGCTGCTACAGAAATTGTTTTATCCAATTCATCCACCTTCCTATCAAGAAAGCAGGCTTTCAGTAGTTGCAGAGAGTCATTTGATCAAAGTCCAAAAACTCATCTAGCACTCAGAATCTTTAATTGAAATGAATGAGCAATGTTTCAATGACAGATGAGATCGCATCAAAATAATAAGAAAATGTCTATAGCTAATACACTACAGAATCTTCTCACCGATTCATTAGTAGATATTGAATTGCATACTAAAAACCACTGGTTAATCTTTCCCAGAACATGTTATAATGGGCAGAGGTAAATGAGTTTTACATGAAGCATAGTGTTTCCAAATGTACCTGCCACTCAATGCTCTCACAGCTAGAAAGGAGTTCCTTTGTGAGACGTACTTGCTCTCCAACATCAAAAGGAATACGCTCCCATTGGTGAAAAGTAGATTGCAACTTATCAATCTAAACAGAAAGGTAATCAAATTGTCAGAACCAAAATACCTTAAGGAACTTCTAAAGCCAACATCAGCACAGTTCAAACCAAAAGATTTTCTAAAAGAAATCATGGATGTCAGGGCCGTGAGCATGCATGTAACACTAGTTTGCATGTGTTCACATGAGTGAGAGAGAGAGAGAGAGAGAGCATGCATGTAACAACAGATCCAAATAGCACATATGCAGGAAACCACGAAGTATTTTCCTCCCAAAAAGTATCCACGGTTACAACAATATCAATTAGTTTGAAACAGTTAAGGTACAAATATATCAGCCAAAAAAGCCCTGAACTAAACTTCAGCCAGCAAATAGGTAAGGACTTTCATAAATTTTAATAGTTAGCAAAATGAGCAGAAAAGATAATTGAGAGAGCTCGCTGCTCTTCAAGTTAACCAAAACTAATCAGTCTTTAATCAACCACACATAAACCTCAACTGTGCAACCAAAACATCCTAAAAATCAATACATCACCACATTGTTCAGTCTCAAAATCCTCTGATAACGAGATCCAGCAGCACCTCTGTTTCCTCTAAATTTAAGACAAGACCTAGTTCTTTATTTTTCAGACATGCTTGTGCATCCAGACAATGTCAGATTCTCTTAGTTGTAAACTACGTCAAGAGTCAACTGGTTCAGCCATGGGAGTGATTTGCTATTACTATTTGTGCTCCTTGCCAGTTTTGTAGATTTCAAGACTTATTCTCTGGGTTCCACATTCCACATCCAATTGAGCAAGAGAACAACGGTTTTAAAGGTAAATCTAACGTCAAAACAATTTTTAATATGTGATTTTATTTCCCGAGTTATGATAATCTTGAAATCAGAGGCAGAACTGTAATATTCCGCTGCTACTCCAATTAAGGGTATTTCAATAACTGAGTCAAGCCCAGAATTTTCCAGGGGCTTCAAGAGTCTTAATTTTATTTGTTTGTTTATTTTTCTCAGACTTTGATTTTATTCGGATTCATTAGATCGTTGGTATACTCTTACACTCATAAGATTAAGAATCTAAATCCTAGTAGCACAAGAAACTCTACATTATCAAAGAAACATAATGAAGATAGACTTGATATGCATTATCTAAGGCATGTGCCTTGAATGTTCTTCTTATTCATCACATACAGGTACCACATCCTCGGCCACTGCTCATAGCTCCAAATAACACAAACCTTTCACTTCCTTCCTTTACAACCCCAAATCAGATAGGTCTCTTATATCCTTTGAAACCTTAAAATCCCACTTTTCCAACCCTTCCTATTGCACAGAATCCTTTTAAACATCCTTAAAAACATAACTTTTTATTACTGTCAGAAAACACTGACAGGTCAATGCCCAAGTTTTCCACTTCTTTTATCCATCAACCAAAGCTCAATATTTTTAACCCCCTAATTCAATTTACAAACACTACCCCCTTTCCTTCACTGTCACAGACTGCAAAATCATAACTCCTCTTATCTTAAAGCTCACGACAAGCAAGGTTAGATTCTCTATAAGTTCCTCCTCTATCACAAAACATATTCTCAACATCCTACAGCCCTAATCTCAACTGCTGCTCTTTAAATCCCACACAATGTTCATCAAACTCACCTAAACCTCTTTCACAAAGCCTTACTCTCCATAACTGACCACCTTTCCTCTGTTAGAGAGCCCACAAGATCAACTCACTGAAGCTGTCCTGTGCCATCCCCTTAAAGAGGACTCCAGCTTCATCAGACAAAGTAGGCAATGAGAGAAAGGCTGCATCCTTTGGGATCTTGTTCCTTTAGTTAGCATTATGGTGAATCACTACACTACAAGCAGAAACCAAAGTGCAGTCACTGCTAAGATTCCAGTAATCTTTAATATACCAAAGTCACTGTCCTAGTTTATATGTTTTGATTTGAAGCACAGTTAGTAAACAAAAGGATAAAAATAATTTATTCTTATTACATTAGAAATGACTCTGATCCTGTTAATTTTTGAGAAAAGTGTAACAAAATAGGAAATGCATAACAACTTGCACTTTTTACAAAGTAGACATGTATTTTGCGGCTCCCCAAGTATATAAAAAGGAACATAAAAAGTGCTATGTTATATTAAGTAAACAGATAGCAATAATGACATCATAACTACACAAAACATAGAATTGCTGAGCCAGATTCCATGCATACACAAGCATGACCAATTGTTGAATATTACAAAGCTCCCAAGTTTGAACTGTTAACATAAGATGATTTATTTTGTTACTTCTGCATCCTCCTTACTAAGGTGATGTACCATCTTTTTGACCTGTTGATGAACTTTACTAACCAAAGGTACTAGCAATGCGATTTCTTCCCTAACATGCATAACCACTAAAGAAATTGAAAATTCAAAAAAAATAGATTCCAGTGCAATTTGTGATTTCTTTCATTTGAAAAGTTGCTTCCTTTATTTCCATAATCATATTGCAGATAAATGACATTTAACAGGTTGGAAGCAACATCTTAATCAATGATAGTAAACCAAAGTGGCCTCAGACACTAAATATGATGCAGGATCTTTTGGGATTCAGAAATGAAGTTTGGTTTCATAGGTTAACTGAATGAGATTTGATTTGAAAGCTGTGAAGGTTATTTAAGCATGAAAAAAGAAAGATCTTCATGGCTTTGTGAAGACTGAAATTTGGAATAAAGGTTAAATTTCCTTGAAGCAGAATATTGGAGCAAGAATCAAATGGCAGAAGAAGAAAACAGCCCCAATAAATCAGACCTAGCCTTCCGAAGCTACGAAGCCTTGGAAGTAGAAGGCCATTACACCCTCAAAGCTTTGGGAAGACTTGCTGCATTACATAAGTGTTTATGTAGGCCTTTTCAATCTTTCATTGAATAGGCATCCAAGAATCCCATTCCAGCATATCCTATAAATAACTAGATTGCCCGGACACATTTTTTTTAAAAAAAAAAAAAAAAAAGAAAACGTAATAAAGACTACTATTAGCAGATGTAGGGTGCTGATTTTGCCAATTCTTAACAAAAAAATTGTCCTGTTGAATTATACTGATATATTAGCTTGCTTCGTTTGTTGCCAGAATGGCCTCTTATTTACAAATATATGTTGTTAACTCATGAATCACAGAATTCTACCCTAAAATATTTAGACACTTCAAATTCTTATGCAATTTCCAATCAACCTATAAAGCTTTCTAATTCAATCAAACATCTCTATCCACTCAAGCACGTGGGATGCATCAACCTCCAGAAATGAGCCACATAGCAAAGACTGCACCAAAATCTTGGCTAATGAAACAAAAGCTCAGAAATGCTTCACACTTACAGAGACGAGTAGCCATAAATTGTATCATATATTCCTTGATCAAAAAGTTGAAATTGTATCACATCATTGATAATAGAAATAAATATTAATGTGATTGTAATGAAGCCACTAATGAATAAACCCATAATGGTGAAGTTGTGAATAAAACCATAATGAACTGTGAATAAACCCAAAATTGTGAATCAAGCACCCATTTATCCTCCCAATCACATTCACACAAATTCAAGTAATTCACAATATCTAGTAGATCCACCAAAACAGTAGTGGAAATAGGGGCCACAAGGAATAAATTAAAACTGCCAAACAAAAAATAATTGGTACACATATTTTGAATCCCATATGTCAACCAGACATAAAACAGCGGCACAAAAATGTCAAGAACTACACTGATTCAATCATATACGCCTAAAAAAAAACTTGAATTTGCCATCAATAGAAGTTTTCTTTACCATGAGTTGCTACAAACCATAAGTAATGTTCTAAAACACTTACAGATTCTTGAATCTCCTCTTTCACTACATAGAATGGATCTTGAGCGGAAGGCATCTGGTACTCGTAACAGTAACTAAACCTATTTACATCCAGAAACAAACTTCAATTAGCAAGATAGGATAAACTATGAGCACAATAAAAAATACAAAAAGCATGATACAAAAATGAATAATTTGGAGTAACCATCTTTAAAGATTTTATACCAAAATTTTGCAACTAGTGCTATTTATTAAGAACATACAGGCAAACAAGCTCTGAACAACATTGAGCACAAAAGAAATCAATATGTTAATGACAGGAAGGTGGAGCTCTACAAATCAAAGAGAAAGGGAACTGGAAATAGGATTTTGGGAAACTGGATTAGTTAATAAAGTTTGCTTGTCAAAAAAACCCAGAGCCTTTTGCCAGTCAAGATTGGAGACTCTTCAGCATTGTTCTGAGTTCGACCCCAAATGGAGACCAAAACTTCATGGGTCTTAGGTGCAAAGAACAAAGAGCAGGGCATTCTTGATCAAAGTAAAATACATGCTTTTCTAAATTCAATTTGCACCATTTCCAAGAGAAGACTAATATACACAAGAACAAAAAAATTTACAAAATCAAAATAGACCTAATCAGGTTCAGTGACATCCATCTGCCACAGGACATAATGTTCATTTGTCCACAATTCCAAATATTGCATAGGCTGTTTTAACTTTACGAAATTCTACTGAATGAATGTACCTCCAATAGACAGAAAAGAAGTGGCAACCATCAAACCACATGAAAAATGGACATACCCAACCATAATGCAATGATAAAGTTTAAGCAAATGGTTTTGACAAATATGCCAACAATGCAGCAAAAAAGGAGAGGGTATCACTAATCAACCACAATCTTGAATGGTTTCAATATGCATCCGGCCACTTTTAATTATTTTGGTATTTACTTAAATTACAAATGAAAAGGCAGAAGTCTTTTTCACCATCAGAAGGCTGCAACAAATGTACTTGGCTTTGTGCCTTCAACCTACTTTGTTGTGCTCAGGTTTCGGCTTAGTATGACAGAAGTAAAGCAGTCCACTTAGAGCAAACGTTTAATATAGAACCACAAGCGCTGCAGTTCTGCCCGTAGAGGCACCATTGCTGCGATCTGGAAGAGCTTAATGGATCCCAATTATTCTGTGCAACTGGGCTAGCCTTATGTTCTAACAGCTCCAGCATCTAGGCAAAACGTTCTATAGAGTTAAGCACAGTAAAGGAACTCATAATATTACTAGCAATGATTATCTCAGTAAATCAGCTAAGGCGCTGCCGACCACTGTAAGAAGCAGTCGATCCCTTTTCAGCATTGGACTCAAGGAAGAAGTTCCTAGAGAAATTCTCTAATACTCAGCTGGATAGCTGGTGGGCTAAATCTTAAAACACGACGATGTCCCATATGACTGTTGAGATCAGCGAAGAAAAATTCCACAATGTCGATTTCTAATAATTTTACAAGATGAACCATTCTAATGTTAACTCAAGCTACAAATCTAGAAAACCTGTAATCAGAAATCGGAGAGAATAGATCAACAAAAAACGAAAAATCATAATTGTAAAAAGAACGAAAAGAATTACAAAAAATGAGAACCTGACAGAGAGGGCTTGTACGACGTGATCGACGAGAGGAAGGAGGGATCGAAGAGAGAGATTAGAAAGTTTTCGGTTTGGTCTGACGCGGAGACCGGAGGACAGGGCATGGGAGGGGGACGACAGAAGCGGAGATGGGTTTGGGTTCCCGTATTAATGTTTAGCAGATTTCAACGGGCCATCGGCCCATGAGACTTAGATGTAAATAAAAAAATAAAATAAAAAACATTTTTTAAATAAATTTTGAGTTAATTTTAAATTTAAATATTACTTTTTTAAGTTTTATACATCGTTCTTTTTACTGGTGAATTTTACCAAATGACTAATGTTCTTTCTGTACTTGAGATAAGAAAGCCTATTGAATTGTCATATATAAAAAAATGTAATAATATATGAAAATAATTTTATAAAAAGATAAGACTTATATATTTAATATTTTAAGATTTTAAATTGGATATAAATTTTTTAAAAAAAAATTCTGAGCAGTATATTAGAGTCTAATTTTTCATTTAAAATCTTTACCTAAATGAAATATCATATTAAGAAATAATATACACATCACACTATTAAAAAATAATCATTAAATAATATTTAAATATAATAAAAAAATTTCTAATTCTCGAACCTACATTTAAATTGAAATATAATTTTTTTCATAGTACAAGATGACATTAAATTAAGTGAAACACACCATCCAAAAATTCCACACTCCAAATCTATAGCGTCTTAACTTAACAGCTCATTCGTCCTGTACACCTTCCATCTTAACTTAATATGGAAGGTATGTCCACAGGAACCTCAATGTCCTCTAGTTTCTGAAACGCAATCTTCAGTGGCTGTGTCATTTTACTATATTTCCGTAGAAAGCATATTCGCAGCTTCTTGGTCACCTCTTGCCTGAATAATATTAAGGATCTCTCCCCCTATTCTGCCCCTTCAACCTTAGAAAATTCAACAGAAAAAAGCTTCCCCGAATTGCAAAAATGAAGGCTCTTTTTTAATATAACCAATTGAACTGCAACGCTTGCCCTTTCTCATGACCCTCCTGTAAACCAAAACCGTGCTGATCGGAAGCATCCAGCAAAGTAGGAAACATATATGAACTCCAAACTCTTGGAAAGCAAATCCTAGCTGATTAGGAATCAGATTGCCCAGAGGCCAAGCATATCAGCTTTGGCTTCTTCCAAAGCTGAAAGCACTTGCTTTGCTATGCAGCAATCTCTTCAAACTACGGAAGCTGGTCATATCCCCAGCTTTGTGCAATAATTCAGCCGCTCCTTTGAGGAAAGGATTATACTCCTCAGAGAAAGGAACAATGCTCTCATCATGGGCGGTACTGACCAAATAATCATTAGAAAGAGGGGATTCTAGACCAGATTCACTATGTCTCTTGATAAAATTAAAGAATCCGGTGGCATATTTTTGTTGATCCCTTGGTAGACTCTCCATCCATAATTTGAATTCCATTCTGTCCATGGTAGGAGGATAGAAGTTTGCACCATGGGAAATGCAGCTTCATACTCGAGACCTTTCCATCCTGTAACTTGCCTTGTGGCCTCTGAAAGCAACTTTACTGCTGAGTCTGCAGCTGTTAAAAATGCCATAGGTCGTCAAGGCGGCAAGACCACGGACTCTTGTTGATCACATAATACACCCATTTTAACTTGTCTAGTTCCGATGCACTAGCATGCTTGCTCAGCCAACCTCTTGGAACTGGATTACTATACCAAACCTGCAGGAATAAAATTTCATCCATGATTTTTGCAGCCTTGACAAGTAAAACCAAAGCCTCCCCAACTGCATTTGCAAGCCCTGTCAACGCTGCATCAAAGTGTAACAGGAGCAAAACAACGAACTTGCTTCTCTAAAGACAAGCTACGTTTTACTGAGTTTTCTTTGTACCTTCGCTCAATAATGTCAAAACGTTGATCATATTCTCCATTTACATCCTATGGGACGTACTCAGGATCTTCTTTAGCAAGTACACATCAATAACACAACTTTCTAGGTAGCTAGTTATTCAAATTGAAGTGAAAAATAGTACAATCCTCAAAGTTAAATGTCACAAATGAATTATTGGAATTGTCAACTACAAAACCTAGTCTTATTTTAATGTTAATACTTCACACACATACCCAGTGGATCTTGAAACCAAGACCTCACCATCCACCTTGTTGTCATGGGAAGAGGAGATTCTATTTGCCCTTTATTTATTTATTTATTTATTTTCAGGTGATAAGAACCGAATTACCAGAAAATACAAGTCCAAGAATCAAAACAGAAAGGTCGGTTTACCTAAACGTTCATAATATTTCACAATTCCTAAGGGACTAAAAGATTTTCTATGTATCCTACCTTGTTAAATTATAATATTAGATAGAACTTCTGGAAATTTTGTGGTTTTAAAAGATATAAATATAGAATATGCATCTCCTTTTAGATTTAATATGAAGATTTCTTTTAGCTAACAAGGAGGCCAACTAACATAGACAATGAAGTTTAGCTCACACAACCCACACATTCCAAAGGACAGCAGAAATGGATATTAAACTACATATGTTGCATATGTCTAAGTAAGGAAGTAAAAAGAAAGAACTGGTAGAGCTACTTTATCAGAAGCAGCTGTCTATCTTACTCTGATGCTATGGAGTCGTTATTATCTTCGGTAGCATAGTGGTTAGATCTTTTTATCCGGTGAGAATCTGGCATCCTCATTAGTTCTCGGTGCATTCCACTAGCACTAGTAGTCCTTGAGTCCCATTCAATTGCTTCCCAGTTTCTACCGCTCTCCTTACAGCATCCACCTTGTCCAGTCATTTTGGCCACCATACACATGCAAACCACCTCATAAAGCTTGTAATGTAATACAGAAAGAAAACAGAATGTTCTTTCCAATATTTTGGGAAAACAGAAAGTGGTAATTATAAATCAACATGCCAAAGGCTAATGATGTTGAAGACCCACAGAACTATATCAGTTAGATCAACTTGAGTTCGAACAGTGGTGGTCGATCTCCTTCGTCTTTCAAGTTCCAATTCATCAATGCTATACAAAGCTGGGTATCTCTCTTCTACAGAAATTACTTTGCCCCAATTCATCCAATTTCCTATCAAGAAAGCAGGCTTTCACTAGTTGCAGAGAGTTATTTGATCAAAGTCCAAAAACTCATCTAGCAGGCTTCATTGTTAGTAGACTCGGTGCAGAATCTTTGATTGAAATGAATGAGCAATGTCTCAATGCCAGTTAAGATCCCATCAAAATAATAAGAAAGAGTATATAACTTCATACACTACAGAATGTTCTCACTGATTCATTAATAGATATTTCCCAGGTCGTGTTATAAGAGGTAAAGGTAAATTATTTTTACAAAGTTAAAGTTGACAAAAGAGTGACAATCTCTGAGAGGAAAATACCGCTTAACCCAAGTTTATGTAATAGAAAGCCAAGTCCAAGTAATTAAACCACAGTTTCTTTCTCCTTATGTAAACCGCCCTCCTAAATAAAGCTCGTAGGTTTGGTTGTGAGCTAACTCGGGATAAGGAACAGGAATCTACTGACTTATCAAGAATTTAATTCCCCTTCTAAAGATTTTTCTCTAGGTAAAAAGCAAGTGTCTTTCTCTCTCTTTCTCTTTCTCTACTCTGGCAAGTACCACACCTTAACATCAAGGGCTCTTTTGAATTGTGATTTCCTTTCTCGATTGAGGAGAAAGTATGAGAATGAATTGGTAGCACATTGGTGTCTCCTTTGTTGTTGACCAATCTAATTCATGCATATGGTCATCCACACCACAGTCGAGAAGTCTGCAATGTTCCTAACATTCATTTTCTACCTTCCAATGAGGTAAATGGTCTCAAACGACATAACAAACAGGAGGGAATGTCGGAACTGTTGCTGATACCAGTACAAGTGAAGAGAAGTCGACAAGATGCTGAGCCAACAAGGACAAGCTGGATAAGAAGATAAAAGAACCTTAAAACCAAAGTCCAAGGCCAAGCTCAAAATTAGCTAGAGCTCGGACTCAATTATCATCAAGTTGGTGCAAAAAAAAGCAGCCAAACATTTGCATCAAGTTTTGACATCAAAATAAAACACAGATTCGCTTGGACACCATAGACCTCAGACAATACAAAACTAAAGACATTATTCAAATTACACAAATAAAACAAAAGAATTCTACGAATCTGTTACATCATCTAACCCTTAACTCAAGCCAACTAAGCCATCAGTAAACAAAAGGCTAGAAGTACTCTGTTCAACCATTCTGAAGGAACTATCTAAAGAATCGAACTTTCTCTACCTTCCTATTCAACACATCTTTATTCACTACTTCAACCCATGTTCTTCTAACTAGTACCAAAAAGAAAGCAATACAAGAAAATAAGATCAGAACTGGAAAACCCAATAACACTCGATCATGGAGCTCTCACACATATTAGGCCTGTCCTTAATCCTAATGCAGAAATCTTCATGCCTCCTTTTTCTCTACTCAACCATGCGGTACCTCCTTGTGGACTACCACCATGGGCTGTGATCCAAACAGCCCGAAGGTATTGCTCAGCTAGACCTTTCTAAACAGGAACCTTAAACTAGTCGCCAGAATGATCGATCAATTAGATTCACTTACAGGAATAGACAGGACTTCTCGATTAAGACTCCAGGTAACTATATCTTCCATGCTCTTTTTTTTCTTTTTCTTTTTCTTTTCTTGGAAAAGACTGGAGGGGGGAAGGGGTGTGTCTTGTGGAAGAGAAACTAATAATTTAGTCAAAATCCAATACCAAATATTAAGTTACTTGTCCAATTCGGAAGAACAACTTGGTGTAACCATGTATGAGCTAAATTATAGAACTGACTAAAGGAAACAAGTCATATCAAATATCAACGTCCAATGAAGTTAGTTGTCAACATTGTGCAATGAAAATTAACCAATTGACAAAAAAAATAATGAAAAGGAGAAAAATAAGGCAAACTACTAAAAGATATAGATTGCAGACTTTATACAGGCTACAGTATCAACCTAAACGGAAAGTCTGGCACAATAGAATAGAGTTCGTTATACATTTACACAAGCTTCTTGTGGATTTTAAAATCAAAATCAAGTTCATGACCCACAACCAGGAAATAGTGTACCTTAAATTTTGCAGCAACACTTAGCTTTTGGGAATATGCTCCACCGACTTTATATGAAGGGCCAACTACCAGCTTTTCAGATTGTGCAAGCGTACTAGAAGCAAACATTTGAGGAAGGTGACAAGAGAAGGAAGACAAAAGTTGAGTGGAATCTAGATGCAGTAAGTCCCTATTCTTCTCCAGAAACCCAGTTGTATCATAGGTAACCTGAATGGAGAAACAGGATGAACTATCTTAATATCAGCAAGAAAGAAAGAAAGAAATTAACCAAAACCATTGAAGTTCTTATCTCCTTTTCAATTGGTAGTTTTTCCAGTGAATAAAATGTAAGGCCTTACACCTGACAATTGAAAACATGACAATCTAACAAACAGTATTTATGCAATGCCATTTTTGAAATGTAGCACAAATGGGGTCATATAATGATTTACACCTTATAAACTGAAGCATATTTTTTCAAATATAAGCCGTCTTCAATTTTTTTCTACAGATTGCAAGTGATATCAAACAGTATATAGTAGGATCAATAGCAATTAAAAAGTCATCAAAGTTTAATTTGAACTAACAATTAGGTTCATTAAGGAAAATCAAGTCTCTCCAGCAATCTTTGATTCTTGTCCCTCATTGCTGACTTCGTTCAACATACAACTAGTATAAACATACACATATGAATAGGTGCAAATTGGTGAGGTTCCATCAACCTTCATGTGGCACTGCCCTGCTATAACTTATCCTTCTATGTATATGAATATTTGAAACACACTATGATTCGTTGGCCAGCACCTCTCTCAAGTGTTAAAGAAAGACCACTTGCACACGTAAGACAGCTACAAGTCCTAAAAAGCACTCAACCACGTAAAGAGAAGTGACAAGAGCATCCCACGTTTCTGCGAAGAAAGTCATCCAAGCGTGCATTGCAACTGATGAAGCATGTAATGTTTTAATTGTAATCTTTGTCTAACCTGATTTGCTTCCATGTACTCGGCCAAGGCTGCTATAAAACCATGTACTCAACCAAAACATTGTGATGCAGAGAAACCCTTTATAGTATAGTTGAAGCAATGTTCTATGTAGTGTTGTAGCAGGGCCCTCGGCCTTGCAATTATGGTTTCTTAAACTACTTCTGTTGTTCTTATTTTAGTTTAATGTAAACCTTGTTTGTTGTTGTTTATGTCTATGTTAATTTGTTTATTGCCTTCAGCTGTGTTTGGTTTCTTCCTCTTATAGATTTTCTTCATCAAGAGCACGAGAAATTTGCACACTTTAGAGTAAATCAATACAAGGGCCTTCTAATATCTAGAGAAGGTAGACCACGAAGATCCAAACGGTATACATATAAGTCTGGGTAGTTGCCTAGAGTCACTTCAGACCATGAATTAGTATGAAGAGATTATTACCACCCACTTCAGAGGGTGATTACTTCTTTTCCTGAGTATGTTCATATATTCTTTTTTTTGGTTTATGTTGTTTTTATAATTTTTTACCAACTTAAAAAGAAGTATTAGATGAAAATAGGCTATGCTGTTTTATATAAGCCTATTTTTTTTTGGTTTATGTTATTAAAATAGCTTTAACGATTAGATTCTGCTAGCTTTTGAAAATAACTGAAAAATGACCTGTATTCCATGTAACTCACTAGTGTAATACACCGGTATATTATAGCTCAAATTTGTTTGCTTTTGTACTTGCATTTCTTTATACTAGTGTATTCAAAAAAAAAAAAAGGTACCTCTTGTTCTAACTTGTATAGATGACGATTTAAGTGTTGTTGCAACATATCATTGGCGTTATTCATGCAGAACTGTTCAAAGCTATTCCTCTGCATATGCAAATGGTATAACATAAACTTTGGTGTGTAAAAGAAGAGAGAGAGAGAGAGAGAGAATGAAATACAACAGGAACATAACTGCAACATACATCAAATGATTCAAAGCCGTAGATATCAAGAATGCAGATGGATCTGCCTGTACGCCGTTTGCCTAATGCAAGAGACTCGCTGATTTGCCCAACTAGCCACTGGAAGAAACAAGCATAAATTGACTTGGCTAATGCATGTCTTGTGTCCGTGGCCTGAGAGAAAAATCATAATTTTTCAATCATTAAGGGGAGAAAAGTCGCTAGAACTGATCAGAATCAAGGTCAGTCACGCATACACAAATATTTGGACATGTAAAGAAACTCCCTCTTAAGCTTCCCTAAACTTTCAGCAGTTCTAATTCAAGAATGCAGTGTCAGAAAATGATTTGAGTTTAGCTCTTGAAAACGTAGATTATAATTGTGGAACAGTCTTTTTTCTTGTCTTTTCAGTTATTCTTGAGTGTGTACCTATAAAAAAGCCAACGTTTAATCCCAGATGATATTTGAAAAAGAAGAATCGATGAAGAAATGAACTAGTCCATCCAATGAAGCATAACCTCCTTTTTAACGGAGCTATAGCTTCAAACTCCTGAAATATCAAAGTAAGAACAACTTCATATAAAAACATAAAGAAACACAGGGAAAAGATATATAAATATATATTAGAAAAATAAATTCCAAAGCATCAGAGATAAAATAAAAGTACTTAAATGACATCCATTTTGAGAAGTATTTACATGTGGGAGACAACTAGAGAAAGCCATGTTAAAATCCCCAACGTCACACCCAATTAATTTAGAAACATTATATAGACCTAAAAGTTAAAAAATTCAATCTCACATTGAGAACCTACAAGTATAAGAAATAAGAAAAATGGGGGGAAAAGTAATAAATCAGCAAGGTTAAAAATTCATAGAAGTAAGTTCTTTCTAGCAAAACTTCTATCTAAGTTGGATTTAATGAATTACTGTCGCCTATGAATTGTAAACTGGATCAACATGTTTTGATTTGTTGTACTGCTACCATTGCATTTCCCAAACCATGTTTCTTCACCATTGTTGGACTTCTTAGGTTAAAAAGTTCATACGTAACTTATCATAGTTGGGAAGATAAAGAAATTAGAAGCAGATACAAGATTAGAAATTGTCCTGATCAATCTTAGGTTTTTACATATGCATCTATGAATCAGCTTTTTGATGCAAACCACAATCTCAGAGAACCATAAAGCTAGAGCCTTAGGCGATCTGGCACATTGCAGTAGGAGAATACTGTATCCGTAGTTGTCTCATGAAACCCAAACATAGCACAAAACAAACCAAATAACTTTTCCCAAGGCCATGTCACACTCCCTTGGAGGACTTGTTTTCTTCCTTTGACCCTTTGTTCTCTATCCTCCCCTCACCTCAAGGTTCTTCAGACATTATTGGTGTCATTGTTTCTACTCAACTAGCCCTAGACAAAGCTGCAAAAATCTATCAGAGCAACTGCCATCTACAATCATATCCCTTTGAAATCTCTAACAACTCTGAATCTGATAAAAATACTAAGAAAAATGCTTTGATACTTTTGACATTATTTTGCATACTAGATGTGCTCTTTACTTATCTGGCTATTGAATTGGTAAAAAACGAGATTCAAAAAATAAAAAAGTTTGTTCAATTACAGATGCATAGACATCTCCTGGGGTAACAAACCCGATTTTCAAGAACAAGCATGTTGGCATATCCAGTTGGGAACAAATCGCAATCCTGAAGATGCTTATAAATTTAATTTCTAGAAGATTTTTAGCTTTAACATGGTTTTCATTATCAATGACAGCAAATGACAAGTTTCCTGGTCACAAGACAGCAGCAAGCATTTCAAATACACTATTTTGATCGACTTTGCTGATATGGACAACATCCAGAGCTTCCTAGAGAATGATCACAGTCATATAGCAAGTTTCACTTGCAAATCAAATCTCATACTTCTTAAAAGCCAAAAATTTTATACTTTTCAAGTTTCACTTGCAAGCAAAAATGGCACTCTACAAAAATGAATGCTTTTTTGGAATGCAAGTTAACAAGAGTGCAATGAATATTATATTTTATGAGCAAATGGTTTATGTTAGCAAAGGAAGATGGCCACATCAAAGATCGTCCATAACAAAGATCAAGTCATTGTTGAATCCAACCTGTTGCAAGAAGGGAATGATTCAACAATTAAAAACATTGTTGGAATTGGACAAGTGAAACACTCCACTCTTCCCTACTTAGCAGAAAAAAACAAACCAGAAGAATCATTTGAACTTTTCGGAACAAACACACAACTCTTGATGAAGTAGAGAAGCAATTTAACACACCGCAGGGACAATACAGAGTGCAAGAATAAGGAGTAGACTGGAAACGCAAGACAATGTTTGGCACAGACTGATTAGATTTCACTTTCTTCACCCTTAGATACATACATTCACCAGCAGACCTTAATGTAAATAAAGCAAACAGTTTTTTTAACGTTACAAACCAAATTAATAGCAGGTTAAAGCCCTACTATCACCTCTCAAGACAGGTGTCAAAGCAGTTCAGATTAACGTGCTTGTATAAACTAAGCATTCAGAAGCAAATTATTGGAACAAAAAAAGGGAAAAACAAAATGAAAAATGGGTATTTTATAAACGTTATTTACATAAGGAAGAAAAGGAGGGCAAAAAGATGTGCCTGTTGTGATATTGAATCATGGTTAATCCTTCCTCATCTTTAATAGGGAATAAACTGATACTCAGCACTAGGAAAGAAACCTGGTAACCTATAGTGTTGTGATGTTAAATAATGAAAAATCATGCCTGTTGTTAGCCTAATGTTCGCCTGTAATTCTGTCTGCCTCTATATCTGGTGAGTCATAATGCAGTCACTCAACCCGCATACCAAAAGTACCAAAACTAAACCAGTAAAGTGAACAACCATGGAAAAAGTAGCAAAAAAAGACTTAGGGTACAGAATAGGAAAGGATAAAATTTATCGCAGCGTATCATTCAAAACCAGATTTCTGGAAGCAGCCTTGTCCATGATGCTTGTGTAATAATTACTAAAGGGGAAGTTGCCATTGTGTTTCTCCAACCATTTGTCAAAAAAAGAAGATTCGAATCAACCTAAGTCAACAGAAAGTAATGTTGACATTAATAAAGCAAACTGAAGAAATGATTCAATAAATTGCTCATCTTTTGGTGAAAAGCCACCTCATCTCTCTTCTTTTGCACAAACTCTATGTTCTGCTCCACCTACGGTGCCAGACACAAGAGTATAGCTCTTCCCCACTACTTCGTGAAAGGAAAAAAACAACAGATCAACTACCGAAGAAAGTACATTATTCCAATCATTAGGTAATTGCTGAGGCTACCATAGCATGGCAGCAAGTGCATTCAGAGTGGAATCACATTAAGGAGAGCAGCTAGATAACTGGTTAAATTTCTTTGCCAATGACAGACACAAATAAAACATTTTAAATCAGAACTTGTACCTGATTAATAAAACGTTTCACGCCTGAAACTCTAAATAGAAGTAGGGTCAAGAAATTTCCTAAGGCGGATTGAAGGAACAATTGCCAACACAGGAAAAGAGTATATGGTAGCTCCATTGAACAAAGTGCATTGAAAGCAGCACAATGGCAGATAAGACACACTCTTCTTAGAAGTCTTTTTATTTTAACCAATGTTTTGGTAACTGTTCAAACACTATCACATATCAATTGCAATTGAAACACAATTGTTTCAACCGTAGATAAGTATGGAATTTAGAAACCACATGAAGAGTATTATGTTACATGAGGAAACAGTGTAAGTCAAAGCAAATTACAAAGAATTCAGGAATACCATTACGTTAGTAATATAAAATTTCCTAACCTTAACAGCAGATGAGAATTTGAAGGCCGTTCCACGTTTTCCCCTGCACTTGCTAATTTTATATTCTAAAACATCCAACACCACAGATGTTCAAATAGCCCTATTCCAATATTTTACTAGCTCTTTGGCATCACACTATTCTTTATAACAAGATCATGATTGACTATTCCTAACCAATCTTTTGAATATAAAAATTTAGTAAATGGATTCATTCTAAGAGATGTGAAAGCCCTACTATCACTTAGCAAGAATGGTGTCAAAGTAGTTCACATAAACATGCCTGTATAAACTAAGCATTCATTAGCAAGTTATTGAGACAAAAGATGGAAGAACAAAAATGAAAAATTAGTATTTATAAATGTTATTTACATAAGAAAGAAAAATGGAGCAAAGATAGGCACTAATTTTGTGCTACAATGTGTGCAACTACAACCGTAATATCATCAATCTTTCCCCCATTGTGTTTCTTCCCCGCAACAAAAGCAGCTCTTGCGAATGGGCTATAGACCTCGTCGTCCATCGAGTTGGTTAGCGCCAAGTCAAATACAATAGTCGCAGCCAAATCCTCTGGGTCTACTACACCTTTTGAAGTTTCTTGCTTCAAAAGATCCTCGATTTCTTCTGGGTATACATTGTCTAAAAGCCCATCAGTACCAAGAACTATAATGTCTCCCGGGAGAACCATAACTCTAGTCTCCGTAGCACAACTTGGCCTGTCGCTAGAACTGCTGTTTCCCAACTGGTACGGACAATTGAAGTAATGTTGCTGTATCGAGGATTGATACACAAGTGAATTGGCCCTGAAAATCAAGAATCCACTATCTCCCACATTGATTGAGTGCAAAATATTGTTCTTGAGCATCACAATACAAGCAGTGGACGATCCCTTGACCTGAGTTCTCGTAAAAGCTTCATTTAAAACCCTAGCTGGATCCACAACTGTATCTGGGAGGCGATTAACGGCAACAAAGGCATTATTCATTAATCTTCGCGCATACTCACCAGCGTCAATACCCATTGAAGCCCAACCGCCAACACCATCTGCCACGCCAATGGCCTGCTTCTCCGGACAAATAAAGTAAGCATCCTCACCGTGAGGGTTTAAGGAGTTTTTTTTGGGAAAGAAGAAGGCCCCGCAAATCATCTTTAGGTTTTCATCGGGGGCTGTTTTATCGTACCCGGGATCCATCTTGATGATCATTTGAGGACAAAAAGGAAAAACAACGGAGGAATTTAAGAACAGTGGAGTCGAGGGCTTGACAGAGGAAGAACCTTTGGAATGACCGTAACAACACTGGGGTCCAAAGAGTTCGAAGCAGTCGTCCGGAGATGAGAAGTATCCGATCGATCGCAGATAGCCTTCACGCCCAAGTTGCAACAACGGTCCTAAGACCGCAGGAATGACGGTGGAAGAACTTTTGAGAGGAGTTGTCGGGAGGATGAAAAGGATCCGATCGCAGAGGTTCCTCCACCACCAATTTACTGCACGATCATACAATCTCCGGAATGGCAGTGCAAGAACTTCTGAAAGTAGTCGTCGGGAGGATAGGTTACTTTATGCCCAAGTCGCACAGATCGCAGAAGGTTCCTACAACGGTCATGAAATCTAATGAAATCGAACAGCCTGGCCTGTGGGGTCTTATAACGCTAATGAAATCGAACAGCCTGGCCTGTGGGGTCTTATATCTGACCGCCTTACCCTTTTTGCCCTTTTTGCCCTTTTTGCCCTTTTTGCCCTTTTTGCCCTTTTTTTTTTTGGGGGGGGGGGGGGGGGACCGGATTAGCTTCGCCGCTAAGTTCGAATTTATTTTTAATTTTATCTTTTTGAAATAGAAAATAAAATACCAGTTTTCCCATATTCTACCTTTTAACGCGCCTAAGAAGTTGTGTTTTCAGGAATTTTTTGCTGCTCGTAACAAAATGTAAATTTAAGAGAGAAGAAAATATTTATCAAGTGACATAATTCTTTTTTAGGAAAAAAAAAAAACAATTTCCACTTTTTTGTTTTATAATTATTTTCGGATTATCTTATTTTGTGTTATTATTTGAAATTCATTTGGAACTTTGGGTGAAGGACTTTCAAGACTAACCAATGAATGTTAGCAACTCATTCATTACAAAAACTGTTTAAAAAATTAAGATTAAAATTTAAAAAAAAAAAATTGATAATGAGCCATTCATGACCCAAATCATGTACATAATTTATTTCCTTCATAAATTTTACAAATTATAGCATAAATTTCAGTTGCATACTTGTCCATGCTTATAGACTTCTCAAATCTATTCCACAAAGTTGGAAGGATGAGGATCATTATTGAGATTTGTTATTTCTCCTTCCTTGGGATCCCACTTGATTGGCCAAAGCAAGAATTAGTTCACAAGTTTGGCCAATGTCATCTAAGCATCTTCATGTAGCAATGTACCCTCACTTAATAACACCTAAACGCAATAAGGGAACAGGACCAAAAGCAAATAACTTAGGTTTTTGTTCAATTCAATATGGTTTGGTTAAACTCTATAAACACACAGTATGCTTCCCTACAATCAAGCAATTGATTCAAATAAAACAACTTCAGAATATGGAACTTCTCAAACGTGACTATAATCAAAACAAGGCAGTCATATGAGGGAGAAAAACACCAAATTCAATCTATAAGAGCCGAAAGTCTTGAAAAACAATAACATTTATCTCATCCATTTCAATGTGAATCTGTGTCTTGTCAATAACCACCTTACAAGTCACTACTTTCTCATCACCAACAAGAATGATGATACACTTCTCGTTCTCCTAAAGACCCTCCCTTCGTGCTACATTTAGCAAACAGGACTTTGGGACTACCACCCTGCTTTTGTTGCTTGTCAATCTTTTCCTCATCTTTTGCCATCAATATAAGTTTATGTTAACGACCCAAAAGCTGGGAAACATGTCTCACATTCCCTGCAGTAAGGGCATGCCATGCCTAACACGAGTAGATGAGACTTGTCCTCTCTCTTTTGAATCAATAGCCTAGCCTTCATGCTTCTGGCATATTGGTTCTTGTCCCCATAACAGACTTTATCATACAAGCCTCCATAACATACTTCTCACACGGCCTCAACAGCTCCGCTGCATCACCAGCAGCTCTATATCCAAATTGGTAATTTTCACCTGCCAAAATTCCCAATCAGGACATCTAACATCTAATTTAGTCGCCAAGAGAATTTCAACCAAATTCTTAAAGGTATTGCCTGCGGCAACTCCCCGCACTCCAAGCTATTTCGACGGCTTCTCAACAAATTGTGTGGGGTGAGATGGCCAACGCTGGAAAATTGTCAATTTGAAACTCCACCGGAGCCATGTCACAACAGTATGGAGCCCATTATGGCAAGACAACATATAGGAGACGTTTTTCAAAAGAATAACCATTTGGTTGATCAAAATATCATATTCACCAACCCAATTCACTGTCCATACCATCCTCAAAAACACACCACAGTATGGGCGTGGTCAACATAATCATACTAATTCAACTGTCCAATTTTGCAGACAAGGCTCTTAACCCAATAGCTGATGCATCATTAGGAACTGAGACATTGTGAACTACTTTTAAAATCCCAAAAGTAACTCAAATTTTAATGGTGCAGAAAACATATTAACTTCTTTCTTTTGGTTATACTGTAGTTTTCTAATGCTGAGTGCTTCATTATCAGAGCCTTTTCATGTCAATGAAACAACAACGCCTGAAGTAGCACAAACAGATCACAAAATGTATTTGAAGCCCTACATGCCCACATAATCTGTTCTTCTATGGGTACTAGCTCAAAAAATCTAGATTTTAGGACGTGTATTCCATAAGGCATTTGATTCTGCAAAGGATAGCTCTAAGGAGTAGATAAATCTTTTGGCACATGAACTAAAAAAAAAGAAGAAAAACAAGTATTCAGTTCTTCTTTCAAATACTTAGCTTTATTTTTTTCAATTATTTTTATTTAATGTCCGCAATTTGCATTAGCTTTATTTGTAACTAGCAAATTGGTGCATTGAATCTATTCTGGCCCATGACAAATTTGACCCAGTCATGAAGTCGTCAAATTGAACCCATTAGATGGTTTTATGCAAGTTTGTATGAAGCACCCCAACAAGAGCACAAGTTAAAACTCAAAACTCTTTACCCGAATCTATAACAACTAATGCATCATGTGTACGCTCCCACTTCTTCCTAGCAATACGTCTTTTCATCCGCTTTTATAGTATAACAGCAGCTCTATGTCTTTGCAGTGTGACTACATCTTAGTTCCCTGTTTTGTCTCCCCGAACAACTGCATCAATAGATGTAGCAATAGTAGCTCTTGCCAGCTCTTTTGAATATGTAAAATTGCGATTATATGTAATTATAACGCGGTGTGACATCAAATTGAGTGATGCAAGCCAATGATGAGTCAAACCAAACAAAACAAAACAAAACAAAACAAAACACCACACACTATATTTATGGCATCATCAAAGAGTCGACAACCACAGAGGAATTTAAAAGCTCGCCCATCTTGTACACCTTTAAAATCACCATCCTCCACACATCTTCATCAATCAGATTTGCTTTCCCCAGACTACTTAAAACAGCCCCTAATAACTCCAAATTATCTTGGTGACATAGCCCGTCAACAAGTTCATTGACACCTACCCGACGAGGAGCAAAACCCTTGAAGATCATCTCATCTAGAATAAATGCTGCTGCTTCAAACTGCTTCCAACCAATAAGCCCATCAAGGAGTGTCCGGTATGACACCACGTCAGGAGGACACCCACGCCTTGGCAAATCTTCAAACAGATCTCTCGCTTCACTCCATTTCCCTTCCTTACACAATCCACCAATTATTACATTGTAACTAACAACGTCAGGTTTACACCCCTTCTCCACCATCTCATCCAAAACTCTAAACGCCGCTTCCGAGTCATTCTCATTGCAAAACCCATGAATAATAGCATTGTAAGTCACTGTGTCAGGCTTGCACCCAATCTCTTTCATTTCCTCCAAAACCCCGAACGCCTCTTCTTTCCTCCCACCCTTGAAAAGCGCACTAATTAGTGTAGAATACGCTGCAGAATCCATTTTCAACGCATTTCTCGCCATCTCCTCCTTAAGCCTAAAAGCTGAATTCACTTCTCCAATTCCACAGAGACCTCTAACCAATGATGCATACATATACGCATTAGGCTCGATACCGTAAACGCTCACCATTTCCTCTTTCAACTTAAAGGCTTCTTTCAACCTAGAATTTAAGCAGAGATGATGAATCAAGGTCCCGAACGTCACCACATTTGGAGAAGCACCCCTTGTTTGCATTTCCTCAAACACGCTTCTTGCGTCGTCCAAATTCCCACTCTTACAACAAAAATTGATTAATATATTATACGTACATGCATCTGGGGTTCCATATCTGTCAATAGCCAGAAAAAGTTCCCTCATTTTCTCAAACTCTCCACATTTGAAAAGCGCATCCAACAGCGAATTCGCTGATTTCACGGTCCGCTCGCAACGGAAACTGGGCATTCGATCAAATGTCTGTATGGCACGGTCGGGTTGTTTGGCGCGGCCGTAGAATGAGATAACATTGCAGAAGATAATTTCCCCCGGAACGAAGCGTTTTTCCTGCTTTAGTTGGTTGAGGATTTGCTCCATTTCGCCGAACATCTTGGCGCGGCCGAGCTTGGTGATGATAAGGTCATAGGATAAAAGGGAGTAGCGGAAGGGCTTTTTCGGGGTAGTGTCAGGGTTAGGATCACGGAAGAGTTGGAGAGCACTGGTGGGATCCTTTTGGAGGCGGAGCAGGGACGAGAGCCTGAAGGGAGAGATGGGTTTTGGAGGTTTCATTTCTCTGGTATTATGGTTGACAGTTGAGAAAGGGAGACAAAGACAGAGACAGAGGGTCCTGTGTGAGAGTCGATCGGGTCTGCAAATATCAATGATGGTGACAGAGTTTCAGACAAGGATTCTACTAGTCTTTGTTGGTTCATTTATGTTTGAAAGTAATAATAGTGATTGGTCTATTATGTCTACGATTCAATCTGTTTGAATTAATGCTTTTGATGCTCAAACTCCACCTATTCAAGTGTCTTATTTGCTTTGTTAATAAATAAATAACTTGCTCTAGCTTACGTTATTAGTAATTTTAGTTCCTAATATTCAACATCAAATTCTTAGTCAAGCAACATCTATTCGTGTCATGTAATATTAAAAAAGAAATTTATTCTCTAAATCAAATTTTGACCGACAATTCCACTAGTCATGTGTTCTAGTTCCCTTTTCTTCCCCAGCACCACCAAATTCAACCCCCTTTTTCTTATCTTGTTCTTATTATACCTTAGGACACAAGTGTAAGAAATGACAAGAGAGGTGACGAAAGGAGGGAACGTGTATTGTGGGCTATTTGCAATTTCTTGTCTCACAATTTTGAAGCCATATGTTTCTCGAGAGTCATTTTACCATAAAAGTTCTCGAAAAGTGATTTTGTTGAATAAAGAATATAGAATCAAATTTCTATCTTCTTTGAAAAAAGACTACTTAGATTGCAGATGAACAAAAACACTATGGAAATCATATCATATTGATTCATATATTCTGTAGAATCAAACAAAACTTTCACAAAGTTCTAACGACAATAAGCAAAACAAACTTGATTGTTGCATCAATGAAGTAATGCTAATAAAAACAAACAATTAAAAATTACAATGAGAAAAATAAAAACAATAAATAATACAAAGAAAGAGATGGTTATAACAACAAATTTGAGGTGAAGATAAAAAAATGACACACTTTAATCCGCTTGTAATTAGGTAGGCCCTTATGTATTTTCTGTTCAAACTTTGTGTAGGCACAGACATACATACAAGTCATATAGTGAGTGGTACAGGACCGGGGATATACGGCGGGCCAAAGAGTCACTTTGTCTATCAGATCATGCCAACAATAAGAAACGAAGCAACGATATAATTTGATCATAGAGGACATGCACAACCAGATGAGATTCGCCCGAAGAAAAGAAATATTAACGCCAAATGAATGAAAACTCCGATACAAAGCCGTTTCCACCGGCTAGAAGGTTATCAAAGCGAATGTAACTAAGGTCTACCTTCAAAATTATCATAATATTCAGTTAAACAACCCAACAGGTTTTCAAACAGCAGTGCACCAACAAAGACTTAAAACTCTCAATTATCGTCTAAATCGGAGAAAATTTTAGCATAACCACCCGACGAAGTTGGAAGCCTTCTTACTTATCTACACATGCATACAAGAATCAGCTCGGGCGCATGAACACCTCTCCTTCAGGCATGGTTCACCCTCCGTAAGGGTTTCCACCAGGTCCAAAGTTCCTGTTCGGAGGGTAGCTGCTCTGGTAGTCAGCATTTGGCATGTTATTGTTAGACCATGCTGGATTTGGTAGCCCTCCTCCCATGTTGTTTGGTGGATATCCTCGCATGTTTGGATGTGGCAGCTCCCCTCCTGCACTGTTTGGTGGAGGCGGCGGCGGTGGCATTCCTCCCATGCTGTTTGGCGGTGGTGGTGGTGGTGGTGGCAGCGGCATTCCCCCCATGCTGTTTGGCGGTGGTGGCATTCCGCTGTAGTTAGATTGCATGTAGTTGTTGGGAGGCATGTTGTTTGGTGGCATTGCATTGTAGTTCTGGCCACCACCGAAGTTGCCAGGCGGGGTTCCACCCACATTGTTGTTTGGGGGTGGTCCAGACATGTTGTGAGGTCCTCCAGCCATATTGGGCCCAGGATTCTGCATAGTCTGATTAGGCGGCCCTCCCATATTAGGCCCGGTATTCTGCATGGGTTGATTAGGCATTGGGGGCCTATTCTGGAAATCCCGGTTCTGCATGTTTTCCCTTCTCCTCTCAAAATTTCTTGACCTATCAAAATTACGAGGTCTGTCATTGCGCCTATTTCTCTCATTTGCTCGAGCATTGTTTCTTATCCATTCCTCATGGTACTTGGGATCATAAGGAACTGCTTGCCCATTAATGAAAGGTTCACCTGCAAAAACCCAAGGAGAGATCAGAAGGAGAAAACCAGTTACATTTGAGAAAGAAAACGTTGCAGTTTTCTTTCCAATTGTTCTTAGTTGCCAAACACCAGGAATCCAACCATCCCAATTACAAACCCCCCATACACTGATCAACTGACTTAAACTGGAGTTGCAAAACAAAGAGAAAACATAAAACTGAAAATAATTATAGGTCGATTCCTTAAAATTACATTAAAAAAAAAAATTATTCCTCTTGAAATATTAAGCTATAGGAAACCACAACTTCCATTTAGTAACTTCCAAATGCTATGTGACAAAGTATCACTCTTACCTCCATAATCTTTGTTCTTAACATCCAAATACGAATCAGGAAGAACCCACCTAACTCCGGGCAACTCTGTGAACATTAGGAAACAAGAACGGAAATCCATGAATATTTCCACCAACCAAACACAGACTAATATAATGCTTATAAAACAGCAAAAGCAGAACAGTCGAAAAGATGAAGAACCTTTGATCTTGTATGACAGTTCTTCAGAGACGAGAGCCCCAAACGCAAAGTAGCATCTAGTGGAAACAGAGTATATCTTCATCCTTGCTTCTTCTTCACTGTGAGACACATATACAACATGACAGAGAACTTACAAGAATTAGATATACGTGAGCGCAGGTGAGATTGCTAAATATTAGCTACAATGCAAGTTTCTTACATTGTTAAATATGAACTACAATTTTTTTCTTTGAAGTGAAATACATACTTCTTGATTTTAAGAAAAATAAATAAGCTTTTCTTACATAGCACTGCTCATCCTATAAAGGAAAAGGCAGTATGCAGAAAATCAACTCTATTAATGCACAAACCAAGTCTGTCTATTTCGCTTCCTTTACTCTATAAGTAGTACGCCCAATCAAAATGTACTAGATGAGTACTAAATTAGCAACTTCTCCAAACTCAGAACAGGCAAAAAGCCCATATACCCTTTTTCCCCTTCCAAGTTGTCTTCCCGACAGCTAAAAACAGACATTTATACAAATACATCGAGAATTTAAACAAAACGATGTATGCAAGTTTAAAGAACCAATAACCCATGTATCCTCTACATCCCCGTACTCATTTCCTTTCATTTTATCAGTTAGCAAGCAAAGAAAAAATGAAATGAAAAAGTGAAAGATAGAGAAGCTCATCACCTTCCAACAACCTTGGCCAGGGTTTTGATGTAGCTTTCTATGATCTCGTCCCTAGTGGGGTCCCCCTCAGGCTTCTCCATCACGATGAGCCAGTGCTCAAAATCGCAACCGTCAAGCAAGATGGTCTCCTTGGGCGGTCGGTTCGACCAGTTGGGGTTCGGATCATTGAGCGAGGACGACGTCGCGCGCGTGGCAAACCCTCTCAGGGGTGCCGCCGCAGAGACCCGACGGAGGGCGATGCCAGCGGCAGCAAGGGGGCGGAGAAGAGAGAGGGAAGAAAGGGCTGAGCGAGAGGCGGCCGCAGCGGTGTTGGAGGTGGTGAAAGAGTGGGAAAAGGAGGAGGCCAGGGTTAGAGCTTTGGGAATAGAACGAGAGAAAGAGTGGATCGCCATGGCTTCCCCACAGGGCGAGAGTGAGAAAGCGAGGGAGGAAAAACCCTAGAAAGAAGGATGTGAGCGGTTAAGGGTTTATCGGGTTATATTGGGAGAGGAGATTTTGACATTTGGGAATATGCCCCTGCTGTTTGCGGAAATAACATAAATATCTTCTTCCCCACTTTTACTTATTGATATGGTATTATCATAATCAGATGTAAAATATCCATTTATCAAGGATGCAAAAATAATAGAATAAATCTAATGAACAAAGAGAAAATTAAAAACCGATGGACACGTAGTCTAAGGAGGACTGACTTAACTATATTTTGGGTGGACCATTATTTCTTAATTTAAGCCGCATTATTCTATAATTTGAGCTTTCAAATAAAAATTAAATAATAATACTATTTATGATGCATAAATACAACTATATGTTGAAATGTCATAACTATCCTTGTGGGCATAATATAATAATCGAGAAAACTCATACGCGAAAGTTGCACGTTACTATCTTGTCAACAAAAAAGGTAATGTTGTTGTATACCTAATGCTTTGTAAACAACTCTACCTGCTGATCCTTAACAGCTAAATATAAGAAGTTTGAATGATTCCGTGTGCAATCAAATGTTTGATAATGGGCCGCAATGAAAGAATAACAATTACTCAAGACACAAGGAGCTCAAACATAGGCAAGGTGTTTGTTAAAATGCCTAAAAAATAATAATAGGAACAACCACTAACAGAAATGAAGTGTTACGATTCTAAAGGTAATTGAGTTTGTCATGCCAACAAACTTAGGCCTTTTTGTTTAATATTTAGGTTCATTACATTTGATATCAGAACCAAATCCCACATCTTGAATTCAAATCCTAGTGAGTACACTTGACTGTGTCTAGCTCCAAGTGCCATTGTCTCGTGGAGGATCTAACTTTTTACTTCTTTGTCTATTTTCTTTCCTTTTTCACTTGTTTATTATTATTATTATTTTTTATATCCACTCTAGCTATTTTTTGTTTTAAAAAAATTATCTTTAAATCCTTTTAATAATGGTTTCGAAAAGGATTAAACTATATATGCATCCAAAGCTATTACTTCCAACGACGTCGTGATGTGAAAGCAATTTGGTGCATTTTAAGGTCTTTTTTATTTTTATTTTAAGTAGTGCATCCTAGAAGGTCATCTTCTGTCCACATCCAACTGTCATCCAGAATGTGTAAAAAAATAAAATAATGAAATAAAAAAACGTTGGAGCACATTAAAAAATTATTACACGTCTTAAAAAACCAACCTTAGATAGTTGCCCTCGTAAGCTCGGGTTAATTGCCAAGGTCCACCTGGGTTGTGCTCGTTGCAACTGCTTGTAGTTCCAAAATATTGACCCACTGCAATTTGATGAAACCATCACGTAACCTTCGGCCGAAGCTACCGGGAGCAGATCAACTTCTTCAGGTAGGACCTCTGGAGTTTCAAACAAGACAACCAACGTTGTTATTCCAGCTTCATCTAGCCTCAATGGAATTTTACGTACTATCTAGAGGGTAATGATGTCAGATGCTTGTTCATCTCCAGTGGCCGTCGGCAGCCATTTACGACAAAGTCGTATATTGTCGGGTCCTCAGTACATTTGGAGCCGGACATTAAAGCAGTGTACGCTGGTCAGATAAGCAGTTTCCAACCTACTTAAAAGTGCTGAGGTGTGAGTTAGAGTTGGGAAGATAGGGAAGCAACCAACACCAACCCTGCTCAGTCAAGATTAGGTTCAACTGGCAAAGCTTCCCTCTTTTCCTGCTTTCGCTTTCTTCAAGCACACTCCGGCTTTCCAAACCCCATCACAAGTTCCATTTCGGGAGGAAACTGAAGTCAATACCATGCGCAGAGCTGGCTTTCCCCATGCATGCCAAACGTCTATATTGGCGTCTCAAGCTTTCCATAACGCCAAGTTTGATGAGTTAGCTCATCCTCTTGTCTTCTATACATAGACCATCCAAAGTTTCTCATTTCTGTTCTCTCTCTTTCTCTGTACCTCTCAATGGAATTGCCTGTGAAGGGGCCTGTTTCCCGTGGCCGGAGAGTCCCATACAGAATAGAAACCAGAAATTTATACTACAGGTTATGTGGGCGGTTTGATGAACTGAGTTGGGTATATTGTTGTCGATCTCCAAAGAGAGTTCCGAGGTTCATTTTGAAGCATGTTAACTGTGAAGCCAGGCCTGGGGAGATCACGGCAATTGCTGGTCCTAGTGGAGCTGGGAAATCCACCCTGCTAGAGATTCTAGCTGGAAAGATATCATCACCAAGGAGAGTGTCCGGTCAGGTACTGGTGAATGGTTGGCCCATGAACGCTGCCCATTTTAGGAGCATATCAGGATATGTCTCCCAAGATGATGCTTTGTTTCCTCTACTGACCGTTGAGGAAACGCTCATGTACAGTGCTCTGCTGAGGCTAAGGTGTGGGAGAAAAGAGGCTGCCGTTAGAGTAAAAGATGTAATGAAGGAGCTTGGATTGGAGCACGTTGCAAGCTCGACGATCAGTGGAGGATCCAATGGTGGCATTTCAGGTGGGGAAAGACGTAGAGTTTCGATTGGAGTTGATTTGGTTCATGACCCTGCTGTTCTTTTGATCGATGAACCAACTTCTGGGTTGGATTCGGCCTCAGCCCTTCACGTTGTGACGTTGCTGAGATCAATGGCAGTAAATCAAGGTAAGACAATTGTTTTAACCATTCACCAACCTGGTTCTCGAATCCTCGAACTATTTGATCGCATCACTTTGCTTTCAAATGGATTTGTCATGCATAATGGATCATTGGGCCTTCTGGAAGAGAGGCTTAGGTTGGCTGGCCATGGCATTCCGCTTCACGTTAATGTGCTTGAATTCGCCATTGATGTCATAGAAAGCTTGGTCATTGAAACTTGTGAAACCCTCAGCGATAAATGCATAGTTGCGGGAAAAGATTGCGGAAAAAACAACGGGGAAGATTACAGAACGAGGAACTCCAACAATGGAAAGGAAAAACTCCTCTTGTTTCGAAGTTCTAGAATTGAGGAGATTTTAATACTAGGACAAAGATTTTGCAGCAACATATTCAGAACGAAGCAACTCTTTGCCACGCGAGTCATTCAAGCCTTGGTAGCCGGATTTGTTCTGGGAACCATATTCCTGAATGTAGGCAATAAGCAAGGCCAACTTGCCTTACAAACTCGAGTTGGGTTTTTTGCTTTCAGCCTCACTTTCTTGCTATCTTCCACAACCGAAGGCCTACCAATTTTCTTGCAGGAGAGAAGAATTTTGATGAATGAGACCTCAAGACGAGCTTACCGAGTGTCTTCGTATGTTGTGGCAAATGCCCTCGTCTTCATTCCTTTCCTTCTGATGGTTGGTCTTCTCTATACAACCCCAGTTTATTGGCTAGTTGGTTTAAGGAAGCAAATCGACGGATTTCTTTACTTCTCTCTGGTGGTTTGGATGGTTCTATTGATGTCCAGTTCTTTTGTAGCATGTTTCAGTGCTCTTGTGCCAAACTTCATCATGGGTACATCAGTGATTTCTGGATTGATGGGCTCTTTCTTTCTCTTTTCTGGGTATTTCATATCAAAGGAAAACATACCCAATTACTGGATCTTCATGCATTACTTGAGCTTGTTCAAGTACCCGTTTGAGTGCTTTATGATAAACGAGTTTGGAGGAGAGCAAGGGACGACCAGGTGCTTGAATTTTGAGGAAGGACAATGCAATTTGACTGCGAATATGTTCCTGAGACAGCAGGGTCTGAAAGAGTCACAGAAGTGGAGCAATTTACCCATAATGTTGGGTTTCATCATTGCGTATAGAGTGCTTTGTTTTTTCATTTTATGGTACAGATGTTATAAAACCAGAAGGTAGACAACAAGCTTGAAAGTCTCAGCCCTTTTCTTTTATTTTTTTTTTCTCTCTATTCTTTTACTCATTTTTTGTTCAGGCAATTAGAATAATGTATCATCTGTATACACATAAATGATTATCAGTTGTACAAAGCATTATGCCTAACACAGGCGCTTCAATCCAAGTAAAATAATTGGGAAGTTTTTTTACCCCAGAGTGCTAAAGTTGTGTAACAAACATAAGAAAATACTTATTAATAGATGTTATCTGAGACCTCTCGGTCCCCCAGGTTCAACACCAGGCGTATACATGAATGTGGTTATAAAAAAAAAAAAAAAAAAACTAAGCAATAGGACTAAAGCAGACACAATACTAGTAACTAGTCAGGGAAATCTTTGATTTGGATCATAAAGGCCCCCTAAAAAAAAAGGAAAAAATATGACTGGTTGCTCAAACTTCCCACAAGAAATCACTAGCATTGCCTTGGCAAATCCATTTGATTGCAAAAATAAGCCTCTCGTTGTGGACCAAAAACATTTACAAATTCAAACGAATTCAAAAAAAGGGGGCGGGGGGAAGGGGGGGTGTTTGTGGTTTTGGGGAGGAACTGAATCTAATTGATTACAAAAGAATTACACCATTGGGAGTTCCATATAAAAGAACTTGGGGTGTTGGGCACTCTTAAAGCACTTACATGCTTTCACAACAAGCTTTACATGATTTTTGCTCAAAAGAGATCGAGGGAAGAACCCTGATAAATTGTTTCCAAGCTAATTAATTGGTCCGGTCGTATATTGAATTGAAGGTCATGGTAGCAATTGAGGTGGTCGTGCTTCTTGATGATGAAGATGATCTAGACAGCTTTCCTAACCCTGTAGATGCCGTGGAAGATGTATTCTTCATTCCAGCCTTACGGTTGCCTCTCCCATAGTCTGTTTTCATGAACTCTGAAAGCAGGCCTGGTTTTGATATCTCCTTCTCATTTACATGTATTTCACCCAGTAGCATACCAACAACAGTGGACATGGATGGTCGGAGCTTCAGCGTGTTTTGGGTGCAAAGAAGACTAATCTTTAGATATCTGCCAGCCTCCTCAACATCGTAATCGCCATTCAATGATGGGTCTACCAAACTCAGCAGCTCTCCCTTCTCGTGCAATTCCCACGCCTGCAAGATAGGTGTCTCTCTTTGGTAAGTAGTAAAATTTCTAGTTTTACCCGAGAACCAAGATGAATAAATGACTCGATTTTTATTAAAGCCATCACAATTCAATATGCCCTTTGATTTGACTGAAGAGAATTGGTATGCAATTTGTGGTGGCGATGTCTGTGAAAACCTTGAGACTCCTAGTAAAAAGGCACAATCTTCTTTCAGGAAACTAGAGTTGCAACGTCTTTAGTTTACAAACATAATTCAATGGTATAAATTTGCAATCAATGAATTCAAACCATGCACCACCTTAAGAGCTCCAGAAGATAGTAGGAGCAATATTATCTGCACAGATATTTCCTTTTAGACATTCCATATTATATGCGTGATTATGTTTTGTTTCATTAACCATAACAGTGCTTAGACTAGGACTTGGAAGATATCAAAACCAGTTACGTCATGAGTGAGTTACCTTCCTCACTTAGAAACCAAATTTTCCCTCATGATTCATTCTCTTAATCATGAACAATGAGTCTACACTTGGTGATGATGCCCCATTTCCAGCGTAACTGTCAGCAACTAAAAGACCAACATACTCAATTGGATGGTTGAAGAAAGTGAAAATATAACTACCTGAATAGAGGTAAGATGAATTGAGGAAATACTGACTAACAAAGGCTGACCTAGGCCTGATGAGGGTAAATCTGTTCAATTAAAGTAAAATATACCAGAGACACTGGTCTGACAAGTTTATATTTCATCCTTTTCATGCAGTAAATGAAAAATATATAAGCCCCATATCCGACATGGTTTCATTCTCCAGTAAGCGCTAGGGTTTAAGGAACCTTGCATTAGAGGGTCTGGTCATGCGGTCCTGATCCAGCCAAACAGCTAAGCCATATTTCCTTCTACTTGGCTCGAATTGCTTATTTTGCTTTTTGAATAAGAACATTAATTGAGAACTATATAGTTATATGGATGACTAACCCCAGAGATAAGGATCACCTGACCACAGCAGTAGGTTTCAAGAGAAAGAGTGAAAAAATCTAACTCCAAAGCACAAAGGATGTTTAGCAATTAAATGGAAGATTTAGCTTTCCACCAAGCTGATGGTAAAGATTCTAGATCTTAAGAATGAAAACCCAGTCCATCAAAAAGAAGATTGAAGATTTATTAACCAAAGAAGATATTGCAACGTTATTTTTCATTACATTCGCTAAACTAGAAATAACAGCCTAAAGAGAGTAGAGAGAATGATGAACTGCAAAAATAGCACCGCGTGCTTTCTGCTTAAAGGGCACACGAAGAAGCTAGATTAAGTAACAAAAGACCACTGGAAGAGTCACAAACGCAGGTCTTACAGAAAGTTGGAAACTAGCAACTTTAGTTTTGAAAAAGCTCTGAAGGTACATGAAGGAATATGGAGCGGTTTTCAACCCTTTTGGACTATAATGAAAAGCTTATATAGCACCAAAATCTAGGACTCCTATACCTAAGGTGAGACAACTAATACCTAAACCAGAAGTGCTTAAGACACCTCAGAGCAAATCATATAGCAAGTTCATTCTTAATAAATCTACAGCTAAGAGTGATTGGGTCACTCCTATTATGGGTGTCACGTGAAAACTTCATTGATAAGCAACTATTCTATTATTCTAATCATACAGAAGACCATTTTTTCATAAAAACAAAAATAATTCACAATTTAAGGTTATCAATTTATCGGTTAAGACATCTTTGTATTGAAAAACAATATTTACAAAAATAATTATGTTAAGTCCTTACCCTTTCAAGAAGATATTGCTCTTCATCAGGTAACCGCTTGTTTGTGTTGTTCCTCCCACAAACAATTTCTAGGAGCAGAACACCAAAACTATAAACATCTGCTTTCCTTGTCACTTGGCCTCGGATTGCATATTCAGGTGCTAGATAACCTCTACACAAACCCAACAATGACAAGTGAACATATAAAATTAATCTAAAGAAAAACAATGAACATCAGGAAAAATGAAAGAGAAGCTCAAAAAGAAAAACAGAAGTAGACAGATTGAAAGGAAGTAAAAGTTTACGGGGTATGCTAGTAAAGTCAATAATATCTTACAGGAAAGTTTTGGCAAGGCAATCTAACTTTCAGTTAGGGCCTATTTTTGGCTTGAACTTTGAGAGTGTTTCTTTGAGAATGGTTTTGATATCTTGAATGACCAATTAGGAAAATCAATTGGGAAATTATGCTAAAGAAAAAAAAAAAAAGGAAGAATTGGTATTTGGCTCTAAAAGGGATGTGTCACATCATAGACAGAAACAATTAAGATTCTATATATAAAATGATGAACCCGCATATTCTAGAGGTTGTGTGGTCTGTTGACTGGAAATACTAATCTCCTATAGGAACAAATCAATTAGTTGAAATTACCCATCAGCTCCTAAAGATGGCATATGAACCACGAACAGTCTGCACAAGCCTTACCATAGGACAAAAATCCAAAACAATATCTTCAAGTTTTGACAACCCATCAAGCAGCCCACAATCATAATTTACTTGTGTACAATCATATTGACAAATATGCACAAAACCAAAGGCTACGAATCAAATTTCATGTACTCACGCTGTTCCAGCAACACGTGTACTAATATGGGTCAGGTTAGCTGGAATGAACTTTGCAAGGCCAAAATCAGAGATTTTAGGCGTCAGGTCTTTATCAAGAAGAACGTTACTTGCTTTGATGTCCCTGTGAATGATATGTGGGATGACCTCTTCATGAAGGAATGCAAGCCCCCGTGCAACACCAATGCAAATTTCACGCCTGGTCTGCCAACTGAATTGGATGCCACTATTGCCTCCACCTAGGAAAGAAGCAAAGGATATTTGAGTTATTGCCTGGCCAGCTAATGGCTTCCAATGTAGAATAAACAAGTGAATTACCAAGCAGTTTTTGTGCAAGGCTATTGTTCTCAAGATATCCATATACCAAAATCCTCTGATTTGCTTCCACACAGCAGCCATACAACTTAACCAGATTCTCATGCTCGACTTCAGTGATCACCTCTATTTCTGTCAAAAACTCTCGCAACCCTTGCCTTGAATCAGCAGACAAAACCTTTATAGCAGCCATATTGCCATCTTTGAGTCTTCCCTGTTCAATGACAAGAATTTCGAAAAAGGAATAAGTCACTAGAAGCAAAAATGCAGAACCTCTTTTGTAGCATTACAAAGTGGCAATTGCCAATCTTACTTAAAGAATACTGATAAAACTGTACAATTTGATTACCTTGTAGACAGAACCAAAACCTCCCTCCCCAATTTTATTTGCTGGACTGAAATTATCAGTGGCAATTTGCAAGTCCTTGTAAGTGTAAAGGTTAACATTCTTGATACCTGTAAGGTCTATTAATGTTGAATCCATTAGAAGCTTTAGAATACAAGAAACATACATATACATCTGCCAGTGTAGTGTGCATGTCCAGACGTGCACCTACATTGCACAAATCTATGCTCATGATCCAGACAATACAAAAAATGGTCAAACCAAGGTTTAAAAAAAAAAACAAAGAAACAAAAAGGCCTCAACTGGTTCAGAAGTCAAAGAGATGAGAGATAGCAATCACTATAGCATAAAATAATGCCCCTTGAAATCGGAAAAAATCCATGAATTTAGAATTTTTCTCAGCACATCACAGTAGAGAGCAGCAAACGTTACAGCAAAAACTTTTCTATTGTTTTCTTCCTTTTTTTTCAGGTAACCAACGCTGTTACAGACCATATCTGGACAGAGATCAGTTCATCAAATCAGCTGATAAATAAATTACATGAAGGAACAACGAAGAATCAAATTGCAAAATGTGTACCTTCATCACCCTCAATCTTGTGTCGATCAGGGGAAGCCTTTTTTCTAGAAAAGAAAGAACAACAAGTCATCACCAGCTTCTTACTTTTTATCAACAACTCCAATAAATCCAAGCCTGCCAATCAGAGTAAGCCATAACAGAATATCACTTAAGATGACCTTTCCCAGGAATTCAGAAACAGTTTTTCTTCCCCGAGTAACCTTCCAGAGTTGAATACTTCGAATACATCGTAGCTTATCATTTTTTATAGAAAGAGGTTGAAAATGTAAAAAGCTCAAATCTAATGTCCTTGGTAGTTGCACCCAATTTTTAAATTATGGGACTTCTTCAATCACTATCCAAACTAACTCCAAGATAATGAGCCACACCCACACGCACATATTTTTGTAAGGGTTTAGGAGGAAAAAGTGGAAAATCCTCTACATCATGCATAAAGTCAAACTAAACTAAATTCCCTATCCTGCTGTAAGAAACGTAACAACGTTGCAATAGAATCATTGAATATAATAATAATAATAATAATAACAACAACAACAACAAGAATACTTGTATTTAGAAGAAGAAGAAGAAGAAGAAGAAGAAGACCTACAAACTATGACAAGGAAGAACAGAAAGCTAATTTCTACTAATCAACCTCGAGATTTTTTCTATTATCTTATTTCAGTTTTTCATTAACCTACACATATTACGCACAGAGAAAGGTTCAATTTGATCATTACTGAATAACTTAACTTTCAAATGAGTTTTGCTTCCCCTCAACCCCGAAGCGTCCCTTCCCTCACACGTGCGCCATAATTTGGATACCCAACTAAGAACTTAGATCTCCCAATGCAAAGAAGTACAGAACAACAGAAGAAGGAAGACAACGATTTCAAGAGACTAATACCTGTCCCGTGAGTAAAAAGATGAAGGAAGACCCAAACTATAAATCTTCGGCTTGAGCTTATCGTTTTCTGGAAAGAGAACAACAAAAAGCAGAACCCGTCATCCTTCATAGGCCAATTCTATTTTCTCAGAAAACAAACAACGGAAAGATATTATACCCTCAAAAGAACGGACAAAAATGTCAACTCTACGAGAATTTTTAGACAATCCAAACCTGCAGAGTAAAGAAGCTTACCTTGCCTTTGGAGCTCTACTGCCGGCAACGAAAGAGCCACAGAAGAGAGGGAAAGAGAGACAGAGAACCCTACGCTCCGGAAGACAGTTTTGAAGTCTTCTTCCAGACAGCCGTCAGCACGTCATTTTGGACGCCAGGAAAGTTATCAATTGGCGGAGGTTTGCAATAAACTTTCCCTCATTTTATCAATGACGAAATTATGTTCAGTCAAACCAAATTTAAAGAAAAATCTTAATGCGAGACTGCTCAATCGTTATCTGTGATGTCATCTTCATGAGTTGGACTCGATCCGAGAAGCATCTCCTCGGGGAATGAATATGGCAGATCTCGCATCTGAAGAGTCAACCTTCCCTCTCCCCTCTGCAACCCATAATTCGAGTCAATTGACTTCTTCAGCCTCCACTTCAAAACACAAAAAAGAACTGTCGTCGATACAATAGCTTCAGGAAATTATAAAATTCATTGCAGACATTGAATCTCTGTGGAATCCGTGATCAGGTTGGAGTTTTGTAATCTTTGAAACTGTAAAATGTCAATAAAAGTACTCCCCATTATCATTTGCACTTCAAATCCATTTTCTATTTATATGAGTAAAAAGTACAAAAACAAAAACAAAAAAATTATAAAAAAAAAAAATAAACCATGAAAATTGATTCCAAGTAAAGGATGGAGATGCTTATACACCTCATTCTTCATGGTAGACTTTTGGACTTTAATTATAATTTTTTTCCTTTTAATACTACAATGAGACACGTGGGTTGAATAATAAAATATTAAATATAATATTAAACCTTATTAAAAAAAAAAAAACTAACTCTATAATCAAATTTTAGACTGGATAATAAAATCATTATGTATCAATTATAAACCAAATTAACGTGAATTTGATTAAGTAAAGATAAAATAATAAGTCTTAAAAATAAATATCCAAAAGTAATTAAACACGTTGGTCTAATTGCAAAACCCTAAAATTTCGTAAAATTAGTGAAAAGAAAGTCCAACTTTGGCCGACCAATTCATGGGTTGATGCCAAAAATCAAAGTAGATGAAAGGATCCCACGGCCAGTATGCGTCGGCTTTGTTGTGTTTCGACTTTCATTCAATCTTAAAGCATCTGCCATTAGTACACGTGGCATTCGGCTTCCCAACGAAGTCAAGAGATGTTCACCTGTTTTCAAACTTGACTCATTCAAAAGCGTGCTTAGAATAATAAAATTTTACAAACTCTTCTTCCTAAGATTTCAGTAAATAGTTTTGGTTACTTATACATATGGCCTTTTCGTAGTGGGATTACGTCCTTTCACATGACGGAGGGATTACGTATAGTGTGAAATTTAATATCTTTCCCATTTTTTTACCTCCTTTAAAGCCACATCTCTTTCGAGACCAAGTCTTTTTTCAGTTATTTTGCTTGGTGTACGTTGATCAAATAAAACTCTGGTGGGTCCATCCTAAACTTAATTATATCATCCGAAAGTGACTAGTAATTAAGTTTTTCATACATGCATTTTTATTTTTATTTTTATTTTTGTTGACAAAACCGCGATATAGAAAAGAGAGATGTTGCAAACCTTTTTTTTTTTTTTTTTGTATTTGGACGTAACAAGATAGCTATTGCTACAGTATGCGAAAATTTGAAGACAACCAAAATATAGAGGTTCCTACAGCTAAAAAAGAAAAAAAAAGAAAAATACAACTTACAATTGGAATAGCTAACAAACAAAGATTAATGTGCTTTCAGAAAGTGTAGTGGGCTCGAGACTTATGTCAAAGGATTAAAATAAGTCCTTGATGTTTCATCACCTTATAAATAAAGGCCACCCTTAGGAGACAATACCCTTTACTGTATATAAAAGTTATTATATGAGCAAGTGCCTTTTATTCATAATTACTTAAAAATGGTTGCCTCGAATGTCAATGTTATAAACCTGCTTCTTCTTCTTCTTCTTTTTTATTTTTCTTTTTTTTTTGTTAATAGTAATTAAACCCTATATGTTGACATCGTGTCCTCGTTAAAAAAAAATTCATTGATTGATTGTATATTTTAACCAGTCTCTTTCTGTGTTATATATTTATGAATCTATTATTCATGTCCTTATAATAGTATAATGATTATTTAATTTTGTCATGTAGCATTATTTACTTGGTTTTTTTTTAAATTTTCTTAGTAATATCTTAATACCTTTCAATCACAAAACTTTCAAAAATAACCATTATTATTTTAATCTTATTGTAAGATTTTATTTATTATCTTGAACTTTAATTAACTGATTTTGCATGTATTGAAAAATTTTAATCCCAAAAGGTGGGTTTACTGAATATAATCAACAACGGTTGAGTTATAGGTAAGATGGATTTAGAACTTAAAATGGCATTTTATAAGGGCTTGCTGCTCTGTTTAGTACATACCGGAGCAAGCTAGTTTCACACAAAGACTTGAATTTCTAGACTCTTTCAATCTATAGTCGAGTAAAATAGTACATACTAAATACTTTGAAAATGAAAAAGTGCACAGACAAGTCAAAATTAGAGATTTTGTTCAACTAAAGTTTGTCTAAGGTTGCAGGAATTTTGACTTTCTCTTTAAAATGTGTTTTGTTCAATCTAAATTGTCACTCCCCAAGTCAATATTATCACATATATAACTTTTTTACAAGTTATTGAAATAAATCTTGAAGAACTTAAAAAGAAGAAGATTTAAACCTTTCTCAAACTTAAATTTCCTTACAACTCTTCTTGTTACTGAATCACTTTTAATTTTTTAATATACTTTCAAGTGCCTAAGAGTATTGAAGTTTTAGATAGAATTAGTTTATTAAATTTTGATGTATGCTACATTGCCAATATATTGAAATGTTGTGGTTATTATACATACAAAATAAAAATAAAAATCTCTCTCGCAAGTCAATTTTAAAGGAAAAAATAAATCTTTTCACATAGTATTAGAACATAATTTCAAGTGAAAGGTACTTCTTTACATTGAATGAGTTTTTATAAGACGGAGATTCAAACTTATGACTGGTGGGACTGTCGGTTAGAATTTGGCTTAAAGAACACTACTTATATGTGAAAGTATTTTGCTCTCTTATAAATTAAAAAGTAAAATACATAACGTTATAACCAATTAATCATCTAAATTTGAAAAGTTAAAATAAAGTAAATATAATTTGTTTTTATAATTTGATCTAAATATTTAAATCTAGAATTTGAGTCACCTCTTCATGTATTAGTTGTTGGGGACCCCAATTCGGGAGAGACAAGTCAACTGAGCCAGCACGGAATTGTAAATGGCTGATGGCCATTGCAACGAATATTGACGATCGAATCGAATTTGGTGTCTTGACAAAATCAAACCACTATTATCTTGACAAACTCTGGTTCCTCGTAATCATTCTTCCTCTTCCCCGCTTTTAAGTCCTCCCGTGTCGTAAGATAGGGCTTAGCTGCACAAACTCCATTCGACTCAGATAATTTAAACAACCTAATTATATAGAAAATACTACACTTTCAAATCCCCTTTTGCGTACATGTGCTACTTTCTTCGTCAAAAAGGTAGTTCGACCCTCTTTGATTGAGAATTCCCCACCATAACCCACGTGTTTTTCACCGTGTGGACAGGCTTTGGATTTTGTCTTCCAAATTTGAACATTTCCTGAGACTTTTTTTGCGTCTCCACGTAGGCCTGCTTGACTTTGATTCCTTCTTGCAAGTTTCCCTAGGATACCATCTTCTTTTCTTTCCTTTTTCTTTTTCTTCTCTTTTTAAAGCTAAGCTCAAACAGAGGTCTAAATGGGCAAATATCTGAAAATGTCACACAAATGCACCAAAACTACAACTACCAACGTTGAAACCTCACGTAATAATGAAGTAATATTACTTCATTATTAGAATGGATGATTGAGAGAATATGTTAAAATCAAAAAATAAAAACAGACTCAGTCTGACTCAGTCTTCTAAGCAACTCGCACTGTTACTGTTACAAGGATGGCTACAAAGAGTATCACATCAGGCCAATGTAAACAGAACTCAGAAAAGCCGAATTTAAGCTTCAAAACCGACCCACCCACCGCAAACGTAAATTTCGCGGTACCAGGATTGTGTGAATATTTATTAAAACCAGTGCTTTCTTTGGACGTCTCTCGGTTGGAAAGGAACCACAGACGACCAAAAACGTAAATCACTAAGCTTTTAAGAGTTTCGAATATGTTGAGAAGGCAAAAGCTTGAAGAAGCGTTCATCAATCGCCTTTAGAACTCCAACCAAACCAAAGATCATACTTTGCTAGAGAATAATTAGAATGTTAAAATAAATAAATAAATAAATAAATAAATAAATAAATAAATAAATACTTAGAGTTTTTACTTATTAAAAGTAAGTATTGTCACGTGTTAATAGTGTGAGAATGAACAATTAAACTTATGAGTGTTATGGGTGGAGACTTCCTATTGAACTAATTTTTTGAAAATATATAAATTTACAACACTCTAATATGATGTCAAAATTGTGCTTGTGTCAGCTTGCAAGTAAAATAAATACTAAAAGTAAATATTATCTTACATTAATGACATAAAAATAAACTCTTAAACTTATAAGTATTATAAACGAGAACTTCTTATTAAACTAACTTTTAGGAATATATAGGCTCATAACACTATATTATAATAATACTTTTGATAAACTGCAAACATGAGTTTCCTAAAACCCATGTTATGAAAATGGACTTACGAACCCTTCACTTGCTAAATCACATATTCAAATCAGTCAAAATTCAACTAGGACAGAAGACACCAACCGCCACTAAGAGCTTCAACCTTATCAGTAACGGCCTTGAAGAACTTTGTGTATGAAATCAATTGCATGTAATTTCAACGGAGAAATAGAAGCGCATCTAAAAAGTCGAACCAGTAATTTTAGTAACTTTCCAGTCAAATTAAGAGCCTAATTCTCCATAAAGACAGGAGCGCCAATTACAAACTCTGCAAAACGTAATCTTCTACCCATAAGTTGAAAAACAAGATGACAATCGAAGTTAAATGGACAACGACTTGTCGGACTGCATCCAAGTCTTGTGGGTTTGCTGTTGAGACTTCAATTCAAGAGTCCGTAAAGGCTCCGTTGTTAGTATAAGTCATCCATCGTCTCAAAGTTCTGCAAAGAATGTATCTAAATATTGGGATGCAAATATGTCTATGTCAGAATTCCTAGTTTTATCACGCATTTTATATTTTTGTTTCGTTGTGTGATGTTAACTACTTCAGAAGAGGAGAAAAATGTGAACTTATTAAACAAAGGCCTTGTAATTCTTTCAAAACTCATTTATTTATGGACAAGCGGTTGAACGTAACTGCTAACTCAGTTCATGTTCAACTATGAAAATCAGCTCACTTTTTCTCTCTGCTACACATTCATACAAGTAGGGCCAGGACAGACTTGCACAAGCTCTACGGGCGCACGAAAAGCATGGTCTTTGCAAGCTCTAGAGCTTTTTGGCGCCCGAACAGCTTCTCCACAATTGCAAGTGCAAACTCCATGGAAGTTCCCGGTCCTCTGCTGGTGATGAGATTGCCATCGACAACAACCCTGTTTTCAGCTTCACCGGGATCTGAGAGCTTGTTGCACAATGCAGGAAAAGCGGTAGCCTTTTTACCCTGGACAGAAGCCATACAAATTCTTCAACCGAGAGCCCACCAAATCCAGAATACAACGGCAGAAACCATTTACGTAATAAATGCCAAGAACGTTTTAACAACAGGGGGAAGAAATGGATAGATCACAACAATATCAGACGAAACTAACCATTCACATAGGGAATAAATTCCTTGGATAAATGGGTGTTAGCAGTCAATTATTTATTAGGTCACACATATCAGTTTATGCAACATCGATAAGAGTAAAGCAAATTATGTAGTCTCTTCCAAGATTTTAGTAAGGCTAATTTAATTTAAGGTAAGGTCGGTCCAGGTGTGTCAAGTACCATACCTTAAGTAGGCCATGGGGCTCCAGGACTAAAGCTGGGGATGCACATATTGCTCCATAAGGTCGAGTTGATTCACGTTGCTTCTTCAGGAGATTCACTAGTTTTTCTGAGTTTGCAAATGCTTGGGCACCACCTAATCCGCCCTGCAAATTATGCAGAGAGTAATTAACGTAAAGCAATTGGTTGAGGGCGAGAAGCATGTAAAAACCACCAACTTACAGGCAAGACTATTAAGTCAAACGGAAGATTAGCAGCCTCATCAAGGAGCACATCTGCCACAAGGTTAACTTTACGAGAAGCCAGAATTTCTAGTTTATCCTCAACAGAGGCCACCACAACATTTGCTTTTGCTCGTCGAAGAATGTCAATTATCATCACTGCTTCCATTTCCTCTGTGCCATTAGCAATAGGTACAAGAATCTGAAATGAAAAGCAGCAGCGAATACCATAATTTCTGAGAGATGATATTTGTAATCAACAACAAAAAAAAAAAAGAAAAAAAAAAGGAGAAAGCAATGAGCCACGTCATACCAATCATGAAGTAATGGTATGGGAGATCAGATAACAAGGCAGCAAAGTGAAGTGGAATATCTCAACTAAGTTCTCAGCGTTATGACAGCAAGGGATCATAACAGGTAACGGCAGACAAGGGCAGGATTATCAGAAACTTGAACACGAAAAACTTTTTACAAATTTTCCTGTTGACAATATGAGAATCAAGCTTATTTTATATTATATTTGCAAATGAAGTCATTTCCAGTTGCCATTGCGAATTGCCGGTTCTCTGCACCAACTTGTTATGACCTTACTGTCCCAAAAGTAACAATATTATGTAGGATAAACTGATGGATAGAGTGTGACCCCTATACTAACCGAATTTGAATCAATATAAATTTTTATTGAGGCCAGAATATAGCTGTGCACACCTATTTTAAACAAAATAGATATCTAGCTGTGCACATATTGTCTAATACATTACTGGAGCCAGGAAATTCACTCAATGGGTGGTTCTTACGTTCAATAAATATTTATCAACATAATCTCAAGAGGTTAAAATAGACATAACAAAAATAAGAGTGATGAAGGACAATAAGAACTATTATACGTCTAAAGCTCAAAGCTCACCTTGGGGCAATCTTCAAATGTCCACTTCATTGGATTTAGCTCTTTTATGGTATATTCATCCCCATGGTTGGAACGCATAACCTGAGAATGACATGAGTGACGCACAATGCCCAAGGAAAGATAAAAAGAGGATGGAGGGAGGTCATAGTGCAAATAAACGAATCTCCAAACTAATTAAAACAGCCAAAGCACGAAGTTGAAAACCTTGCATGCACACAAGCACCAAACGGCTACAAAATAGTAAGTAAACACTTTCACAGCAATAGAACAGGGAGAAAACAAATGGAAGCGGTTTTATCATAGGGGCAGTATTGGATTGATCAATTAGTTATTAAGCGTACATGACTAACTTCCCAAATACATTTTACTTGAAGACAAACTCAACCCTTGTACCACGAGGATACAGTTACAGCCACTTCCATGGCTTCTCCTTTGATATACGCATGGAATTGCAAGTGATCATGAAACTGAAGAATAAAACCCTTCAGCTTGATAGTCACTGAAAGAATTAATATTGAATCAGACTATCTGCAGATATAAGTTTCCTGTGTGTCACTTAATTTTGGAGGCTTTCTTTTAGCCCATAAGCTTTTAGTTCTTCCCTGCTAAGTAAACAATTAGCCAAAAAGCAGGAAAACAGAGAGCATATTACGCAAAAAGCAAATATAAGAAAAACATAATAAGATTTAAGATTACCTTTTTCAATCCCTTGGGAAGGAAATAAAAAAATCTATTTTCACTCTCTTCTACTAGTCTCCTGCTTTGGTTAACAACCCATCTACCACAAGAAAACGTCAGATGGTGTGTTCTAGTCATCAACAATTTCAATTAAGGATATTCTTAACCAAGTTCAGATGAAACTTTCCTCTTTTACCATGAGTTGAGCATTGAAGCTACTTGTTGAGAGTCTGTCACCTTTAAGCAATGTCAAGCATTTACTTTTCTAGTCTGCGACCAAAGTCTTGGGCCTAACGTGGGATCTGCCCAAGGACCTAGCCATTTAGGGAAATATCTAATGTCTTCACTGACTGGAGGAAGAATCTAAACACTTCACTCCAGGGATTACAATACCCTAGACTATTTATCATTTTTTCACTTTTAATCGAGGAAGGGTATTAGATTTCCTCCCCCCTCAATTGCACTGCAACAAGAGTACACCAGATATTCCATTTGATATCCTAATGCTCAAATCGAGAAGAAAAAGATAACCTAATCCAAGTGTCTCAACAGTAAATGTATGTCAGAACAAACTCTTCATTTTTGATAACTCAATGAAGAGCATATCAAACTCAAGCCATGAAGTTTTCCATTAAAATACATGCAGATTTCCTCAAATAACAAATATGAAACAAATTGTAGGTGAGAAAAAAGAATGTACTGGAGATAATGTAAATACCAAAGGTCCAGAAACTTCAGTAGCTTTTTCTTTCCCATACAATTGTTCAACCAGTGAAACAGCAAACTCCATGGCAGTCCCAGGTCCACGGCTAGTGACGACTCTGCCATCCACTTGCACTCTTGATTCGACAGCAGTTGCACAAGGGGCTAATTGCTCCATGAATGATGGATAGCATGTTGCCTATCAAAACCAGTACACAAAAACCTTTTGAATGATTCATTTTGATCACGAAATCATTACCAACATTAACAAAACAGATAACAAGATAACAAAGAAATAATCTAACAGTCAAAAATAAACAGTTTGCTTATTACTTTCAAGCCCTTCAGCACACCCCAAGGCCCAAACGCCACAGCAGGTGAAGCACACACTGCAGCATAAAGGCGTCCATCTATTGCCTGCTTCTTCACCAAGCCTTCGAGGACAGCACAATCTCTAAGATTGTTAGCACCAGGCATGCCTCCCTGTAGCATGAAGCAAACAATTAAAGACTCTCATCAGTTTAAATAAAACTCAATGTACACCAACTATATTAGGGCCTATTCTCATCGATATATTAGGCTCTGAGAAACCAATTAGAAAAAAGCAAGCATTACTTGCTAACAAGAAAAGGTTGTGCATGGGTCTAAAAGTAAAATTACAAAAACCATGCATCTCCTATAGGAATCTGATACTCCATGGAAATCAAATAGTATCCACCACATTTCGTGTAACATAAATAGAATCATTGCAGGCCATAGCAGTCATCAAAACAAACAAAATGCTGAACTTTAAAACATGATGAATTAAGCAACAATCATATAAACTCCTTGTGATCCAACCCATTGACCGCTCCAACCATACGTGATTTCTAGTTGCTTGATTAGTAGCCCCAAACTGTTTTTAATGCACAGTAAGAAATCACAAAATTTTCAAATGGAATGGCCAACATGCCCTCAATCATTGGGCATAAACCATCAATACTCTACAAACCACATCAAATTAACCAAAATCATGTGTTAGAAAAGTGATTGAGGGAACCTAATATCTTTACGAACACAAACATCAAAAACGACCAAAAACAGTACCATGCTAAACCAACAAGAACACCGCGCGTTCTCACAGGTATAGGAGAAATTCTTACAGGCAGAGTAATTAGATCGAAGACGCTGTCACTGCAGTCAGAGACTAAAGCATCGGCGACGATCTTGACGCCGTGGCCGGCGTCGACGCGGAGCTGCTTCTCCACAGAAGCCACCGTGACATCAGCTCCAGCTCTTCGCAGAACGTCGATCGTAATCACCGCCTCCATCGGCTCCGTGCCATTGGCAATCGGAACCAGAACCTAGAAAAGCAAAATCAGTCAAGCAAATGCCCTTCAGCAGAATTCACGAATTCAAGAATTGCCGTGCTATTAACTGCATTCACCTTTCGCGCGGAGGAAGCCATTGTTGCGGAGATGGAGACGAAGCGCTTCTTCGGAGATGTGGTCCTACTTATGTGAGAGAGGCGTAAGGTGGAACAGTGAGGAGCCAGGTGACGCAGTGCCATTTTCTAGCCGAGCAAAAAGTATATATAATATATAGTTAGATACACTTCTAGGAACTTCTCTGGGAGGAAGGTCCAGAAGCTAGTGTAGCATACGGATATGGTGGTAATGGGTCTGGGGTTCCTTTGACGGTCGATGTTTGTCCTGTTCAGGACCGTTATTCGTTGTGATTTTGCCACGTCGTCCACGACAGATAAATGCGGGTCGGTTACGTGGTGCCCAAAAGCCATTTGCGGAAATGTCCGCCAGTGTTCAAAAACGAGATGTGGATCTTCAAAGGGCCCAATGCAGGATTGCAAAGCAGAGAGACCCAATGCCTTAAAAAGCATATGCTTAAAATATTAGCGATTAAATAACATTACGAAGGTGCTAAATCAAATCTGATTACTCAAAACTTCTTGTGGCATGTGATGGTGCATTACTTTCATCAATATGCTGTAATTAATTCATCAAGCCTCCCTAAAAATTTGGCATGAATGGCATGAATATGTCATTTTTATTTTATTTTATTTTATTAACTCATGCACTCTTAAAATATCAAACATAAACATAAGATTGAAAGATTCTAAACAATACCTAAATTTATTATCAATAACTGTGTTTAATATTGCAAATATATACCAGGTCTTTAAGTAACCATATCATCCTTTTTAAATTGTTGTCACTTTATAGATTAAAGCTATGCCTGTTTAAATTGCCATTCAATGTTCTTGTTTTAATAAATGATTCTTCAACAAAAAATTTCAGTTATAGAAAATTCTTAAATAAAATATAAACACTATATGACTTTAAGCATACCTGTCAAAATGGGGATAATGAATTCTATATTGTTGAGAAATATATTAAAATTATGATTTATATAGCAATAAATTTTATTAACTTTAGAAATTGACTTTTAGATTAGATAATAAATTTTTCAACATGATGTTAGAATCATTATCTCCATAATACACTTCCTAGTTCCCATTAGTTTGAACACACATATTGTTAACATAATTTAACGCCATGATTGTTTCATAATTTAACCATTACAATAAATGAGTGTGTTAAGATATAAGACAATAAGTTTCACATTACTAATAAATATATTAAGAATTATTGTTTATATAACAATGGGTGTCATAAGCTCTTGAATTCATTTTTAAGTTGAATAATATGTCCCTTAAACAATATTAATATCAACACTCGCTTTAATTGTAAAACAAGATAAATATGAAATTAGACTTTTCATAAAAAAATACAGTTTTTGTGAGAATTTAAGACACAAAATAAATAAAAGTATTTATGTGATACATTAAATCACAAAAAAATAGAGAGTAGATGTTGTTTTAAATCTCTTGCTATCAGGTTCGATTCACCAAAAGTGTGTGAGAAAGTATCAAAATAAATAAATAAATAAATAAACCAAAAGAACACAACATTGACATGTCTGACGTTTCCGGACAGTATGGTTATAACAAAATCCTCCTTGTCCTGACCGTTACTGGTCACTGTCGCTTTACAATTACTCGAAATAAAACCACACTCGAATTTTGATGTCCGGAAGATTTTTCTTCTTCTCTCTGGCTCTCTGTCCTTCTCCAACCTCACTCCAATTCCAGAAACAATTAAAAAAGCCTTCTCTCCAACCTCGATCCTATGGCAGAATCAAAACCCAAATTTTGAAAAAAGGAAAGGTTATTAAAAAAGCCCTCCCCACCAACTCTCTTTTCCCATACGATGAGTTCCTCTTTGGGGGCCATTGATCTTGTCTAAATATAGCAATATTATAGCACGGAGGTAACAGGAATACTTTGAGCTACAGTGGCCCCAACTCGTTGTGTTACCCTAATCATCCAGAAATGGCAAAAACAAATCAAACAGAAAATGTGAAAATATCCGTTGGCGTATGGGGTGCCAGAAGGACGCTGCATAAAAACTCCACTTTTGCGGCTGCTCGGTAAAGGAAACATTTTAAAAAACTCCTGCTCGCCAAGAGACAGAGCGAGGTGGTTTTTTTGAAGCGTACAAGGAAAATGACACAACGCCCACATGGGAGAGCCGGTTAGAGAGAGAAAAAGAGTGGGATTTCAGGGCGGGGAGACAGGACTTACATGCCATCTGTTGTGCACGGGAGCGCTATTCGGGTTTCTTTAAGCTCTCTTCAGTGGTTGGGTTAGGCGTATTTGCAGGTGAGGAGGCCGAGGCAACTTCCTTTTTAACTTTCTTCCGAGATCCTGTCTCTATTCTCTCCGCCAATCCACTTGAGCTTTTTCAATTTTTAAACGGCGATTCCGGGTCTTTTTTGTCCTTGATCTTCTTTGCACCTTGCTCAGGAAATGCATTGAAGGTATTTTTCTTTTTTGTTTGTTTCAGGCTCTCCTCAGTCCCTTTCTCTCTCTCTGTCTCTTTTGTGTAATTATTGAATGTGCTTCTGGAAACTGAAATGTGATTGTTAGGAGTAATTTTTGGTCTTGATATGGAAAAAAAAATAGGTATTTTCTTGCGCTTTTAGGTCTTTGTTTGATGATTTGTCGTTCGTTCCTGGAAATGGCTTGAAGAATTGTTTAGAAATATTCATGGGTTTTTTATTTTGTTCGGTTTTTTCCCCCCTAGTGGTTTCATGCTCTTCTTGTTGAATGCATGGATTGTTTTATTGCTTGTGGGGGTAACTCATGGTTGTCTCTCACCGTTTCTATCTCATTTTCTAGTTCGACACTTTATAGATCGACTTAAAAGGTTGGGATCTGTTCAATTGATATTTGAACTCTCACGGCACTATAATAATCAATGTGGATTTGATATCTTGTGCTCAGTGTATCTCCGACCCTATTTCAGTCTCGCCCGTTTTCTAGTCTTCAAATTTGTATATTTTGTTTGTTTTTCATGTTCCCTTTAGGGTTTCAGAGGAGGGGTATGCTGTGTTCTATTAGCTAAAACTAGGATGGCATAAGGGAAATATTTGTGGAAGTTGTATTCATGCACTGGTGAATTCCCTTCTAACCATATATCTGCACCATTACTGGCTTTACATATGATTTCCTTAAGGATGAATGCAGGAGTACTTTTTATTCAAATCTCGTGTCTAGTTTTCTATCTTTCTTTCACGACTTAATGTTTGCTTTTGATGCATATGGACTGTGGTGGCTAGATGCCCTTATTAAACTGTATGGTAAATGCTAACTAATGAAGCTCCGCCACAAAGCTAAGCAGTACCAAAAAGATGACAAACGGGCATGATAAACATGGGTTAGAACATATACAGGAGAATTTAACCTTTTAAAGAAGGAAACTATAAACTTCCACAAACCCCACACCCCCCCCCCCCCCACCGCGGGCACCCTTCTGCTTCTTCTGTCTCTCCCTCCCTAATTCCTGAGCTGGATTGGAAGTTCAATTGAAATTGAGTGGTTTTATATATGAAATGTAATGGCAGTAAATTTTCATGTTTGATTCATTTTCATTGCAATTTTCAAGTTTCCATACATGGTAGTTGCAGTTTAGAAAGTGGAAAGAGTTATCAGCTTGTCCTAAAAAGTCTTTCCCTTTTAAATAATTGTTACATGTACTGACGAAGAGGAACCTGCTAAAACAATAAATGGATTGACAATTCTCGTTTCTTGCAGCCAAACTGCTGGCCCCAAGAAATTGCTAGTATTATTAATTGCCTTCTTTATTCATTGTTGTCGCCACATACTTAACACTAAAACAAACTGAGCCTCTTCCATCTTGCCCTTTCTCGTTTTCCTTTTATTGTCTCTCTCCTGCCTCAAAAGGAAGTGAACCCATTGTGTAAGAAATAACAATAATGTAGATATGCTAGATAGCAGTTCAGTGATTCGCTATTTCTGTCCTGCGTAATGCACATGTTGGCCTTTAATAGCTGTAATGTTTTCGTCTTAGCCATGGTAACTTCTAATACTTGTTTGCTAGAAACTATCCAAAACTATCCGAGTGAACAAAGAAACCTTAAAATTATACTCAGTCCATATGAAGAACATCAAATTTCCCAGGATTTTATTTATGTTGAATAAAGACTTAAAAGAGATTGTGGACAGGTGAGAGCAATAGAACCAGAGGTAAGAAGATAAAGGACAAGTTCTGAAATTGAGAGGTCCAAGTTGCTATTCCACTTGTGCACACTGTCCCTCTTTGCTGGCGGATTTTAATGGGGAATGCAGCTGGGGTAGAATGTACCAAACTAAAAACACTTTCTATATTCACATTAATTTATTGTACCACTTTTGGATGCTATTCAAAGGGGATGATAATTCTTAATTGTTAGTAACAAGACTACTTCTGAAATTGCTGATGAACCATGGTTATTTGAAAAAGATCTAGCTAACTTACAATGCAGAGAAATAGGAACTTGCTGTATGAACTACCAGGGTTAAACTCTATGTGCTGACATTGGCCTTATGCAAATGTTAAATTTTACATGAGAAGTTGATATCCTCTCTTTTCTGAAACTTTGACATGAACTGGCCTGTGTTTTTATTTTTTACCTTACCTTGGTTGTTAGTTATTTGTTTAGTAGGTGACATATGGAATATCATAATGAGTACACTTGCTTTTTAGTTCCAATATGGAACACTTGTATTTTTTAGAATTTTTGAATCTATAATGAATGGTAACATCTCCTATTGATTCTGCATTCTGGTATTACATAATTCATCGGAACATGGTTGTTGCGGAGGAAACAGTAGGAGTCATGTATGCTGCATGTCTCAGGACTTCATATATTTCCAACAGAATCAAGATTTCGGAATTATCTTTTGCTTTTCTGGATGTTAGTTGTTGTTGCAGCACATCTTACACTGAATGAAAACCTAATGCCTTTATTGTTATGGTTATTCACTTTTAAGTGATTTTTTCTCTCTCCTTTTTGCACCCCTATCCCCAACCCAAACCCAAGCCGTGCACACACTTCCACAAAATAAAATAAGTTGAAGTTTAACCATATTGAAAAGGCATATTCTAATTGTATGTAACTCTAATTGTATGTGTCTTCTGTATATTCCAGACTGGGGCCATTTACGACACATACCAATCTACATATGTGGGAATGGAAGACGGGATAATCTGCCTGCTAAGATAACTGAGAAATTTGAGTTAGTAGGTGCTGTACAAGTAAAAAAAATCACTTTAAAATGTTTGTTTGCAAGTTTTTAGGAATTAGAATAAACTATATTGTGGAACCCTGACTTTTGGGGTTTCTGCATTTTGAATAAGTGTTGATCTAACACTAAGAGTAGCTAAATGCAGACAGATGGGATCATCTGCCTGCTAAGATAACTGAGAAATCAGAGTTAGTAGGTGCTGTACAAGTAAAGAAAATCACTTTAAAATGTTTGTTTGTAAGTTTTTAGGAATTAGAATAAATTATATTGTGGAACCCTAACTTTTGGGGTTTCTGCATTTTGAATAAGTGTTGATCTAACACTAAGAGTAGCTAAATGCAGACAGATGGGATCAGCTGCCTGCTAAGATAACTGAGAAATCTGAGTTATCTGGTGCTGTACAAGTAAAGAAAATCACTTCAAAATGTATCTTTGCAAGTTTTTAGGAATTAGAATAAATTATATTGTGGAACCCTAACTTTTGGGGTTTCTGCATTTTGAATAAGGGTTGAGCAAACACTAAGAGTAGCTTAGTGCAGACAGAGTGAAGAGGGTACAAAGCAGATGATGTATACATGCACGAGTGATCCAGAGGGTGGAAGAAAAAGGTGAGGGAGTCCGAGAGAGGAGTTCTAATAGTGCTGTTTAACTAGAAGCTAGCCTAACCAGGCTTTCTGCATCCCTCGTTACCTTTTTCTGGTCTCTCTCTCTCTCTCGCTCTTTTCTGTCTTTGACTAGTTCACTCACAGGCACGCACAGACACACTTTTGTTGGGTGAGGACAGAGAAGCTTGCATATCAGCAAGCCAAACTCAATCAATCTAAATGAAGTGACTTGTGATTTCTGTAAATATGAATTTCTATTCCATATCGAATTTTTCCTGTTATGGAAATAGGTATTTTGCTTGTTTGTTATGATTTAGCATCGTAGAGTCTTCATGCCCTTGTAGAATTTTTGTCCTCATTGATTCATTAATTGAATCTCGGAAGGAAAAATGTCTGCCTTGGAGTTTGACAGATGCTATTCACCTAATTAATTTTCAATGTACTTTAAACATATAAATGTTCAATCCTGCTTCATCTATGCTGAAAAAGTTATATTAGGTCCTAAAGTTCATGAACATTGTGAGTTAGAGGCAGGATTTCCTTCCTTCCCCCCCTCTTTTTGAGTTAAAGCTCTTGAAATATGCTGAAGCATTTAATTCAATTGATAAAGTGAATATTGCTCCATGTATAATAGTACAAAAATTGGTTGCCTTCCATAGCTGTTGATAATATGACGGGTTAGAGCCTTTGTTATTAGGCTCTTTAAGATGTAGAATGTCCTAACTTGAAGTTTTGCTGCATCCCAATGAAATGCACAATATAGATATTGCATGGCAATGTTGTTGTTATTGATTAGATGGCATGTGCATATAAATCAACGGTTGCTGGAAAATTAAATTGGTAGATGTGACTGATGTCTTGTATTTGGTAATGATGTTTATTAAATACAAGTTTTGTTGATGGTCTATTCTGCGGAACCCACAATGAGGCAAGGGAGGATCACTGCTTTTTGGTTGCCCCCACAACACTCCCCACTAAATGAAAAGAGAGATGTCTTTGATGTATACAACAATATCTACTTGCTGATAATAAAGATAATTGGCATGCCTTGTTTGAAAAGGAAAAATAAAGAGAGGAAAACTTGTGTCAATTTAAAGGAAAAAAAAGTAGAACAATAATAGCCTTTTGATGCAGTTAAAAATACAGATTGCCTTCTGTTGAAGGAACTCCTTTCAAATCCTTCTAATTAGTTTGCTTGGTGAGACATTCAAGGGATATCAGAAGAGTTGACATGGATAGTGTGCAACGATAGATGATAGAGAGTCTTGAGCGATCAATCTACAAAATGAAAATAATAGTAAAAAGCAATTCAACTTTTGCTCTCTGTGAGCATTAATTGCAGCCTGGTGCCTGGTTCTCTGTCTGTCTCATTTTGCCAGTGATGGAGCAAGAGGTACCGCCTACCATGCTCCATCAAAACTCAGGTTTTTCTGCATTAGCTGATGAGTGAAACTCAAGCAGCTTTAATACCAAAAAGTCACAGTTTTGGATGGACATCCTAATGTGCTTTCTGAATATCTGAAATTTCTTTTCTGAGGTGAGTTCATATCCATTTTCATAAATGCTAGTGTATCTGCAGGTCAATTTCGGTCTTGGTTTATGTTTGGGTTGAAGCTTTGCTCTGCTAATTGGATTAAATTTTTTCTTAGATATGGGTAGATTGTTTAGGTCAGGTGTACAAATACATTAGCTGTATCCAAGATTCAAAACAAACATAACTTGAAGCTAATATGGCCTAGAACCTGGCTAGTGTGAGAAATTAAAAATAAGGCAGAACTCTGTGCACCCAACAGACTGGTTATATGCGAACCCATTTTCTCATCCTTAAGCATGAATGCTTTAGCCCTTCATAGATCACGTGGTATGTTCTTTCCAAATGTGCCACTTAGACAGAGCACTGTCATGGATGCATTAGCTACTTTAAGGTAGGAGGTTCTGACCAGGGTATCTACCAACATACTGCAACCTGAGTGTCTTCCCTGTTAGGTGGTGTTGCTTACTAAAACTAAAAATGAAATGGTATTAACCTACTTAGGCTGCTTTCTTGAAGTCTTAGTTCAGATGTTGAATCACGTTCTATCACTTGTTATGTTTTTCCTTTACGAGGTTTTGTTTAAGGCAATTTTCCCTAGTAGCTGATAGGCAGGGATATCATATGATAATAAATATCATTCCTGTTGATTTTTTTGAACGGCTTTTCTCTTCTAGATTTGATTTTGTTACCTAGTTGCAAACCTAAGTAATGGAAGGTCGCTGATTTGGGGTATTGGAGGAGATGATGATTATTGTCCAATATAAGGAGTAATATTCAACTCAAGCGTGTTTCTAATGTTTTATTGTATATGAACACTTTTTCAATGTTCGACGTCATTGGAAATCATTCCACTGTGATCACTGCTCTTCACTCCGGCTCTGAATCTCCTGGGCTGAGCATAGGGCAGAGAGAGATATCTCAAGGTCGCTGATTTGGGGTATTGGAGGAGATGATGATTATTTGTCCAATATAAGGAGTAATATTCAACTCAAGCGTGTTTCTAATGCTTTATTGTATATGAACACTTTTTCAATGCACAAAATCATTGGAAATCATTCCACTGTGATCACTGCTCTTCACTCCGGTTCTGAATCTCCTGGGCTGAACATAGGGCAGAGAGAGATATCTCAGGTGGCGGCAGTGAAGAATATTGCATTTCTCTACCTGTTAGCAAATATGTTCTCCAAGGTCTCTTTACCTTGAGAGAGCACAAAAAATTCTTGATCCAATCTAAAATGTTTCAGTCCTTGGAAAGCTTCAGGGTTAGAGACAGCTTATCTGAACCATCTTATTGGGTTTTCATTTTCATAAAATATCCAGTGACTAAAGTAGTTTGGGCGCACAGTTTAGTAAATGCATGATATAGTGAATAAGGTGGAAGAACAAGTGAGTAGTGGATCTGTTGAACTTGGGATAGGAATTATATTTCCCTTCATTAGTGGATTTATTCTATTGGTCAATGATGAAACCAGACAGATGGTTTCTCTTCCCCAGAGTTACCTGATGGTTAAATCTATCCATCTGATGAACATCTGCATTCTTGAAGCAATGCTTTGAATGTAATTTCTGAAGTGAGTTCTTTCCTTGCATTAATATGATGGTTTTCTGTATAGATTATTTTATAATCTTCAAGAATCTGAAACTACATTTCTCTGGAAATATTTTGTCAGCTCTGTGTTGGATGTTAGGTTGTTTAACTTTTCATTTTTTTCCACTATTGGACGGTTTCAGCCATCTGTTTATTTTAACCAACTAAGGAAAAAGTGTTTCTATTTGATATCTTTTCTCTTTGACAGCCTACTTCTATCCATTTAGTGGAGTTATGCAAATTTCGGGTAATGTACTGCAACGTTTTCTCACAATTCAATTAAAGCCAGAAATTCAGCTCTATTACGAACCTAAGCTCAATCTATGGGCTATATCCATTTTTGGCTGAGCAGACTCTTAGTTATTACTGATTTGCTTTGGTTCTTGCTTTTCTGGTCTATAAGCAAGCGATTTTGGGGGAATTCTTACCATATGCTTTTGTAAATAGTTTTCATATGATTTCCGCAAAGAGTTTAAGCTCTTTTGTCTCTTTGCTGTGAAGTTGAAGCTCTTTAAGGTTTGCTGATTGCTTTCATGATTACATACCTGTTTTGTGCTAATTCATGCCTTAGGCATTCTTGCTGATTTTGTAACATTTTTGGATCCCAGAGTAAACTGTATAATTAATATGAGCCTTTTAAATTTACGTGCTTTAACTATACTATAGCTGAATCCTTTTTCTTTGGAATGATGCTTTTTCTTTTAATGCAGATTTTGTAGAGAATACTGAATATTTGAGCCTAACTTCAGCAAGCCGAAGGCTGGTTGAAATGAATTTGCACAGACTGAATGGGATCGTTTGTCAATCAAAAGGATGAAGTTCATTAATTTTCTCTCTCTCAGTCAAGATATTTACTTAGTCTTCACCACGTTAGTTTACTATATGGTAGACCATGCTTTTTGTGATGTTCATTATATGTAGAACAGAGGAAATTGAATATAGGTAATTGGAGCTGTGATAAGTTGGTACAGATGCTGCTTGACCAAGAAATTGAGGATTTGTGTGATGATGGCTTTGAGGGATCAAACCTTGAGCACAGTATTTTTCGAGAGGTCTTCTTTGGTGATGATAGTGATCACGCTAGTGCCAGGTGTCCTGTCACCCAAAAAATTAACTCTGAATGTGAGTCTGGTAAGAACACAGATACATCACTCTGTTCTAACAGTGAAAACTCTGTTGTAACAAGTCAGTCTTCCTTCAAAAATATATATCTTGGGGACTTTTATAGTGTGCCAGAAGATTTTAGAAAGAATTCTGTACGGGGGTGTTCTCCAGATAGAATCACTTTGGAGGAGAGGAATGAGGAGGACGTGAGTGTAAAGAGAATGAAGTTTTCAGTTGATGAACTGCCTAATACCATCACTGGTTCAGGAATGATTTCCAATTCAACTGTTAATACACAAGAAATTTTTTCTGGCATGATTTGTCCATCTAGACACCCTGTTTGTGAGGCATTGACCTTCCACTTAGTTGAATCAACAACTCAAGGTGTCACATCTAGTTCTTATCTGTTGAAGCAACATGTGGAAGTGGACAGACAGCATGTTGTGAGTAAGCAAGATTTTCCCAAATGTAAATATCCAGTCTTGGATGTGAATTATAGAAAAGACGTTGTTGTAGGTAAAGCCATTGCTTCACCCATTTCCCAGGAGAGCTTTGCAACCAGATTATTGACAGGCCCATCTGGCCCTGTTGCAGAGAAGTCTGCATCACAACATGCTGAAGAAAGACAAAAGCTATTGAAATCTCCTAAAATGAATGAATCTGATTCATCTCTGATGGCAGACCCAATGAAGGATCCCCGTCCTCTTCTCCAGTGCTGTGTCATTAAGTTGCTTGAGGCAGCAGGATGGCATATTGAGAGACGCAAAAGACCTAGTAGGCGTTATATGGAGTCAGTCTATATAACACCAAAGAGAAGGCCAATTCGTGAATTCCCTAAGGCTTGGAGGTTATGTGGTGAACTTTTATTTAAAGATAGATGTATCTTTATGCAGGAAGCCAAATGTAAGGAATGGGCAGATTTTGGTCAGTTCTATTCAGATCTTTCTTATACATTGATAAATTTTGAGAAAGAATCCAACCATTTGGAAACTGCTGGCAGATTGGTTAACCAGTGGAGGCTCTTAGATCCCTTTGTAACTATTGTGTTTATTGATAGAAAGATTGGTACGTTGAGAAGAGGGGAGGTAGTTAAAACAACTCAAACTCAGCTGATTGATAAGAACGGGAAAAGTGATAATGTTTTGGCCTTGACAAACTGTCTTGCACACCACACTCCTCTGACCCAGCTGTCATCTGATGATTCGTTGACAGTCTTTGGGAGTAACTACCACTCCTGCTGTCAACAAGTCTCAAAGTATGGTGGACAGACAAATAATAGGGAAGCAGAACTTCCAACAGGTGTGTCTATGCATAAGGCTGATGGTATCTGTCTAGTGCATACCGCCAATGGGGTAGGAGGTAGTCGAATCTCTGGAAGCAAAGCATGCACTCAAGATTTGACTTCCTTACCAGCTCGTGGATCTGGTTGCACATTTTCTCAGTCAGATACTTGTCTCTCTGATGCTCTTGTTCCTTCCATAAGCTCTAGCAACATGCTTGGAGGGTCTGGAGCTGTTTCCCATCAGAAGAATAGTAATACAAACTTACCAAACATTGATAAAAAGAGCTCCGAACATAGTGTGGGGACAGTTGAGGAAGTTGGGGAAGATGTGTTGTTGGAACCCTTGGAGGAGAAAGATAAATTGCTGGAAGGCCAAGTTGTGGATAAGGTGGAAAGTCAACTGCGGGGATCACTGGTTGATTATCCAAACTTCACAGCCAACAATCTGTATCATTCTCAGGACTTTAAGGCAGTGCAGCAATTTGAACACAGTGAAAAAGAGGGTGGTCAGTGCTCTGAAGATTCAAAATTCAAAATGGTCGATACGTTTTGTCCAGTGGATGTTATTTTGAGAAAGAAGATCCGTAGGAAGTCTAAAAAGATATCTGAAATCAAATTGAGCACATTGTGGAAAACTGGCATTCTGGGTACAACTTCTACTGATGACGCTAGCTTGTGCAATAGAAAAGCGCATTGCACTCCTTCAGGGTTGAAAGATGTCCAAGAGCACCTCATTGCTGGTACTCCTGTGAGTACAAGAAATAGAGGAAGTTGCAAGAACTCATTACCTTTAAGTTCTTGCCAGCGTCAAGTTGAGAAAAGACACTCAAGAATGAAGAAAAAACAATGTGATCATGGCGGTTTTAGGAAACAAAAAAAGAAAGCATGCCAAATTGACGATAATGACCTCTTAGTTTCAGCAATAATAAAAAATAAAGATTGCAGCCCAAGTACTGTTCAATATTCTGCTAAAATAAAAGCCCGCAGATCAAGAGCTGTGAGGAAGCTTCAAAACCAAAGGAGTCGTTGCCGATTGCTTCCACGAAACCTGGGTCATGGGGGGAAGCACTTTAAGGATGGAAAGTGGCATGCTGCTGGAGCAAGAACAGTTTTGTCATGGTTGATTGATGCTGGAGTCATATCTCTGAATGATATTATCGAATATAGGAACCCCAAGGATGATTCTGTTATTAAAGATGGTCTGATTCGCAGGGATGGTGTTATTTGTAAATGCTGCAAAAAGGTGCTTACGTTTTCTGAATTCAAGATCCATTCAGGGTTCAGACTGAAGCGTCCCTGCTTGAATCTTTTCATGGAGTCTGGTAAGCCCTTCACATTATGCCAGCTTCAAGCCTGGTCTGCTGAGTACAAGATTAGGAAAACCAGGCTCCAGGTGGTGCAAGCTGATGAGGAGGATCAAAATGATGATTCATGTGGGCTGTGTGGTGATGGAGGAGAGTTGATCTGCTGTGATAACTGCCCCTCTACTTTTCATCAGGCTTGCTTGTCTACAGAGGTTTGTATTCTTTTCATTGTTGCATTTCTATACGTTGGATTTTCTTAATTCTTCTCTGCCTCTTATTCCTTTTTTTTCTCTCCCTCTAGTTATACATGGAATGCTTGCGAACCTGGTACAATGGGTTTCTTCACCACCCCCCCCCCCAAGCCACCCCCAACTCTAGATGCCTCTGGTATACTTTAGGCAATTATATATGCTTCTGTCCCTTGATAGACGTTTTGGAATTGCAGTAGTAAAATTTTGGAGGCAGATATCCCATGTTTATTATGGTCTAGGCTTATGAGCTCCTTCAGACAAATTCCATGTCACCACTGTCACATTTCCATAGTGATGCACTGAATCGTTAAGCACAATTTTGAGATATGCTGTTCTGCATTTGTCTGAATATATTCTGATCTGAGGAAAAGCTGGTTGATACCAAATTCAAGTTGCTCTCTATATTCCCTTCTATTGTGAATGCAATGTTTATTGACCAGGTCTTAAGGTAGATTGGACATAACAAACGGGTATTGTTCCATTGGTCTTGATACTTATATGCTGACAAATTCATATTTGAAAGTATGAAAAACTTTGAAAATTGAAAAAGAAAGTGGGAGTCACATAAAGCCGGTTCTGTGAAACAGAATACAAAGGTAGTGGAGAAGTGCATTAGGTGAACATGCATGGGCATGCTGAAATTGAGTTCAAAATAAATACCAAGAGCTGACTTTTTAGAATGTTAAAGATCAGACAGATAATGTGATCAAACCAGGAGACAATGACCTCAGTTTATCAAACTAGAAAATTTGACTGTGAAAGTATTTGGGAAATTAACTGAGGCATGTAATTTACCTGTCATTAATTTTGTCTAATCAGATCAGGAAATCCATTAACAAAAAATTCTGCAGTAAAGATTGGATCACCAATATAAGCTTTTGTTACTGTGAGATTATTATGACTCTCTTTTTTCACTTTCTTGTGCATGGTTTTGAGTTTTGAACTTGGTAGCCTATTTCTTTTTGTCGTTTACAAAAATATTAGTTGGAGGTTCATATTACTTTTCAGCAGAAAATGGTGAGGATGGTTGATGTGTTTTGTTACAAATCCTTTCCTTTTCCCTTAGGTTAATACCAACTTTTCTTATTATCTCTGGTGATTCTTTTTCATTTTTATGTTTCTAGAGATCAAGTTTTCATGTCCGATATTTCTGGACATTGTGGGCATTGTGCACATACATTTGTGTGACCTGGCTCTAGAGCTATAGGAGCAAACAGGACTGTATTGGTGTGGTAATGTTTTTGGCGTCTTGTCAATTTACCCAAACTATCTTAAGAATCTTATATGTGTTTGCTTCTTGTATTCACTAGCTTCTTGCCTCTTGAAACCCCAAACAACCGTGTACTTGATTGCTTCTTGTTCTTTAAAGTGGTTAGTGCCTGTGCAGTAGAAGATGGATTTTCACCAATAGCTACACTAACACGTATTTAGTTTCCTCCCTCCTGATTGAGTTATATTTGTAGTTGTTGCTACTTTACCTGTATGTCTGTCCCCGATCAATACTGCAATTTGGATTGACCTTTTGCAAAAAATGTCCTATTTATATATCGATCTAATTGAGTAATTAGTCAGCCAAACATCGATTTGTTTGGCAGATTTCAGGTATTATTCTTTTTGCTATTGTCCTGTCTATGCATACGATTTAGTCCAATTAAAATTTATGTATGTTTCTTATCAAAATGATTTAGCCTGCTGCCGATGCAGATGTAATTTGTGTTCTTCAGCGTCTGGACACTCTCTCTCTTATTTTTCCTTTACATTGTGCAGCTGACTGCTATCAGATTATTCTCTTGCGCTCATGTTTACTTAACAAAGGTGTCTAATCCAATAATTTCAGTAAACTGTTAATTATATATGTCTACTTTACATTTTTTCTGTTTATGCGTTGTGTTAAATGTGATTATTTAGGAGGTCTAGATTGTTTCCAGATTTTCTGCTAATGGGTGACCTGATCTTTACTTTGTACTTCAGGAGCTCCCAGAAGGCAGCTGGTACTGCCCAAATTGCATCTGTCGAATATGTGGGGAATTGGTTAATGATAAAGAGGCTTCTACTTCTTCTGATGCGTTAAAATGTTCACAGTGCGAGCACAAATGTGAATCTCCCCACCCAAGATCTAGATCGAATACTCTTCCTGCAGCTTAAACTGTCCTAAAGACTAGATTGCATGAGATGTTTAGTATATGGGTTGCTTGTGATTTAAATAAATTTTCCTTTATTATTGTTGGACTTTTTGGTAATACCGTGAAAACCTTTTACAATGGTGTGGATCGGTTGAATTTTTTATTCGAAATAGATAACTTATGATTTGACTTGTGTTTTAAAATTAATAAAACTTCTAGATAGGCATATACATAGTATGTTTCAGCTATAGTTATCGACTAATTTTTTATGGTGGAAAGCTGTTTAAAGAATGTGTATGGTTTGAAATTTCCCCTTAGGGCAATTAGGCATAGTATGATGTATACTTAAGTATGTATGTTAACACTGGATTGGTTACTTGTTTTAAATAGTAACGTGAAAAAAGAAAAATAGGTATTGGCCAATGGTCATCATTATCAACTTCACCACTTATGTGATTACTCCGCCATATTTATTGCAAATCCACTTGGAACTTGTCCTTCCTGATCTCAGTTTTATGTGCCTCTTAAACTGTTAGTTGTTAAGGAGCCTGTGGGATAGTTGCAGTTTTAACCTTTCAGTCCTGCTTTATCCATGCTGCTTGTCCTACCAACATGGCTGCATGATTTACCTAACAATCATAGTTCTTACAGAAAAAAGAATGAGTTGCTCTGTGACACTCAGATAATGGTTTGTTTGTGATACTTTTCTATGGTCAATTTTTTGTTCTTGATGCTTTTCGACACAATTTTGATGTCTAAAACTAAATAGTCTAATTTGTTTTCTTTCCTTTTCCTTGTCCAACAGATCATGAGGCATGCATGAAAGGAAAAGGTGAATATGAAGGAGCTCTGTTGGATGCTTGGTTTTGTGGTGAAAGCTGTCATGAGGTACTTTAGCTTGTTTTGCACAATTTGTAAATTTTTCTTTTCAAGGATTTGTTGTCCAAGCAAAGGAATTAATTTATCATCTGCGATATGCTTGGATTCTTGGTAAATTAAGAACTGACTACGTTTGGCAAATTGTTTTTTCTTATAAAAACTATGTCTGCCTTATATTTTCATGTGCAATCATCCTATTTTCCCAGTAGAGGAAATTTAGGAAAACATTAGGTAATGTTGATTCTCTTACTTGATAGTGTATAGAAGCATTACCTAGTCATCTTTGGTTAGGGAGATTTGTCACATTCTTGATTGCTTTTTTGACCTTTCTATTTTTCCAAAACGTAATAAAATTTAATTAGGACGAGAGAAAATTCATGCATATGATTGTTAAGGAAATCCTCTGAAGAATTACCAGTCAAAATTCAAATGACCAGCAAGTCTATGGGAAAAGGTACGATAAAACTGCCAGAACCACCGGAGTAGCAATAAGATAAATGCAAGAGTAAAAAACTGTAGCCCAAGATATACACATTAATTCTACTAAATGTTCATTTATTCCTCAATCCATATTGTTTATATAAGCAAAGGGAGCTGATTGAAATAGCTTTCTGATGCGTTATATATGGAGCCCCAAAGACAATAAAAGCAGAGGACCACAACCGTCTAATGGTTGGTTAATGAATGAATAGTTAACCAATGTCTCAATACTTACTGAAACATGCAACGCCAGTCTACCAGGATAAAATTGCTTTAATTAGTATGCCCACGATTTAACTTTCCCATGTGGCTGCCCAAACAAAGAAAAAAGGAGAAAAACTACTAAGGGTATTATTTCCTCTAAGGAGAGTATATACCTTTATAACCTCTTCATGCCTTGTGGGAAGACTGAACACTAAATTTGCCTCCACGGTCCACTTCGAGTATAATCTGTAATTTGAGATTAATATGATTGATTAACTTAACTCCCAATACTGGAAAGCCACAAATATATTTAGGATTCTGTGGTCAAATCCTCATTACTTTCAAAATGTATGAGCAAGAATAAACAGAAATGTCTTTAAGTGATTAAGAATAACTCGGAGAAAAATCCTTTAGGACAATACTCCCACAGCTTTATATCACACCTGAAACATAACATTCTAGCATCTCCAAACACATGCGGAACAACACCTGAGAACCTCTCCCAAACTGCCCTTATCCACTTTAAAAATCTTCCTGGAACTTCTTAAGCCAGTTTGCTATATGTATGACGATAAGAGGAATGATGTCGGAATGGATGGATATCTTGCCTACTACCCTACTACCCTACTCAATCAAATTTCTTCTTCCAGCGTGCCTAGTCCTCCATTCTTTCAATTACAAACTGAGGGAGAATTGAAAGAAGATCCCAAAGGCACTACACGGCATGTTTTGGATAGAGAACTAGCTTTACAACATTGAATAGCAGCCCTTGTCCACATTGTCAGCTTAACCCGATGTAATTGACTTCTCTTTTTCATCCTCTATTGTGATAGCCATAAGGAAGCCAGATTCAACAGCTCTACAATATTTTATGAAGAAGCCCTGACTCCGAGTTGAACCTAGTCTCTTTAGACGGGAATGAAGAATAGTGGTATAAGAATGAATGACGGGTAATGGTGGATCGCCTTTTCTTAACCTACCAAGGATGCTAAAAAGGCCAGATTGCTCCTATTAACCAGGATAGCAAATCTAAGTGTAGTTATGCAAGAAGCAAGCTATTTCTTCCATTTCTTCTGCCCCCATCTATCCACCACATGGAAATGGCAATCTATATTCATAATCATTTGACTTTTCAATTTTAAGCTAGTAAGTGACATGAGGAATATGACTTCTCAGTGTACAAAACAGTTGTAGAGATAGCCATATATTTGGCGAAAACTCTAATGTGCTATAGCACCCAATCTGACAATTCATCAATTTACTTAACATTCAGTAGGCCAAGTTGGGCAACTGGCCTCTGTGGATAGGATGGAAATTAACCCGTCTCCCTCAACAAAAATCACTACTTCACCCATCCACGGACTATCACGTACATAGAATTGGGTTGCTAGCAGTACCATTCATTGTTCTTTCCTGCACTCTGCATTGCATTATACCCTTACTTTCTTTCTATTGAATTACAACAGAAAATAGATAAGTCACTATTTCCAAGACCCCTCATCCCCTCTCTTACTGATTCCTCTTTTAGGTTCTTTTTTACCCTGTTTACTGAAAAAGCAGATGCAAAATTTTTAAGTGACTAGAATTGACTGATTTTTTTTTAATTAATTTGTTCTGCTTCCAGCTCTGTATGCTTGTTATTTCTCTTGATCTGTTTTTGATATATTCCACTATTTGGAGTTTTATGTGGCTACAGTACCTGGAAAATCTGCGTGGGAAGTTCTTTTGTACCTTTGGACCTGTTTTTGTGCCCTTTATTATTCTTGCTGATGTTAATCGTCATAAGAACTTGGTTCACTTCTATTTGCAGGTTTACTATGGTCTTCAGTCTCGCGTTGGAATTGTCAATCCTATTTCTCATGGTCTTTCATGGATGCTTGTTAAAGGCATTCATGATGACCAAAAGGTCGCTTCTGCCCAACGCTTTGCATTGAAGGCTGAATGCAATTCAAAGCTAGCTGTTGCTCTTACTATCATGGAGGAATGCTTTGTCTCTATGGTGGATCCAAGAACAGGCATAGACATGATACCCCAGGTTTTGTACAATTGGGGGTGAGTAACTTTTGAATTTCCCCTTTCTTTACAGTCACGTGGCTCTTAATGGGTTTCCATGGTGCCCTCTTTTTTCTTCTGGACTCTTACAGACCCTGCTTAGTAATCTACTAATGTTTTCTGTCTCCTTAAATCTCTATGAATGTTATATTCTCCATTCAGTGTGATCTTTGTTATACATTTTATTGATGGCAGCTATCTCTATGAATGTTGTACTCTCCATTCAGTGTGATCTTTGTTATACATTTTATTGATGACAGCTATTGGTTTATGAATCCATTCTTAGTCCTGTTTGGTCTTGAACTACTCCTTTAATATATTATTTCACAATTTGCTTCAATTGAGTTGACAAAATTATTGTTCTGATGGAAATCAATTGTAACAATGTCCTTGATATCTTGTAAAGGTTGCTTCCACTCTACAAAAACAAAAATAAACATGAATAAATGGTTCTCTAATCTGGGTGCTGTCACTGGTGGTGCTGCCATACCAACTGGTTATCATCAGAAGGGATTACTTCTTTTGCTTAATTATGCTTTAATTGCCATGCAAATTTCTGGCTCCATCCAATTACTTTTGTCCTTTTGTTACACTGGGCTTCATCTTGGATCAATATTCCTAAAGTCATTAATATCTTTTAGCTTTATGTTGTTTTGCAACTCAATTATGATTTATCTCTATGTTTTTTCTTACGTGGAGACTTATTATCTTAGTTTCTGATGATCATCATATTGGCAAATATTGAGATAACATGTGAAAGGCTCCACAAATTGTTGGTGTGAAAAGCTTTTGAGTCCAAATGTTCCATGGGGTTTTCACTCAAGACGTTTCCCACTTTTTTGTGGGGGTTTCGTTGTTGTCTTCTTTGGAAATAAAGGACTCTTATCTATTCAGAGTTATCTCTTTTCATTTTACCTTAATCGGCCTATTCTCTTTTAGGACTGACATCTTAAAGTCTCTATGAGAGTTAGTAATCTATAAACTGACAAAGAAATGTCTCTGTTTCCTGAGGCTACCGTCATTTCAATTCTTTGACTTCCCATTATCAGTTCTGGCTGGCTATGGTATACTGTGGACCTGGTACATGACATGGGAGCGTTACTTTGCATTTTCTTAGACCTGAGAATGCGGTGGAATATTGGACCTAGACATAGTTATCTTCTTTGTGGGTGGATCTTAGACTTGGGGTTTGACGAGCACCTCTTTGGGTTGGCATAGGGTATTGTAGTTCCTAGGCTGCCTTACAAAAGGGCATATATGAATATGTGATGTGGTACCTGAAAGATGGAAGTAACATTAATAATTATGGGTAGTATTTTGGATATTGATACGAGATGTGTTTTCTGTGTGAACTAATACTATTGTGAGTGAAGATTTAATGCTTCTATGTTTTCAGGGTTTACTGAAATAGGGATTAGAGAATGTATTCTCCTGTTTTATGATTTTTTATTTGGTTTTTTTTTCTCCATAATCTTCAGGTCAGATTTTGCACGTTTAAACTTTTATGGCTTTTACTCGGTGGTCTTGGAGAAAGATGATGTGCTGATATCTGTAGCATCCATCAGGTAGCATGAATATTTCTGCCCGTGTAAATTACATTTTTCTGTCAGATGTTGATGTATCGTCATTAGTCTTAGTTATCCCTTAGTATTTATGGTATTGGGTTTGGATGACACTTCTAAAATTCATTGTTCATGTAGCATCACTTATTAGTACGGCTTAGTGCCATTTTTTCTTTCTTTCTTATTTTGGATTAAAACTTTATTACATGATAATGCTTTATCTCTTGATACGAGATGTGTTTATTTCTTGATATCTAGGGAAGCTTCTGAAGGATGTACTACTAGTTTAGACTTTGAAGAGAATAAACATCTTTTGATGTGTAAACAGGGTGTTTAGACTTAGAAGAGAATAACATTGGTTTAATTAAACCAATGTTTCCTTTTCTGATTTTCTACAAAAGAAGTAATCAAACTAGATTTGAATCTTTTCATATGCTTCAATTACAGACTAACATTTGGATATACATTTGAAGTTGTAACACCCATTTCTTTTCAGTGTTCCTTTCTTTAATTTGCTTGAGTCTTTATTACTATAATTCAACTTTTCAAATTTTAGTTTCAGGGTTTTTTTGTCTGCCTCCAGTTTACCTTTAAGTTTGTGTTCCCCATGAAATTTATTTTTATCTGTTCTCAGGGTGCATGGGACTACTGTTGCAGAGATGCCTCTTATTGCTACTTGCAGTCATTACCGTCGCCAGGGAATGTGTCGACTCCTTATAACTGCTATTGAAGAGGTAAGAGTTTGCCCTCTTAACTGTTAAAATGTGGTCACTTTTTGGTAGTAATAGGATTCACTGTTGCCAATAATCTGGAGGGATGGGGGTTGCTTATCATTTGTTTTCAAAGACTTTTTCTTATAGTCTTTGTGTCGGTCTACTTCTCATAAATTTCTATTTTGACAAATGATCTAATACTTTACAGTTCTCGATTGTGTTATGAAGTCTTTTCCTCGTAAATTAAGTTTTATCTTCTTCCTCATGAGGAAGCTTGTTTTAGTGTTTTCTTTTCACCAGCATTTTGTTTCTTTGCTAGCCTGGATATGTAACAAAGCATAAGTAGAAAGCATAAGTAGCCTATTGGGTGTCACGCAATTTCATATATGATAGGATGGGCAATTGAGGTCTAGTCGCCCCTTTTTCTACCCAAGACCTTTGTTTCCCTCTCTTTTTTCTTTTTCTTGACAAATTATCTTTGTTGCATATGGTAGATAAGATTTTTGTTTCTCTATGCTGGACCAGCAATACTCTGCTTCTGTATATGATTAAAATCTTTAGATATACAAGTTTTACTACTATAACCAAGTGCAGCATGTATTTCGGAGCATGAATTAATTATATTGTTCCCATGCCTTTATTCATATTGCTTTTCTAATTGCTCCATTGCTTGTCATATTCTTTCTCCATGCCTTGGTGGCTCTAGATGCTAATGTCTTTCAAGGTGGACAAGCTTGTGATAGCTGCCATTCCAAGTTTAGTAGAGACATGGACGGAGGGTTTTGGCTTCAAACCTTTAGAAGAAAATGAAAAGGAAAATCTGAAAAAGATCAACTTGATGGTTTTTCCTGGAACAGTTTTGCTCAAAAAACCTTTGTATGAAACTCGAAAGGCAGATAGATATTCAGGTAGGTGGTTTCTAATCTCTTTATATGGCTCCATGTTTATGCCGACTTTTAAATTTCCTTAGATTTTAATTCAATTCTTGGATGATAAAGAACCAGGTGATAAATCACCCATAAGAGCAGAGGAGGAATCAAGAAAAGTGGATACTTGTTCCGAAAGAGAGCCCATGGAAGGATCTTTGCTGAAATCTGGTGGAAACGCCCGCAGTAAGAAAGTGGGTGCCAAATTGATGATCAAGCTTGTCGAAGGAAGAAATTTGCAAGAACCTGTAGTGGAAAATAAACTGGCAACTGTTGACGCTGATATGGGACAAGTAAATATATTGTCAGTTGGAAGGGAAGAGTCTACTCCCCATTCTGGTGGAGAACCAGGGATTAAATCTCTACAGCAAGACAGAAACTTTTGTGCAGACACATTTGGTGCGGAAACAGAGATTGGAACTGTGGAAGGCAACAATACGAAGGAATTAGGAGTTGGCGTTGTTGATGTTGGAGCTCAAATAGGTATCAGACAAACAGAAGGCGAGAGTTTGCAAATAGGCGAAAGCCAAGTAAGTACTTTGCAGGACCATTTGTCACAACTTTCCTGTGAAGATTCGGTTCGAACATTAGGGGATAACCTCCCTAAAGTAGTTTCTGGTATTGAATTCTATGGTTTGTATGATAGGAGAGAACATTCTTTGAACGAATAGCAGCTAAAAGCCAGTTAGTTGAATGGAAGTAGAAATATATTGAATGCCGAAAGATTGCCCGATGGTAGAAAACTAATGTTTAGCTAGATGGCATGGCCTTAAGTAAGCCAGCTTCCAACCAGGAAAAGTACCAAAAACAAAAGATAAAAAACACCCAAGAAAGCAAAAAGAACCAAGGTCACTGGAGGTTTAAGAGAAAAAGAAAACTGGGAATGGTATGATTCCTTTGGCAGTAACTATAAACTGTAAAAGCCCGGGTTTTTCTCTTCTCTGGAGGCCCTAAAGTAAAGAAAGTGTTGGTGTTGGGGAGGAGAGAGTAGAGAGGGTGGTATACCACATCATCTCAGACATCCTAGCAGGATGGATTTTGTGAGGCAAATGTGGTAGAAGTTGCATTGTCGAAGTCTACATTGATATGATAGAATGTTGCAGACTGTTGTAGAGTCTACATTTGGACGTAACAAATCTGATGGTTTTGGTGGAAGATCAATGTCATGGCTGCTGAACACAAAAAAAATAATAATAATAATAAATAATATATATATATATATATATATTAGGTGAGGGATTAAAAGAACATTAGATTTGAAGATTTAAAAAAAAAACAAAAAACAAAAAACAAGAAATGGGTGAGGAATAAAAATAACAACATTGGATCTGAAGTGAGTGGGTTTCTTGATAACTACAACACACACTCGAAACAAGCACAAAGCAAGGAAACCGACAAGAAAGTTAAGCAAGGGTCAGTTGACAGTTCATTGTCACGGATTGAGGTCGACTTAAAAGGTAGAGTCACTTACTTATTCGGCGTTTCTAAGATTTTTATTTTCTCTTCACTCTTCGAATATAGAATAAGTGTTTTGAACATGTTATAAGGTCTATTTTTTCGACCAAAACATCAATATTGCTTTTTGGATCCAAAGCTCGTTCGACACTCAATAATTCTATATTTTTTATTTATCTAACAAAAAAAAATGAATAAAATAAGTAAGTAAGTAAGTAAATAAATAAATAAGTAAATAAATAAATAAATGGTAAAATATCCTTATTATTGTTATTGCTTTGTTAAGACCCTCGTCGGGTCGGGCTTAGGCCCAATGATCGGATGCCAAGCCGTGGAAGCAACTGCCATTAACAGAAGGGCAAAGCTTCTCCGAGTCTCCGCCGAGGCAGGCTCACCTTGTCCCTCATTTTCCATGCCATGAAACCAGACCTCCTCGGCAGCCCTCCCGTACAGTTCCACTAGCCCTGGACATTTCCTTGTCTAGTTCAAGGGGTTGCCTTTTCTCTTGCGCTTTCCCATCATGCCTTCCTCGCCCAAGTTCAGAGACCGCTCGCAGCACCGCTCATCGGCTTCCCCTCGCAGATCGACGGTTCTGATCCTGGGCTCCTGCCTCCTTATCGGGTTCTCCGGATTCATATTCGGCATCTCCGCCATCCTCCGCCCGGGCCTTTCCTCGAGATGCGCTATAACTCCGCCGAGATCGGTTCGAGTGGTGTGGGAGCAAGGCGCTGGGGGTGGGAACGGGAATGGGGTTGATGGGGATACGAAACGGCACAAGGTTATGGGCTTCGTAGGCATTCAGACTGGGTTCGGATCCGTTGGTCGCCGGCGCGCACTGCGCCAGACTTGGATGCCTTCCGAGCGCCAAGGCCTTCAACGGTACTGATTTGGCTTTTCCTTTGTTCACTTGTATCAACCTTAGCTTTAAACGCAAATATGTAACTTTGCATGTATGTACCAATATACCAAAACGCTAGTGCCCGAGCTAGTGTTTAGTGGTTTAGTATTTTAAGTTTAATTTCCGAAGAATGAGAAGCAGTTCTCTTGAGATCAGAAATGAACTTGAGCTCCTCAAGAGACTTAGATTGTTTATAGCAAGTAAAGGATTGATCTGTGGACTATTTTGGCGGGTGAGAGGTGCTTGAAATGATATAAAACACCATTATGGAAATCATTCGGTGAGCACGGATAAAACCTACCACCTTCAAATTTTGGTGGGGCAAGTGTTCGATGGAGAAATCCGTCAGACACGAATGCTCTATTTCTCCCCCTGCTTCTGTTTACTTGTTTTGCTTTTGTTTATAGCCGTGTCTATTTATTGGCTTGGAAATTGCTTTTAATTGATAATTTTATTTACGTCTGACATTAGCAATATGAGTCCTAATATTCTAAGGAGTCCATGGATTGGGATATGGCCTGCAGATTGGAAGAAGCAACCGGTTTGGCTTTCAGGTTTGTCATTGGTAGAACCAATGATAAATCAAAGATGAATGAACTCAAGAAGGAGGTGGCAGAATATGATGACTTCTTGCTATTGGATATAGAAGAGGAGTATAGTAAGCTCCCCTACAAAACGTTAGTGAAAGCAGTAATATAATTGATCTCCTCCATGCTTTTTAGCTTGTTCCCATGAAATCAATCTCTACTCCATTTTTTGTTGCAGGTTAGCTTTCTTTAAAGCTGCATATGCACTTTTTGACTCTGAGTTCTATGTTAAAGCAGATGACGACATTTATTTAAGGCCAGGTAAAAAGATAGATAATGCTTTTATTCAATATACTTCTTTGCTTTCTTTCCGATGTTTTCTTGGCATTCAATTAATCACCTCCCATCAATTTTCAGATCGCCTTTCACTGCTCTTGGCTAAGGACCGCACTCATTCTCAAACTTATCTGGGGTGCATGAAAAAGGGTCCTGTTTTCACTGACCCCAAACTGAAATGGTTAGTCTTGTTTCTGTGATTGATGTTCATGAGTTTTTCTTTTCAGTTTTCTGCATTTTGAATTTATATCTGGTTGATTGTTAGTGTCCTTCTTCTGGTCAGTGTCTTGCTGCGCAATTATAGAAACACTATACATGCACAGAGAGGGCATAATAGTAGCTAGATTATGCTGTTCTACCTAGAAGAAACTGGATGGAACAGCCTAATGGTGCTAACCTATCTGCTGTCTCTATTTGTGTTAGGTTCAAACCTTATTCTCCATACCAGACACACTGCATGACACGGAAATCAATTATAAACACATGTTTGTGTTTTTCTATTTTTTCATGATCTGACCTAGTTGACCTCATCATAGTATTTTGCTCACTAGGGTGATTCTTTATTTCTAGCAGATTTGGTACCTCCTTTGTTTTTTTTAACATAACAATAATGATGTTAACAAATGAATTAATTATGCAGGTATGAGCCACTAGGCTATTTGCTTGGAAAGGAGTACTTTTTTCATGCATATGGCCCATTATATGCTCTTTCTGCTGATGTAGTTGCAAGCTTGGTTGCTCTTAGGAACAATAGGTAAGTTTTTCCCTTTCCTGCTACCTGTACACTAGATATGACTAGACTTGAGCACCTGACATCAAAAATAATTTATGCATCTGATGTTCGTCATGAGTAGCAACGCATAAATGTTGATTAATGTGTGGTAGGCCTTGTACTTTTTGTTTCGGAATTTGATTTAAAGTTGGTATTTGTTTGGCCATATAAAGAGGAGTGCTGATGATTAGTTTTTTCCAGTCTGGCTAGTTCTCTGGATTATGATTGTTTCGTGAATTAGAGAAATAATACCATCTTACTATTATTCTGAACATTTGTGTACCTCTAAATGTTATGTTTTGGGCGTATTTTAATATGCATGTTCTGCGTGTAAAATCTGTGTGGTAGAAGAATCATGGGATGTTAACATATGTACACAAGCAATACACAAGTCAAACATAAGACCTTTATCCACCCTTCATTACCACCTAGGCTAAGTTTGAAGGGGATGAATGTGTCGACCTTTATTCTCAGCAAAGGCTATGCTTCCTGTTGGTGGTCTTCAATATATACTTTATGGCTAAGAATCTTTGCTTAGTGCGTCTAGGATGGAGGGCTGAATGTTTGGTTCTCTTCCATTGGTTTCTTAGTGAAAAAGTTTGAAGTTAAAAGATGAGTAGTAGTCAGAGCAATCTTCACTCTCTCTCCTCCACCATCAAAGAAAGCCCAAAATCCCAGAAGGTTATGCCCGTGATTTTACCTACAATTTTAGATGTACTAAATGGCTTGAGCTTTTTGGTCTTACAACTGGATGGGCTTCTGTTTGATGTAGAATACACTTAATTCTGAAGATATTGTGATTGATTGGATTTGATCTCATGGTGAAGACCTCTTTGCTATCCCTATAAAAAGTGAAAAGATGGTGTTCACCTTCAAAGTACGTAGTTAAACTATATACAATTTAATTTATTCAGTTTAGTAACATGGTCTTTTATTAGGATCTCTTAATTGGTCAGCCTATTTTTGCTTGTCTATACTCAGAATAATCTGGTTGACAACCTATGCCTTTCTGAGAGGTGGCTGAAGCCCAAAAATAAGAGAAGCTTATATTCCTTTACTAACATGGTGGCATTCATATCACAGCCAGTCATTCTGTATTTGATTTTTTCCTCCTATCTAAAAGTTGATATAATGAACGAAAATTTGTGTGCTATGTTAGCGAGTTGTTCTCTTTTACATTAATGGGAATGCCATTTGCTTGAGCATGATGGAGAAAACTGACACAGATGCACTGATGCTGGAGAAAGATGCTTTTTCCCCCTATTTCTTTCTGAATTACCAAACTTCATTGTTGGCTTTTCCATATGCCAGATGTGACTTAGTCGAATTATTTATAACTCAATCTTGAATCTCTACCTTGTATATAATGTGTTTTCATCTTGTTCAAAATTGCAGCTTTAGGATGTTCAGCAATGAGGATGTTACAATTGGGGCTTGGATGCTTGCAATGAATGTCAACCATGAAAACGATCAAGCATTATGTGCGACTGATTGTACAGAGTCATCTATTGCAGTCTGGGATATTCCAAAGTGTTCAGGTTTGTGTTTCTTCGAATATATGATAGAAATAAATAATGAAACGAGGCCAAAGGTTAAGAGTTTTTTCTTGTAGGCTACGTAATTTACTACCTCAAAATGAACACCTGATGCTGGGTGCTAATGATATATAACAGTATAAAGAGGATTTGGACTTCTGATAGTTCACGTCGTTCATTCGGTTTCCAAAGGTTGAAGTTTGTAAAGAATCTGAGGAAAAGTTGAAGGAAAAAAAAATCTGTGCATGATGAAAGTCCTGCGTCAATGCTCTAGAATTAATTTCAACTTTTTTAACTTGCTTCATAAAATATTATTGCATATGTGTTTTTTCATCAGAGTTATGAGGGTAACAATTCTTCAGAGTGCTTTGCTTACTGCTTAACAGAGTTATATTTAGAGTGGGAGAGTTATATGTGTTCAATGAAATTGCTCTTATGCAGGGCTCTGTAACCCAGAAAAGAAGCTATTAGAACTTCATCAAAAGGAAAGCTGTTCAAAGAGTCCAACTCTTGCTTCCGATGACTAGTGTTCGTGCATGCATTTTTTCAACCTCCAAACGGGGAAGTTAAGAATCACTTGCTCCTACAAGGTCCCGCTGCTAAGGGTGTTATTCTTTCCCTTTTTTCTTTAAAGCTTTTCCGATTTTGTCCCATATTTGGCTTTTGTAATCTATTCTTTCTTTCATCTTATGAGTTGGTAAAAGAAAGTAGAATTTTGTACTATACAGATTATAGACTACCCTTTGGCGAGGACCAAAAGTTATAGGATGTAGGAAGACAATAGTGTGATGACCCGTGTAAACTGACATTTCTTTACTCAAATATCATTCTTTCAGAATTTCAGTAGCTCGCATCAGTTTCACCCAATTCGTTTGCATTGCAGATCTCAATAGACGGTGAAGTTGTATTTTTGTTCCTTTGCCGTGTGTATTGTTGCCTATTAAACAACAGCATCATTAACTGGCTTGTGAGTTCAATGACTGTCCATACGCGTCGATGAGCAGAAGTTCGTGCTTCCTTAGTATTTTATTACTGATTGTTGATTTCACCTTTTATTATTATTAACAAGTGTATATTGTAAATGTTTTCTAATAAGCTTCATCTAACTCGTCGTGTAGCCAAATTGATCATATTTTTGTCAATATAGTGACACAACCTGACGGTTTAGAACTAGTCTATATTTATTTGTGGTTCCTGTAAATTTTCATTTTACTCTGAAAACGGAGTCTGATAGGTGCCAAGTTTTGCTGAACTTTTCTACCTAATGTAAATGAAACTCTTTTAATCCCATCAGAAAACCAATCAAAATAAAGGTTAACATTTTGAAGAACAAGAGAGCAGAAAATGTAAATCAAGGGAGAACTATGATTGGGGCAAAATATTTTATTCAAGCAATGTTTTATTTTTCTTCATTGTTTACAATCGATCCCTCATATATACATATGTATATATGAAATTTACAAATCAAACAAAGTTCTTACAACATTCAATCAATAATCAAAGTAAAATTGCAAAGTAGAATTAGGAGAGAGATTTCGGTTCTTACTTCTCGAAGCTTTGTGCAGCGCATCCTGAGGAACGTGATGAAAGGCACATTGATGTGGCACTTGTTATTGATGTGGAAGCAAATCGGCTTTACATTTCGCCGCAACCTAAAGGAATGGAATCCATAGTCCGCTTGAACTTATACAAAATGAAACATTGAATAGAAAGATCTATGGTGAAGATGTTTACTGTTTGATTGTAAAAAGAGATGAAGCAAAGATTATGTTATTTGTCAGCAACGCATTCCTCAATAAAGTAAAAATCTATTTCTACATGCTTTGTGTGTGTATGAAACATCGCATTTGTTGCTAAGCAAATAACAGAACTGTTGTTACACCAAGTGATTGAAGGTTCAATGGTAGGAATGTGTAGGTTGCAAACTAGATAATCAATCTAATGAGTTTTGCAAATGGTATCTTATATGCAATTGTAGTTGGATTACGTACTTAATCGAACAACCATGTTTTGTTTACATGTTTTGTACTTGGATTATGTATCATATAAGATTAGACCCTAATGAAATGTAAGAGTCTCTAATGTATCAATGGCTATCAAGATCACTTGTCCAACACTCATATTGAAAGGCATGAGTTTCCAATTGAGGAACATGCATAAAAAAAGATCCCATGTCGTGGAGGGGTCACCAATAAATTTAAGTAAGGCCTCAATAGCTTGCTAATGAACTATGATAGAAGCATATGCTAATATACAATATTTACTAAATAAGCAATATTATGTTGATTCATGGTAAGATACTGTAAAGCTTTAATAGTGCTCTAATATAGATAGGATTAGGAAGAGGATTCCTTTAAGGAATTTACAATGGTAAGCTGAATATGCATGGCGGCTGAACAGAGTAAACATCATCCATGTTGGTCTTGGCTAGCATTTTATGAACAAACTTAGTTGATGAGGAAGCAACCATAATGAATAGGTTGAACTTTAATGTCAAAACAATAGTGAAGTGATTAGAGATCCTTAATGGTAAATTCTTGTTGAAAAGATGCTAGAAGGTCATATCAAGGCTATAGGAGATTTGATAAGAATGATTATAAACATAAACTACAAGAAAGATGGTGCAATAATCTATACAATACTGATGCAAGTGCAACTACATCAGCCCAAGCTCTTAGCTCAGCCCATATGTTAAGTTTGACAATTCATACTTGTTTGGGTCACAACATCATCCAATGGGTCCAAGAAGGCTAAGGTTGAAAAAGCAGCCCAAGAATATTTCATAGCATCTCTGCAGGCTTTAATATGGAAGGTTTCAAAAATAATTGTTGAGTCCTTAATTTCTTAAGTTTAATTTATTGTTTGAGAATATTCTTCCTTACCAAACACTTACTTTTCTTACAGAAAACCCTAAAACACAAAAAAAAAATAATTTTTACATATTTTCTTAACTCGAGCTCGCTCAAGCCCACCATAACATTCGTATCAAATACAAAAAAAGTTGATGAACATGGTTGAGAAATAATAAATCCAAGGATGAGAAAATAGACACTAAGATGATGATATTATGTTCATGGAGCTTGCTTAAGTTTGAAGATTGAACGATATAAATAGCAAACATGATGAGAATATTCCTAATTAACATAATCATGTGGCTTAACCATGTAAACTCCTTCCTAAGGTGAGCCATGAAAAACATGATTAAGCAAAGACATCATTTTGAATAAGTAAATGCAAGAATAGTGCAAATTGGTATAGGCTTGACAAAAATACTAAATGTCTCAGTATGAATTGAGCATGCGATGGAGGAAGAACCAATTCCCAGATTTCATGTGTAGAAGTGAGAATGAAAAGCGTAGCCCCATGATATGACTGAATAGCAATAGTGAGAGCAAATACGTGTTGGCGTGTGAGTATAGTGAGAAATTGTGTCTTCCCTGAGTTGAATAACCACTGGATGAGATATGAGAAAGGAATGAGTAGCAATACCCGGTGAGGTAGATACATCCATCACGCGGGACGAGGAAGGGGAGGCTGCAAGGGTGGGAGGATCGGGATCTAGTGTCACATCAAATAAGGCATGGCCTTGAATGCGGTTAGACCAATCTTGAGACTACCATGGGAGGAGAAGCTAAGGATGTGGAAGAGTTATTGATGGATAATCCACCTACGAATTCGGAGAAACCACAAGAGACTGGGAGCATGTGAGGCCATTCTTATCAAATATAAAACCGACGACAATATGTATCTTTCGAGGTTTAAGAGAGAAGCACATACAACATTTGTGATTGGGTGGAAAGCTGGGACGATGCAAGCTTGAGATTAGGGTGACAATATGTGTGAAGCATAAGGTTCAAGTTAAGGATACCCAATACACCTAAAAACTCTCATATGTCTTATGGAGAAAAATAGGCACAATTCAATAGGAAGTTTTTATTTTATTTTCATTTTTTAAATATTACAAGACATACATACAAGTAAGCAAACACTTGGTTTAATGGTAAATAGGTGCTATCCGAAATCTTTTTAGCTCAAATTTGACATCTCAAGAGTGCATGCATGACTATGTGAATGTAATAAAAAAAAATACAGGCACACTCACACATCCATGCATGCACCCTCACGATGTCAAATCCCAAATCTCATTGTCAAGTCGTCCACTAGTTCACAGTAATCTAGCTACCTAAGAAACCAATAGGAAGATGTTGGATAGGACATCCTCTACTATATTATAAAATTATTTCTATTCTCTAAAAATCATGAGAAATAAACTTAGCAGCACTATCATACTAGATTTCCATAATATGTGTGTTAAGATGATTAGTCACAGAAAACCATCAATGAGACTAATATAATATTTAAAGTCACATGATGAAGTTAAAGAAGAGGATTCTCAGGTATTATTATGAAGACACACCTTACCATGAGAAATTATTGGGCTTTTCAAAAGGAACATTACTGAACTTCAAAACATGGATTAAAGCAAATGATGCAAGTTGTTCTTTCTTGGAGGTTTGTGCGGAGTGTCCTCAGGTAGACGAGACGATCACATGTGTGCTAACGTGGCACTTGGTGTTGACATAGAGCTTGATGTGGAGGCTGCCATGGAAGTTGATCTACTTAACAAGCCAATCCCAGCAGCGTTCTAGATTTTCCATGGGCGGTATCTAAAGAGACAATAGGGAAAAAGAAACAAAGTGTAGTAACTATTGGAGCAGCCAAGTCCAAGGCGAAATCTGGTCTCCCTTTGCCATCACCGAGCCCCATGTGAATGTGTTCCCATACTCTTCTCCATATCGATTTTCCAAGTTATGGGTGTGCCCATCTCTGACAGTCCATGAGTAATTCCCTTTCACGGGCATCATATTCTGATAAGTCAATGTATGTGGTTGACATACTGGACACCAATCCCTGCAATGTTTACCTAAAATGTTATTGCCAGTGGTTGCCAAGCCAAGCATTAATATCTGCTATGCTCCCAACCGCCATGTCATGGTCCACCATACTTGATGCATATAGAACAAGGAACTGAATCTTACTTCCTTTGTTGCTTCCCCAAGCAAAATGGGAAACAATGCACTTTCGCTCTTACTTCCCAAGAGTTATGTTAAAGAATACGACAGCCCATTGTCATGTAGGTGACTTAGGAGTTTGGCAATCTCGTACAAGAGTAGATACTAGGGATAAACACGAGGGAGGAAAGACAATGATAAACTCCACGTAATGATGAAGACTTACTAGGACTGATTAGATTTTAAGAGACTAGACCTTGCTGAATTGATTGGGATAGAATCCAATCATTCCTTACATATTCATTTTTGCTTGTATGAGAAGAGTGTAGTTGAAGTGAAGTTTTTAACTACAAAGGAGGTTATGGTATTCTAATTATTTGGAAATCATTCTTAAGGAAGTGGAGTGAAGAGTAGTGCTTAAGCAAAGTAAGAAAAAGTATGGGCCTTTACAATGATACACCCTTTCATTGGCCCATCAAAAGCAATCATGAGGGACCTATCCCAAAATTTCCCGAATGTGAATGCATACGATTTTGAAAGTCACGTTCTTTCCTATATGTGGATGGTGTGTGGTAGAGAAGATTTCGAGTATGCAATTACTTATAATAAACTTTAAATGAAAAAAAAAATGTTATTTAAACTTTTAAATTAACTTTTGAATTAAAGTTTTAGAAGTTCTAACATGTGAGTTTATCATTTTATTTTTCCTAAAATTTTAAATAATAAAAAAAAATCTAAAATCGAACAAGATAAGTATCAACTTATGGGTCAAGGTTTTGAGTGCTGAAATCATGAAAAGAAACCTGTTTAGATTGCCTTGGGAAGCACTATAGGTGTTGCTGACCTTGATGTGGCCAACCTTAAGTTCTAGAAAAAAAAAGCATATCACATGGAAAAGAAAGATAAGCCTTGGGCCAGATACAAGCCAAATTGAATTTAAGCATATTTTTTTAATCACTTTTCAAATGAATTCTTTTCCTTCATGGTGGTCATGGTATGCAAGTAGAATCAATCCCTTACAGAAAGCAATTAGTTAACTCACTTGTCTTTTCGTTTATAGTTATACAAGTTGAATCAACACTTTCCCAAATTTCAACTTTCGAGTTTAGAATATTTAGTAAGCAATTAATGCGGTCTGGTTGCAAGATTCATTAGGCGGGTTCTCTCCTTGGACTCCATGTTAAAGAAGGAAAGGGTGCCTCTAAAACCACGAGCGACAGGGTTCTTTGGGCCAATGAAGCACAGATGTTATTGTGAGAAACCACTCATCTTAGTGGTCTCCGCTTTCTTAGAAAAATGTCTGAAAGTGGTCTAAACTTTGAGCATTCCAAGCTTGATCTGCCACTGCACAGAGAGAGCGAGAGAGCGAGAGAGAGAGAGTGGGGGCTTTCCCATTTTGCTCACACTTTAAACTACAAAAAGTCACCAATATGATTGTCTCACTTCCTTACTAAATGGGCATCACATGCTCTTGGAACTCCTCTTTTCTGTCAATGATCAGAACCAGAACCAGAACCAGAGATGTGAACACTGCCAATTCTTTCTTAGCAGGTTTGATAATTGCTGTTTGCTACTTTCTATTTGCTCAGACTGACTCAATTATTAACTCAAGTTAAAAACAAGGGTTCTTGAAAGGGATCTCTGTATGTATGTAAGGAAAAGAATAAACAAAGAACATTGATAAAAAAACACAGGGCATTGGAGCCCCCACGAGTAAAAACAATGACTGAACAATCTGAGCTCAGGACAAAATAACAGCCCGGCCATGAGGGGAACCTTATTGAACCCTTTCGCTGTTGTATCGGGAATCCAAGGCAACTCTGCAGCCAGACAATAAACATGGAAGTTCGTCTCTCATATTCATGGCTATGCATGCATGTCTTATGCTAAACTATAAAACCATTGATGGGACCCACAAAGGAGAAGATCACCTTCCAGCTAAAGTCATCGGATGCATAGTGATGTATGTATGTGTGTGGGAATCACCTTTTGTGACCAACTTTCTGTTTTTGATCTGTTGTTTTACCAACAAAGCTTACGTCTAGGATCTTCTTAAACAATGATAATCATGTCAATTATGAGTAGTCCTTTTCTTTTCTTTTCTTTTCTTTTCTTCTCTTCACGCGATGCAAGAGAATCCAAATGCAGCAACATCCATCACAGTACTAAGCCAAAATCCATGTCTAACTTTAGGATTTAATTCCAAAAGGTCTTGCATAATTTGCATGGAATCACTGTATTTTCATCACCCTCGTCACACAAGCAAGCAAGCAAGCAAGCAAGCAAGCAAGCAAGCAAGCAAGCAAAAGCTGAGATTGATTGATGGTTTTATCCAATGTGGGTCCGATGTTGCTTGTGTGACCGGACACTAAAGCCTAAATGTAAGCTCTCTTTGCTCTCTTTGTGAGACACAAGAACCCATTGACGGACCCTTCAAACAGGTCTGACACCGAGGGGAATTGTGTCTGGAGCTTCCGGTAAACTTATGTAATCCGGTAAACATGGAGACATTCTATTTTAGCATCCTTGAAATTTTCATTTTTCTAGTGGTTGTAACTCTTTCCTTTCTTTTTTTTTTTTTTTTTTTCTTTCCTCTTCGGATGGAAGTCACATATATAACTTCCGTACCTTCCTTTTGGTCGTGCCTTTCGAGCTTTTTTTCAAGGCACAGCTATGTTTGCCTCCCATGTTGCTTGTCTCTGCCGAATCGTGATTTAGATGGCTCAATGATAAAGCAAACAGTCCTCCCAAATGATAATTTCCTTCTAGACAATCCCTAAAATGCAAACCCATTACCCAAATTAGCAACCAAAATCAGATGACTATGTCCTGATAACTGCAATGTGATTCCATGTTCTTCGGTCATCAAAATTGTCATCAGAAGTTTAAACTTGCATAGAAAAACAGGTAACTTGCAAGGAGTAGAACAGATTTTTTCTTTTCTCAAAAAGCTTTTTGGTTTCAAAGTAATAGAAAGAAGAACATGGGCATATAAGTGGTACCATCAATCAGTTGCGCAAATGGACAAAGTTACAGAACTTCCTTCCAGAACAGGGTATGGATTTGTAGGCCTAATTTCGATAAAAAGGTGGATAAGAGGAACAGGTCCTGAGGGATAAGGATAGGAGATGAGAAAATGGAGATGCCAGCTACATTTTGATGAAAAGCTCTGGGAGTGGATTACAATGTGCCAAAGAAAAAATTCATGGTGTCTCTTCCATTTCCACCTGACCATCACGTGCCCTTGCAGCTGTGGGACAAAGTCTGTTATCCACAATGCATCTTTGAGATAGGCACAGGAGCTGCACTGTCCCCTTCTGCCACTTTCCTTCCACCATTTCTTTCTTTTTAAAATTGATCCAATATTTGTTCCTAAGATAAGAAAAAACAAAACAAAACAAAACAAAAATATTAAATCTTTGACCGACCACCCAGTTGCTCAAACCAAACCATGTGGGAAATTTAATTGCCAAACCATGAGGAACAAAAATAATCCTAGCCCTCGCTGTCTATATTTAATTTACCACGCCTCTTCACTTCTTTATAACACATTACTCTGTATCCCTCCCTTTCATGTGATGAACAGGGATGTTCTGACCACCATGATTATAGGGTCTACATGCAATATCCTTAAAATTTGCATGCGTAACCGTACACTTACAGTCTGAGATTCCAAAATCCGAGGCATTCTAAGTACAGCCCTCTTCCTCATCATCTTCACATGGCAGGTCAGAGCCTTGGAAATTGCGAACTACCATAAGGAAACTAATTTCCAAACATATTCTCGAGGACTTATCTTGTCTGTAATCCGTGGGTGGCATTGGAGAGATTTCCAGGTTGGTTATGGGATGGTTTTGGGAAGATATGGATGTTTGATGGTTATTAAAATATAGCATTTCGTTGTTAATTTTAAGATGTGGTTAATAAGTCTCACTTACTAAAAAAAGAACTAAAAATTATACTTATATAATAATAAATTTTTCACTTTTTGAATTGACTTTAAACTTAAATGATAGAGTTCTTAATACATTATCAAAGATAAAAATTTCTTCAACACAATTACAAGTTCTTATTAATTTGACCTTACACATCTCTCACATAATATGGTACCATGACAATCCAATTGACCATTATAATAAGAAAGCATATTAAGATGTAGCTAATGAATTTTTACACTGTTAAAGAAAATTATTAAAAATCTTGTTTATAAAATAATAAATTCTGTTACTTTTTAAGTTAACTTTTGAATTGAATAATAAATCTTTTAATAACCAAAATTTTAGGCTCATGTACTTGGTTTTTAAACTAATATTCCGCAGGCCATGTCCTCTCTCTCTCTCTCTCTTGGGTGTTTAATATTCCACTAGTTCTAAAATCTACCTCGAACTTTCATTCTTGACTTTGCTTCATACCAAAAGATCGGTTCTTGGATTTTCGGAAGAGAAGGTAGGAGTAATTTCATTACTTGGTAGGTAGCCTGATGTTGTAGATTTTAGGCTTAAAACACTGTTAGTCTCTTCGCAGATGTGAATGGTGTTAGACTCTTTTAAGTAATTAACAGAAGTTAATCTGAAACTGTAGTATTCTTCCCCAACCCTACTTTTCACTCTTAAATCTTCTTTGGAGTTTACAACATGGCGTCCGGTTTTCATTAGAATATGTTGGTTCTTTTGGGGTACATGAGGACCAGGTACTTGTGTAAGACGACGAATAAATGCATTGGTACACATTTCAAGCAGTATCTTCACAAATTTGTACTTGAAGGTAAGTTTGTGTGCTCATTCATGGGGAAGGTGAGAGTTACAGAGGCTTGTGATGTGAACATTGACAACTGATTCATCCCCACAAGATCAAATTCAATTGCTTCGTCTCACCATCAGTCCACTACCCACCATTGGCATTTACTTCCCAACATTTCCGTATCCTCTTTTCAAAAAGGGAAGCCACTTGGAAAGGTAAAAACCAGTACAAAGGGAAAAAGATGCTCTTAATTTTAACTGGAGATGAGTCACCGTGGATCTGATTCCGAAGTATACAACACACAGGAACAGAAGAAACTGGACTTGAAACACTTGTTTGCTTTAATATAATTGGCAATCGGGATTGATAGTATTGAAAGTGGGTCTTGTCTCATGTTGGAAATAAAAGAATGTGTATGTAATCTTATAAGTTATGAATTTTTTTTTAATTAATGCCTTAAAATTTTGGAATATACTCTCGTACTTAAATATAGTATCAAAATCAAAACTAAAAAGAAATAGACCTCTATTTTATAATCTCTTACACCTTGAAATTAGACTTCAATCCACTTGCAATACTTATGTCAGCATACAAGTGAATGATAATATTAAAAGTGAATGTTGCTTTATATTAAAAATAAAATAATGAATATGTAATCTTATAAATAATAAAAAAAAATTATTTAATATCTTAAAATTTTGAGATGAAATATCACATTTAATAGATATTACATGCGTTAGCTGGTTAGTTTGCAACTAAGTAGGTCACATGCGATCAATGCTTTGATTATGTGTGATAACCAGGGGAATTCTTCTGATTCAATGGACTGTACATCGCGGTACAAAGAGAGAGAAAAGAAAACCCAGAACATATCTCTGCTTTATTTCGACACCCAAGTGTACAACTTTGGGGAATTCCGGAAATCGGGGATCATTATTGTAGGAGATTGTTCAAAAAGCCGTGAGACAAAGTTCGGAAAAGACAAGGTTATCTTCTCCTTGCATACCCAACAAGTAAAATGAGCTGCGATTAAGAAACAACAAAAACGGTGTTAAATGCTTCATGCGCAGAATAGTTCTCTTCTCTGGTTTGAAATGGTCAGTAAAGTAGCAGGCAGATTATCCAAAGATTAAGGGTGATCTACTTGTTCGGACAGTTGGAAAAGGATTAAAAAGGCATGTAGGGTTTTGACTTTGAGCCAACTTGTGCCAAAGTAAAATGATGAACACTGCATGCATTTCCACTACCAAACAAAGTTGAATCGTTCAAAAACCTATCATTCTGATCTCCTCTGCTTCACTCGGTAAGAACCACGCCTAGAGGCCCTCTCTCTGCTCCTCTCTCGTAGGGACAACAACGGTGGTTTTTTTGTTTTAACGTCCTTCGAAAGAGTATTCGGATTGGATTAGGATGTTGAAAAAGAGCAGGCTCAAGTTTGAATCCTCTCGAGTTAAGCTTCATGTTCAACGACCGTTGTCTATCAATGTCACGGCAAAAGCGCTCATCTCGGCAGCAAAAGAGAATGGAGAAGAGTGAACAGCTTCAAACAATATTCCTTACCTAAGAAGGTAAGTCCGTATCCAGCATGTAATTTTTTTATGGTAAATTTTAAATAAAAATGATATTATTATAACTTTAGAGTTAATTTTTAGATTAAATCTTTTAATAATACTTGCAACTTTTTATTCCCCTTCCAAAAAAAAGAATCCATTTGATGGATAATTGCTCTTTAGATAAAACATACAAGAACACCTAATTGCATGCACCAATAATGGTGCTGGGGTTGGTGGCCAGTGATATAATAAATATACACAGGGTGCATGTATAATGAACACGTATTTTCTAAGGAATCTACTACCAAGCATAAAATATTATCAATCCTTAACATTAAGGGGTTCTTTATGCCCTCCGATACCAAGGCATGGAATAAATAGAAGATGCCACTGCCGGACTCATAATCTTTAATTAAAGATTCTATATTTAGTATTTAATTCGAGAAAGAAAAACAAATGGCTTATTATAAGGTTGCTGTACTTTTTGAGGTAAAGCTCAGTCGTATAATATGGCTCAATGCCCAATGGCGGTGCGTTTTGGGGCACAGTACATTGAACCTTCCCAAGAAGATACATGTTCAAGGTACACACCAGAACCCATTATCTAAAGCTAACTTACGACGCTTTTTTTTTTTTTTTTTTTTATTTTGGTAAGTGGTAAAGTTTAATACAATATTCTATCAATTTTTAATACCTTCTTTTTCTTTCTAAACGACTACACTCTACAAAGACAAACCTAACAGTGCCTTTTTCTTTCTAAATATCTACACCAGACAAAATTGAATTCATTTCTACCAAATCTAATGACACGTACCCCGATGGTTATGGCAGGAAACCGACCAAATCTTCAGAGAAATCATTAAAGCAGAGCAATCAAAATGCGTGTTGCATATAAACTCAAAATTTAATCAAAACTTAATTTTTATAATCTAATAATCTAATAATCTAATATTTATTAAATAATTCTTTTATTATACTTTTATTTTTAGTATTCTCCACATATCAAATGTACTTACAGGATTCCAAATTGAATAAAAGTTCCATACCATGTAAATAGTCTTGCAATTTAACGTAAAAATTAAAATTTTTTATTTATTTAAATATTATGCATAGAATTTCGCCCTTGCAACAAAGTCGTGCTTCTTCTGCTCCATGATTGTGCAGAGGTCACCGCGACCATGCAATGACCAATCCCTGACTGTGATTATGCGAGGACCACTTCTTTTCCGTGACCATGCCACGTACGACAGGTCAAACGAATCATAGTTTCCAGAGTAATACCGATGATTGGCTTAAGATTATATAAAATAGAGTGAATTCAATTTAAATTTTGATATTACATTAGAAATTCTAAAAACTCAAATTAAAAACTAAATCAACAATTGAAAAATCTTTTTTTGGTTCTGCACATAAGAGCAAATATATATATATATATATATATATATATATATGTGCTACATTCTAATACACATAGAAATGTATGCATATGGTTATAGTTGCATTGTTATGCTTATTAGACTTCACACTTCTAAGCCAGCAAAAAGTTATTGGTTACGGTATTTGTATTACGCTCTTTTTAACTCACGAGCCCTTAGCTTTTTGGAGAATTCAAGTGTCATAGAACCTGTAGTTGGACAATTAATGGATAGGTTCATTTATCCTTACAGTTGCAAATGTCTCTTCGTTCGATTCAAATGGTAGACAGCCCTCTAACTAACGGTCAAGGGTGTTGCTTGTGATTAGTTGAAGTGGATACTATGAAGTAAAATTTTATAAAATTCTTTGTGTAATTTTTTCACTTTACACAAAGAATTTATTTAACCTCAATTATTGTTAAGATGAATTTTTCAAATTTTACTAGGATTCTTGTATGAGCCAAATTAGGTTTTCTAATAGTAGGAGATTAAGAACCAATTAATTGATAGAAATAGGTACATAACAATTACAAACCCTAAACCTTAAATCCTAAATCCTAATCATTTATCATCAAAATCTCAAAAAAAAAAAAGAGAAAGAAATAAAATGATATATTCTTCCATCCCAAGAGTAAAAATAAAATTTACTAATTATAGGCACATAACAATTTCTAATTACAGAAATTAAGCACAAATAACAAAATCAAAGTCATCACTAAAATGGTGCTAGATGCCAACAGTGTATCTCTTAATGAACCGTTCTAAAAAAATATTAAATGTCCATGACTGATGATTGTCTATCTTTGGATCCAGACTTATTGTTAAGTGAAGAACATATTTCTCGTGTTTTGGTCCAAATAAAAAATAAAAAATAAAAAATTAAAACCCACTGTTTGATGCTCCACTTACAAACTTCAAGTTATGACCGAACTTGAGTCATAATAGAATAGATTTGGTCACTTGGTCCCTCCACTCAAGCTATAAGCTTCTCCGACATATCTTTCATCCTTTTCTAATTAATTAAATATTATTTTGAAAAAAAAAAAGGATCTGTTTCTATTTAACATAATTAACTGTTGTTTAACAAATTACAACTATACTTCCAAAAATTGGGGAAATAAATTAGCATTATGTTCGAGCTTAGGCTCAAGAAGCTTCTTTCGCCAGACATTTATTTTCCTCTAAAAATCCCAGTAGTCAACTTATCAAATGACTAGGGTTTTAGTAACTAAGAAAATATAAGTAATTGTTAAAAGGTTAAAATGTTTAACTAAAAAATTAGCTCAAGAATCAAAAGTAACACTTTTTAATTTAAGTTTATTACATACTCAAAATTAAGATATTTGAAAATTTCAATTAAAAATATAATAATATATTTTAAATATGACTACTAGTTCTCTAATAATTAAAAACCTGAGATTTGTTTTTTGAAACCGAAATTTTCATCGTTGGAAGAAGTTGGATGTACCAAGAGTTACTAATTATAGAGGATCATTACACTTAGTGGTTACACTAACTTTGATACTATGTTTTGGTTAGACAGGCGAGTCGAGCTCACCAGCTTGGTACAAGAAGACACACAACACAACTCACATTATATCTGTTCTATAACGACTCACCACGTGACCGAGACATGTCTTTCAGATATGAATCTGACGGTCCACCTAATCTACGATGCACCAGCAAAGCACAAGAGGTTTGCCCAAAGGTCCGTCCGGGTTTGCCTACCTGGCATGATTTGGATCGCCTCCTCATCATTCCCCCTCCCTGCCACCAGTGGGATGGTCTCCTCGCCTGCTGTCACCATCGGATGCACCTCGGTTAACGTCCGTTGGATGAGACCCCTCGCGATCATACGGATATACTGGGAATCATGCTGACGTCGTCGGTCTGGCCGTTTTGTGCTTAGCTGGACGCCACTGTTCGGCTTAAGGATTTTCCGGGATGGGCCAGCTGGCACCTCACTTCTCTCCTGCACATGGCCAGCTACTTCCGTCGAGACTCCCCTACAGAATAAATTCCCTACAGTGCCCCTCAAACCTTACTCTATCCACCACAATGCCACTACCAAGAGTCCTTGAGGTCTTGATGGTCTCGCATTCTCGGGGCTTTTATCGAGGTCATTGGGTGGACCTGCCAGACCTTGTTTGAAGCATTTCCGTGGTTTAGACCCGCATGGACGGTTTTTTGGTAAAATGGGAGGCGGCTTCCCCAAATCTTGTGTTCGTTTCCGGCTTGCGTAAGAAAGTAGAAAATGTAGAAAGAACAGGAATCTAGCTAGGATCGACAGCAGAGGAAAATCCAGCAAAATTAAGCGCTAATAATGAAATCGAAAACAAAGTCTATACACAGCGTATCGGAGAGGTGCGGTGGTCCCCACCTGGCGTACGTAAAATCTAAGCACTCAGCAGAAGGAGGAAGGAGGGGTTTTTCGATGCAGTTGCAGTACATCCACATTGACGAAGCATCACAAAATCTGACGCCCCAGAGACATTTCTGGCGAGACACGATCAAGCGGGAGCCAGGCGGGCTGGGGCCAGGTTGAGCGGGTGGCCGCCACGTGGTGGAGAGAGAGGAAATGGGGAGTTAATACGGTGCACAAAAAGAAAAAAAAGAAAAAAAGAGGAGAATAATAAAGTCAAAAACGCAAAATGAGGGAAGTAAAATCCAATGAGGGATTTTAGGGTTTATTGATATGGAAGATGACAAGAAATGGAGAGTGCAGTACACGGGGGAGGAGCCGAGATTGGGGCTTAGAGCACTTCCTGCCGAAAAAAAGAAAAGAAAATAAATAAAGCGAATTATGGAGGTAGCATAGAAGAGATGGCGGAATAGAAATATAATAAAGAAAGAGAGAGAGATAGAGAGAAATAGAGAGAGAGAGAGAGAGAGAGGCGAAGGGTGTCTCGTGAAGCAGCAGGGGAAGAGGAAAGAAAGAGAGAAAATAAAAGACCTTCCTCTTCTTCTTCTCTCTTTCTCTCTCTCGGCTAAAGATTTCTAACGACTCGCATTCATTCTTTGCTTCTTCCTTTTATATCACGAGATCCCCACATCCCTTTCTTTCTTTCTTTCCTTCTTTCTTTCTCTTCTCTCTCTCTTCCTTCATGTTTTCTTCAAAGCTTCTGCTTCTGTCGCTTCATCTCTCTCCTGCTTCTACTTTCGTTCACGCACATTGCTGAGAGAGAGAGAGAGAGAGAGAGAGAGAACCGAACTTTTTGAGACGGAGAGGGGTGGATTATAGAATTTGGACGTTTGGGTTTTGTTTGCTTTCTGAGAAAATGTCGCATTCCCCCAAGCCCATTTGTGAGCAAGGGCTCGACGAGCTTAACGATCGCTTCCGGGACGCCCTGAGTTGCGAGGCTAACAAGCCTGATTTCCGAGAACTCGATCTTGGCTCCCCGGTTTCGCCTCTTAGAACCCGCCATTCCGGACCGGCCGTAAGCGGGCTTACTGCTACTACCACCACTACCACTAGTAGTAGCTCCAGCTCCTCCGGATCGGTCTCCGGCCGAAACAACCACAGCCTCGTTTCTAAAAGACCCGATTCGGGCCCCAACAACCATTCTGGCGAGCTCTCTGGGTCCAGTGAGAGTAGTCCCACGGCTGGTGACAGCCTCCGATCCGCTGGTGGCGCCCGGAATTTCAAGCCGGGTCATAACAGATCCGACTCCGGATCCACCCCCCCGCTAATATACTCGGGTCAGACCTATTCCCAAGCTCAAAGCTCCGTGAATTCGCCGCCACTCAATGTCCTTCCCACTGGCAACATCTGTCCGTCTGGGAAAATCCTCAAAACGGGCATGGCTCAGAGCCGGAGCTCAAGAACGGATGTGTTAGGATCCGGCTCGGGAAATTACGGACACGGTAGCATAATGCGGGGCGGTGTGGGTGCCAGAGAGTCGGCCACCGCAAATGTAAACACCTCAACTATGCGGGGGAGCGTTGGCGGAGAGTCTGTGAGGAAACCAAGGGTGGGTGTGGATCCGGAGGAGGTCAAGAAAGCAGGGAACGACCAGTACAAGAGGGGCAATTTTGGGGAGGCATTGAGATTGTACGATCGGGCAATTGCACTTTCGCCTGGGAATGCGGCGTACAGGAGCAACCGGGCGGCGGCATTGACGGGTTTAGGGAGACTTGGGGAGGCCGTGAGGGAGTGCGAGGAGGCAGTGAAGTTGAATCCTAATTATAGTAGGGCTCACCACCGCTTGGCATCTCTTTTTCTTAGGTGGGTAATGCTACAAGTTGACTCCTTGTGCTTCGTTCCTTCGTTCTTTCGGGTGCATTGGTGGGAACAGGTCTCGCCATTGGGATGTGAGATCTAGTTCTTGTGTTTACGCCCCTTGGATTTTTGGTTAATACATTCAGTGAGTTCGTTTCTGGTCATTTTCTTCTTAGCGTGATTATCGCTAGGGGCAAAGTTGCTTGGAGTCATTGTTTTTGAATCTGAGCTTTGAGCGTCTTAACAAGGTTCTTTGTGTCGTTTCATTTATATGCCGTTTTGTCTCTTGATCTAGGTTACCTTTTGATGTTGTGAGATATTCGGTTTAAGTTTTTTTTTTGGATCAGATGATTACAATATTTATGCCGTTCAAGCTATTTAAAGAACAATGATAACTCAGAGGTAAATATCTGTAATTTTATGACGACGCAATCATTCTGTTGATGCCTATAGATTTCTAGTGGCAAAACGGAATATCATCTGTGTTGCTGAGTCGCTGGATGAATTCGTTATGTTTGATTCTAGTATTTTGGTGGCTACTTGATAGTAAGGTAGTTGAATTATGATTTGTACCTCCTATTTGCTGGTTACATGTTCTAACTCAATTTCTTCACAGGTTAGGGCAGGTTGAGAATGCCAGGAGGCACCTTTGTTTGCCAGAAGTGGTGCCAGATCCAGTCGAGTTGCAGAAGTTGCAGGCGGTAGAGAAGCATTTGAACAGATGCACAGATGCCAGGAGGGTTAATGACTGGATAAATGTTTTGAAGGAAGGTGATGCTGCCATTGCTGCTGGAGCCGACTCTTCTCCACAGGTAGAAACCCACTTTTGATATTTTTCTTTAGTGTAGTTTATGTAATTGCTACAGGCCACGTTAATAAATGGCTGAACCGGTTCAAATTGAATTTACAGCTCTTTATGTGTAGAACGGAAGCCCTTTTGAAGCTCCATCAAATTGATGAAGCAGTATCAAGCCTACCAAATATTCCCAAACTAGAATCATCTTCCACCTCCTGCTCACAGAGTAGATTTTTTGGGATGTTCTCTGAAGCTTATCTATGCTTTGTCGATGCTCAGATTGATATGGCATTGGGAAGGTGAGTTGAGAAAAATTTAAGCTTTGTCAGATATAAGATGACAAAAGGGTTTTGTGGGAGAGTGAGAGTGGATGATGGATCTATTGCAGGTTTGAGGAAGCAGTCACAGCTGCTGAGAAAGCTGGACAGATTGATCCTAGGAATGTTGAAGTTGCAGTTCTGCTTAAAAATGTTAGGTTGGTGTCCAGAGCTCGTGCCCGTGGCAATGATCTCTTCAAATCTGAGCGGTTCACTGAAGCTTGCTCCGCTTATGGTGAAGGTCTGAGGGTCGATCCTTCCAACTCTGTTCTTTACTGCAACAGGGCAGCTTGTTGGTTTAAACTTGGGCTGTGGGAGCGATCTATTGAAGACTGCAACCAAGCCTTACGCATTCAACCTACTTACAAAAAAGCACTTCTTCGGAGGGCTGCCTCAAACAACAAGGTAATCGGCTCAACTTACGGTTTAACTTGCTCCATTTTTATTTTCAAATTTGTATGGTTTGCTTAACTGCTTCTTTACCGTGGAGTACAGTTGGAAAAGTGGGAAGATGCTGTCAGAGATTATGAGGTCTTGAGGTCGCAACTTCCAGATAACAATGAAGTTGCAGAACAACTTTTCCATGCTCAAGTTGCATTGAAGAAATCTCGTGGGGAAGAAGTCTACAATATGAAGTTTGGTGGTGAAGTGGAGGAAGTGTCAAGTATTGAGCAGTTTAGAGCTGCAATATCTCTACCAGGTAATATCTATAAATTGAAAGAACATATTCGTCCTAATTCTTCTTCTTTTTCTGTTTTTGATCTTGCTGAAATTCGATCAATTTCTGATGTTCATTTGGAATTTGCAGGTGTTTCCGTTGTTCATTTCAGTTCGGCCTCTGATCCGCAAAGCAAGCAAATAGCTCCATTTGTGGACGCGCTATGCAGCCGTTTCCCATCGATTAATTTCCTGAAGGTAAATGACCGTTTATGCTTTGCATTTCAATAACTACACTTATTCATAAAAGAAATGAGGAAATTTCCTAGGTTTTCTGAACCTCCTTTCCATGGTGTTTGCATGGCAGGTGAATATTGGAGAGAGCCCAGCAGTTGCAATTGCAGAGAATGTGAGGATTGTTCCAACATTCAAGATCTACAAAAATGGTAACCGAGTGAAGGAGATTGTGTGCCCAAGTCGTGAGGTGCTGGAACATTCGGTGAGGCATTACAGCATTTAGAACACAAGGTCTGAAGCGTAGTGCTTCTCTTCCGATTTTGCATTTGCTTCCTGCTGCCCAAACTCCCAGTTTCATGGGAGCTCTTCCACAGCCCGTCCAATGTGCCCTCCCGCCGTATAAGGTTTACAGATACCTGTGATATAAATCAGAAGCCAAAAAATAACATGATTAGCAAGCCAAAGCCGGTGGAACCCAGAGAAAATAGCGTAGTTCCTTTTGCAGTTTTTATTTTTTCATTCATTCCTCATTGCTCTCTGGTTCCATTTTCTTCTTCTTCCTTCCAACCCTTGGTTATTTTCTTTTCAGTTTCATTTAGGCCAGCCCCGTTCTTGTATCCATCCCACTTTCACCCGGAGTAAACACTGAAGGTAAGTACAATTTAGTCAAAATTTGCTCTTTAGTTAAATTTTAGAGAGAGAGAGAGAGAGAGAGAGAGAGAGAAAGAGAGAACTGGCTGGCTGGTAGAGGAGGATCTCTGTACATGTATATATGTGATGATATATACAGAAAGAATTGGAAGCCATGAGGGAGATTATTGGGTGTCTGGTGGGTACTTATTGGGTTAGTGAAGGAAGGATGAATATGTTATCATTGTTTTTTTTTTTTTCATTTATTTCTCCCCTCCTTTTCATCAATAAAGATGCCAATTTTTCCCCTTCAACATCTGCAATTCCCATTCTCACAAAGCTTTGACAAAGAAAGGGCGGGTTGGTAGTTGAGACATTGATTGCTGTTTTCATCCCTTTTGCTTGCAAGTGATTTTGGTGTTTAGCTCTGGGCACTTTTAGCCAAGCACTGAATAATTGTTTAAATAAGCTTTGAATAATTGCCATTGGCTTAGGGAAGAGAGAGAGAGAGAGAGAGAGAGAGAGAGACAGAGAGAGACAGAGACAGAAGAGTCCGTGTAAGGTGGTTGACGTTCACATGTGGGCATTTAAGATGCCAATCAATTTTTCATACATTTGATTTGATTAATAAGTCCAAAAAGTGCAAACGGTCGGTGTTTACATCTGCCCCGGTCGCCCTGCGGGCGACGGCGACGGCGACGGCCCATTTAGTGGACCTTAATCACCGGATGGGTGCCCACGTAACGGTTGCATCGACCTCTTCTGTCTTCTCTTCGCCGAGAGGGACCCACCGGGGTGGGTGATATGCTGTGCCCAGTCCCTGAGTTAAAAGGACGAGGACAAGGCAAGGCACGTGATACGTATTGGAATTTAATGAGTAAACACGTGCCAATGTCGCTTTGCGGTCAAACGAACGGGAAGGTCACTGTGCACGTGGGTTAGGCGCGCGTAGGGGGGGGGGGGGGGACAAAGGAGGGAGTGAGAAGTAGGGCAGGGATTAGGGACCGCATCCGGAAAGCGAAATGATGATGAAATGGTGGGGCAGGATGCCGTACGGGGGGATGCTACAGCGGTACGATGTACGTTAAAAAAAGCGCGGAGCGGTGTGGGGTTTAAGGGAAGAGTGCCGAACGGGTAAAACGAGAAATTTAACCGGTCTGATAGATAGAAAATAAATGCGAATTACGGAAGTACACACAAGTTGTAAGCAGAGCAGAAACACCATTAAAAGAAGTGTGTATTACTGAATATTTACTTTACTGAGTAAGGAGGAGCTTTTGACATAAATGCCGAAGGAAAGAATTTACTGAATGCCCAGGCAGATTTGGAGTCGCAGTAGTAATTTTGGGTGTTAAATTGCGATGAGTAGATATGTGCAAAGTAAAGTGTTGCAATAATGAGCAGTTAATCCTGGCTGAGACACTACTGTCCTGGAGCCGCTTTGCCTTGGTGCGAGCTTAACTTTTTCTGCGCCCGAGATTTTACATGGGTACATTCCTTGGGGGTTTAGGACCTAAGCTTGGGCCTGGGCCACACTAAATGGATGGTACTTCAACAAATTTATTGATATTGACCAAGTTAAATATACTAAATAGATACAAGAATAGCAAGTAAACTATCTATGAAGCTGCTCCAGAAAATAATAATTCCTATTAGGGTTCATTAGAGATTTTTCCATTTAAATACCAGCTTAAAACCTTTGGATTTCTTCCCGTTACAATGTGTCAGAAACCTCCCATCAAATTTGAATTTTGCTCGTTCAAAGACATTGACAAAAGATGAAAAGAATTTCATCTCCTTTTTGCCCTACCATGTGGGCAGATGAGAAAGAGGCACCTTGAGGTATCTCGTCCTTTGGTGAAAATGCAAGTTTCACTTAACGGAATATGGGCTAGGGTTGGGTCGGCTAGAAAAAGAGCTTTGGGTCTAGAACAATCCAACTTAATCTCTAACTTAAATTTAAATCAACCCAGCCCACTATCAAAGGAGGGAATAAAAATTATTCCAAAATGTTACTGCTTTGCATCAATATAATATTTTTGGAGTAAACATTACATTTAAGAATCCCTTATATTGGCATTCTTTTCGACACATTATTCTATATGTGAAATCATCCTCAAAATAATTTAAAAGAATACCCATATTTCTAACACTTCGTTCCCTACTTACACACCTAGTGGACTTTAATTCCCTTATCATCATTCCAATGGGCCATCTTAAAAATCATCCAACCAATAATAGCACACTCTACTTGTTATTCTCCTGAGATGAAGTGCCTTACATGCTTCTGCTCATGATCTAGTTCAAAGATATGAAATCATAAGGCCAGTAGATTTCATTCCTAGAGTAGTTGGGTACAAGATGCCCTTCTCTCAGATTCTGAAAAAGGAGCCTTCCCCATGGCAAAAGAAACAAATCACTTGCACAAAAAAGCTCGAAAAGAAGTGACTTGGGAACTGCCACCAATCCAAATTCCTATCAAAAGGAAAAAAAAAAAAAAAAAAAAAAGGGATTTTACTAGGGAGCCATGTTGATTGAGGAGACAAATGGACAAAGACATATGTACGAATACAAAAGTGAAGCATTCAAAGAATCAGATTGCCACTATCACTCTATATTCAAGAAATTGAAATTCCTAGCAATCAAAAGAGAAATCGTAAGCCTCCTGTACTTCAACTTTCCAAAAGAAATCTATTTGTCTGCTATGGTATCTTGCCCATCTATTCCTACCGCATTACTGCTGCCATTTGAGGAGAATAGTAGCAGCGCACTGCATAGGAGAAGATAAACTGTGGAGAACAAAGGTGGAAGCTTTGGAGCAATCTTGTCCTCTTACCCTGATAGCTTTTTGGATAATTCTCCTTTTCGTGATGCATATAAAGAAAAGAGCCAACTCATGTCTATTGCCTCCATCCTCAGGGTACTTACTCGATGAAGAAGGAATATGAGCGCCCACATGTGACCACAAGTGGTTTAAACTACCAGGACAACCTCAATAAAGAGTAAGAGCTCAATATTAAAAACATATTAAAAAGATAAACCAAATCTAGTTAAAAGTGCATTTTACTTTTGACAGTAAAAGTGTTTTCACTTTTTACTTTTACTTTTGGTATGTTCTCATTGTATCTTATAAGAATTCTTTAAGAGAATTCACTAAGTAATAGGCTCTCTACTTTTGAGAATGTATATCAGTTTTAAAAAATGAATCCTCTTTTTATTAAAATATGTAATAATAGTAATTGGTTGTAATTGTCAAAAGGATATTCCCACTTGTGGAAATCCAATACTTTGTTAACTTTACAAACAAAGGTTTTTGGACATCAATGAAATTAGAATTGAGTGAGAAGCAACAAACTTGATTCCATATTCTCTCTATACTCTCTAATTCTCTTTCTATCTTTACCTCTCTCCCTTGTCCCTAACCTTTCTTCCTACCCTAAGTCTCCACCCTAGAACAGTCAAAATGAACTTCTCTCTATTCTATTTTGTAAATAAGAATGGACTGAGAACCAAAATTTGCTTCCATATTTTCTCCGCAGTGTCCTTCCCTCTCTATCTCCACCTCTCTCCCTTGCATAGTCAGAAAGATCTTTTTTTTCCACTTTGTTTTGTATGGTAGACTAACGAAAGTTGGGAGTTGAAGAGCTGAACCCGCATAGGTTCTCAAACGAGATTAATGCAGGGGTGCTCGCCGAAACACACGTGGGAAACCTAGTGAAGCAAGTTTCGGAAGAACCATTTAAATATGAATTTAAACCGAGAGCGAGCAAATGCAATCAAGAACTACAAAAGATTATAGAAAGAATTCTGAGGGTAAAGGGTAAAGTAGCTCTACCTGGGGATTAAAATACTCGGTTCTTTTCCTATGCCATGGAGAATTATCATAGCAAGAAGGCTAGATTAATTAGTAGAAAGAGGAGACCTTAATGAAGGATAAAAGAGAATATGAGTCACTTGACGACTGGTCACTCTCACAATCCACTGGAAAGGAAGAATGAGGAACAGACATCGCTGTCCTATCATTCACAAAGGGAGAATAAAAAGGCAAAATAGCCACAATGGATAAGTTGGATACTGGTGCCATCATCCACAATGTCTATCGCATCCCCAGCAAACAAGACATGATGTAATGAGTTAAACTTCCAGAAGGCAAGTCCCTTATAAGCATGAACTTTATAGTCTATGCTTGCTGGGAAAGTAATAATATTAAGACCTTCTACGAGAGCACATTACTCGCAAAGCTCCAAAATCTCTTCCAATCTTCAATATTCGGACCACAGATTAATCCCCTGCCGACGCGAGATGAACTCAATAAAATTGATAGCAAGAAAGTGCATTTGCACATCAAATGTGGGTAAAGTATAATCGATGATACCAACTCCAAAAGTAAGAAAATCTTGATCCTTGATGATAATTGTTTACCAGCTGAGTTAATAAAACAGGAAGTCAACACATGGCAAGTACTTTTTGGCCAAAGCAACCTAAAAGAGAAGATTATATATAATATCCTGCCAAATTAATGGCCGAACGTATTATACAGGTTACACAAGGCTTCATTTAAAGAAAAACAATTAACAAGCAACAAATAAAGGCTTTGAGAATGGTAAATAACGATCATTCAAAGATCAACTGTTCCAGATTTCATTTCAAATTGACCGTCAATAGCATACATTTCATTAATGTTATTTTGGGGTAGTAAAACCTTCCACCATGACGTCAGGCACCGCTTGCATATAAACGGGTCCACTCCTTTGCTGCAGGGGTTCATGGAGAAAAACAGAACATGTTAATGTGATTCCCTCATTTGGTGTCACAATATCAACAAACTGATGTGATTCCAAGAAACTGATGAGCGGACACTAACAAAATTACCAGTTTCAACAGCTTCAGCTTCATTTGTTTTCCAATGCTTAGCAATGTTTTCAGAAAGTGGGTCGTCAGGATTCGGGGCACTCAGAAGCGCCTGAATACTGTCGAAAAAAAAAAAACTTCTTCACTTTCTCTTCAGAAATACAAACATACTTAAAATTCAGAGTTATGTAATTCAAATTCCATGGTCCAATATAAGAAAATAGAAGTAATCCAAACTCATGAATTGCTGCTTTCGCTATAGGTAATCTAAATTTGACAAAATTTTAACGATAGTTAAAAACTATACTGAAATCATAAAGTCAATTAAAATGAACAGCTGAAAAAGACTTTTTGACCCCATTCTTCTCCATAGCTATAAATAATACATCATCAGCGTTTTTTTTTTCGTCTGATGTTACAAATGTGCTGAAGAATTGTTTCACACAAGCAATTTGTTCCAGGAGAGAAGAAATTCCAGAAGAACACGAGCATGGATACTATAAAGAGATCAAAAAGGATTATACCTCAAAAGAACAGTTCTTATTTGGAGAGCAGGGCTCCACTTATCTTTCAGAATATCTAGGCATATCCGTCCCAGCTGCAGAGAACTCATTTCATCAGAGGCACAAGAATTACAATAGCTCATGATAGAACAAGTACGAAAGTATGCCAAACAGGGCCTACCTTGTCAATGTTAGGATGATATATTTTGGTAAGAAATCGGACCTGTTACACAGAGTAGAGTTTAACAGTGAGAAGCAAATGCAAAGTAGGAACAAGAACATGAAAACAAAGAAAAGAAAAGAAAAGAAATGCTCACAACGACAACAGCATATGAAAGGCGACAGTAGGTAGAGAACATTGAACAGTCAGTGCATTTGCAGGAGCACAGAACGGTTGGATGAAATTAGCACCAGGAAGATCAGATAAAGCATGACAAGAGACAGACCAAGGATACCAAACAGAAAACTAAAATATTTCCCAGCCAGCGCTACTTAAATTTAGCCGATTAAGGAGGAAATTCCAGAGCAAGATCTTCAACTGATCCGTCAACCCTTTACGCTTTGGCCTACCCATTATTAAGTTTTTGTTTTAACACGACATGAGAGCATAAAGCACATCGTTCCAACCCCAACAACTAAAAAAGCCTGAGGTTGATTGCTGGACCTATTCCTATTCCCTCAACAGGTCCCTTTAACAATTAATGCTATATTTACATCCCATAACACAAAGCACTACATGATTCAATCCCACATGGGATATAGTACGAAAAGAAAAGATTGAGACAGCCAGAAGAGGTTCTGAAAGATACACTTTAAAGCACCAAAAACCAATGGAGCCATCTTCTTGAGAGCATCAAATCTTAAATTTAAATGGGCCCATACTCCATGCATTAAACATCTCCAACCACCATTTAGGAAATAAATGTTTACAGGAAGGAGCCAAAAAAAAGAAAAAAGAAAAAAAAAGACCATTTTCAAAGACTATTTGAAATTTCTCTCAATATGAGACTATGATTAAATGAACCTTTTATATAAATACAGGCACCAAACAGAGGCAACAGCAAAATGTACCAAAAAAACAGCATAATCTAACAGATGCAGGAAAGCAGCAAGGCGGACGAAAAGGCACCCAAATCATGTACCTTTGGAGCAGCCATTGGATATTCTTCTGGCAGAAACAGTTCCAACTTGAAAACCCCTCCTGAACAGAAATTTGAAAAAATGAGGCCACATAATATGTCACAATAATACAGACAGAGAATAAGCAACCCAAGTGAGAGACGCTTGTTTACTTTACACTACAAGTAAGTTTCTTAGAACCACAAAGAACAACATCTTGATAAAGAATGAAAAACAGAATAGTTGGATTTTCTTCTATCAAACAATCAAAACACAAAATTTCCCTACTGACAATCACTTCTATTTATTTCAAAGTTTAACTTCTAAAGAAATTAAACCAGTATGATGGACAGAAGGGCAACTTTCTCCGGTGATAGATATTTAAAGCAACAGCAATGATGAAGAGTGGATAATGGGCAGCCTAAGTGCTTACTACAGCAATATGGTCAGCACATAGCATCCCAAACCATAGAATTGGTGGAGTATGTGCTATTAGCTACCTCAAAACTTGTCTCAGTACTTATATTCAACGAAGCTCCCTCAAGCAGCAAGCCACTTGATGTTCATGTAGCTGCACGTCATTGATCTCATACTTCAGAAAGTCCAGTCATTGACTACATTGAGAACATGTCCCAAATCTAAGAAACAAATGTTCTTCTGAAGTGATTCCTTTAAGGCACTCAAATAAAACAGTTAAGGGCTTAATCATATCCTTGTTTAGCCTCTCTTTCCAAGTTAATTTGAACAGTATGATGATCAAACAATTCATACAAAATGGCAGGGAACTCAAAAGGTTATGATTCCCACTATTTAATCTCTAAGTTCAAAACCACTCTACTTCTCATCTCTATCAAATGCTGAGGAGAAAGCTTATATCACTTAAAAGCAAACATTACATCTTAGAAGCACCATGAAGAGCGTTTATGTCAGTGTACATACACACAAACTCACACACATACACAAACTCCTACAGATAAAATTTATACAACGCGCTCCAATCAATGGACCTACTTTTCTGTTAAATGGAAGGGATTCAAGTTGGATTTTCCAAAATAAACGACAGCATGTTGACACATAAATATGGCAATCCTCTAATAGATGTGGCTTTTCTTTAGATGTGGATACCTGATAGTTAACATAGCTTATCAAGATAATAACAGATTTTCAGGCCAAACTAATTGACCTTCAAGACAGTTTAGTATGGGAACACTTAGAACAAGGAGGACCTGTAAAGATAAAAAATCCAAATATAAGCAGATGAAGTTTTGCATTCCAGCATTATGTCCCTGTCATCAATCTTGTACACGCTAAACAGAGCCATAACTACTAAGCAAAGATAATATAAATTAAAGACCATCACATGATTTTTGAAGGCCACCGTCTACCATACAAGGTGGATATATCACCTCATAGAGAAAATGTTCTGCTGGGCGTTTTCCCATAACCTGCCCAAAGACTTTCATTCAAAGGTGTATATTGACATAGAAAGCAACCTATAAAAACAAACTCCTCAAAATACTATCCGTATTAAACCTGAAAGTCCTAAAACTTCTTCAAGAATACATAGGCAATCAAGAAAAAACAAAAAGATAGCATGAACTCCAGCCAATTACCTTCGTATGGAGACTGTGTTGGGCCAAGAATCATTACATTAAAGTACCGCATATTATCCTCCGACGGCGACGCGCTAATTCCAGGCGCTGAAACCGTATGTGACAAATAAGATAGACACTCCTTAAACCCTCACCTCACCTTAAATCTGTGTGTGCACGCGTGGTAGATATACATTTCACGAAAGGAAATTGAGTATATAATTCACTCTTTCGTGGGCAATAGTAAATCAAACATACAAAATCAATGAAAAGCAGAAAAACAAACTCAAATAAACTGAAAATCAAAGCTTACCTGGTTCACTTAGGAGACGCTGTGTTTCCTGTTAGATTCATGAAAAGGCCATGATCAAAAACCAATCACGAATAACACACACAAACAACAAACAACAAACAACAAACACCAAAACCCAGGAGCTCCGTTTTATTGTTGAGGAAGGCCAGAAAATAAAACAAAAAAGTGTTGTATAATCACGATAAAACTCGGTGTAAGCGAGCTCTTCATTCTTCTATTAACCCAAAAAACAGAAAAGAAAAAAAGAAAAAAAGAAAAGGAAAGAGAGCTTTCGTGCGGTTTCCTGGATTTCCAAACGGACCGAGGGATCGGGAAATTGAGAGAGGGATCGAGGAGCAGATCCACATACGAACCTTGATTATTCTTCGGGGGAGATTACTGTTAGCCATTCGAGGTCGATTACAGAGCACACAAGAGGCAACTACTTTTAGAGAGAGAGAGGGGAGGAGAGAGAAGGAGAATATGAAGCACCAAGCAGGAGTCTAATGGACGAATTTCTGGAGGCTTTTATTGCGCGGAACACAATGACTTCAACTCTTCCTTCCACCTCTTTCTCTTTTAAATTAAATTTTATTTATTTCTTTTACTTTTTCTCTTTATTTCATTATTTTGTGATTTTGATCTTTTTCATAAATATTTTGATACTCATACGTTTTTTCCAATGTAAAAGGGTCACAAATAATACTTTTATCCTTTTTCTTATCCAAAGTTTTTGATCCCACCTTAGAAATGATTATGAACTTTTGATTTATTCTTCCCTCAATGATTTTTCTTAGATTTGGGGCAAATTCTTGAAGTTGAGAATTCGATGCCATATATCTCTTTGTTAAAGGTTAACAATTGGGTAGAAACAATCTACTTTAGAATTTTTACTTATTTATTTATTTTGGTCTTAGTACAAAGGGAGAGGATGAGTTAGGTGCATGGTAATAAGAATTGGTTTAGAGTTAGTTTGCCTCTTGATATAAAGTTATATAATTTCCTATATTTTGATGTAAAACTAGTTGTCTCTTTAGTTCTTTGTGTAAGAAGACTCAAAATCATTTGCAAGCTTATCTCTTTAGGCCTTTATTTTGTCTAGAAAAGATGGAAAAAAACAAAATCGTTATCTAGTTTAAAATAAGGATGAGTTAGGATTTTGTTTGATTATATTCTAGTAGTAAGACTTGAAAAGTCAATTATTTGTTTAGCTTTAGTTCTTTTAGTATTAGTGAATGATTATGTGCTTCACAGAACGTTTCAAATAGTATTCTTAACATAAATTGATATTAGTCTTGTTCTCCATATATCTAGTTGTTGTCTTTGTTTCAATGTCTTAAGGTGGTCTTAGTAGTCTTATACAATGCTATAGGATTGTGTTTTTATGTTTAGGGCCTTAGTTCTCTTGGTGGTTCTCTTTTATTTTTGTTTTTTAATTGAGGTAAATCGAAGTCCATTTAAATTGTTAATTCAAACTTAAAAGATAATTGATAATTGATAATTTAACACATGATATTAATCAATCTTGTAGTCCAAATTTGACAAACAAAAGAATGACTCAATTTTTTGTCAGTTGGTGATATTTGTGTTATGAATCTCCAAAAGCAAAGTTAAACAATAGTAAATGAAAGGAATGGGGAGAAATAAACGAGAGAGAGCAAAGAAAGGAAGATTTATCTATCTCTTTTTTAAAAAATAAAAAATAAAAAAAAAATAAAAATAGGTGGATTTAGGAGATTTATTGGGAGAGAGGGAGGCTTGAACTCCCATATGATAGAGGTTCCATATGTCATTGAGTTGTCGAGATTCAAAAATTTATCTTATTCTTTAAATGTGGGTTCTACGACGGTGTCAATTGAAAAAAGAGGAATATTTATTCTGACAAATTGCCAATTCATTTTCCTTCAAAGTATGTTCCACATAATATGAATAAGATACAGAAAAGCGAAAGTAGGGTGACGTAGGGATTATACCATGTCGGAGTGTAATATTTTAGGGTTTGTTACTCACAGACCAAACTTTTTCCATTACTTCTTATGGGCCAGTATCTCCCGAAATAATACCTTTGGCCTTAATTATCCGTCCCATGAAGCAAAGTCTATGAACATACGCTGTGGCATAGGACATGAGATTAGGCCTTTTAGATTCTCAATTCCATAGACATGAAAGTGGGAATCCTGCTTTTGGAGAAACAGGACGATGTCAATATGCCAAACTCAAAGATTGTTGCCTTCTAACGGTAAAGTCCCTAAGCTCCTAGTTTCTTTGCACTCTAACTAATCGCTTGTAGGGAGCTTAACACAATTGATCTAGTTTCTTTACACTGTGCTGGATGAAAATTCCATCCTGAATATACAATATCTTATAACAAAGTTTAAATAAAAAATAATTATCTTTTTAATTCTTAAAATAGTTTTTAGATTGGAATTTTAATTTTTTTTTATTAAAGATGAGTATTGTCTTATATTCGAAATACAAAAATAGATTTTTAGTTTTATAAGTGATAAGTCTTTTTCATCTAATGCTTTAATATTTTAGAAAATACTCTCATATTCTAATATAATATTAAAATTACAGTTGAACTTTCACTTTGTAATTTTTATGTTTCAAAATTAGTTTTTTTCTTTTTTTTTTTAAGCGTACAACACTAATATCAGTATGTATAAGAAAATAAATACCAAAATAAGTATTATCTCATATAAAAAGTATGTGAGGATAAAATTTTTAGTTTTATAAGTAAAACAAGTGAGAGTTATAATAAACTATCGTTTACATGCCCCGGGCTGTGTCTTTCATTTTCATGGCAGATTTTGTATCCCAACTTGAGGAGCCCCTTTTGACTTTTCCCCTAGGCTCGGCGCTTTAATTTCTAGAATAGGGACTGACTCACGAGCCGCACGTCGTCGAGCATCCAGTCTTGAAGTCTCCCAGCTACTTTTTTCATTTCTCACAGAGGAGGTGCCTCGAAGGTGGAGCCTTACTAAGAACGGCTGCTCCTACTAAGAACGGCTCAGGCTCCATGAAGAGTTTTGTGCCAGGTCCAACTAGTATTTAGCTTAATCTTGATTAGGTCTTGTTCTTTTTTTTTTTCTCCTTATCCCCGGGTCTTAAGTACTTGTAGGCGAAATTGGCAGCATATGAAGGTGTTGACATGATCTTGGCTGAAAAAAATTCAAAAAATTCAAAAAATTCAAAAATGCTACCATGTTTAACTTAAGTACATGTGTAATAATCTTCATGTTAGCAAGATTCTCTTTTTATAGAATATCTTTATCAGACAAATCTTATGCTCTAAGCCATGGAAAAAAGAAATACTTAGAGTGAACAAAAGAACGTGAAAGGCTATTTGCAATGGCGAATAATGAGATATCAAATTGTAATTCTTGAGTATAATATGGTATCATGTAAAACAAATGTTATGACTTCTAGAAACATTAAGTTCTACATGGGGGCAAATAAATTGCAATAACTATATCAATACTTTATTACTCAAATTAAGTTTTATAATTGATTGCTCTAAATCCCAAGTTAGATGATTTATAAATATTAAAACCATGTATGCTTTTGTCCAATTAGCATATTCTTTAAAAAATAATAAAAACAGAAAAAAGGAAAAAAATATTGTCAAAGTAGGAAGGTTCATTCTAAAACCTATAAACAATAATTCATTAATAAGGCTAGATTAGTCAGTATTCACTTTCAATGGAAGATATTTGATAGGTCAACAAATATGTTTGATGTTAACATAATGATCATTCTATTATGGTGGACAATAAGTATTAAGAGATGTATTATTTAACTTAAAAATTGACTTACAAGGTAATGTAATTCATTACTTTATAAAGAAGTTTTTTGATACATTCTCCATTTCTACATTCTTGCCACATGGAGCAAATATTTAATTGAAGACTCCCCTGTCATGTCACTGTATGGCAATGTACAACTGTTGAATAAATAGATAATATTTGTCAGCATTTATAGTCATTAAATTACATTTATCAGCATAGTGTTTAGCATTCTTGTCACATAAAAGAAGTATTGGATATCATAAATTCCAACCATTCCCGGCAAGAATACATGATTTAGTAACAACCAGGACAATAAATCAGCATATAATTTTGTTGTGAGCATCATACAGCATTCAACAAACTTGTATGAAAATCATTTACAAATTTAAGTGCTAACAAATAATTTCAGCAAGGAGATATATTCTATATTTACTTAACAATATCCAACTTCAAAAAATACATATATTATTTCCAAATGAGTCATTAGATTTTGTTTGATTATCAATGTGAATATATACTTTTAGTCATTCACTATGGACTTTCATTTGTCACGATGCCACCAAGATGGTTATTACATTTTTGTTTGCAACTTATAGACACAAATATAAGAGCTGGCGTCTTTGGTACCCACCTTTCTTTGGGTCCATGAATGTTAGTCATTAGTGTACCTTTCAATACCCACAATTTCCTTATTCTATGATTCCTTCAAGCTTTTAATGGACATTTTGTTGGAGAATGACTTGCATACTCACAATATGTACATTTCGCATAAAAAGTAGAATGCAGTTTTCTCTTCAAAGAATTTTATAAAGCATTTGGCAGTTTTATATTAGTTATATCCCATGCCAACCTTTTCATATATGCATTGTTATAATTGAAGTATCTTTTCTAACATGACGCTATCATTTGCAAATTTGTTGAGAAGGATGTTTAGTTTTCTAACTTGTTTTCAAGTTCTTCCTTATGCATTCAACTTCCAATAATTTTCTAATCAAAAAATCAATTTCATTTTGTGCGTTTTCATGTTAGAACATGTTGACATGCTATCTTAAGTTTCGAATTCATTTTCATGTTCCAATATTTCTTCTTTTAGTTCCCTTATTTAGGATTTTATGTTGAAATTTTCAGAAATAATCAAGTGATGTTATTTTTTTTGTTGTTTTATACTTTTCTTTCATCTCTTTAGCATATTTAAACATCTGAATGTCATCCAAAACTTTATAAGTGAAAAAACTACTTACCTAATAGTCTTCTTCTTGTTTCTTTGTTATGACTATGAAGCACCATTTGTTTAGTAGCTTAGTTTCTTCCTCTTTGGTTAAGAATAGATTTTTTAATCTATCATCTTCCTTAGTGTTGGCTATAAAACTCTCTAAGATTGCAAGTTTAAGAGATAACACTCTCCATGTATGAAAGTGTATATATGAAATATAATTTCTTGCTCTTCTAAGAGATTTATGAGTTTCTTATGATTACACAATACTAGGTTAAAGGCTTTCTTGTCATGGAACAAAAGGCTCAAAAGATTTGGTCAAGAATCCTACGGTAGATGGTATGAGCAACCTTTAAAGTACTTCAATACTTGAGTGATGCTTCCAAATGAAATTGTTTTAGAGTATGCATGAATTGATTTAATAGTTTTGCTAAAAAATAATATTCTATCATATTATGGTTAGGTAAATCAACTTCTTAGTTGGTTTGTGATAAGTTGTTGGATTTGCTATTAAGTTTTTTTTTCTACGTCTCTTAATCAAATCTTATTTTAGTGAGTTTTGATGGGTAATCAAGGGTTTAAACCTTGACTAAGTTAGATTCTCTAGCGATCATGGCACATCACTAACCCCTAATACATTGTAGCTAATCCAATTTTTCACAAATGCACCAACCAAATGAAGGTTGATTATCATTTCATTTGAAAAACATTATTGAGTGGGCTCAACATTATGCGTTCTATTTGCACTTCAAAGCAGCATGTTAATTCATTGTCTGTTTCTTGGCAGTTAATAGTATTTTCATTTATTGCTTAATCTTAAGGTGTTTGACTTCTGCAAACTTTTAGCTTGAGAGAAAGTATTATGATTTATGGATTAGGCTTCCCATGTACAAGCCCATGGTTATATAATTTATTCTTCTTTACTCATTTTGTCCCACATGTACGTATTAGTGTCATACAAAATACATCATTTTTGCCAAAATATCCATAAAGTTGTTCTTTAAGGATTTTGTAAATTCTCCTAATATACCATCTGTTAAAGTGTGTGTGTGTCATGTGTAAAGTGATAAAAGGCAATATAGGAACTCCTATGTAGTAGCATTGTATAGAAAATAGATGCTTTTTAGTTTCTACTTGTATACATATGATAGATTCATTTTAGTACTCATCTTTTATTCAAAACACAGATCTATAATTCCTTTACATGATTATCAATACATCTTTTGCTGAGTTATTATGCAAACATTCGTGTGTTTATTATTCAAGATGTTATCAGTTAGACAAGAATCTTGATTCTTGTTCAGTGTTCCTTCTTTTTTTCTTCTGCTGCATTATCTCTACAGTTTAGTTCTTCCCCAGATTTGCACCCCATTATCCTTCTAATTCACCTTGTTTCGGTTGGTTCCTTTTACCCTGTCTTTCTTTTTGGAGTTGCTCCATTATCTTTTTGTCCTTGTGCCTTATATTGTCACTTTGACATTTCATCAAACACATTCCCTACATCCTCTCTTTCTCTTCCGTGGCTAACAATAGCAGTGATGATAAAGCTCCCCTGGGCACTAATCATTTTGGTTGCCCCCTCGTGGCAATCGTCAATCTCGTGCCCCCACTCCTAGTCAAAATGTCGCCTTGGTTGAACCCGGTGACCCCTTGTACCTAGCCCCTATCGAAACTCCTAACACTTTATTGGTTCTAGAGAAGCTCGTTGGGGAGGACAATTTTGCTTCTTGGTCTCACGACATGAAGTTGGCATTCCTTGGCAAAAACAAGTTTCACCTTGTTGACAATAGCCTAAAGGAACCCCTCCCCACGTCTCCTTATTATCCCATTGGGAACGTTGTAATGGGGTCATCCTCTCTTGGCTTTTGACATCACTTGCTCTGAAACTTTATTGGAGGTTCATTTATGCCACTCGTGCTCGAGATGTCTAGAAATGTGTCATTGATTTTCTTTCCACAACCACTAGTGATGAAATCCTTGAAGTAAAATGCCAAATCAATACTACCGTGCAAGGTTCTGAATTTGTGGATGGGTATCTTTTGTGCCTAGAGCAACTATAGGATTGCTTGTCTAATTACACTGCCACTTTGTTACCCTACCTTGCTACCCTAAGATGAATTTCGGTGTTATATGGACAAAGGCCAGCTCACGGAGTTTCTACTTAGCCTTTATAAGTCATACACTGCCCTTTGCTCCCAAATTTCTCACATACCACCTAAACCACTCTTGATGAAGCCATCAAAATGGTACGTAGGGGGGAAAAACAATGCTAGAAGTCCAGCGAAACCCTTTCTCCTAGTACTGCTTTTGGGTTCTTAGTGAAGTCCTAGATAGGGACAACGGTGCCTAGCTATGGGCCACACGTGGGTCACGCATTTGGGTCTGGACCTGGATCCCTACCCGCACCTTAATCACTTGCGCACTACCTGGATAAGCCCTTTTTAATCCTTCTATAGGCTCTGCACATGTCTACTTTGTGGGCTTAAGCCTGGTGCCTAGTTATACTAGCCCAACGCCTATTTATGTCCTATATTGCCTTGATGGGGCCTATTTTGGCCCACTAGTCATATACCCATACAATGCTCCTCATTAGCCTTCTGTTGCTATTGTTTCCAAGCCTAAATCCACTGGGTAGTGCCGTGACTTGTGCTCTCATTGCAACAAAATTGGGCATAAAATGAAGGATTGCTTATTTCTTTCATATGTTCACATTGTGGTGTGTTGGGCAAAGCCTACTTTGTGGGCTCAAGCCTGGTGCCTAGTTATATTAGTCCAATGCCTATTTATCCCCCATATTACCCTGATGGGGCCTATTTTGGCCCACCAGTCATATACCCATACAATGCTCCTCATCAGCCCTTTATTGTTGCTGTTTCCAAGCTTAAATCCATTGGGCAATGTTGTGACTTGTCTCATTGCAACAAAATTGGGCATAAAATGGGGGATTGCTTATTTCTCACCAAATGTTTGCATTGTGGTGTGTTGGGTCACAAAAAGGAAAAATGTTTTGGGATTGTTGGTTTTCCACCCAAAGAGCAAGGCAAACTGAGAGATACCAAGGGTGCTCAACAATCAACTACTCATCAAGTTAGTAGTGATAGGGACTTCAGTGTTTTTAGCTTAATGCCAGATTAGTATAATAAATTGGCTATTGCTAATCGTAATTTTTCTAAACGTCCCTCTAATTTTATTTGGCTTGTAGACTTAGGATCTAGTGATTATATAATGGGTAACTTTTATTGTCTCGTGTCTTTTCAATCCATTAAGCATGAGTATAGAACTGTACGGTTACCAAATGATGAGGTCATCCCCATAACCCATACTAGCCATGTCACCATTCATAAACATTGTCATTTGCATGATGTTTTATGTTCCTTTATTTTTTTTGCTAATCTTTTGGTTACTAACAAATATGCCATTGATAATCATAGTCGCATCATTCTTTTACCTGATCAATGTATCTTTCAGGACCTATGGACTAGGAGTGTGAAGAGAGTGGGTAGTGTGAAGTATGGCTTGTACATCTTGGAGTTTCTTAAGGAGCATTTAGGACCATGTAATAGATACTGTTGTCTCTTTTGGTTTTCATAATTCATGTAACAAAGCTCAGACATCCATGAATTGTAATATTTTTGCATAAGCATTTGGAACATCCATCCATATCTACCATGCGTATGTTATCTAGTTCTATTGATGTATTTTCTTTAGACTCCATTAAGTCTTGTTCTATATGTCCCTTGGCAAAACAAACACATTCGCCCTTCCGTCTAGTACCACCATTATTAAAGCCATTTTTGAGTTGATTCATATGAACATATGAGGGCTATATAAGGCTTTTACCCGTTCTAGTGCCCGATATTGTTTAACTATTGTGGATGATTTTTCTCATGGTACTTGGACTTTCCTTATGAAAGTCAAAATTAAGACTTTGGAAACTTTTAAATATTTTTCCACCATGGTTTTTACTCAATTTAAAACCAAAATTTGTCATGTTCGCACTACAATCCCTTAGATTTTTTTAGTGTTAAGTGTACCTCTTTCCTAGCCTCTCTTGGAATTATTCATGAAAGCTCATGTCCATACACTCCACAACAAAATGGGGTCGTGGAATGTGAACATTGTCATATTTTCAATGTGGCACGTGCATTAAAGTTTCAAGCACATTTACCTATTAGATTTTGGGATGAATGCATTCTCACTGTCACATATCTCATTAATCAAACGCCCGCTCATGTGCTTAAAGGAAAAACTCCCTTTAAGATATTATCTGGCAAGCCTCCTTCCTTAGATTATCTTAGGGTTTTTGGTTGCCTATGTTATGTCACTAATCTCACCCAACATGACAAATTTGGACATAAAGCAATTGTATGCATATTCATGGGATATCCTTTCACACAGAAAGGATATTGACTTTATGATATAAATAGGGCAAAATTTCTCACTAGTCATAATGTTGTCTTTCATGAGACCATTTTTCCATTTGCATAAGTTGCTTTTGCACCGCCACATCATAGTTGTCCTAGTTAGGTCAACCAATATTCACATGCATCAACCTCTTCATATGATGTTGGGGTCTCGAGTTTTGATTCATTATCTCCCCAATTTGTCACACTTCTTGATCAAGGTCCAATTAATATAGAGTCTGATGAGCATGAAATTATTGATCCTTCCTCAGCTATCATTCCATATGTATCCTTACCACCACCACTAACTTCAACATGTCGCTCCACCCAGACCCATAGACCTCCCATTTGGATGACATACTATGTTTCTTCTGCCTTAGACACTCATACAACTCATTTTATTTCCCATATCCTTTCATATCATAGACTTTTTCCTTAATACACTCAGTTCATTGTAGCCATATCAACCACCACTAAACCTGAAACCTATAAGGAAGATACACAAGACCCAAATTGGCATGCTACCATGACTGAGGAGATTAGGGCTTTAAAGTCTAACCATACATGGGATTTAGTTCCTTTGCTTGCAAGGCAATGTCTCATTGGATGCAAATAGATCTATAAGGTAAAGTATAATGTTGATGGTAGTGTGAAATGCTACAAGGCACACTTGGTGGCCAAGGGATACAGTCAATGTGAGGGCATTGACTATCGGGAAACCTTTGCTCATGTTGGAAAAATGGTTACGGTTGGTCTTTTATTTATTCTTGCCACCAAACATGGTTAGCAGCTATAATAAATGGATGTTCAAAATGCTTTTTTGCAAGGTGATCTTGACATTGAAGTATACATGAAAGTTCCAAAAGGGATTCGTTAGAGAGCTAGCAATAAAGTGTGTAGATTGAGAAAATCACTTTATGGTTTGAAACAAGCTTCGAGGCAATGATATCATAAGTTCACGGAGGTGTTGATTAGTAGTGGTTTCCATCACTCCTATCATGATTATTCCTTATTCATCAAGCCTATAGGTAAACTCCTGCTCATTGTTTCTTTTATGTTGATGATATGATTATTATAGATAGAGATGAGACCATGATATTAGACTTGAAAAACCATTTACACTTAAAGTTCAACATGAAAGACCTTGGTTTAGTTAAGTACTTCCTTGGAATTGAGTTTACTAGATCACGACCTGGTATTTTAATCAATCAAAGGAAATATGCCCTTGAAATCATTTCAACATGTGGTCTATTTAGATGCAAGCCAACAAAAATTCTAATGGGAGAGAATCACAAACTCACTACACCAAAATATGGTGCTACACTTGAAGATGTCAATGATCCTCCACTTACAGATGCGACAAGCTAACAACGTCTCATTGGGAAATTGATATATCTTACCATTACTAGGCTCAACATATGCTATACAGTTCAGATTCTTAGTTAGTTTATATAGACTCCTAAGATTTCTCATTAAGAGGTAGCTTTTTCCATAATCATGTATCTTAAATGTTCTCTAAGTCAGGGACTACTTATGAGATCTGAGAATAAGCTAGACTTACAAGCTTATTGTGATTTGGATTGTGGGAGATGCCCCATAAGTAGGAGATTTGTTATTGGTTTTTGCATTAAATTTGGAGATTCTCTTGTTTCTTGGCGTTGCAAGAAATAGGACACCGTATCACGGTTATCTACAGAAGTGAAATACCATGCAATGGCCACCACTTCCTGTGAGGTAGTTTGGCTATTGGGTTTATTAAAGGATTTACAAGTACCTTACTCGAGACCAGTTTCTTTATTTTGTAATAATGAAGCTACAATGAAGATAGTTGTGAATCCTATAGTCTATGAAAAAACTAAGCATATAGAAATTGATTGCCACTTTATTCGTGAGAAGATTACATGGGGCATCATTCAAACTTCTCACATTTCTACTAAAGATCAACTGGTAGATATCTTCACCAAAGTATTAGGAAGATGGCAACACCACTTTCTTCTTAACAAGTTGGGCACATATGACTTATATGAAGCACTAGCTTGAGGGGGGTTGTGAAAGTGTGCATGTGCCATGTGTAAAGTGATAAAGGGCAATATAGGAACTCCCATGTAGCAGCATTGTATAGAAAATAGATGCTTTTTAGTTTCTACTTGTATACATACGATAAATTCATTCTAGTACTCATCTTTGTATTCAAAACACAGATTTGTGATTCCTTTACCCGATTATCAATACATCTTTGGCTGAGTTTTTATGCAAACATTGGTGTGTTTATTATTCAAGACCATCAAAGCTTAAAAAGTTTGACAGTAAAGTAGTTTTTTGCTGCTTTCCTGCTTCGGTCCTTTTCCCATTGTCTTCACTACCGCAAGGTGTTTCTTTAAAGTGTAGAAGTAATATAGTTTAAATTTGTTTCTTTTATCCATGAAATTTTGCAGTTGATTACTACTATTGAAAGTGATTCAGCCCAATCATTTATAACCTTAAATGTGTCCTTAAAAGGAACATTGGTAAGATCTATTTGTGCCTTTAAGATCTACATCCTCTAATTCCAGCTTCGTCAGCGTCGATTCCCGCTAAGACTGGTTCGAGTTAAAGCGAAGACGAAGACAACCGCCCAAGATATCTCGGAGCTCTGTAACCAATCAGTCTAGTCCACGAAAAGACCACGTGTCAGGGACAATGTTTTTCAAACAATTGCAGCAGTGCTTAACAATTCCAGGAGTCTTAACAAAAGCTTCCAGCAGTTTTTCCCACAAAACAAACAAGGAGATGACGACCCACTATGAAATACTACCAAAAGGAGTTTAAGCCAAAACACACGCACAACAGACAAGCGGATACGTCAGAGAAGCTCTAAGATGATAAATACATAAAACTCCTGTCGGGTTCTTAGAGAAGCTTCTTACTGTTGCTACTGTCAGTTTCAGAAGGCTAAGGCAGCTATGGCAACATTGTTCAACTCTCCATTTCCTCCAAAACCACTCCCCGATTTCTCCCAAATCCCGGAGCCCAATCTTATCATCACCGGACCTTCTAAGCTCTCTGGCCACATCCCCATTAGTGGCTCCAAGAATTCGGCACTGGCGATTCTCGCTGCCACCCTTTGCTGCTCGGGGACTTCTAAGCTCAACAATGTGCCCAAAGTATCCGATACTCGAACAATGACATCGATTTTGAGCTCATTAGGTGCCCAAATCGAGGTCTGTGATGACGTCGTCTTGGTTAACACTGATGGGCTCCGGTCCGTGGAGCCCTGTTCGGATGCGATTCGGAAGATTAGAGCAGGGTTCTTCGTTATCGGGCCATTGCTGGCTAGGTTCGGAGACGCAGCTGTCGCATTGCCCAGCGGCTGCGACATCGGCGCTCGCCCGGTAGACTTGCACATTCGCGGGCTCCGCGCTCTTGGTGCCGTCGTGGAACTGAGGTAAGTTTGTGACTCCTTGTTGCTATAGTGCAATATATAGTATTTTGATGTTCTCAGTTTCTTGCGTATACCATCTTACTTACCAGATGATTGTTTGCTTATCAAAACTCTATCCCACGAAACCTTGGTTACTGCTAAACCTTTTAGTGATAAGATGGATTAACATGTAATTATTTTGATGGGTATGATTTTTGTTGTAACCAATGGATGGGCTCAACTATAAATCCATAATGCACATTTTTCGTTATAATAATGTTCACACTAAAATTTATTCATATATGTGGTAAGGTTGGTCATTTTGTCCCTAAACTTTTCTGCTTTTCATCCTTTTACGATCAATATCGCCATGTTACCAAGCAGATGAGTACGAGGAATCAATGGTACATAAATATAAAGAATATCATTTCTCTGACATTGCCTGTATGTATTTATCCATATCCTGCAAACGGAGTACATCAATTAAACAAATGTCGAGTTTTACATATCAGATTTGGGACGCTTCTCTGTTTGCTGATGGTTTGACTTGGGCTGCGAATTCTTTTTTAAAATCTACAATGGAGTTTGGAACAGTGTGACATAAAAACAAAGCACTATGCAGCGGGTTAAGGAGAAAACTGGTATCTTACGTTGTAAGGTGGTTCTATCGTCCATCTTACTTGATCTTAGCCTTGGGTTCATCCTAAAAAGTTAAGAGAGTTTGGTAGGAATTGAGTGATAAGAGTGGATGGTTACACCACAGAGAGCATAGGTAACCGAACAGTTCACTTTGAGTTGCCTTGATTCTATTTTCTCCATGCCCAATCTTAGTGATCAACAAACTGGAGAAGTTGTCTTAGTAATTTCTTTATGTGGGCTCTGTTGATGATTGAAGCATCATTTACTTGATTGGAAGGTTGTGAATGGTCCTGTTCAAGTCGAGTGATCGATTTAGGATTCTGGATTCTTGACACTTTTATTCAAGCATCTCTTGTAAGTGGTTGCGAAGTTCTGTGCTGGGCTGGGATGACATTGGGAACTTTGTGCTTGGTTATACATTGAAATTTGTGTCTCTTGTCTCCAGGTAATGTGAGTAACTGTTGTGCATGTTATTGAAAATTAGTAGAATTTCTTAGGAAGCTCTACTAAGGTTTGAATATGTAACAGATTCAAAAAAATACCTGCTGTTATTATCTTGAGAATTTTTTCTACTTTATGTGATGGCTGCAGTTCCTTATAAGGTCGACAAATATACAGCAAGTAGAGTTTCCCTTTGACTTGAGGATCAAGGGCATCAAATTTTCCCGAAACCAAGTAACCGACATAAAGACGAGAAGAACTAAATACCATGAAAGCTGAATCAGTTGCAGGCTGTAGTGTAGAATATGCATGGGATTCGATCCTTAATACTCCTTTCAGCTAAGTAGGTCTCAGTTTGTGCCCATGTCAAGATAATGGTTAAAATTATACTTGCATTACGGAAATGAGCAAAAGTGATTCACCCGTGGGAAAAGAAACTTGGTGATGGTTTTTATGTATCTTAGTTTTGATTTAGGGTTTTGTTTGTGTGGATCTGTTTTGTGATGGCTTCTGGATTCCAGATTTGTGTGGTTTAAAGAGTTAGTCATAAATAGAAAGGGTCTAACAGTTTTTAAGGGCTTTTTTCTTTTACATGCTAGATCAATGATTCTCTGCAAGTCTTGCTGGATAACAGTGTTACAGCAATTGAGTCTCGGTCTGATATTTTATTGGAGATTTGAAGTGTACTCACTTCATCTTCTCGACTCCAAGTTACTCCTCTTTTTTGGTTTTGTTAGGCTTTCATTTCACTTTATAGATGTACCTTAAACACTGCTACTATAACAAGGGTGGTCTTTATACATATGTGTGTCCAGTGTGCTTAAAAAAATTAGGGATATTTATAAACGAAATATTGAATGTTTTGAGGAACATTGGCCTTTGGTTTGCTTTTCTTCTTCATCTTTGCTTCTTTTTTGAATAATTCTTACTTGGCATTGTTGTTCATACATTCTCTTGTGGCAGAAACCTCTATTTTTTCCTTCTCTAGGACCCTTATCTAGTTGCTTCTACTCATTGAAACTCTAAAATCCCACATGTTTTTCCAACCAAATAGCCCTCAAATAATCCACCAAATCAACCATAAATTTCCAAATGCAGCAGATTTTTGTAAAATTTCAGCAACCTGCTTGCTTCAAGAAACGGTGCCTTCATGCTTATTTACCATCATTCAAAAACCGCCAATATTTGGACCCTTAACCTTTCTTCTAAGATTTAAGCCTTGCATCCATAATTCCCCTAATCCTAAGCCCAACTCAAGCACACGTAAAGAGATTCTGTCTTATGTTATTGTGGTATCAGAGCATCCTAAAACGAGACTTTTTTTGCTTCTATTTTCCTCCTATTCTATGATTGAAAATATTGCACAATAAGATTTCTAGTTTACCATAGTTTTATTAAATTACTTAGGAGTAAAGAAGACTCAGTGACAATTGAGTAAAAGGGCTGTTCACTGGAGGCAAAGTTGGAAACTTAGCCTACTATTGAGTAGATGGAGGAAAGCTTGTCCTCTCTACCTACGGAAAAAAATTCTGCTGGAATAGAAACTGATCAAGAACTTGGATCTTCCATAGTATGCTCAACCTTTGTCATCAACATTGCATCCGTTCCCTTCCCTAAAACTCCTCAACTCTGCAGTGTTAATTTGCTGTGACACTGTCCTCATGTATTCATTCAATGTCTCATGTTGAAGCCTTCAAGCTGGAATCTTAACTGTACCATCCAGCACCAGTTTTTCTATAGAAGAGCTAACAAATGCAAGAGAAAGACAATGGAGTCGTCAAAGGAGCAAGCCAAGCACAAGGAAGATGAAAAAGTCAAACAAGGGAAGACACTGGGTGTTGCTGACGTAGGTCTCTGAAGAAGGGTTTCAAGTTGAAAGTCTTGTGACCCCTAATCTCTTCTGATTCCATTCAAAATAATGATGTGGTGGGGAAGGAATAGTTTTCTAAGCATCCTTCCTTAGAAAAAAAAAAATTGATGTTAGTTCCAGAGTTCCAGAGTTTTTATAATCCTATGCTTCAAAAACTAATTATTCTCCAAATGAGAAAGAATGAAGCGGCCATGTAAAGAGTTCTAGTTGCCGTTTCACATGCATCTCAGTTGATAATGTCATTTTTTCTGTTGTGTGGGTCCCTTTTGGAATGTGGTATGGATGTCAGAATTGGGTGGTTTTGATAGAGTTGAGTCCTCAGTAGCGTAGAATTTAAAATCAGATCAATTTGGGAATTTTTGTTATGTTTTTGTTACTGCTGTAATGATGGTCAGATCAATAACTTTTGTGATAACGGAACGCAACTATTCAATAGTCAACGGGAATTCTAGAACTTTGGTTGAGCACCTAGGAGATGTTTTAAATATTTGCAGACACTGGCCTTAGTTTGTTCTTTTCTCTTTCTTCTCCTTGTTCCGCATACCATTACATTTTTACACGACCAATCATTTCTCTTTTCTTTTGCAACCCTAAATCAAGCTTTTCTTTTAACTAATCAAAGTCCTAAAACCTCACTTACTTTCCTTGGCAGCTATCCACTTTTTTCCAGCCTTCAGAAAACATTGCTCTTGCCCTTCTGCATCGTTTCAAAGCCCAAGAAAACCTCTGAAACCTTCTAAAGTTCTAAATGCTAGATCCACAGATTCTCCCGGTGCTAAGCCTACCACAGTAGGCAGATTTCCCACATTTCTCCTATACGTCTTCTAGACTTTCCCATCAAAAGTAAAAACTGGGCTGTCAGGCCACCCATATTTATATAAAAAAAAAAAAAGAAACACATACCTGTTAGATAAATTTATAGCTAGATAAATCTTACTGCATTGAAATTGACAAGCTTGTGAATTATGTGGTGAGTGATTTTAACAGTTGTGTAAACATTACAGGGAGGAGAAGGTGCAAGCTCATGCTGCGAATGGCAGTGGATTGGTAGGTGGAAGATTCCAACTTGATTATCCCAGCGTTGGGGCAACTGAAACCCTTATGATGGCAGCATGTATGGCTGATGGAATGACTATACTTACAAATGTTGCCCAGGTATGAGATAACGAGTCTAACCTAACTTTTTAGATTGCTGTTGAGGATGATGGGAAGGCGTTAAATGTTGTTGTCTAATGGAATAAACTGAATATTGAGAGATTCAATTTCTTATCACAGGAGCCTGAAGTTGTTGATCTTGCCCGTTTTCTGACTGACAGTGGGGCTTGTGTGGAAGGTGCAGGAAGTAACAGGCTTGTTATCAAGGGAAAACGTCAAATGCACGGTTGCGAGAGTATTATTTTACCTGATCGCATTGAAGCAGGCACCTTTATGCTTGCAGCAGCAATTACTCGCTCTTGCATCTCAATGTCACCTGTCATTCCTTGCCATCTAACATGTTTAATTGATAAGCTTTCACTTGCTGGTTGTAAAATCAGACAGTGCAACCATGAAACTTTTGAGGTATGTTAAGATTTCTTTGTTTTTATTACCATTTTGTTTCATCTTTAGCTGTACTAACTAACTGGGATGCCAGATTTCTGCTTCATCTACAGATTTCCTTAAAGGTTTGCGAGCTTTTAATGTTAAGACAGGACCATTTCCTGGATTTCCTACTGATCTGCAACCTCAAGCCATGGCTTTACTCACCACGTGCAGCGGTTCTAGTATTGTACAGGAATTTGTCTTCGACAAACGTATGGGTCATGGTATGTGGTGCATTAATCGAATAAGGGGTACTATAGAACATGTCTTTGCCATCAGGTTCATCTTTATCTTTTTTGAGCACAAGTTTAACAAAGGGGATTCAAATGCAAGTTCAAATCTCGCTGTCTAGAAATGACCATGCTAATTGAAAAGTGGAAAGTAATTCCAAGATTGTTTTGCCTTTAAGATTGTAGGAGCATTATGATTTAAAAGTGTCAGGTGCTGCGTGCTTTATCATCAAATGTGAAGCCATCGATTGATTTACTGTCTCCTCAAGATGATGCTTAATAAAAAGAGTCTAAACAGAAGAATGACTTATTTTTTTTGCCTCTGTCCTTTTTTTCTTTCGCATATTTCAAAAGCTCATTATCCTTAGTACATTTGCTTGGTTTCTATTTTGTAGTAAAAGAGCTGCTTAAGCTTGGGGCAAGAATTCAGCTTTGTGGAAACACTGCCCTAGTTTTTGGGAAAGAGAAAGGGAGGTACATTGTTTCTAAACCATGGCTTTTTAATCATTGAATCAACCGGGACTCCTATCAGGTGGTGATTCTTTTGGGCCTCTTTTTGCAGTCCATTACGTGGTTCTCACGTTCTTGCAACTGATTTAAGAGGTGGGATGTCACTGGTGTTAGCGGGATTGGCAGCAGAGGGAACTACAGAGATCACTGGCAGTGCTCATATTGACAGGGGTTATGAGAGCTTAGACATGAAGCTTCGGTGTCTTGGAGCTTGTGTCAAAAGATCCCTCCCTGTCCTTAGCAATCACGATGGAAGCATCCCAGTAGGATGTCAAACAAATAGACATTAAAAAACAAGTTCCCAATTCGTACCATGTAAGAATTATTGAATGAATTAAATGGTGTCAAGTACTTCACTAAACTTGTGTTATGTACTTAGATTATGAATTAGGATTTCCTTTAATTAGTAATAATTTCTATAGTAGAAAATAGGGTTGACAAATTCAATGTAGATTTGGATTGCCTTCAAGATGCTTATGGAAGGACCTATGGATAACAAATGGCAGATGAGATTCATTAAACTTGAACCTTGAAGGAATTGTGGGATTACTAAAGATCCTTATTAAATTGATAAGTAAATGCAAGTCAACATTATTTTACATGTTGAAGGAAGATAATCCTTACTCAGATGATATTGAGCAAATTCCACAAGCAGCATATATGGGAATATTTTGATAGTCAACCTTATGCAGGCCTAGACCTGTTAGCAAATGATATCCAATTACTTACAAGGTCTCCCCCTTCACTTAATGGTAAAAAGTTAAGGCCCTTTCGCTTAATGACAAAAAGTCAAGGAACCCTTAACTTATGAGTCCACCAAGTCAGGGGTTTCAAACCTCCTTCTTCTCCTTGTGTCTATGTAAGGAAAAAAAAAAGCAACATTTAAAACAAAAATTCAATTACTTAGGATTCTTACATTTCGTCATGCTTTTGATTCAACATCCTAGCAACATCTTTTACAACCTACTCTCTAGGTAGCTATACTCTTATGGGTAGCCTTCATTTAGGCCTTACACAAGTTGGCTTCATTTCTAATAGGACTCACATTGTGTATGCTCATGCCAAGACTTAAACTTAGGAGGTTATGGATGGTTGTAATATTGAATGTAACACACGTGACTATTAAGTTAAAAGGCCTAGACATATTGGCAAGTCACACCTATTTACCTAAGACTATTTCAACTTGATTATTGATCACACTATTATTAAGTTAGGATGAATAAGGAAGACATTGAAAAAAATAGTATTTCAAACTCGAAATGTAACTATGAATTTTTAGTGGTGTCTTTTGGTCTTAGTAACACATCTTCTACTTTTCAAGCTATTATAAATTCAATATTTTAAAATTATCTAAGAAAATTTGTCCTAGTTTTGCTTGATGATATTTTAGTATACACCAAGGACTGTGATACTCATCTAGAGTAGGTAGCCAAAATATTTTACGGCATCACCAATTATATATGAAGAAGTCAAAGTGTTTTGCTAGGCTTAATAAAGTCGAGTATCTAGGGCACATAATTATGTGAAGGGAGTTTTAGTTGACCTTTGCAAGATTAAAGATATGTTGTGATGGAAAAAATCTAATTGCATTAAAGGGACTAGATGAATTCTTGGGACTTATTGAATATTATAGAAAGTTTGTGACTAATTATGGACTTACAATTTTACCTATCACACAAATGTTGAGGAAGAGAGCAAGCCTTTAAAGGTTTGAAATTGGCAATGACCAAGGCATCAGTTTTGGCTCACTTGGGTTTCAATATGGACAAAAGCAAATGCCTTTGCAACAAGAATAAAAACATTTATGAAAAGGAACTTATGGGGGTAGTATTCATAATTCAAAAATAGATTGGTTGTCTCTTGGCTAGGTCATTCATTATCAAAACTAACAAGAGGGCATTAAGATACTTTTGGAATTAGAAACTAGCGACACTAACCCAACAACAATGGTTAGTGAAACTTCTTGAATTGGATTTTAGGGTAGAGAATAAACTATGATGCGATAATGTAGTGACAAATACTCTCTTAAGGAAAATGGAGGAAGGCCACTTTCGAATGAAAGATTGAACTGTCACAATGATATTGAACAAGGAAGAAAACTCAATTTTTGATTAGTCAGCCTAGATGTTAGCTTTACTAGTTTTGGTTCTAAGATAGCTAGAGAAAATTTAAAAAGAGATGCTAAAGAATCTATAAGTCATGCAACTAACAAAAGTTGCTTAGTTAGGTAGTTAGCTTAGTGGTGAGCTAGTAAAGACTCAAATCATAAGATTTGGGATTTGACATCTTGTGTGCATGAGTTGGATTCATGTGTTGTAATATTTTTTTAAAAAAATACATCTAGCATAAAATATAAGAAATAGTAAAGTTGGAGAAAAATGGGAAATAAAAGAAAGGTTGATCTTTTATAAAAGAAGATTGTATCTTCATAATAAATCCAAATTATTGCCAAATAATAATAAAAGAAATACATGCACAATCACATAAAAGAATTTAAAAGATGTTGTAAAGGATTAGGAGTGCCTTCTTTTGGATGTGTCTAATATTTCAAAAAAATAAATGGAAAACTACAAATCCATAAAGGGCTTTTTCAACCCATATTCATCTTTGAATAGGTTTAGACAAACTTATTTATGAACTTTATTGAAGGCTTAATTCCATCAAAAGGGAAGATTACAATGATGTTTGTGGTAAATAAACTATCAAAGATGGCCCACTTCATAGGTATTAGCCACCTTTTCAGCTTAACTTTAGTGGCGTAGGTATTTTGTTTGTGAACATCTCAAAGTTATATGGGATGCATAATTTCATTGTATGTAGGACCCAGTTTTTACTAGTTTCTTTTAGAAGGAATTATTTCAACTAAACAATATAAAAAACATCATTTGCAACAATCTTTATCATCATAGTGACACTTACACTGGCCTTTAATGCACAGGCACTGGTCTCGGCCACAACATCCAAAGACGGGAATCCAGGGAGTTGTTACAACGTCCCTTGCATCCACTTTCAACTGGAAACTTGTTGTAACCATATTCAGTGAGTAAGAACAAACATTGAACTCTACTTCAATCACTTATGTAGTGAAGTACTTATAATACTAATCGTTTGTCTTTGACAGAAAAAGAGTTTCTTATGGAAGGTGAGTAACCTGAAGCACAACCAAGAAAGCTAGCTTGAATGCCCACTTTTCCATATCTCTCACTTTGATGTTCACAACTACAATTCTGCACAACGAGGTGCTTGGATACTCCTTACTTAGATGATATGGAGCAAATTCCACAAGCAGCATATATGGGAATATTTTGATAGTCAACCTTATGCAGGCCTAGACTTGTTAGCAAGTGACATCCAATTACTTACAAGTTCTTCCCCTTTGCTTAATGACAAGAAGTCAAGGAATCTTTAACTTATGAGTCCACTAAGTCAGGGATTTGAAACCTCCTTCTCCTTGTGTCTGTATAAGGAAAAAAAAAAAAAAGCAACATTTAAAACAAAAATTCAATTACTTAGGATTCTTAAATTTCGTCATACTTTTGATTCAACATCCTAGCAACATCTTTTACAACCCACTCTCTAGGTAGCCGTACTCCTGTTGGCAGCCTTCGTCGGGGCCCTACACAACTCCATTCCTAGTAGGACTCACATTGCCTACGCTCATGCCAAGATTCAAACTTAGGAGGTTATGGATGGCTGTAATGTTGAATGTAACACACATGACTATTAAGTTAAAAGGCCTAGACATATTGGCAAGTCACACCTAATTACCTAAGACTATTATAACTCGATCATTGATCACACTATTATTGAGTTAGGATGAATAAGGAAGACATTGAAAAAATAGTATTTCAAACTCAAAATGTAACTATGAATTTTTAGTGGTGCCTTTTGGTCTTAGTAACACACCTACTTTTTCAAGCTATTATGAATTCAATATTTTAGAATTATCTAAGAAAATTGTTCTAGTTTTGCTTGATGATATTTTAGTATACACCTCATCTAGAGTAGGTAGCCAAAGTTTTCTCTATGTTACGGCATCACCAATTATATATGAATAAGTCAAAGTGTTTTGCTAGGCTTAATAAAGTTGAGTATCTAGGGCACATAATTATGTTATACTCAGCCTAAAGAGATGGCTCGTACCATTTACAGTATATGAAATATGGTATGGGAGTAGAAATTGAGATCATCTAAAGAAATCCTATGACCTGCGACAACCGTAAATACTTCCATGTGTCACATTTTTTTGTAATTTTCACTGACAGGAAGTGTTGAAGAAAACCATTGACAACCGCCTTTCACCATAAAAATCCTCATAGATCATCCAAAAGAAAAACTATTTTTTTTTTAATTTTTTGTATAAATATGAATAAATCAATTGTAATTATTTTTTTCATATGGACAATTCAGACATTAATACATATTAATCTCCACTAAATATTTACTCTTTAGACTACATTTCATTTGGGCCGAAGGTATATATATTTACACGAAAACCATTTCAAGCCCCAAACCAAGATGTCAAAGTAAAGTCACATGACCTGCTATAAAAGAAAAAGAGACGCGTTCTTCATTCACGACTGCGCACGACAGTGGTGAACCAAAAGAAAAAAGACAACTTTCCCCTAGCTTTCACCGTAAGTTTTTAAATCAAAGCAGAGCTAAAAGCCTATGGTTTATGAGCGTTCTGACATTGCAATGGGCGGAATGTGAGCTGGAAAGGCTGGATTAAAAATAGAGCTGACCATTGGGTGTTGTTTTGTAGACAAACGAGTGTAGAAAATGTAAGGAAACTGTGCCAAAAAATAAAAAAGCATGAAAAAGCCTCATCTTTCTCATACAAACGTGTTCATCATAAGTTTTAAACTTATGCTCCAAAATATTTTGTGTTTGAATCTATGTTGCGATATTTGTGAGTTGGTTGCCAAAATTTAAGAAATATTTTTGTCAAGAACAACTCAGTTGATGGATGGTTCAGTCCGCAAAGGGCCAAATTTCTCTAACAATATAGAAGCTGTAATTTTAAGCATTTGCAAGCTTACAGCCAAAACCATATGGTAGAAAAGCAAGGGAAAGTGGAATCTATTCTCACATGCTTCAGTAAGTTCCTGCCTCATTAACCATTTCATGATATAAAGTTGACTACACTAAAGCAGTGAACGTCGCGTTGGCTTCGACTGAACCTCTGTCACATAGTTTTAGCTTTGCTCTGTGTTTTTTATCAGCTTTTAAGACCTATACATTCTTGCCTTGATTCTGTACCATTCTGAATGTATATGATATGCTCATTGTTTATATATTCACTTTTCTTCTGTGACCTTCCCCCACAACCCCAACACCCTCTCCCCCTCCCCAACCCCTCCCCGGCGGAGCAATTCTTCTGTGATTTAGTGCCAAAAAGTTGTCACCATATAAAAAGAGCAAATTATTGGAGAGAGAGCTTATTTCGTGACAATATATTTTGACATGATAAAATATTTTTGAGATTGCTTTTTCATAATTTTTGTGCTATAAAGATGTAGGAAAAATGGTGTACAAGTTTTAATATAAAATAATAATAATAATAATAATAATAATAATAATAATAATAATAATAATAATAATAATAATATAGTATAGAGCCAGTTTTCTGTGTTTGTGTATTTAAATTACACTCCCAAGTTTATGAGAAATAAGTACTTATGCCTTTTTTATTTGCTCATTGTTTCAAGATGAGAAAAATAATGCTTGACTACTTTACAGGGAAAATGTTGTCCAGGCAATCTAAAAAGGAGAGAAAAAAGCCCAAGTCGAATGGCTCAGTCTAGTACGAAATCATGCACCATTCTGTGTCGCTCGTTACTGTACAGAACATTATGTGGAACCCAATCCAGCTTTGCTCTCTGTTTTTTTATTTGCTACTCCGGAATAGCAAACACATATGCTTGTTGCCTGTCATACTTGCCATTCAAGATCGCTACTAAATTTAGTACAAGACATCTTAAAATAAAAAAATTATAAAAGGGAAAAGAGTTCTAATTATCTCCAGTATCTACTAAAAGTTGCTTCCTTTCTGGTCTGTCCATACATCACTTAGAAGAAGGAAGTGAACAACAGAATATTCTTTTCTTTTTGTTTTCTAGACGGAAATAGAACTGTGTTTCAAAAGAATCACGCAAATGATGAGCTTACCTCAGCTTTTCCATAAGCGACGCATCATAGGTTGTATATTCTTGTGTGCAATGTGTCTCTAAGTAAGAAACTTCGGTTCCATTCATGGAACTCATGTCCCGGGAATAACAGATCTATAGGATCCTAGTATGACAGGCATTTCAATGTGAAGCATATACCGGTTGTCTAGATTCAACGAAGAAAGGAATTCAACCGTTAGAATTCTCAACCACCATGTACTAAACATCTTCCCGACTCCAGGAATTAAAAAGAAGTACAAGGAAATAATGTCTAGAACGTGTGTACAAGGAAATGATGTCTAGAACGTGTGTAGGCATAAAGCAATACCCATTCAAAACTTACTCCTTGAATAGCTACAATCTCATTTTCTATTTGATGGGGGGCTGGGTCCAAGTTCGAAAAAACTTCTAAATGTCCTGGTCGTCAGGGTTTCTACAATATAGCTGGAAAATCATTTTGGCATTCTTCTGAGCAGCTTGTACATGCCAAATACGTTTTTTGACTGCCACAGGTACGGGATGAAGAATGATCGGTAAGCAGGAGGAGAAAGCTCTCTGTCTAGGTAAGGCAGTGCTGAAGCTACCTGAAGATCATGGAAAATGTTTTAGTACAATCACTAAAGGAAACATTAAAAGACTCTGAAGACTCGGTTTTACCTCCCACGTTGACAAATCACTTCCACGGGTAGGGGAAGGTCGTTTAAGCTGCAGCTCGACAAGGAAAGTACAAGCCTCAAGATCCTGAAGCTGTAACATCAATGATAGGTCATCGTCTAAAACAGGGAAAGGGGAACAGAACAAGCTAAATAGTGAATCTTCAGGGGAGGGCTAATTACATATTGCTCGGCAGATGCCTTATTCTTATTGTTAAAATATGGCGGTGCAGCTGCAGTCCCTCCAAGGGTAGAATTAAAAGGGAAAGGTAGAAGACCTCGGAATCCATCATCAATCCATCGTACTTCTTTGACATAATCAGGAACAAAAAATGATGATGGAAACCGGTGCCATTCACTTCCTACACACATTACAGAACCTGCAGCGTATAGGAACAAAAACTCAAAACATCAGTTGGATGGATGTATCTGCTTTCCATACTAGATAAATGCTTTTTCGGAAATGACATGCAATTAGACTTGAGTTTTCTATCTTTCACTTTCCTATTTTCTAGATGTATGGTCGAGCCATTGGCTGCCAATGATAAATTCATGCTCCAAAAACAGTTGCATCCGAAAATGACACTAGAAATAAGACGAGCCTAGGGAGAAAATTGTAAAAAGCTACCAAATAAGTTGGGTAAACAGTATCAGAAAGGCTGCAGAATTTCAAGGAAAATTTGCAGACAAAAGAGATAACAGAAACATAATGTTGCAAAGAGTATATAGACTCAGACAAAAGATCATTAACAAGTATATATTCCTAGCTCTGGCTGCACATCATTGTTGGTCAGCTCTATTTTTGTTCAAAGTGCGTTAGATCGATAAAACTGGTATTAAAAACCCATCTTAGTAGGTGTCATCCCAAAAATTTCAAAAAAGCCACTTCACATTATCAAGAAGCTTAAACTTGTTCTGACATTCATCCGCATGCCCTAAGCAATATGATGTCATTTACTACAAAACTCACATTGATCATTTTTGTTTTCCAAACACCGAAAGGAAGCCAGAGCATAAAGATACCAAACATTTCAGACTTCCAAAAAGAACATCAAAAGCCCCACCAAAATTTTTACTTTTATCTAAAGCGGTGTGTGTGTTTGCGACATAAGGAGTTTTACTGTTATGCTTATGTCAACAAAAGTAACCAGAAAACTCTCTTCTCCTAAAGGCTTAAAAGAGACTTATAAAGTAAACTCTTTCATCATTGTATCACCAAGAGGAAATTATGTTACATCTATGTAAAAGCAGTATGGTGACTCTCACCTGTTCCTACATCATCATGATGTTCTAAAAGCTTGTAAATTTCCAAAGGAGCGGAATAACCATGAATCAGTGAAAAAGTGCGAGCATGGGAGGTGCACAATATGAGGCCGAGAGCAAAAGGTCTGAGGAATTTGGCTATCTGCGTATGTAAACAATAGAATTTGGCAATGAGTAAAAGCTCGTAACTGTAGGTCAAGAATTGTATAGGAACTTTGAAACACTTACCATAACCATCCAGGATTTATCATGGGGATTATATTTATCTTGGAACAGGTCAGGAAAGCTCTCGATGACAGCTGAAGCAGCAACACAGATTAGTGGATAAATTGGATAAAGGAACCTGCAATATCATTAGAGATAATTATTATCTCATCCGCACTGTTTTAAAATTATACTCGAGGCTAGATGAAACTAGATTATATGCAAAACACAGGAAAATGAGACAACAGTTTGAAATAAAATCATATTTGAAAACTAGGGGACCTGTAGATTCCTTATAATGACTTGCCACGAATGCCAAACACAATTGATCGGGTATAGAAATTTAGAAGAAACCAACCTCTTCAGTAAAACCTCTTCAGAAATTTAGAAGAAACCAACTAACATTTCATGCCTTCTACCCCACTAGGCCGATCCAAGGGGACTCAAACCCACACTCTACCAACCATCCTATACTCATACATCACGCTTAAACATAAAGAAGGGTCAATATAAAATGTCTTGAAAGGTGTAATAACCTAAAAGGTTGATGACAAGGATAAGCCCACAGAAAATCGAAATATACATTTTTCATCAGAAGCTTCCAAATCAGAGAAGAAAAGTCCATTGAGATGTATGTCTCCTAAATACACTGTCCCTCAACAATAGATTTATCTTAATGAGCAGACAGTTCTTTTAGTGGCCACCATTATAGGGACTCAATTTCTTCTATTCTTTTGCAAAAAATAAATATAAAAAATCACCTCTAGCTTCCATTTATAACTTAAGCATACTACTTGAGGTGGTAGAGAATATGAATACTGAATACATTGATGATGTCAAACGTGATTGCTAAGAAGCTATTTACTGGCAGGAAAACACTAGGTGAATTGGTTTGATTGAAGGTGATGTAGATGCTAATGAATATAAAGTGTTACAGTCAAGAAAAATTCCTTAAAACACCGAACGTGCATGATTCCAAGACCACTGACAATACCTCCAGAACCACTCCATAAAATTAAGGACAGGACAAGCTTGACTAGCATGGCACTAAAATGAATTTCCATATATGTTACACAGCATGGGCTACAAATCTTTACCTTCAAAAAGCCTATGGACTATTAACTGGAACAATAGAATTTACTCAGTTAAAACAAATATTGATTTCTTTCAATAGAAACAAAATAGTTGGAACTACAACAAAGCATGTTAGTTGAGCCTAGAAAAATAGTGTCCGCATCAAATTCTTGTCAAAAAAGCAAAAAGTAAAAAAGAAATTTAAGCATCAGGATGCAACATGTCAGATTACAGCAGGGGAGAAAGGAGTTAGTGGGAACTACCCAAATCCAAATCGTTGCTTTCTTAAACAGATATTCAAAGACTTATTCTTACAAGAAAAAGACAGAATTTGCCGAACCTTTCTTCTTTGTGTGGCTGCAAAGACATAAATACCAGCCAGATGTAGAGAGGTGAGACAATGATGAGCAGATCCTTGGTAAACTTCTTTCTAACTATAGGAAAAATTCCCGGGAAAAGCAAAGCAAGAACGAAACAGAAGTTGAAATTGTTAAATCCGTTCCTCAGATAATATAATGGTCCTTCAGTCCCATACAAATGGCTTTCACCTCCTCCTGCGACATTATATAGCAACAGATTCAACACGGATGATGTCCATCTTCTGTAGTAGTAGTAGTCAACAAGAAGTGAGACTGCCTGGAAGAATTACAAACTTTTTATTGGAACGGGTTGAACAAAAATCAGTAAATATTAGTTAGCAGTACTCCATTTGAAGCAGTAGCATATGAACAGGCATTGAAAAGGTCCAAAAAAGAAAGTATCTCATGATCAAATTAATGATTAACTTACAAGAACAGAAACAGAGGTGACAGCCCCAGCTAAAAATACTTGTTTAAATCTTCTAGCTAAAGAGTAGAACGTGAGTGGAAGAAAAACCAATATTGAGAATGGCCATGCAAGGATTACACCAACAGCTGCAGCTGCAACTGCCGTTGCAGGTTTCCCAAGAAGAAACAAGCCTGATGAAAGAGAGACGGCATACATAGAGAAAGAACTTGGCAAGAAACCTAGCACACAATGCCAAGACGAAGTATATTAGGAAAAGCAACCAGAAATACATTGCGTCAAGAATATACAGAAGAACAACTAGAGAAACAAATAGAAAATGCCCCCACCCACTTGTGCTAGCGAAAAAACAACCGCTTGTTAAGCATAGCATTGCCAATGTGTAACAAGCAAGGCGTTTTCCATACTTCCTGGACAGGGCTACTACCAGAACAGTTTCAGTGATGACAGAAAGGAGACCCAGAAAGAGTCTTACAGCATAGAACACTCTCACCTGCAACAGGAAAGATATTGATTTAAGTATAATCCAAAAAGAAATTGTTGTGAAATATGGCTCCTAAATGACTATCAAATAAAAATTCAAAAGTAGAGGAAACCCTACTTTTTCATCACCAAACAACCAGGAAGCTGGTCGACCCACCAATTCATGGAAAAGAATGTACAAGTATGACCGAAGTGCAAACTGGGAGCTGCAAGAAATAAATAATAATAACAATTGAAAATCAATTTTCAATGGAGTTCAACAAGGCTGAAGAGAAATACTCCACAATGCCTCCATCATATTCATTTAATATGTATAATACAATCAAAGATCAAAGGCAACATCACCCAACTTCAGCAACTACCTAACCATAATGACAACCCATTGTTTTTCAATAAGAATTCAGCATTAATAGAAAAAAGGCCAACTGAAGGGCATGAAGTATGACGAATCAAACTTAGGTCATCTTTGGCACATTGAATGAAATTGAGAAGGAAAAAAAATTAGTATTAGTGGGACTAAAAAATTGAGTTAGAGAACACACTACTCATGTAACTAGGTTTGTTCTAATATTGGAAACCAAAGTTCTGTGCCCAAGTCCAAACTTATACATTTGTCTCTACATGCATTTAATTCCTAGGCACTTGGCTATAAGCTTGTTGGCATCCCATCCCATCCCATCCCACCCAGAAAGCGGCTCACTGCATCCCACATTCCAATGTGAAGGCATACGCTGGTACAATAACTGGTGCTGTTTCTCCAAAATCCTTACAGTCCTCCTCATCTACTATCAAGTTTCCACCAACCAAACACACATGTGACCTAGTTGTCTGAAAGGGTAACCCACACACAGAAATCAGGCAGTGATGGGTATGTAGAGGTCAACTAAGACCTAGAAAGGTCAACCCGGCATTTTTGGGTTAGATTGATGCTAGAAAAGGTGTGGTCATTGAGGTTGATGCTTACAGTCCTCCACATCTAATATCAAGTTTCCACCGACCAGACCCACATGTGATCCAGTTGTCTGAAAGGATAACCCAGACACAACAATTAGGCAGAGATAGGTAAGCAGAGGTCAACTAAGCCCTAGAAAGGTCAAAATCTCTCGTAGCTGTTTTCAGCAACAAGACAGTAAGTGGGATTGGGTTTGGTGAGAACAAAAGTGATGAAGAAGACTGAGAATATCCATGCCTTTTTTACCTTTTTCAATTTACTTCTATTATATGAGGTCCTGGATTATGTAGTTTAAAATTTTTTGAGAAGGACCGACAGTTTAATAAGAATATGGAATGGCCATTCCTCGTAATAAAAACAAAATAATGAATGATAAACCCAAAGAATACTAATTCTGATATAGAACTAATCCGGTACCTTTTTCAATTTACTCCTATTATATGAGGTCCTGGATTATGTAGTTTAAAACCTTTTGAGAAGGAACGACAGTTTAATAAGAATAAGGATTCTGTTATAGGCCTAATCAAGTACCATATTATTGCATTATAAAAATAAAGTACCATATTATTGCATTATAAAAATAAAGTAAATCAGGTAATGCAAACACTAGACCAACTATCCAAAGTGCAACTTATAGCAACCATATGCAGTGATTTTGTAAGAACATAAATCAAGGAAATATCAAATTGTCCCGCAGGACAAAGTATAGCTCTACAAGTTTGATTTTAGACACAAGCAACCTCCCATCACTAGTATGATGCACCGTGGGATACACCCCTAGGCCACTAGTTCCTAGTCATAATGTGCCCTTTCTAAAAGTTCCAATTGCAATTTGGTTTCATTTGTCCCATTTTCCAATGTTCTATTTTGGAATTAAAAATCCCAGACACTGAATTATCAGACAAACCTTATTCAGGAACCAAAGCCCAATAATTTGAACAACGAAAAGTGTCACTTGTAACCTTTAAGTCTCATAAGGAAGCTGCAGTGGGTTGATAAGGGTACCATTTCTATTATTGCAGCACACCTATACCGGATGAAAGTAACAGTGGGGTGACCTACGCAACAGTTAACATCAATGAAGCATGTACCACACCTTTTTAGCGCTGCTTCCTACAATATTCGGGAAGAATACCATGAGGATACCCTCTTGTGCCTATTAAGAAGCTCCCATTCACTGTGTACACATACGGCACAATCATCAAAGCATGCAGCTCCAAGTCGCAAAGGCCCAAACTAGGATAATGGGCTATTAACTTCTTACATTTACATTCACATTCTCAACTAACTCAAATTTTAATAGACGTCAATTCTGCGTATTTTATAGTAATACTATTAAGTATTCCCAAGGAAGCTACAAAAGAATAAACTGCAAATATAAAGAGTTCATAACCAAGATAGCCATACATTTAATTTTATTGGTACAGAACACTATGCACAATTGCAGTCAGGTGATAAGTTTACACAATATTCTTTAAAAAGTCCACTTCAACAATCTGAGTTCAAGTCTATTTGCATCCATCATATAGTGATCTTAAGTAAAAAGGTTTAATCAAATAATTTAAGGAACAAAGGGAAGTGAAGAGCCAAGTTTTTTAGAACAAATTTGGAGAACCAAAATATCCGGCATGCTTTAAGCATTTTCTCTGTTTAGACGTTCAAAACCATTTTTAGACATAGATATCTAAACAAGTTTTCAGAAAATTACCACGGAAACATTTTTTATTTTTATTTTTCTGAAAACACTTCAAAAAACGTAATACACAACATTTTCCAGAAAACAAAATATAAAACACTTTTAAAAAGCTTTCCCCAGCTTCTATCAAAATGTTTTCAAAACACATGCTCAGTATTCGAAAATGAGTGAAAAAAGGGTTTCAAAACCAGTTTTTTTGATTTAACAAAACCGACTTAGCTCCATACCACAGACTACTAGTTTACCCTGATTTAATGCTTTAGCTTATCTATTACGTCTTTCTTTGGTTGCAGGGGTCGAAAACAGTGGTGTCACCCTATTATCACGCATCGAAGCAACATAAGGAGGCAAATCCGGTATGAAATACCAGTATATCTAACACCACCAAAAATACAGATTTACAGAAACACATCGAGTACAGGCATAAGTGTATAGGTATCATATACCTGTACTCCCAAGTTTGAAAGCCAGATTTGTAGAGTAGGTAATGGAGAGGCTCCCAGTAGTTGAAGACTTCGTCACAGTCGTGAAAAATATTCGATGTGGCGCTCATGTACCGGAGCGTTCCCAGGACAAACAGCGGCAATAGCCAACTCAAACCCTCGTCTTTCCGTCCGTCCGCTCTCCCTGGCTTATCATGCTTCCCGTAAGACTGCGATGGAGAAAAAGATGAGGAGGAGGATGAGGGATCGGACGGTAATGGACGTCTCTGCCTCGTGGAGAGCTCCATGGGTATCACTCTCTCCCGGTCGCGCCCTGACGTTCGGTCACAGTGCCTAAGAGAATGATGCTGCCTTCTCCTGGAAGCGAAATGGCTACCTGTTCTCTCTCCAATTCGTCTCCCTTCTGTTTTCTCTCGTAAAAAATTTAATGGTTTCTTTATTGCCTACAGTCCTGGAGAATGACAACAAGTGTCTTGCTTTCTTTGTCCCTTTCTTTTCTTTTCTTTTCTTCTTGTTTTGTAAGCTTTACCTCATAATATAGACTCAGAACAGCGCTTTGGGCACGAAACTTTAGACTCCAGCGCGTGGTTTTATGCGTTTGGGTCTGGAACATGGGGGCAATGTGTAAAGTAATCATACGGCGCTTTAACGCATAAAGTAACTAAGATAAGTGGTTTGAAGAGATTTTTTTTTTTCATAACTCATACATTCTCAATACTAAGTATTGAATTTGGGTCCAAAAAATCTTCAAAAGATCTTAAACAATACTTTGTTTGCCACTGACCTATGTCTTTGAAACAATTCTTTCAGCAAGCATTGCATTGAAAAGATGAGGAAGAAATGCGATATTTTTATTTTCATTACTTGAGGATAGGATAGAAGAAATACTATAAACCCTGAATTTTTAAAGTGGGTTCCTATCTTCACAAGAGAACTATATTTTTATGACACCTATAAACTTCTACCGATTTTGTACTCTACATTCTGGAAGTTTAGGAGTTTCGACAATTGAGAACTCGATCTGCCTAGAAACAATCCCCCATAAAACCACTGGAAACAGCAAAGGATTCAGGGTTCCGGCAACACATGGAAAACGAGTACTAACCTGAGAATAAAGAGGGAAGATTTGATATGAAAATGTCTTAAGTGAGTCAGGTTTTGAGCGTTTAACCCCATATATATCTTTGGGGACAGTCACTTTTGTTACCAAAACTGTACAGGATGCAGATGCCATTGTTTGAGCATCCACAAGACTATTATTTCTCACGTCATATTATTCCCATATCATGGAGAAGATTAGATTCAAACGGGTCGGTGTCTCAGATTAAAACAGTTGGACAGAGACCATGGAATTGACCCAAAAGCCACAATAAAACAAAAAGAAAAAAAAAAGAAAAAAGAAAAGAAAAGAAAAGAAAAGAAAGCAAACAAGTATTCAAACATAATACCCATATGACATTTAGCTTAAAAAGCATAATACAAAGTTCCGTCATGTTCAACTCTAGTGTGGCAACAAGTAACCTGCTGGCTCATGGCAAGTGGCATTCAGGCACAGCAAGGTAACATTACATTACTGCAAGATAAAGTACTGAAATTATGACCTAGACATGGATAATAAAAGCTCGTCCACTCTGCTGCACACAGGCTATGGCTTCTTGGGACAAATTTTCTGCGGAGAAAACTAAAGAAAACATAACGGAGAGGTTTAACCAGTATTCTGCATGCCTGCAGCAATACCCTTCATTGTCAGGATGAGGGTATCCTCTAAACCAGGCGCATACTCACTTGTTGGGTTCAGTGTTACAAGTTCATCGGCTGCTTTGCTTATTTCCATAATCTCCTTGGAGATGTGTGGACGCTCCTTCACATCGTAGTTTGGATCCCTGATTCTCTTCAATGTGTAGGCTTGGCAAACGTTCAGTGTAGTGATGTAGGAATCTCGCAGTCGGAGTCTTTGTTTCAGGTATGGGTCTCCTTCAAGAAGATCCCTGTGTCCAGCAGTCTACCCCCACACATAAAAAGGGACAAAAGGTTATGTAAATCATACAAAAGTTAAGAAGAAATTTTTACAGTATTCTTAAGAAAAGAGAGCTAGAAAGACGAGGAATATGCTACTTAATGGCCAGGCTTGGAGCGCTAGTTGAAATTTCAAAAGATATTGCTCCAAACTAGGTGAAAGAATGCAACGCTTGTGGATCAAAGAAAGCCCGCAGGGGAAAGCTAAATTATAATCCGAGATAAGTGTCAGAAAGTAAACAAATTATGTGCAGTTGTTTTTACCTGTAGGAGAAGGGCCTTAGTCGCTTCAAAGTTGGCCCTCAACTGCTCTCCAAATTGCCACAGATCTTCTGAAACTAGGAGCCTGTCGTACAAAGCAGCAATTCCTGGGTCTCCCTTGGCGAACACCATCTCAACCAAATCAATGGTGACCCTGAAGAAAGGCCATGCATTGTACATCTCCTGCAGCATATGAAGATTTCTAATGTCCTTCTGAATGATATGTTTGAATGCCGCTCCAAAGCCTAGCCACACTGGAAGATGAAACCTTGTTTGTGTCCAGGCAAAGATCCATGGGATTGCACGGAGTGATTCAATACCTCCATTTGGCTTACGCTTTGAAGGACGGCTTCCAATGTTCATTCGACCATATTCCAGCTCTGGCGTAGCCTACATTTTACATAGAAACTGTTTGTTAGAAAAATGGTCATCGGTTGCTTCAATTATCAAATGAAAAGAGATTGATGCTAGTTGCGTAATTCTTACAAGGCGGAAATATTCTACAAATCGGGGTTCTTTGAAAACAATGGAACGGTACTCTTCTGTAGCAATGACCGCCATTTCATCCATCAGCGCACGCCATTCTGGTTTTGGAGACACAGGGGGGTGCATACCGTGCTCTAAAGTAGCAGCTGTGAAACGTTGGAGTGTCCTAAAACACAAGTGCTCCTCCCCAAAGGATTGCTCAATGACTTCACCTTGAACAGTAACTCGGAGTGATCCATGAATGGTCTCTGGAGGTTGAGACAATATGGCAAGATGGGTAGGCCCTCCTCCTCTGCCAACAGTACCACCCCGACCATGGAACATAGTTAGCTTCACACCAAATTGCTTAGCAACCTTTATAAGTTCCTCTTGAGCCTTGTATAACTGCCAGGCTGCAGAGAACCGTCCTGCATCCTTACCAGAATCTGAATAACCAATCATAACTTCTTGCTTTCCATTAATCCGGTTTCTATACCAATCTATTGAGAACAGCCGCACTAAAGCAGCAGGAGCAGCCTCCAGGTCAGCAAGTTTCTCAAACAGAGGGACAACTCTTAATGGTATCTTCACATGGCATTCACGTTGCAGGAGCTCAACTGCAAGAACATCAGATGGCGCAGTTGCCATTGAAATGATGTATGCTCCAAAGTTGTCGGCTGGAAGTTCTGCTATGACATGAAATGTTTCCAAAACATCACGAATTTCTTCAGTTTGAGGAAGATCAGGGCCAAAAAGTGGGCGCTTGCCACTGAGTTCAGATAAAAGCCATTCCTGTCTTTTTTCTTCAGACCACTCTCGGTAGGACCCAATTTCCAAGTGCTTGGTAATGGCATCCATAACATCAGTATGACGGTCAGACTCTTGCCGAATATCAAGTCTCACAAGTGCCAGTCCAAAAGTAGACACTTGTCTTAAGAAATCAAGAAGGCTTCCATCAGCAATTGTACGGTCACCACATGCACAGAGTGATCTGTAACATAGTTCAAGAGGTTCCAAGAACTATTTGGAAAAACGAGATCAGTGCAGGAAACAATTTAAATAAAATTCAAAGAAAAAAAAAATTGTAACCTCATATGATAAGAATACTAATACTAGTTAGTTAACAAAGACATTCAGTGTTGGGTCATACTAACATTTCTCCATTTCTTTTCCCACCTATAACTGTGGGACCATAGTTTAAAAGAGACAGGGAGAAAGACCCTAAAAAAGGTTAAAGAATCTATGAAGAATGGTAAACTCCAAAAGCAACAGTGGAAACAGGGAAGTTGAGAAAGATGGAAAGTCACGATTGAGTAATATATTGATTTTGGCCTCAGCCCTGAAAGTGGACTACACTGGGAAAGATGATCCCGTGGCTTGTAGCTCATTGAGACATAAGGCAAAAGGTTCCCCTACCCAAGCCTACATGGTTATGTACAACATATTTGAATAATTGAATGAACATGGAAACCATGAATACAGATGGAGAAAGCAACATGGCTATTTCAATCTTAAAGATTAAACTGAATGAATGAAACTACCTCCTCAACATTGGTGAAAGTTGCTTCCTCTGGGATTTCTGAGTAACCATTTGCCAATAGATGACGAGAGCGTTCACGTGTCTGGTAAAGCCTATCCCTCACTTCCCCAAGAATGACACGGTATGGCTCATTGGGAGGAATTTGTTTCCAGAACTCTGCGTCACCAGAAGTCAAAGTATTGTTTACCAAAAAAAGTTATCAGGCAAAATAACATGCAAACATGCAGCACTTGATTCCATTAATAACAAGCTGTCACCACAAATTATGGCTCCACGGCTAGGAATTTCTATAGATAAGATCTTTGATCAAGTAATTGTACCATAGAACTGCTTTTAGACAGTATTAATCAAGTGCGCTCAGGCCAAATATGCATCTTCTTGTACTTGTGTAGTTACTACCACTCTTGGTCATGAATAAGTAAATTCCAGTAAAGCAAATACTTCATCTTCCATAGCCGAAATAACTACAGGCATTTTAGCTGACATTATTTGACGAGCACTTACATTTTATATTTCCTTTCTTCGTGTTGCTAAAACTATAGCATCATTCCAGCAGAAACGAAGGGAGAGAAGAAAGGATTGTATGCCAGTAAGAGATGGGGAATTCCCCTTACAAAATAAAGTACTTTTAGTATTTCCTACTGCATGGGCATTAGGATTCTTAAACAGCATTAGAAAAGGCTCATGCATCACAATTCATCTCTATGGGCAGAATTTCATGCTTAATCAGCATCTATTATATCTAACATACAATTTGACAAGGAGAGTATATGGAAATACTTCTTGTATCACCATACATTTCCTAAGATAATGCAAGATAAATATAAATGGATTAAACATGTATGAATTACCTATGTAGTGTTTTGCATCTTTTTTGGAGGACCTATGGAGTTCATCTGCACGAACACGAAGCTCATCATTGCAGCGCCACATAGACAACTACAAGGAAATGGACAGACATTAGCTAATGTTGATGTCAAGCATATAAATGATTAACACGCAAAAGTCCCCAGTAAATGAAGTCGCTTAGAAAAGATTGCACGAGGTAAACATTAATAAGCACCTCAAACATAAGATCCTCTATTTGGGAGTAGTACAAGTTAGCAGCCATCATTCTAGCCAACAAGCAAACATCCCTTGTAACCTCCGGTGTCACCCTAGGATTACCTGCATTCAATGTGAAACAGATGTTAAGCTGATAGAAAAGAAAGAGAAACAACTTCAAAATTATTCCACTTACTACAAAAATCTATCCAAGTGGTTCAAATTGAATATCACACTCTAACAGTTGAAAGGGGATCTGTATGTCTTTTTGCTTCTTTCTGGAATCTATACTTGCATCATTATACATCATACATTGTTAATTCTTGACAATGATTCACTTTAATCATCACCAGCATAACACTAACAAGTAGGACCATCCAATTTATTAGATTGATGTTAGTACAATAACTAAATTAACATGAGTAACAAAAAATGCATTTTTCCACGCCCAAAGTAAGTTGATTTCTAGGAAGACATCAAGATGATTTGCCTTCACCCCTAATACTAAATGTTTTCCATGACAATGTTAGCCGTTGAGAAGGATCTTACCATCACGATCACCACCCATCCAAGAAGAAAATTGAATAAGTGGAGCATTGTAAGGAACACGCTCATCAATTCCTATGTTTTTCAGAGCTGTGTCAACACGGCGCAGAAACTTTGGGACACCCTTCCAGATTGTTTCATGAAAGTAGCTCATTCCTGCCCTCATCTCATCTTGAGGAGTTGGAGGTGTCCTCCGGATCTCATCAGTACGAAATGCAGCTTGAATCTATATGAAAAAAAAAAAAGGCAGAAAATAAGAGAAACTTCAGATATACAAGCCTTTCTTTCTTTCTTTCTTTCTTTCTTTTGTTCTTTTTTATGTGAGTGGAAAACTTCTGATTGTATCTTAATCTCAAAGTTATACCATAAATACAGTTTTAGACCTAACAGGTTATCAGCAAAAATCTATTGAGCAGACTCATGCTTTCTTAAATCAGTTCTTGCAGTTAATCGAGTTCAAACATATTGACCATGGAGACATTGCACACCAGGTGCAAGCTATGATAGATTACCATAAGAATATTATATTTCCAAATGATGGCATTTAAGCATCTATCATTTGCCCTGAACCTACAGGACAACTGCTGCTTTCTTTCTTCCACGTGCAACAGGAGTGGTTAGTTATAGGGAATGGCATGGACTACTAATCTTGCAACATTTATTATTTATAATGGACAACATCTATAATTTAAATTGGACGGTCCTTTTAGTCACAGGACATATAAAAATTAAACGCCGTGATGAAATTTATTTCCTGAAAGTAACGCTTGTAAAGATCAATGCCAGAGTAATAACTTTTTGTGGGGAAAAAAACAAAAAAAACATGGTACCATATTGTTGCAGTAACAATTGACAAGATCCAAGTTAAAGAAATAGAATCACCAATAATGTCTCAAACAGTAAACAATTTACAAGATCAGAAAAAGAGAACTTATTACGGAATTCTGCAGAAAACCTAATACTCAATGCATCACAAAGCCAGCCATAATAACGGCTATGCATACCAGACATGAAAGGCAACAACTAATGGACAAAAAGGAGAGTATGCATTTATTTCTCTTTCTCCTTTTTTTCATTTTTCTTCTTTTTTTGGAATTTAAGTCTCTAAAAGGAACAGTAGATTAGTTAGGCAGCTTCAGTTATTAATCTGGACCAACCTTTCTAGTTGATTTCCACTCATTCAAAGATATATGCTTCTACAACATGCCCAGAACATAGAGATTGTAATATGAATAATTCTATATATTTATAACATTAGGGAAAAAAATTCAAAAGGATGCTGATATTCACCTCCCTTTGAAGAGCCTCATCAAGCTCCTGCTTATCATCAGGTGTAATGTCTTTGGCATACAATTGGGCCAAACAATTCCTTATCCTGAACCAAAGAGATAAAGGGAAAAATATTAAAACAAATGACAGAAATACTGAGAGAATGCAAAATCCATATAAAGAGACGTAGGGCTTCCACATAAGAAAATATCATAATCAAAGTCATATAAAGAGACGTAATTTTTTAATATGCAGTAAAAATCCAAATATGCAACCACGTCAGAGACTGAAGGGACAGAAATTCAAAGACGAAATTGCAACTGAAGGACAAAGCTGAAGTAATTGGAGGACAAACCTTCCATGCTTTTGAAGCAGAGATCTACGAACTGATTGCGTAGGATGAGCAGTGAAGACCAGATCCACAGTCTGGTTCTTCAAAGCATCAAAAACTTCTTGTGGAGACTTATTCAGTTGCCCCACAAGCTTCTTGAGAGTTTCTTCTATGTCTGATTCGGTTGTTGCAGAGTTTTCATCAACAAAATCTCCCTTTTTCATCTTTATCCGTCTGCGGTAAGCAATCTGGACCTCCTCAGCCAAGTTGGCTAAGTTAAGCATGTGGGAGAAAGACTTTGCAATGACAATAGAGTCCCCTGGATCCAAGTTTGTCAACACTTTGCCAAGCTCTTCTAGCTTCTGAGGATCGTGCTTACCTTCATACTCAGCAGAAAGCTCATACAACTCTTGGACCTAGAAGAAATCCATAAAAGAACACATAAGCAGAGCATCACAAGACTATTGGTTAATCACTGTATTTCACCAAAGAAACTCTAAATACAAAGAATAAAGTATTGTTTAACATTTCCAAACATTAACTCCCCATCGACATCAAATTGGAATTGGAAGAGCTATCAAATTCATATGTGCTTTAGATAATGGATTCTCATTATCACATAAGATTCAATGAAACGAAAGCAAGATGATGCTAAAGATATCTAATCGTTAGAGAGAGGCCTTCATTTCTTTCGAGTTACCAAACAATTATTATTGGCTATTTATTAAAACCAGCCAAAACACCAGCCTCGGTTATCAAAACTGATCATAGCATATTGAAAAAGTGTTTAGTATTCCCAAGTAAAGCTCCATACTTTTTCATGCAAAACCCAAATCCCAATTACTTCTCAATGTTAATTGAACCATTGGTCCCCATAGGCTTTGATCGCAATCAAATTCGAACCTCTTAAACTAATACTCAAAGAGGTCACTCAGTGACTTACAGTTTCCTTAAGATCCTCCCCATGTAAATCCTGGAGAATATCCAGAAACCGATCCAGAAGAAGAGCATCATACTCAACCAGCTTATCATCCTCGCTCACTTTACTTGGAACCAAAAGCCGAAGCTGAGCGTCTATTGACGCCAACTTCTCAATATTCCTCGCCATTGCTCGTCCTCAGTCTCCCTGTGTGGTCAGAAAACCAAACAACGCATTATACAAAGCAAAAGGCTGAGATCTTGGACTCGATCAAGAGCCAAGAACCAAAAATTCTGACCATGATCGAGAAAGCAAATCAAGATTTGATGGCCAAAGGCCAAGTATCGAGAGAGTCAATGCAGCACGGTGATGACGAAATCATCACAAACAAAAACCCAAAAAAGTATTCTACCAAAAAAAAAAAAAAAAGTGAATTCTATATGGATCCAGAAGCAGCAGAGTTTGTGGATAATTCAGTACCTGAACACCTCAAGTGAGATTTGATAAAGAAGAAGACGAAATGAGGATGAAAGGATGAAAGAGTGAGAGACAGAGAGTTCTGAGATCCAAAGTGAAGGAATGGTCGTGGCTTTATATAGAAACGAAAGGCCTGTAGTTGACAATAAAAAAGAGTGGCCTCTTTCTATCCCTCCCTCTCTCTCTCTCTCTCTCTCCCTCTCCCTCCAAGCCGTAAATTATTCACTCCCACTCTCTCACTGTACACTTTCTTCCTCCCTCAGATGGACTTAGAATCAAATATACCTACCTAATATGCTTCGTTCAGCTCTATAGTTTTACTTTCCAATCCGGCTTCTGATTTTCCAAACACGAAAGTACCTCCCCGAACGGCAAGTTTCAGCAACATGAAAAGGGAAGAGGGATAGAAGAAGCAGCATTATGTACACCCAAACGAGTGGTCTAATTCAGTAAACGGTCCAATAAACCGTGTTATCCTGCTAATTAAACACACACACGCAAATATGGTAAAGATCATTCCATTTCATAGAAACTTCCTAATTTACTTAATTTAGTGCTACACAGTTACCAAAATCTATTTCTTAATTCAAATCAAAGTTTAAAAGTTCTGATAAGGGAGGACGAATTACATTCAATATAGTATCCTATTCTTATCAACTCTTTCTTAAGTTTTATTTATTCCTTGCTTGGATTTTTAATTTCAATCCTTTAAAGGCAGGTTCAGTGCAGCAAAAAGGAACTCTTGATGGGAACCTAAAAAATGGATTAACGATGGGTGGACAGACGGTGGAGAAGAAACAAGAGAAAGCAGAAAAGAGAAGAAAGACCAAAGTCAACCGGTGGAGACTACAACTGAGGATCGTTCGGAATAATCGATTTTTTCATACTGATTGGTACGAACTCATGATGCCATGCATAGGGCGGCGTTCTCGAAGAACTCGCCGGGTGGGAGGGGGCTCGAAGCAAAATAAAAAGAGTTCCTGAAAAAGGGTTGTGGAATGAATTGAACGAAATCCAGGAGGTAAAAAACAAACCGAACCAATCGCTTAAATCCTTGTCGAGGAACCCCGTGAAGTTGTCTTGTTCGCTGTTCGCCCGGCATGTCCCAAAAGCAACGTATATCACAATGGTACACTTGTTTAAGGTTTTGTAAATGAAATTTTTATAAGTACTGCTCACCCGGACGTCTTTAGCCTGAACTTTGCAGGACGGATGAATTCCTAGCAAATATTATCTTCAAGAGTCTCTCTCTCTCTTCTTTTTTTTTTTTTTTTTTTTAACTACAAAAGGGTAAGGCATTGAATCCTAACCTATGGGTCGGGTAGAATAGGAGGCCACCTTAGCTTACCACTAAGTCATAATGTCTGCAACTCTACATAGGTTATAGGATGGAGTTTGTCGATGTCGTTTTTGTATTTTAGTTTGTTAAATTGTATTATAAAATATCACTTTATTTAAATCTTATTTGAGAATTTTTTTTATAAACAAAAAAAATTTGAAAGAAATTAAACTTTCTCACCTAATATTAAAATTTACTTTTTAAAAGTGTCATTTCATTATAGATTAAAACTTTATATCTTTGTTTCATCATCCATCTTATCATTCATGGATTAATCCATGTTTTAGTAAAGGGGTTGTATTAAACAATAACATAAGTCCTATATTTTTTAAAATCCTATTTAAAAGGGATAAAAAAAAAGACATGTTTTTCCATAATGTCACAAATCTGAAGACATGCCGCACTGTGATTTTAGGTACAACACAAAAGATGCATGAGCGGATATGTAAGTTAAAAAATAAAGAAATAAAGAAATAAATAAAGCCGAGAGGTTGTTGGATTTGGTGGTGGGGAGGCATGCCCGCGGCATTGATAACTCCTCCACTCTTATAGTTGAATCATACTGCATCTTCTGAAGTCAACCATGCAAAGGCAGATCCACCGTCCAAGGCCCGCCGCTCACTTTTTTAATGATCTTTCCGATATTATGCTGTTTCATGAGGTGGCCATATGAATACTATCACTTCATCATATGCATATTTTCTTATCAAATTCCTCCACTAGTAAATACAAAAACCCTGAGTGTTTTGTACTTTACTAAGCATAATATTTACTTAGAGAAGTACCTATTTTAATTTTTTTTTATTTTTTTTTTAATTTTTTTTTTTATGGTCAATCTGCCTTCTAAATATCAAAAACCGAGTTGAAAAATGGATAGTTAAACCCTTATTCGGACTAACCTTACGCTTAAAGTAGGTGGGATATCATTTTCATGTACCTCATATCAACTAAATTAACCAACCCTTGGTGCGGTTGAAAATTTTGAGCCGCTCATCTTCAACAGAGAACAATATTAGCCATCGAGAAAGTCAACAGAGGGTAGCATCTTATATATCCTCAAAGTAGATTCCTTGGACATAACTCGCACTCTTGCTATTGCCATTTGGGATCCATCTAGACATGAATAAGACAGATCTCGCGCGCTTGCTGAAGTAATAATGCTTGAATATCATAAACCCCAGATCCTAATGTCTTTTTCCTTATGCTTAAACTTAACTATTATGACATTCAACAACATTGTTTGTTCTCAAGGCATAATTAATCGATGATAATCACTCTGCATTATTGTCAATCATCGCAAGACTTTTCGTTAGAATAAGCACATTATTGTGATGCATTGAAACTTCCTTTCCTGTTACCCAAACATTGGCCTACATGATAGCCTGGATGACGTAATTGTGGTAGTCACCCATTGCCCCCACACACTTTAAAGTCGATAAAGAAAGAATCAATATGAAAAGAAAAGAAACCGGAGGAGCTGTTGAAAGGTGAAACGAAACCGTTTATGTTGACAAGGAGGGAGAAAAAGTAGTAAAGAAAGGAATCTATATGCGGATTTTAGTGGTATCTGCGACTTTTGGTTGGTTTCCAACCTTATTTATCGGTCGGTCGGTCTTCAATAATGGAGTTAAATCTGATAACTTATTGATAGGTAACACCGGTTATTATTGGTAGGTGCTACCTTCGAAATTATAGTGAATAACTTATCTGACGGCTCTGAAACGAGCCTGACTTCTTATACGCCAAGTTAAGTATTATTTTTTCTAAAGATGACACCCACATGACGCAACTAAGCACGAGTCCAACAAGTTTGGTCTGCCAGACCTAGTTATCAGTCTTTATATATATATATATATATATATATATATATATATATAAATATTAGAGATTTTTTTCTGATTTCTTAAGTGGTTTTAAATTTAAAAAATATAGGTAATTTAAAAGATCGTTTCGGTTTGAATGGTGCAGTTAAAAACTATCCCTCTTTGTTAGTTAGTAATTGCATTTTGATTTTATTAACTAAATTGTTATGGCATGGTATGTTTAAAATTCAAGTGGTGGATCCAAAGGAACTCACATGCAGTCCATGACCGTCTGCATCTTGGGTGACGGTCAACGGTCAAAGATGTACGGCTTCCCCGTGGACAATTCATGTGGTTGCACGTGGTCCTTACCGACTCATTTTCCGTGCAATTTGAGTTTCGGGCTCTGCGATCTTTGTCGCTTCAAAGTCTGTTCTTTGAGGTGACTGTTACTTTAGTAAAAAGCTCGCTTTCGGTGTCCATACGACTCCTTATTACTTTTTCATATAAAGTGCAAAAGATGGAAATGGAAAAAAAAAAAAAAAAGGTATATATATGGCATGTTTATTTAGGTTTTAAACTTTCTCTTGTTCCTCAAATTATTTAAAATAAAAAACTGGATACTACTAATATGTATATATCATGAGATTTATTTCCAGAGAAAGATTTAAATGAAATTATAAATAATTTAGAAATGCTCCACGAATCTTGCAGGCTTGCACGGTTCTGAAAGGGATCCCCTGGGCAGAGTATTCCGTGTGACGGACGCCCATGTGGTCGGTATAGGGACGTTACAACAGACTTCAAAATCCGCGATGTTGAAAAGTAAAATAAAGTGATCGTCGAACTGGCACACTTTTCTTTTTTTGTTGCCTATTATTTAAATAAAAAGTCAAATCACTAAATTAATAGGGTAATCGATCTTCAATTCCGGTTCCCGAGGTGAAAGAATTCGGTTTTTCACATTATTAGGATATCAATTTATAATATTTGTAATAAATGAAAGTATTTTCTATTCGGTGTGTATGCATTATATTATCAAGATATTGGTTTACCGTACTTCTTATATATAAAATTATTTATATATCTTCTAAGTAGGTTTTTAAAATTATTTTTATAAATCTGAATTCTTCTTTTGCTTTTCTGGGATTGTTGTATGTTAAAGAATATTATAACAATCTATAATGGATAAAATCTGTATAAGTTGACCATTTTAGGTAATTATTAGAAACAAAATATAGAGATTTGACAAATGATGCATATAGTGCTTGAGTGAGAAGAAAATATGGACAATTAAGATGATCGGTCTATTGCATCCCATTAGGCAATATTGGCTTTGAGTTGGGACAAAATTTGTCAAAGTCCAGTAATGCAGCATCGTGACGACGTAGTGCTTGGGGCAAACGAAGTGTGTGGAACGTAATTGAAGCCGTGTCTGACTCATCCGATGGGCTGATCCACATGTTCCGGAAGAATGAGACGTGGGTCGCCCGAATAATTGGGAAATGACAGCCGAAAAGAGAAGCTACTGCAGAAAAGAGAGTCCTGCCTTCGCATATGCTAAAGTGATTCTTTGAGTATTCTTGGACGGCACAACATTTAATTTAAAAGCCAACTTATAAGTTGGAGGGTCCTTCTCATCTCATGATTGTCTCTCTCTTATGTGAGACTCGTGGTCTCCAATATTCCTATATACTTGGAGGAGGCCGTTTTGATATAGGTGATGTCAAGAGGTAATGATCTATAGTTAGGAGTAACCCAGACTTTGATACTAGATCAATAAACGAGATGAAAGGAAAAGAAAAGAGGGAAAGCCTATGAGCTAAGCGAATTCAATATTACTGATTTTGTTATGCCTATCTCTATATATATGCCGGCTTAAGTTTAAGCTAATCAATATAATAACAATATAATACCTTGTAGAGAGACTTTTGCAGAATGCTATGGGTGCTGGTATTATAGCAGGTGTCAGCCCAAGATAACCACTTCACCCATTCCCTAGAATGATCAAAAGCAAAGCATCTCAAGTAAACCTCTAAGGTTTTATTCACCACCTCAGATTGGCCATCAGTTTGAGGATGGTATGCTGTTGAAAAATTGAACTTAGTGTCCTGCAGCTCAAACAATTGTCTCCAAAAAAGGCTAGTGAACACAACATCCTTATCATAAACTATGCTCCGTGGCAGTCCATAAAGTTTGAAAATATGATCAAAGAAAGCTTGTGTAACAATTATCGCTGTATAGAGATGTCCAAGAGGTATAAAATGAGCCAACTTTGATAATCTATTAACTACCACCATCACTAGCTTTCCTTTAGAAATAGGCAAACCATCAATAAAATCCATGGATATATCTTCCCAAACCCTAGCTGGAATTGGTAAAGGTTGAAGCAATCCATTCGGCTTAGTATTCTCCCACTTGACTTGCCGGCATATTTTGCACTCCCGCACAAATTTCATCACTGATTGTTTCATTCCAACCCAGTAAAAAACTGCCTTCACTCTCTGCAATGTTTTAAAATACCCTTCACGTGTTACTTCATGGAATTCTTGTAAAATCATAAGAATCAAAGTGGATTGTTTACTCAAATAAATTCATTGCTTGTAGAATAGGACTCCATTCTTATACAGCCAATCCATTCCTGTTTCCTTTGTGCTCAGCCCATGAATTATAGTCTGAATTTCTGCACAATCAGCAACTTCTTTAACAATAGTATCCAACCATTCAGAGATTGGAACCAAGACTACATGTAATTGCAACTCCTCCACTACTTCCTTTCCCTTATCTTCCTTTATCTTTTGCTCACACTGCTCAAGTATCTTTTCAGTAATGGTAGGGTCTTCTGCAAAGGGCTCACCCAAGTATTTAACTTGTTCCACTTCATATTTCCTTGATAAAGCATCAGCTGCCGTGTTTTCCTTTCTAGGCTTGTACTGAATTTCAAAATCATAGCCAATTAACTTCACCAACCAGCATTGTTGTGCTGGGGTAGTAATCTTTTGGTCCCATCAATGTTGTAGACTACGCTAATTAGTCTTGACAATAAACTTCTTTCCAAGCAAATATTGTCGCCACTTCTTTACAGCAAGTATCAGAGCTAATAATTCTTTATCATAGGTGGAAAGTAGTAAGTTCCTGCCCTGCAATGCCTGGCTAAAATAAGCCAACGGTTGCTATTCCTGGGTCAAGACAGCCCCCACTCCAACTCCACTGGCATCACATTCTATAGTAAAGGGTAAGGAAAAATCTAGCAGCCTCAAGGTTGGAGCTACTGTCAAAGCTCTTTTAAGATCATTGAAAGCCTTCTCAGCCTCAGCACACCACACAAAATTGTCTTTTTGAAGCAGTTTTGTTAATGGAGCTGCTATTAATCCATAATGCTGCACAAATTTTCTGTAATACCCAATTAAGCCCAAGAATCCCCTTAATGCTTTCACACTTCTAGGGAGTGGCCAGTCTACAATTGCCGCCACCTTTTTTGTCTCCATTTTCACCCCATTTCCAGAGATAACATGCCCTAAGTAACCCACCTCAAACACTCCAAATTCATACTTCTCTTTTTTAACAAAAAGTTTATGCATCCGTAGCTTCTCAAAAACCAATCTTACATGCTCCCAATGCTCACTCCAACTTCTACTATACACCAATATGTCATAAAAAAAAAACTAGAACAAATATTCCTAAAAATTCCTTAAAGACATGGTTCATCAATCCTTGGAATGTAGATGGTGCATTACATAATCCAAAAGGCATCACTAAAAATTCATAGTGACCTTGAGGAGTTTGAAAAGCTGTCTTCCCAACATCCTTAGGATCCATTCTTATTTGATGATACCCTAACTGTAAATCCAATTTAGAAAAAATTCTGTCTCCATGCAATTCATCTAGTAGTTCATCCACGGTTGGAATAGGAAATCCATCCTTGATGGTTTCTTTGTTCAAGGAACGATAATCAACGCACATTCTCCATGAACCATATTTTTTTCTTACCAACAACACCGGGGATAAGAATGGACTGTTACTATGCTGCACCACCCCTTCTTCTAACAATTCCCATACCAATTTCTCAATCTCCTTTCTTTGTATATACAGGTACCTATAAGGTTTATTAATGACCACCTTTGATTCATCATGCAACACAATTCTGTGGTCATAAAATCTCTTAGGTGGTCTATGTGGTTTTCGAAATAACTCTCCATACACCTCAATTAATTCAGCAAACTGCTATGGCCACTGTTCTGTCAGATTCCTAGACTGCACTTGATCAACTGCTCAAATGTGCAACACTATTCCTTGTTTCTGTTTCTACATTCTTTTACTGAACTCAACTTCACCAATAATATCATTGGCTAAGTCTTTAATTCCCTGCAGTGTTATGTCTCTTCCATCAACTGTAAAAGCCATCAATAACTTTGCAAAATCCCACTGAATTAGCCCCAAGGTTTCCAACCAGTAAGTACCGAGCACTACTCCAAGATTTTGAAGTGGTAGAATAAAAAAATCTGTCTGAAACTTTTCTCCTTGTAAGATCATCTCAACTCCCTCACATAACCCTTGACCTTTAACGATCTCCCCATTAGCAACTTCTACTTTAAATTCCTTTTTGTTTTCAGGCACCAAATTCATTTTTGTTTCTAACTTCTCACTTACAAAATTGTGAGTGCTGCCCGAATCTATGAAGAACATCACTCTCATCTTCTTCCCACCTATAGTGCCTTGTACCCTCATAGTATTGGAACTTTTGACTCCAAACATTGCTGCCAATGATATTTTCGGTAACAGTTTATTGAGTTCACCTTGTGCTGGTATTTCCCCTTGAATACACCATTCATCATCATCATCATCATCATCTATACCTACCCCTTCCAACAAAAACAGCTTCTTACAACGATGGCCAAGGGAATATCTTTCATCACAATTAAAGTAAAGTCCTCTAGCCCTCCTATCTAATATTTCTGGTTGAGTCAATCTCTTGACAAGTATATTTGGTTTTGTCTCTCCTGTTCCAACTCTCTGATCTACCTCTGTATTAAATCGTCTCCTTTGTACAGACATAGAATTTTTGCTAGCAACTTCTTTGGCCTCAAACAAACTTGCCAACCCTACAGTAGCAGACAATGTTGGCGGATGATGAGCTACCACATCAAGTTTTATTTTCTCTTTCAAACCACTCACAAAACAACTTATCTGATGATCCACATCTAAATTACCACATCTCAACAAGAGTTTGCTAAATTGAAATTGGTAATCATGAACTGACCCGTTTTGTTTGAGCTTAGTAAGCTCATTGAAGTGGTCCTTGAACAATGTCGGTCCAAACTACTTCATCAGTTCTTCAATCAAAGCATCCCACACAATCGGCTTCCCTTTGCTTTCCTTATGCATCAGCTGGTAAACCACCTGAGCTTCCCCATCCAGGTGCCATGAAGTAATTTGCACCTAATCTTCTTTAGGAGTATCATGATAGTCGAAGAATTGGACTACACGATCAATCCAAGAAGTTGGATCCGAGGCTCCATCATACTTTGGAAATTCAAGATGAACAGTTCGAGCTTGAATCTGCCCTTGAGTATGTCTTCCGTCGGTATTGCTTTTAGTTCACCCTTCCGGTGCAGTCGAAGTCTCACCTGATTCTTTCACAGGTTCAATTCTGGCGGCAACATTATCAATTTTGGCATTTAATGCTGAAAAGAGTTGCTGCATAGTCTCCAAAAGTGAATCAAGCTTCCGATCTAGATCAGGATCCCTCCGATTTTCGTTTACCGCCAAACTTGGCTTTGATACCAATTTGCAGTGGTCCACCAACTCAGGATTCTCTCTTACCAATGATCGAGTAAGAGGACGAGAAGGGACAAGGCAAAAATCAAAGCAATTTTGCCTTGTAGACTTAGATTTCCTACCAATCTTGACAAATGGAAAGGAAACCTCTCAATAGAATTCAAGAACGAGTTCAATATGAGGGAACTCAAACCTCCCAAGTAAAAAGTACTTTATGGAAAAACAGTTCTAACCGAATGAATAGCCTTTTCCCACTTTTATCCCCTTTTCTCGCCAAGAGTAATGCACTTGGTTCCTGCTTGTTACAAAACGCATAAAGGAAAGGCATAAAATGACTAAGATAGAAGCTAAGGAGTACAATCAAAAGACGATTCCCTAACTATTTAATGCCACCTCAGTGCCTTAGAATTAGCCACTGTTGTATGAGCTGGAAGCTGATGTGTCTGGAGCTGAAGATTGCTGCAAAAGCCAATGAACTAAGGGAATCCAATATTCTACTAAGTTACTGCATTATATTATGTTGCCTCTACATATAAGCCTAAAGTCAAGGACTTGATAAAGATAATCTAACACTTAGCTTGCTTTCACAAATTTAAGTTAGCCTTGTGAGACAAATAACACGAAAGGAGGTTAAGAGAGAAGAAGAAAACAATTGTAGTGGGAAATATGTCTCATTCAACAAAAAAAGAGCTACACAAGACTTCAAGACGAGCCTTCTTTACTTAAGGTTCCACAAGGAACCCTTTCCTTCCCTAGCCTATTGGTTAAATATTAAAAGCAATACCCTTGCTTTTCTAGCTTGGACCTTTATTATAAGGTTTTCTTTTAAGCCATAAGGGAAACTGTAAGAATTTAATTGATCTCTAATGAGATCTAAAACCCAAGATTTTCATAGTCAGATCTAAAACACCAAATAAAAATAATTAGATGAGAAGTAAGAAAACATATCATACTATTATCCCTTATGAAGATCCACAAATGCGGAAGTCAATCTTTAGGTTAGGCCTATATCTTCTATTTTCATTCCAAAGGCATTAGCTTGATGAGAGAAGCCAAGGGGTTATGGCTTTGTAAGAATAAAGTCTTTCATAACCCTAATGTTCTGAATAATATGCTTAAATACTATAAGCTAGAGGATAAGACCTAATCCTAACTTTATGTGCTACCAAACAAGCTCATTCATCACAACCCTATTTGATAAGCCACAATCCACACCAGCTAGTCCATATTTAAGAACCTATGTCTTACTTTATTAGACTAACATTAATATAAGCCCACCTTATGGTAAGCCTAAGAATTAGGCTAACATTCTCTCAATTGGGTTATATTAATGTGAATAAAATAATAATAATAACAACAATAACAATAACAATAACAATAACAATAACAATAACAATAATAATAATAATTAGTATTTTAAAATAATTATTTGTGTGTACCTTTATGTCGATCTAAAGATTATTTTCAACAATATTGTCATCATATAAGATTTCAACCTTTGAATCATGACAGTAATTATACCTCTTAATTGATGTAGTACTTATCATGGTCAACATTTTTAATCTTACTGAAAATGATGAATATAGTAGTGTGACAATCATATAACATTTTCTACTTCATGTGTTATGTTGTCAGCCCAATTTTCTCTCATTCAATGACAAAACATCATTAGTGAATATACTTTATGGTTCCAATGAACTTGTATGTCTTGCACTTAATAGCTCGAGTTTAACTTTATGTATCACAATATATATTTTATGGCTAACTATTGAATTTCCCAACTAGTGCTTAAGGTTTACACCTCCTTTAAGATTGTAATATATATACATTATGTATATATAAGATTTAGCTTGTCAACATATAAAGCACCCATGTGCTAAATACATCCGACATAACTAATGACATGTAATATATATTTCAATAATTTACCCCATGGTAATTTAATTCAAATGCTAACTTTATATTACAGTGCTTTTATTAAATAATGGCATCCTATGATGCTCTTAAGTTCATAATGATGACATGTCTTTAAAAACACAAAGCTTTAGTATATGGGTGTGCAAACATAGTATGTAATGATATTTTAAATTGTGATGTCATATTTCTTAAGTTTGTCCTTTATATCTAAATGTTTGATTTTTATTTGTTTAGACCATATGATACCTTTATCGTTGTTGTTTAACCAAAAAAAAAAACTTTATTATCATAATATAACTTGATTTGTCTTTAGACAAATCACTTGAGTAGTTGCCCCATAGCATGCTACAAAATTTTGTCTACATAATTGAAGAAGTCATTGATTTTTATTTTGCACTTTTCACAATATTGTCCAAACTACTATAAAGGCATCCTAATGTAGATTTTAAATATTATTATTGCAGCTTACAAGGTCTAAATCTGTATATTCCACTAGCTACAGGTTATTTATACATCTATATGCCAATAAATAAAAATTTATCTTTTAAGCACTTGACTATCTTTTGGTAACAATCTAGTGATATTGATTAAAGTTTAATTGACTTCTATCCAAAAACCTCATTGAAAATAATGTGAGGCTTAGTGCAAACTTAAGCATATAGGGTGCTTCCTAATGCACTAGAATATGACACTTGCTTTTTGGGTCTTTCTATACTTTACTTTCATGGCACTATAATAGATTGACAATGTCTTTTTGGCTCTTTTGCAATCCTCGATATGGAACCTTTATAAAATATTATTAACATATGTCTTTTAAAAAAGACTCAATAATCATCAATAATTGTTCTTATAGATTAACAAATAATTGTATTATCCCATGAAGTAACCTTTAATCATTACTCACAAGTAAGACAACATTTGTATTAGTATACTTCTACCGAACTAAGTATATGTTTATGTATAACAATTTATTCTATTTAGTGTAGTAACACATAAAGATATAAAACTTTAAAACTTCAAGTACCACTATTGAAAAGCATGCTTGAGTCCATAAATAAACTTATCATGTTTACACATAAATTTATCTATATTATATATTTAAGATTGGATCACTTGTAGACCTCCCTATAAAAAATTGGTCTTCATGTCCGTTTAGTGTAATTCCTTATCCATTATTATGGTTTTAAACCTCTTAACCTTTCTTACAAAAGTTCTTTAAATTTGTTGTATATATTTAGGCAATTCACAAAATCACAAATACCATAAATGATTCATCAATTGTATTTTATAACTCATTTCATCTATCCATAAATCTAAGGAATTGAAATTGTATCCTTATGAGTAATGAGGTCCACCACAATATTAATGTCATAGTCATCTAAAAAACCTAATAATATAAATGAATAATCAATCTTCTTTACTTAATGAACCTCCAAGATAAAAATACCATAATAAGATCTTATTCCTATAAAACATCATTTAGAACCTTGTCAATAACTAATTCAATTACCTTAGCCTCTGCTTTAGTGCTATAAGCTTTACATACATTTTTTTTGCCATATTAAGCTCTAAGAACTTTATAACTTTACTGTTTATAACTATATATTTTTAGAGCCTTTTATTGAAAAAAAAAAATCCTTATCATAATCTACACAAACCTTTAGATCACCTTCAAGAGTAGATTGAATTTTAAGCTTTATTAATATTTTTACTCTTTACTAGAGATGTGACCATAACTTTTATGCCACAAAGTGTAAAATTTCACTTTAGGTAGCGGCCTTTTAGGAATATCTTTTTCACCAACTAAAAGAGAGATATTTTAGAGAGATAAACACCATAATAATATAATCCATGAGACTAAATGTAATAACCAACTTTATTTAAATTGATAACCAAACATAGAAATCTTTATTTTAAAAGAGTTACCACACTTTTCCAAAACTAAAGATTGAAAACAAATTCCTTTAAAAATTATTTATAGAAAATATTTTTCAATATCACTTGAAAAAACTAAAATCTAGAATTAAAATATTATCTCCTATAACTTTTATAAGTGTTGGTTCATCTTCATTTGGCTTCCTTCTATTTATGAATCCCTAAATGTTAAAAGCAAAATGATTAGTTACACCAATATCTAACCACTGAGAATTGAATGAGGCTTAAGATAAATTAGATTAATAAACTAATGCCAAAGAACTATCGTTTTAGCCTTACACTTTAATGATAAAGCCTTATATTGTTGTAATCTTTCCTCATTGACCATTCTACTTACATAAGAAGCAATGATCACTATCATACTTAAAGGAATTTCTATTAACCCTTAACACTATGTTAAATAACTCAAAATCATTGGTGGTGTTGTGAGTATCTTTATGAGTATTAAATCTTGATATTTACCTTTATTAGTATTAGAATTTGATTTGATAATCTATTAACCCCAAATAAGATTTTCAATACCTTTAGAATTATCAAACCTTACAAGAATAAAACCAAATTTTAATGGGAGTATTTAATGAGGAAAAATATCTTAATGCCACTTAATTTATAAAGTCCTTAGCAATGTAATAAATCACCTTATGGTGATTCTAAGTTTATCCTTTCATGGATAGTTTACAAAATGATCACTACTTTAATCAATGTGATCCATTAATTCATCCATATAGGCAAAATACTAAATATGCCATATTTGTTGAAAACTACATATCTTCCTTCCACTTCAAAAGTAAAGAATCCACATGAACCCTAATTAAGGTTTGTTGACAAACAAGGTGACTAAATTAAAACTAACACAAGGTCAGTTAAGTGAGTATGATATGAACTAAATCCATATGAATATATTAAAAAGGAGTTCACATACATTATCATGTAAAGACCTTTGGGCATAATACATGACATGTAATTGTAAAATCTTTACATAGTAATAGTCATGAGAATATTCTAATCTTCAAAATTTACCACCTTTGGGTGTATAGACAAATCCAATTAGTTTAGACTTGTGCATATTCTTACTATGTATCCCTCCAAATTCTAATATATAGTTACCTCATTTGGAAGTATGATTAGACATTAGAATTGGAGACATCGCTCTACCGCATGAGGTTGATATCCCATAATCCAATCAAGAAGTGTCACTTTGGCAGTTACAACTTAATTGAAGCATGTAATACTCTTATACTGCGAGATATACTTTATATAACTCACAATCTTTAGTATGTAATTTGTACTTAACAAATTAAGGGCGTTTTGTTTCCAAATTACATACCAAACAACTTCAAAGAGTGTTAACTAAATGCATGCTATAAATTTATAAATGTATTACAACATTAAGCATGCTTATCCATTATTTAGAATATGTTAATACATGCATATTCTTTATAACAACAATATTAAAGAATTAACTTAATACATGCTACATATGAACATATTGTATTTATTATACAACTTAATGTGGTAAATATGCTAAAACAATAATGCATATTCATTACACTACTTTATAACTACAAGGCATATTAAAATTAAATTAATATTTAAATAAATATGCTTTATAAATTTTAAATAGTCAAAAATAACTTATATGAAGCTCAAAACATATAAAATTATATATCAAAGTGTTCTATATTGAAAAAATTACAATTTGGTTCAAACCACGCTCAATTTGGACCTTTTACATGCCCTTACACACCTCCACAAGCTTTTTAGTCAACTTTGTTGATTGGGTTGACTCGAATGGGTTAACCTATTGACTGGATGGGTTGGCATGTTGAATAAAGCCAACATAATAGGCCAAAATCGATTGGCTAAACTTGCTAATTTGTGTGGGTTGAACTCGTTGGCCAAAGTGGGCTAGACGACCTTGCCCAAATGAGCCAAATCGACTTGACTTGAATGGGCCAAATCGCCCCAAACCTAATGGGCCAGACTTAACTAACGTGGATGGGTCAAGTGGACTTAAATGGGCCAAACCTAGTTGGCTTATTGATCGAATGGGCTAAAATGGGTTGACCTTGAGCCAATTTGAGTTAAACCAAACCTGAATCATGTTGACCCAAAATTGGATGCACCTAACCTAAAACTAGATCTGGTTGACCCGCAAATTGAGTTAGAAACATTTTATGTGGGTTAAAAATGACTCGAATGGATTGCAAACAAATCCTTTCACAATTTGTTGATCTATGCATTTCTGCACGAATTTGCCACCAAGATCAGTGTAAAACCGTTGGAAGATGGCAAAAAACACCCTATTTGGGTTGATTAATCCCTAAAATCAATAAAATAGAAAAAATAATTCTAGCTTTTGCAAACAATTAGTAAAATTCTTCATAGATGCAACTAAAGCATATAAATTTCATCTAGATTTGTCGATCTATATTGGTTTGCCACAATAATGATGTAAATTGCAAAAATAAAAACTTAATTGAATTCCAATTTCTTTCGAATTTGGTCCAATTTAAGATTTGAGATTTTTTTTAATCTAAAAAACCATTTTCCCATACAAAACCCAAATAAAAGCAAAAACCTTTTAAAAATCATGAAAATTAACAAAAAAAAAACATCTTTTTGGGTTTTAGACCTGATCTACGTTTGCTTTGATACCATATGTAAGAATTTAATCAATTTCCAATGAGATTGAAAACCCAAGATTTGCATAGTTAAAGCTATAACACCAAATAAATATAATTAGATGATAAGTAAAAAAACATATCGTACTATTATTCCTTATGAAGATTCACAAATGCAGAATTTGATCTTTAGTGCTAGGCTTATATCATTTATTCTCATTTCAAAGGCATTAACTCAATGAGAGAAGCTAAAAGGATTGTGGCTTTGCAAGAATGAAGCCTGAAGTAACCCTTGTGCTTTGAATAATATGCTTAGATACTATGAGGAAAAGGATAAAACCTAGCCTTAACCTTATGTGCTACCAAATAGGCTCACTCATTACGGTTTTATTTGGTAAACCATAACCTACCCAACTAGTCCATATTCAAGAACCCATGTTTCACTTTATTAGGTCAACATTAATATAAGCTCACCTTATGATAAGTGTGGATTCATCATAATGTTTTTGTTATTGTTTTGATGTGACAAAATATAATTTTATTAAATATTGTTTAAGGTTATTATGCCTGGGAAGGTATTTTTGTGTATTGTGCAGGCTTAGTCTTGGTCCACCATGAAGGCCTCTCTAAATAAGCTTTCAAATCTCTCACCAAAAAGGCCTTTATTAATCTAGCAATCCACAGCCTAAGTAATTTAGTAGATCCCTTAATCAACATGTTGACTCAACCTAGCAAGCCACTTAAGTTAGTTTGTGTACTTGACTTCGCAAAACACTTAGGGCAAGCTTCACTTGAGTTCATGCTCACATCTGCCCTAGAATGCGACAACCACTGTTGTACATCACCTTCCATTTACATTCGATTATTACCTTAAAATTTCTATTATTTGGCTGCTAAAAAGATGAAAGAGTTGATTCAAGCCTTTATTGAAGAAATATGCTTGAAAGTGTGAGAAGCCTTAATTATGGAATGCAAGGTGTGACCTAGAAATGCAATCCACTACTTGTGGTTACAAAGATCAAACCTAGAAGCATCATTCTTGGGGATCAGGTTTGAAATTCCTATTTAAAGTTAATTTCTTCCACTAAGCAATCTTATGAAGGAATCTTAAGATAATCTTATAAGGGTTTGCAGGAAGGAAAGTCTTGGTTTGAGTTTCTGATATGATCTCATGAAGTAAATTAAGGTTAAAGCTTAATGAGATATTTGGGTTTATGAAAGGAAGTTTTTTCACTCAAGGTTATGGTAGTTTTTTGGATATGGGTAAGTATTGAAGAATAAAGGATTTTTTTTTCATATATATTCATTTTTGGTTGTTGTCTTTAGAAAGAAAGAATTCCTTTCTAGGTATTTTTCAATATGTGAGAATGAACTAGATACATTTCTCATTAAGGAAATAGTGTGGCAACGGCTATGAAGAGAACCAAGTATGGAAACAAGATAAAAGGGGGACATCTGTAAAGAGCAAGTGAGCATAGCAAGAAAAAAAATACACCATTTGTGAGTCTATTGAGACATTCTAAGAGGAGATTGAGCACATTGTTGAGATCATATTGCTATATCAAATTTGTTTACTGCTGCATCGCGTTCATTAGGCTGCTGCATTACTAAGCATCTCTTAACTATACTACTCAATTGTTATTTGATGTTATAGCTTGCTTGATTGTTATTTTTGTAGCAAGTTTATTATGATATTGTATACATTCAACATTGAGATTGTTGGTGGGACGGATTCACTTTGCTAGAGTAGAGATTGGTTGTAAGTGTGGTGAACTCTTGTAAAGGTTCCAAAGAATAGTGGAAGATGCTTTTTAACCACACTGGTTAAAGGATAATGGGGGATGTAGGTAGTTGCTGTTGGGGCCAAATCTCTTAAAAATTCTTGTGAAATCTTGCTTGCTTGTTTGGTTGTTTATTTTGTGTTATATTTAAATTATGAAAAATGCCAACATTCAATCAATTCAACCCCCCTCATCCCTTCCACCCTTCTTGATTGCTAGGGAGGTTGAAACCCAATAGTAAGCCTAAGAATTAGGCTAACAGAAACAACTAAATTCTTGCTAGCAAGTTAAATTGCTAGCTTTAAGTGAAGTTCGAGAGAACTTGATGCTAGTCTATATTGTCTTCTTGATTTCCTTGTAAGAATGCCACCATGGATCTAGTTAATGGCCATATGTATTCATTATCCCATTAGGGATTTTGGTGAAAAGTGTGATTTGTATGGAATGATGGAAGATTCTCTTATGACCAAAAGAGTGGGGCTCAAATGGGAACACTAGACTAATAAAATGATAATTGAGGCTCATATGAGAATACCCAAACCAAATTAATATTCTAAAAGCAAGCCAACAATCAGAACTAAACCCCTTCATAGAGATTATGTCATTTTATAGGAAAGAGAACAAGAAACTCTTGGTTAACTTGACGTAATTAGCTTTAGGCTTAACCTATGGGACTGGACTTGTAACATCCCCTCCCCCTTAATAAAAGCTTTGTTCTTATGGTAATCCAATAAAAAATTAAATAGTATTAAGGAAATGAGTAAAATAGCCAAGTCACTAAAGGTCCATCCAAATGAATTTTTGGAAATGTAGCATTGAATGCTTTCACTTTTTCCTACATTGCATTAGTAAGTGCCTTTCCAACCTAATGTACTAGTAGCTCCTCTTTCCTTACCTTTTTTTTTTTTTTTTCTCCAACACTACTTATGGATGGTTGTCTTCTTAGGAGTCCTCTTTAACCTCTTCTAGCCTTTCTTACACTCCTTGGAAATCACCAACACAAACCTTTAGCTAGAGATATGAAACACCAAATGTATTTTGGATCCTACAATAGGTCCAATTCATAAGCCATAGTGCTAATCTTCTTAAGAATTCGATAAGGCCCTTGGAATCTTAGCTTGAACTTGTTGTCCATTCTTCTATAAGAAACTAAAATTTGTCAATAGGATGGTATGCTTACTCTAACTAAATCACCCATCTTAGAAGTTCCTTCCTTTTCCCATCATGTTGTTTTTTTCATTCTGTCTTAGGTCGCTTTTAGATTTTCTTAATTTGATGTATAACCTTATCCATTTCTTCTAATATATGCTCCATTAATGTTACCTTGGCTTCCTTTTTCACATAAGATAGTAGAGTCGGCACAAGATGACCATAAACTACCTTGTGTGGAGTATACAACATAAAGTTATGCTAACTTGTATTATAGTTATACTGAGCCTAAATGATCCACTTGCTCCAATACTTAGATCATTTCCCTATAAAGCATCACAAATATATCTCTAAATTTTTGTTAACTACTTTGATTTAGCCATATGTTTATGGATGATAGGTTGAAGAAAAATTAAAACTTGTGCCCTATAGTCAAAATAATTTTTTCCAAAAGTCACTAGTGAATAGACAATCTTTATCACACATAATTTCCTTAGGCATGTTGTACAACTTGAAGATATTATCAAAGAATCTTTAAGTTACAAACACTTTAATAAAAGGGTGCATTAAGTTAATAAAGTGTGCAAATTTAGATAACCTGTCCACCACCATAAATAGTACTTACCACTTAAATTGGACAACCCTTCCTAAAATCCATGAAAATATCTTCCTATATTTGTTTAGGAATAGTTAGGGGTTCTAGCATTCCTTATTGCTTAATGTTTTATCCTTTATTTTTCTAGCATATTCCACATATGTGGACTATCCTATCAACTAATTACTTCATATTCTTCCAATAAAAGACTACTTTAACCCTCTTCAACATCTTTTCCATCCTTTTGTGTGTGCTATTGTGCATTTAATGACAATGGTAGAGATGACAAAAGATTCCATAGGTAAATAAATATGCCTTTTAAACAATACCAACCTTTCTTGATAAGACCATGGCCTAAAAGCCTTACCTAGATATATTTGTTAAATTAGTTATTGCACCTTAAGGCTCTCCTTTAACTCCTTTTTTATTGCATCCAACCATAAAAGGATTGGCTCAAATATGGCTACATAATTGTTATCTTCATTGTTAGGCTTCACCTCCCCATCTCTTTTGGACAACCCATATACCACCACATTATCTATTTTCTTTTTATATTTCACCATAAAATCATAACTCATTAGCTTAGGTAATCACTTCTATTGGGCCAAAGTTAAAATCTATTGATCTTAGATGTGCTTAAGGCTTTTTTGGTAAATTTCGATGACAAAACGGCTTCTCAACAAGCAATGCTTCCATTCTTGTATCACCATGATGATCTTAAGCATCTCTCTTTCTCATAAGGAGGGAGCCTTAGATGATTACCATGTAAGATCTTGCTAAAATATATAATTGGATGCCATCCTTGTTCCTGATGCATCACACTTTATTACAAAATGTTGGGAGAAATCTGGTAATGCCAAAATTGGTGCAATTGTCATGGCTTACTTTAGATGATCAAAGGCCTATTGTGCATTTATAGATCATAAAAATATCTTTTTTAAAGAGATTAGTTAAGGGTTCAAAAATCTTACCAAATCCATTGATGAGCCTTTGGTAAATCCTATTATTCCTAAAAGTCCTCTCAAGGCTTTAACACATTTTGGAATTCACCATTACAAAAGAGCATCTACCTTCTTAGGGTCCATATTATCCTATTAGAGCTCATAGTGTGCCCCAAAAACCTTAATTATGTACATTCAAATTCATATTTTGATAACTTTAAGTATAATTGGTGCTTCCTTAAAACATTTTGAATTAATTGAATATGTTGCAAATGATCCTCTCAACTTTGGCTATAAATTATAATATCATTAAAGATTACCAATACGATCTTTCTTAAATAATCTTGGAACATTACATTCATTAGTGATTAAAATGTTGCAAGTCCGTTAGTAAGGCCAAAGGGGTTGACCAAAAACTTATAGTGGCCATGCTACATTTTAAAAGCTATTTTCTTAATATCATCCTTGCTCATTTGTACTTAGTGGTAACCTAATTGTAGATCTAGCATGGAGAAGTGTTATGCTCCAGTTCATCCAACAACTTATCAATTGTTGGAATGGAAAGCTTGTCTTTAATAGTTATCTTATTCAACTCGATAATTCACACACATTTGAAATGATCCATCCAATTTTTTTTTTTAACAAGTATCACTAGATAAGAGAAAGGACTAGTACTAGGCCATATGACTTTATTGTCTGGTAACCCTTTAACAATTTTTTCAATTTCTCCCTTTTGAAGATAAGGGCAATGATAAGGTCCAATTAATACCATTTGTCTTTCATCATTTAGGATAATCTTATACTCATTTGGTTGGTTCGGTGGAAGACCTTTGGGTTCTTTAAACACATTTTAAACTCCTTAAATAATGCATGCATGTCTTTTTTTTTTCTTAGGACATGATGACTAAATTCTTATCAAACTCCCCCTAGCTTGGGATGTCAGCTAACTAAACTACTAATAAGCTCTCGTTCTTCCTAATCTCCTTGGATAATTCTAATTCCCCACACATTTGCATTTTCTTGGGTTAGAACTCTATTAGCTAAACACTCTTCATCCTTCTAAATCAAACTTCATTCTTTGCTCTTTGAAATTCTAAACCATACCCTTAATGTCTTCAAACACTATATTCTCAAAACCACATGTATTCTTACTAATGGCATGACATAAAAATCTAGTTGCATCTTGGCCCCTTTAATATAAATCTTAATACCTCTACACACCCCACTGCTTTCCACAACTTTCCCACTAATGACCACCACCTAAAAAGTAGTAGTATCATTTACTTTGGGGCCAATCTTATTAACCAACTCTTGACTAATGAAGTTGTGATTGCATCCTAAATCAAGCAATATTTGAACCTTCCTTTTATTTGTTACCACACTTCCATCCATCTTCATGATTTATGGTTTACCAACTTCAATACCTAAAAAGGCTAAGGCCGAAATGCCTATAACATCCTCTTTCTCTTCATACCTTATCTCATCTCCACCTTTGACCTCTGGCTTAGACCCTCCTTTCTAATTCCACTTATCATCCCAAATTTCTTCCACCAAGAATAACTTTTTACATTAATGTCTTGAGCTATATTTGTCATTATAGTAAAAGCTCACTTTTACTTTCATTTCCTCAACCTTCGCTATTATAAACCTCCTAGTAGGTAAAGAGGCCTTATTTGATAAAGTAGTTCATATCACAGTGTTACTTATATTGCATTATGGATACTAAATTGGTGCTGGAAGAAGCTGCTAGGGTGGCAAACTACTATTCTAGCTAGTAGGAGTTTTTTTAGTACCCCTTTTTCTTTCAATTATAAGTGAACTACCTCTAAATTTCAATAATCATTTATCATATATCCTGGCATGATTTAGAGCTTCATTTAAAGTCTTAGGTTCTCTTAATGTCGTGCTTGCCTTAATATCTTCATTTAGATCACTCATAAAGCCATCCATTACTTGTAAAGCTATAAGAGGACTTGTTATTTTTAATAAATCTTGATACTCTTCATAGTATTGTTAAATAGATTTATTTTGAGATAATTTAATAAGCTATCCATAGGTAGTATAGGAGTGGTTGGGGGCATATTGTTTGGTAAAATTCTATATACAAGTCAACATATTGAATAAGTAATATAATAAAAAAGTATCATTCCATAGAGATTGGTGAATAACTCCTAGAATCCATCTAATAAGTTGAAATGATAAAAGATAGATTACCTAACTAAAATTAAAAAAACTTAATACAAAAAACATACTAGAGTATATGATTTCATTATAACTACTAGATATAAATATCAATTATTTATTTGCAAGAGTGATAATATCCATGTGGTGATGAAATTTCCTAATTTATTCACTATCTTATGTTTAGGTATAACAAACTTATTTAACTCATTAATTCACTACATTTCTATATTTGAATTGAAACAAACCAAATACATTAGGATCTATGAATATTCTTAATTTACATAAAAAGTCACACAAATAATATAGTATATATCTATCTATATTTAATATATAGTTATACATTACAAGAAGTAATTGCACATCATTTTTGTGGGATTCTAGCCTCTCTAGCAATCAAGAAGGGGGGTTGAATTGATTGGTTATTTAAAAGACAAATACAATTATCACAAAATATAATGCAGAAAAATTAAACAACTAAGTAAGCATGAAAGAACACAAGAATTTTTAAGAGGTTTAACCATAAAAAAACAACTGCCTACATCCCTCATTACCTTTTAACCAATGTGGCTAAAAGGCCTTTTCACTATTCTTTGTAACCTTTACAAAAGTTCACAACTCTTACAACCAATCTTTTTTCCAAGAGATCTAATTCTGTCCCACCAAAGAACTTCAATGGTGAATAAATACAACAATAAAATGAACTTGCTATGAATATAATAGTTGAGCAAGCTATAACAATACTTAATAACAATAATATCAATCAAAGCAGAAGGGTCAAGAAGTGTTTAGTAAGATAGCAGCTTTGATGAACATGTTGCAGTAGCAAGCTTGAGTGCTTCAAGATTTTTGCAATATATTCCTCAGCGGTCCCTTTCTTTTTCTTTCTCACTTATATTTAAGGCTTATTTCCTCTGTAGGTCTTCCTCATAGCCATTTCCCAATTTCCTTTTCTTACTTCAATCAAAGCAATAGGGTCAAGATGTGCTTAGTAAAATATCAACTTTGATGAACACATTGCAGTAGTAGCTTAAGTGCTTCAAGGTTTTTGCAATGTATTCCTTGGTGGTCTCTTTCTTCTTCTTTTTCACTTACATTTAAGGTTTATTTTCACCATAGGTCTTCCTTATAGTTGTTTCCCAATTTCCTTTTTCTTACTTCAATCAAAGTAGTAGCGTTAAAAAGTGCTTAGTAAGATAGCAACTTTGATGAACACATTGTAGTAGCAAGCTTGAGTGCTTCAAGGTTTTTGTAATGTATTCCTCGGTGGTCTTTTTCTTTTTGTTTTTCGCTTATATTTAATGCTTATTTCCACCGTAGTTCTTCCTCATAGCTATTTCCCAATTTCCTTTTTCTTTAATTTGAATCAGAATGTACCTAGACCTAATCTTGCCTCAATTAATCCACTTAAATTGCCTCGGTTGAATTTCTTCTTTTTCTATTAAAAGCATCCCAAAACAATAAAGATATTTTTCTTTCCTTTCTCATGAGACCATAACATTAGGAAGGAGAGATCTTACCAATTAGGCATTCAGGTCTTTAATAATGACATGGATGCAAATTTGATTTCTGCCCACATTGAATCCTAATTTCTTTTATGGGATTATCTCAAAAAGTTTTGAATTGAAGCTTCCCTCTTTGTAATAAAACTTCCTCTTAAAAACCCTTGTCAAAGTTTTTCCCAAATATCTCTTAAGCAATTGCATAGTGGAAGAAAGTAATTATTCCCATGTCATGGAACAGATAGATTCAAACGGGTCGGTTTCTCATATTAAAACGCAGTTGTACAGAGACCATGGAATTGATCCAAAAACCCCAATAAAACAAAAAAGCACACAGGTGTTCAAATATAATGCCCATATGACATTTAGCGGCAAAGCACAAAATACAAAGTTCCCCCAAGTTCAACTCTGGTGTGGCAGCAAGTGACCTACTGGCTCAAGTGGCAAGTGGCAAGTGCCATTCAGGCACTGCCAGGTAACATCACAGCAAGATAGAGTACTGAAATTATGACCTAGACGTGGATAATAAAAGAGCCTCCACTCTGCTGTACATAGGCTATTGTTTCTCGGGACAAATTCTCTGCATGAAAAACAACTAAAGAAAGCATAGCGGACAGGTCTAACCAGTGTTCTGCATGCCTGCAGCAATACCCTTCATTGTCAAGATGAGGGTATCCTCCAAACCGGGGGCATACTCACTTGTTCGGTTGAGTGTCACAAGTTCATCGGCTGCTTTGCTTATTTCCACAAATTCCTTGGAGATGTGTGGACGCATATCCACAGCATAGTTTGCATCCCTGATTCTCTTCAACGTGTAGGCCTGGCAAACATTCAGTGTAGTAATATAGGAATCTCGGAGTCGGAGTCTTTGTTTCAGGTATGGGTCTCCTTCAAGAAGATCCTTGTGTCCAGCAATCTAACCCCGTGCATAAAAAGGGACACAAGGTTATGTAAATCATGCAGAAGTTAAGAAGAAATCAAATATTCTTGCGCAAAGAGAGCAAGACAAGGCCTATGCTTGGTTTGGTAGCAGAAATTTCAAAGGCTCTTGCTCCAAACTGCGGGGAAGAATGCAATGCTTGTGGGTCAAAGAAAGACAGCAAGTGAAAGCTAAATTATAATCTGAGACAAGTATAGAAAAGTAAACAAATTATGTGCAGTTGTTTTTACCTGTAGGATAAGGTCCTCAGTCTCTTCAAAGTTGACCCTCAGCTGCTCTCCAAATTGCCACAGATCTTCTGAAACTAGGAGCCTGTCGTACAAAGCAGCAATTCCCGGGTCTCCCTTGGCGAACACCATCTCAACCAAATCAATGGTGACCCTGAAGAAAGGCCATTCATTGTACATCTCCTGCAGCATATGAAGATTTCTAATGTCCTTCTGAATGATATGCTTGAATGCCGCTCCAAAGCCTAGCCACACTGGAAGATGAAACCTTGTTTGTGTCCAGGCAAAGATCCACGGGATTGCACGGAGTGATTCAATACCTCCGCTTGGCTTACGCTTTGAAGGACGGCTTCCAATGTTCATCCGACCATATTCCAACTCTGGCGTAGCCTACATTATATATAGATACTGTTTGTTAGTAAATGGTCATTAGTTAGCTTCAGTTATCAAATAAAATGAGATTGATGCAAGTTGCGAAATTCTTACAAGGCGGAAATATTCTACAAATCGGGGTTCTTTGAAAACAATGGAACGATACTCTTCTGTAGCAATGACAGCCATTTCATCCATCAGTGCACGCCATTCTGGTTTTGGAGACACAGGGGGGTGCATACCGTGCTCTAAAGTAGCAGCTGTGAAACGCTGGAGTGTCCTAAAACACAAGTGCTCCTCTCCAAAGGATTGCTCAATGACTTCACCTTGAACAGTAACTCGGAGTGATCCATGAATGGTCTCTGGAGGTTGAGACAATATGGCAAGATGGGTAGGCCCACCTCCCCTGCCAACAGTCCCACCACGACCATGGAACATAGTTAGCTTCACACCAAATTGCTTAGCAACCTTTATAAGTTCCTCTTGAGCCTTGTATAACTGCCAGGCTGCAGAGAACCGTCCTGCATCCTTACCAGAATCTGAATAACCAATCATAACTTCTTGCTTTCCATTAATCCGGTTTCTATACCAATCTATTGAGAACAGCCGCACTAAAGCAGCAGGAGCAGCCTCCAGGTCAGCGAGTTTCTCAAACAGAGGGACAACTCTTAATGGTGTCTTCACATGGCATTCACGTTGCAGGAGCTCAACTGCAAGAACATCAGACGGTGCAGTTGCCATTGAAATGATGTATGCTCCAAAATTGTCTGCTGGAAGTTCTGCTAAGACATGAAATGTATCCAAAACATCACGAATTTCTTCAGTTTGAGGAAGATCTGGGCCAAAAAGAGGACGTTTGCCACTGAGTTCAGATAAAAGCCATTCCTGTCTTTGTTCTTCAGACCAGTCTCGGTAGGACCCAATTTCCAGGTGCCTGGTAATGGCATCCATAACATCAGTATGACGGTCCGACTCTTGCCTAATATCAAGTTTCACAAGTGCCAGTCCAAAAGTAGACACTTGTCTTAAGAAATCAAGAAGGCTTCCATCAGCAATTGCACGGTCACCACATGCACAAAGAGATCTGTAACATAGTTCAAGAGGTTCCAAGAACTATTTGGAAAACTTTGTTAAAACAAAAGGTTAAAGCAAAATAATAATAATAATAATAATAATAACCTCATATGATAAGAATACGAGTTAGTTAACAAAGGCACTAAGTATTTGGTCATACTAACATTTCTCCATTTCTTTTTCCCACCTATCTTAAGATAAGTGTAGGATGATAGTTTAGAAGAGACAGGAAGCAAGATCCTAAAAAAGGTTTAAGAATCTATGAAGACTGGTAAACTCTGAAAGCAATGGTGGAAACAGGGAAAATAAAGATGGACAGTCACGATTGAGTAATACAATGGTTTTGGCCTCAGCCTTGAAAGTGGACTACGCTGGGAAAGATGATCCTGTGGCTTGTAGCTCATTGAGAGATAAGGCAAAAGGCTCCCCTACCCAAGCCTACATGGTTATGTACAGCTTAGTTGGGTTGAGGGTAAGGAATAATTGAAAGAACATGGAGACCATGAGATACAGATGGAGAAAGCAACATGGCTATTGCAATCTTTAAGATTAAACTGAATGAATGAAGCTACCTGCTCAACATTGGTGAAAGTCGCTTCCTCCGGAATTTCTGAGTGCCCATGGGCCAATAGATGACGAGAGCGTTCACGTGTCTGGTAAAGCCTATCCCTCACTTCCCCAAGAATGACACGGTAAGGCTCACTGGGAGGAATTTGTTTCCAGAACTCTGCGTCACCAGAAGTCAAAGTTTTGTTTACCCAAAAAAGTTATCAGGCAAAAGAACGTGCAAACATGCAGCACTTGATTCCATTAACAACAAGCTGTTACCACAAATTATGGCTCCACGGCTACGAAATTTTTATAGATTAAGATCTTTGATCAAGGAATCGTACCATAGAATTGCTTTTAGAAAGTATTAACCAAGTGCTCTCAGGCCAAGTATGCACCTTCTTGTATTTATGTAGCAACTACCACTCTTGGTAATGAATTACTAAATTCCAGTAAAGTGAATAATTCATCTTCCACTGCTGAAATAACTACAGGCATTTAGCTGACATTATTTGAAGAGCACTTCCAATTTATATTTCCTTTCTTCATGTTGGTAAAATTATAGCAGCATTCCAGCAGAAACTAAAGGAGAGAAGAAAAGATTGTGTGCCAGCTAGAGATAGGGCATTACCTCCCCAAAGTACTTTTGGTATTACCAAATGCATGGGCACTGGGATTCTTAATCAGCATTGGAAAAGGTCTCATGCATCATAATTCAACGCTTAACATTGTTATGGACAGAGAATTTAATGTTTAATCAGCACTTATTATATCTAACATACAATTCTACATGGAAAGTATATGGAAATACTTCTTGTATCACCATATATTTCCTAAGATAATACAAGGAAAATATAAAGCATACAAGGAGAAATGCCCCACCGTGGATTAAACATATATGAATTACCTATGTAGTGTTTTACATCTTTTTTGGAGGACCTATGAAGTTCATCTGCACGAACACGAAGCTCATCATTGCAGCGCCACATAGACAACTACAAGGAAATGGACAGACAATAGACAACATTGATGTCAAGCACATAAATGATTAACAAGCAAAAGTCCCCAGTAAAGAAAGTCGCCTGGAAAAGATTTTAAGATGTAAACGTTAATAAGCACCTCAAACATAAGATCCTCTATTTGGGAATAGTACAACTTTGCAGCCATCATTCTAGCCAACAAGCAAACATCCCTTGTAACCTCTGGTGTCACTCTAGGATTACCTGAATTCAATGTGAAACAGATGTTAAGCTAATAGAGACAGAGAGAGAAACAACTTCAAAATTATTCCAATTACTACAAAAATCTATCCAAGTACTTCAAATTGAAAATCACATTCTATACTTGCATCATTATACATCATGCATCATTAACTCTTGACAACGATTATACTTTACTGATCACCAGCGTAACACTAACTAGGACGATCCCATTTATTTGATTGACGTCAGTACAATAAGCGAATTAACATCAGTAACAAAAAATGAATTTCACCACTAATACCAAACTTTTTCCATGACAGTGTTAGCCGTGGAGAAGGATCTTACCATCACGATCACCACCCATCCAAGAAGAAAACTGAATCAGTGGAGCATTGTAAGGAACACGTTCATTAATTCCAATGTTTTCCAAAGCTGTGTCAACACGGCGCAGAAACTTTGGGACCCCCTTCCAGATTGTTTCATGAAAGTAGCTCATTCCTGCCCTCATCTCATCTTGAGGAGTTGGAGGTGTCCTTCGGATCTCATCAGTGCGAAATGCAGCTTGAATCTACATGAAATAAAATGGCAGAAAATACGTGAAAATTGAGATATACAAGCTTTTTTTTTTTTTTTTGACTGGAAATCTTTCTAATGTATCTTAAGTTCAAAGTTATATCATAAATACAGCTTTAGAGCTAACAGGTTATCAGCAAAAATCCGGGCAGACTCATGATTTTCTAAAATCCGTTCTTGTAGTTAACGAGTTCAAACAAATTGACCATGGAAATATATTGCACACGTGTGCGAGCTATGATAGATCATTATAAGAATATTATATTTCCAAATGAAGACATTTGAGCATCTATCATTTTCCTGGACCAGCAGGATAACTGCTGCTTTCTTTCTTCCACATACAACTGGAATGGTTAGTTACTTGTAACATTTATTATTTACATTGGATAAGCTTTGCTTGATAGCTTAAACTGAAGAGTAACAACTTGCTCCAAAGAGGATTTGAACTTAAGATTCTTGCTTTGTAAGATCTTCTATAGGAATTCTTCATACCATTTTGACTACACCCCGAGGGTTGGACAACACCTATTATTTATATTGGATGGTCCCTTTATTCATAGAACTTTGACAAATTAAAAGCCATGATGATATTTGTGAAATAGAATCATCAATAATGGCTCGGATACTAAACAATTAACAAGATCTAACTTAAAGAAATAGAACCTCCAAAAATGTCACAGAATTACATGATCAAAAAAACAGAGAACTTGGTCATAGAATTCTGCAGAAAACCTAATACTCAAGGCATCACAAAGCCAGGTTTAATCATGGCTATGCATATCAGACACGAAAGGCAACAACTAACGGACATAAAGGAGAACATTTACTTATTTCTCCTTTTTATTTTATTTTATTTTTTTTTGTCTTTTGGAATCTAAGTCCTCGAAGGGAACAGCAGATTAGTAAGGCAGATTCAGTAACTAATCTGGACCAACATCTGTAGGTGATTTCCACTCACTTAAAAAGTATATGACTCCACAACATGCCGAGAACATAAAGAATGTAATATGAATTATTCTATATCTATATATATATAGATATCACCACGTAAAAAATTCAAAAGGGTGCTGACATTCACCTCTCTCTGGAGAGCCTCATCAAGCTCCTGCTTATCATCTGGGGTGATGTCTTTGGCATGCAATTGGGCCAAACAATTCCTAATCCTGAACCGAAGAGACGAAGAGAAAAATATTAAAACAAATGACAGAAATACTAAGAGAATGCAAACTCTACCCCTTCCTGTCACGCTAATCGTAAGGTTTCTACATAAGAAAATATTAATCAAAGTCGTATAATATAAAGAAAGGTAATTTTTTAATATGCAGCAAAAATGTGAAAATACAAACACGTCAGAGACTGAAGGGACAGAAATTCAAAGACGTAATTGCAACTGAAGGACGAAACTGAATTAATTGGAGGACAAACCTTTCATGCTTTTGAAGCAGAGATCTACGAACTGATTGCGTAGGATGAGCAGTGAAGACCAGATCCACAGTCTGGTTCTTCAAAGCATCAAAAACTTCTTGTGGGGACTTATTCAGTTGCCCCACAAGCTTCTTGAGAGTTTCTTCTATGTTCGATTCGGTTGTAGCAGAGTTTTCATCAGCAAAATCTCCCTTTTTCAGCTTTATCCGTCTGCGGTAAGCAATCTGGACCTTCTCAGCCAAGTTGGCTAAGTTAAGCATGTGGGAGAAAGACTTTGCAATAACAATAGAGTCCCCTGGATCCAAGCTTGTCAACACTTTGCCAAGTTCTTCTAGCTTCTGAGGATCGTGCTTACCTTCATACTCAGCAGAAAGCTCATAACACTCTTGGACCTAGAAGAAATCCATAAAAGAGCACAAAAGCAGAGCATGACGATACTCTTTGGTTAATCACTGTATTTCACCAAAGAAACTCTAAATACAAAGAACAATGTCTTGTTTAACATTTCCAAACAATAACTCCCCATCGACCTCAAATCGGAATTGGAAGAGCTTTCAAATTCTTGTGTGCTTTACAGAATGGATTCTATTTATCACATAGATTCACTGAAACGAAGGCACAATGATGCTACAGATATCTAACAGTTAAAGGCCTTCATTTCTATCCAATCACCAAACAATTATTATTGGTTATTTATTAAAACCAACCAAAACACGAGTCTCGCTTCTCAAAATCGATTCATATCATAATGAAAAGGGTTTAGTATTCCCTCATAAAGCTCCAGATTTTCATGCAAAACACAAATCCCAATTACTTCTCAGTGTTAAAACCATTGGTCCCCATAGGCTTTGATCGCAAGCTAATAGTAAACTAATCAAAATTAATACCGGAAAAAATCACTCAATGACTTACAGTTTCCTTAAGGTCTTCCCCATGTAAATCTTGGAGAATATCCAGAAATCGATCCAGAAGAAGAGCATCATACTCAACTAGCTTGTCATCCTCACTCACTTTACCCGGAACCAAAAGCCGAAGTTGAGCATCTATTGACGCCAACTTCTCAATATTCCTCGCCATGGTTCGCCCTTAGTCTCCCTATGTGATCAGGAAACCAAACAAAGCATTATACAAAGAAACTAAGCCTGAGATCTTGGACTCGATCAAAAGCCAAGAACCAAAAACTCAGACCATGATCCAGAAAGTAAATCAAGATTCAATACTAAAAGGCCAAGTGTGGAAAGAGTCAACGTAGCACAATGGTGACGAAATCTTCCCAAATGAAAAGCCAAGAAGGTACCTCAAAACGTTGAAGTGAGATTTGATACAAAAGAAGAAGATAAAATCAGGATGAGAGAGAGAGAGAGCCAGAGTTCTGAGAGCCAACAGGACGGAATGGTGGTTTGCTTATATAGAAACAAGCGGCCTATAGTTGTCAATACGAAAGAATGGCTTTTCACTAATGCTCAAAGTAGATTCCTCGGACATAACTCGCGCGCTCTTGCAATTGGCTTTTTTGAATCCATCTTGACATGAATGAGACAGATCTCACGTGCTTGAATATTCTAAGTCAGATCTTAACGTCTTTTCCTTATGCATGTGAACAGAGCTACTGTCGAGTGCGATAACGTTGTTCGAATACTGGCCTAGTTGCGTCATCATGGATGTCATTTTAGAAAACATAATACCTAACTTTGCATACAAGAAGTCAGGTCTCGTTTCGGATCTCACGCAGAAGGAAGCTATCAGATAAGTTATTCACCATAATTTCGAAGGTAGCACCCACTAATAACTGGTCTTACCTATCAGTCACGTTATCAGATTTAATTCTATTACTGAAACGAATGAAAGAGAGAAATAAGGTTATAAACCAACTAAAAAGTCACATGCTTACTACTTTTCTCCTTGTCAACATAAACGGCTTCGTCTTTACCTCCAACAGCTGCTTCGTTTTCTTTTATTTTCATATTGATTCTTTCTTTATCGACTTTGGAGTGTGTGGGACAATGGGTGACCATCACAATTACGTAATCCAGACAATGCATGTAGGCCACTATCTAAGAAACAGGAAAAAACCGTTCAATGTATCTAATCCTAACATTTCTTTAATTGATTCAAAATAGCGGCATTACAATAATGTGCATTTTCTAATGAAAAGTCTTGTGATGATTGAAAATAATGCCAGGGAAAAATGGTTAAGACGTATGCAAAGTGATTATTGTCGATTAATCATGCCTAAACTCCAAAAGTGTTAAACAAAAACACTGTTTGAAGTGTTTGCTGGGGCATTAGTCATGCCAAAAGGTATGACTAATTGCCCCATCATGCACATTATCTTGGGTTCATCTCCTCTTGCTATCCGCACCTGGTGACACCTCAACTACAAGTTTACCTTGGAAAGATACCGAGCTTGTCTCAACCTATCAAACAAGTTAACTAAAAGTATAGGATACTTGTTATTGGTCAGTACCTTATTGAGTGCTTGATAGTTTATCTATAGGTTGTAGTAATCCATCATTCTTTTGCTGGAATAGAGGTAGGGACGCGTAGGCCGTCTTTGAATGATGTATGTATCTAGCACCCAATAACACGTTGAGCTTTTTCTTTTTCTTTTTTTTTTCTTTTTTTTTTTTGGAGCTCTTTTAGCTTGGTGGAGCCATTTTATAGGGTGTAATTGTAAGAGAGTTGGCGCCAAGCTCTAGCTCAGCAGCATGATTGACTTCCCACCTTGGCGTTAGTCATTTAGTCATTTGGCAACTCAAGAGTTGTCATGTCCTTGTTCTCTTCAAGGATGTCTTTAACTAGTTGAGGGAGGTCTTCCCCCTCATAAATCTCCTTGGTCTCGACCACCTTTAGTGTGGCCACATATGTAGCTTTTCCTTTTCTCAATCCATTCGCCAGCTACACCTCTAACAATGCTCTTTGGATATACATCCTAGGAATGGTTTGTACCATGCATGTCATACCCGCAACGAGTATGTAGAGTGTATTCTACGTTGGTAAAAGGATGGTGTTTGCTTCTCTTAAGAATTTCACCCCTAGGACCAAGGTACAGTCATCAATATCAATTACTAAGAAGTTGACCTGGCCTTTTCATCGGCCTAGGTGTAGCTCAACTTCTTGAGTAATGCTGAATAGAGGTTGGGCTCTGATGTACACCGTCTTTGTTATGCAACATTTAGAAATTGCAATTTGATTTTATTAGCTATATTGTTGTGGCATGGTATGATTAAAATTCAAGTGGTGTTTTGTGTCAGTGTCCGTGAATCAAAAGGAACTCACAGGCAGTCCTTGACCATCTGCTTCTTCGGTGCCGGTCGATGATGAAAAAAGGACGCACGTGGTCCTTATGAATTCTCGTGCAATTGAGCTTCGGCGTCCGTGATCTTTGTCGTTTCAAAATCTGTTCTTCTCAATACCAAGGGAAGTGAAAACTTGCCTGGAATCCATAACTTTTAGTAAAAAGTTTGCTTTCGGTGTCCTTTCTACACCTTTGTATTTTCTCATATGGGTAGAAAAGACAGAAATGGGAAAAAGTATATATATGGCACGTTTATTTAGGTTTTAAAATTGTCTTGTTCTTCAAATTATATAAAATAAAAAAGGTCATTAATATGTAAAAAGCATTAAAATGAAATTATAAATAATTTAGAAATACTCTTCTAATTTTGCAGGCTTCCATGGTTCTGTAAGGGATCCCTGAACATAGTAATCAATGTGACAGAAGCCCATGGGTTGGGTATGGGGACATTACTGTGGACTTCAAAGTCCACAATATTGAGAAGTAAAGTAAAAGTGATCCTTATCGCATATGCCAAAGTGATTCTTTGGGTATTCTTGTACGGTTTGTTTGGCTCCAACAAAGTCAAGCTTCTGAGCACGTTTGGTCCAGCAAATGCCGGAGGTCTATTCGGTTGCCGGGAATATTCACGATTTATCCTGGTATGTTTTCTTGATCTATCCGAGGAAACGAATGCACCCACAAGGAATATTACTGCAGAACGTCCCACTCTTATTCTCCCGTTAATTCCAACAAATTTCACTGTTAACGACACCTGAAAATCCTCCAAATGGAGTGATTGGAGGGCATCTCCAATTATTACTAGAGGTGAGGAAAATAGAGGAAGGGATGCTGTTCTGAAACTAGGGTTCCAATTCGGCAAGAAGGAATTTTCTGAAAGTTCTTCGATGGATTTGAAATTGGGAATTTTTGGCTACCTCAGACGCCTTACTACACGACACCGCTTGGGCTTCCAAAACACACACCAACTGACGCGGCTTTGGACATAACTACATACAAAAGGCCGGCCCGTTTACACCTACATTACACAATCCAAATACATACTAAAACTCCACACATATAGAGAATCCGGCCAATTCTCATACTCTTACACAGTGCCACATCTTCCTTCTTCTTCCGATGTTCTTGCAAATAAATAGAAATAAGAAGAATTCTCGAAGCTATTGTGTAAATAAACTTAGGACCCTAAAATAGGTAAGTAAAAAAAGAAGATAGTAATTTTATGATCATAATTACACAATAGTGCCTAACTTCATAGGCAAACCATTCCTATAGCTAGAATGGAAAAAGATTCCCTACAGTTTGAACGTCTTCCATAGTCAGTTGAAATTTGATTTACTGCTGCCACTTTTGCCTTGATTAATAGCGAGAAGATTTGCGTCTTGATCTGGCTTTCCATCCAGTGCCGGTGACTTCTCCAATGACGTGAATATGGTTAGGTGCATTTCCAGTAAGTTAGCAATGAAGAGGAGGAAAAAGGCGCTTGACGAATGCAATGTACAAGGCTTACGTGGCATGGTCTAGTAACTAGTTCCCACATGGATTTATGATGCGAATGTGGAAATGTTGACTTGGACTATTGACGTGGCATGGTTTATTGATGTGGCATGGTTGACCTGAGCTTTGGATTTTGACTGGTTAGTACCCCTACAAGCTGATGGGCTGGTACAAAAAGTAAGCTTGTCTTAAAAAATTTTAAACTATAGTGATAAGAGACCTTTTGTGAGATTGTCCGCAGTTTGATCTATAGAGGAGATAAAAGTGTACTGAGAGTAATTTGTTCTTGATTAGCTCTTAAATGAAATAAAGGTTGATCTTCATATGTTTTGTTTTAGCATGAAAGACTAGATTGGTTTATAGGTATAAAGTATGGAAGTTGTCGCACCACAATGTTGGTGGGTGAGTTAGTAGAACTTCGAGATCCTTTTAGAGGGTTTCAATCTAGATGACTTCTATAGCAATGTTAGCAAGACTTTTGAACGCAATTTCTATGTTCGAAAAAGCAATTGTTATTTGTTTGTTGAAACTCCATGAGATAAGATTAGAATGCAAGAAAATACAATAACCTCCAATGGAGTGTCTATCATCATGATCACTTGCCCACTTGGCATTAGAGTAAGCATGTGATGTATCATGGTTGCATTTGGTGAGATGAAGATTGTATCTTACAATATAAACAAGAAACCAAAGTATATGTTTCACATAGGTCTAATGAATAGTTGGAGTATGCATGTATTGACATGGATTATTGAAGGTATATATAATATCTAGCCTTATAAGCATTAAGTATTGAAATGAACCAACAATACTTCAATAATGTGTAGGATTAGGATAAGGATACTTGTTATGAAGTAAGGGTGGACATACAGTTATGCATGTTGTGGAGATAATGTGTGTGTTGCTCAAGTTCACATGTTGAATAATGTTAAGTGCAAATTTTACTTAATGTAAGAGAAGTCCATTGGGTAGGGTTTGGGCTTCAACACTAAGAGAATAATGGAGATTTCCAAGGTTTTTAATATCAAATTCATTTTGAAGTTGTTGGATGATTTTGGACATGGGAGTGTGAAAGTTGCTAATAACTATAATGTTGTCAACATATGCCAAAAGATACATTGTAATGGTTGGTGTAATGAAAATAAAGAAAGAAGAATTTGCATTAGAGATCTTGAACCAATTTTTCTATAAGTTGGGTAGTGATTCTAAGTTCTTGGAGCTTGTTTCAAACCATAAAGGGTTATTTGAAGATGACAAATAGGGTATGGATTTTAATATCAATGAATTCTTGAGGTTGAGACATACAAGCCTCTTCATTGAGTCTACCATGTAGGAAGACATTTTTATGTCAAGTTGATTAATGGATCAATCTTTAAAGTAGGCAAGAGTAAAAATGGTACATATAACAACTAGTTTAGCAACAGGACTAAAGGTTTCATTATAGTCTATGCCTAGTCATTGATGAAAACTTTGACAACAAGATATGCTTTATATTATTCAAGAGACTATTAGACTTAGTTTTAACTTTGTAAGCCCATTTGCAACTTATGGGTGTCTCATGAGTTGGTTGTAGAACAAATTCTCATGTTTGGTTTTTAATGAAGACAATGTATGCCCTTGTCATGGCATTACACCAATGGTGGGTTTATAGATCCTTAATAAATTTTGATTGTATGACATACAAGTTGATAGAGGTAGTGAAAGCATATATGTGTTGATGAGTTAAAGTTCATAGAGCTTTGGCACTCTTTTGAAGATGTGTTATGTCCCAAACAACTCTATACCTCACATAATTTGCATGTCAGAAATATAATGGCCAATATGCTCCACAATCTAACTTACTACTTCTCTTCTTTCTAGCTTTTTTTCTACTACACAATCTTAATATAATAATAATAATTAAATTGCATTAGAGTGGACACAACACATTTGTATTAAAGGGAAATAGCACCTCTACAACTTCAAGGGGACATAACACTGAACACAAAGCTTCAGCTTTTGTATAAAACTAGTTTAAGGATTTCTTGATTGGGATCCTTCTTTTACAAAACATCAGGGCTATTACTTTTCTACCCTTACTATTACAAAACATGTTCATGGGACACATATGCCCACCCATTATAGCCCACGTAAGAGCCTAAACCAACAACGTTTCTATAAATATTTACAATACAACAAGAGACATGTGACAACTCCTTCCCCCTTAAAATGGGACCTTGCCCTTAAGGTCAAAATCTGGATACTTTAAGTAAAATTGGTCAATGGTTTCCTAGGTAGCATTAGAAGCAAGCAATCCTTTCCACACCATAAGTATCTAATTCTCACCTTTCTTAGTCCTGGTGTCAATGACTGCTTAAGAATGAGCTTGTATAGTACATTTCACTTCCACAAATGGTGGCAAATCTAGTAACACTTGTACATTCTTCTCTAAGAATTTCTTTAAGGATGAAACATGGAACACTAGGTCTAGTTTTGACCACTATGGTAGCCTCAATTTGTAGGCCAATGCCCTTATTCTCTTCATGATCTCAAAGGGTCCATAATAACGAGGTGGTAGTTTATCCATGTGTTTCGTGTTAACAAAAAGCTTGCGGTATGGTTGTAGCCGCAAAAACACCTTATCCCCCCACTTGAAATTCTCTATTAGCCCTCCCCTTATCATATACTTTCTTGATTCTATTTTGAGATTCTAAGAGCTTCTCCCTTAGTAACTACAAAACATGATCTTCCTTATCTGCAACCTCTACTAAGGATGCTCCTGGAACGTAATCTAAAGGAGTGGGAGACGATTGCCTATATACTACCTTGAAAGGACTATTCTAGGAGGATCTATGTATACTAGTGTTGTAACAAAGCTCTACCCATGGAAGCCATTTCATCCAATGCTTAGGTTGTGTTGGGTTTTATGGCTTAACAAGAAAAAGGGTTGACTTAGTTAAGCTAAGAACTAGTTACAATTTTTGTTGTCTAAATTGGTTCTAGGAGCTCATACAAATCACAAAAATATAGCAAGCATACAACAAGCAAATGACACACCAATTAGTTACAAAATAGTAAGCTATTATCAATTGGATGACAATCTAACCTATGGGTAAGGCAGTAAGTTAATATTAAGTAAATGGCTAGATAGTTATCAACAATTAGCAAGTCAAATCCAAGCAAGTAAAGAGAAGAGAAATAATAGATTTATCACGGTGGTTCGGCATTCAATCCTTGAGCCCTACGTCCACCCTATTCTCCTTCAGTCCAACCAATTGAAGTCTTTTTACTTAAACCAAATTAGGAGAAAATGTTTTCCCTAGTCCAACTAATTCATTCTCAAAGGAATTCTCAAGTACAAATACAAGATATAATCAAAAGATCATGTACAAGAGCAAATCTCTAAATAATGTAATAGTTTGTGGGATATTGTTAATAAAAAGAGCTATCCAAGTATGAATAATGATTATCTAAATTCTTATCACGAAACCCCAAAATTAGAATAAATTAGGGTTTCGGATTTCTTACAATGTTTATGTGCAATATATATTTTGAATGTAATTAGCACATAAACAAGGTCATACAAGGTACAATAGATGATAAAATCAGAGCATAAACGGTTTAATCACAATATCACCATAACCTTATAATCCACCGAGATTGAACGAACTTAAATGAATAATCAGGTGAACTCAAAGAATGATTCTTAATAGAAAGAGAACTTCAGATGCTCATAAATCGTCAACTTCTTCTTCAAAGATCAACTCTTCTTAAATAGAGAAAGTAGAGCTAGGGTTTTAAACATTCAAACCTCAAATGTAGCCTTTTGCCCATTAGAATAGTAAATCGCCCTTCAAATCAGCTTCACATCTCCATTCTTAATCATAAATCAAACCGTTCTGACACTAGTCTACTTGAGAATCCTCTCGTTGAGGATTTGATCACCTGAGATGCTTGACTTCTCCCTTTCTCTCTTTCTCAGTTGCCATATGCTCAAAATTGGGGGTTAGGGCTTCTTAGTCAAGTGAACGGCTTAAGAGAAAACCTCTTTAAGTAAAACGGTGAGTTTCATTCAAATAATAACATCAGGCTATGAGGCTGATAACAAATAAGCCGTGAGCTTAAGACCAAGCAGGCTATGAACACAAAGATTATAGGTTCTTAATAGAGCCGTGATTTGCTCCAAGAAGCTTTTAGTAACTTACTTGTATGATCTTGATTTAACAAGATAGTTTTGTTAGAGTTAATCACCAAGTACCTTCATCTAAACAAGAGCAAGTATCATATTTCTCAAATATGATAAATCATATATTTAAAATTATTTAAATAAGGCTTTTCTCAAAAGGCATTATATAATGATATTATATTAAGAAATGTAGGAACTTGGCTACTTTATAAGATCATTGATCGATATTATAATTTGTACACCTTTTACTTCTTATGATTTTCTTTTACACCTATGAAAAATTTTTTTCAAGAAATAATTCACAAATAGATTTTGTCACAACAAAACTCTTATTTTCCAACATTGTTTCCCTTTGATGCAAATGTGTTATGTCCACTTTAATGTAATTTAATTATTATTGTATTAGGATTGTGCATTAGAACAATAGCTAGAAATAAGAAAAGTAGTAAGCCAAATCAAGCAGATTGGCCATTATAATTCCAACATGTCGATTTTGTGAGGAATAAAGTTGTTTGCGACAATTTGGTATCGGAGCTAGGTTTTGATCCTAGGGACTGCTTCTTGTTCTGCAACAACAGTATAGTAGCAAATGCCTTTGTTCAAGTGCAAAAGTGTTTGGCCAAACTATAAGAAGAAATAAAGGCTTCAATCTATTATTTCTTTGAAGAAATGAGGGCTTCAAACCATTATTACTATGTTAAAATGAAGGCTATTTATAAAGAAGAAATGGAGGCGACATGAAGGTATGCCTTGGAAGAATTTCTGGTTCTTTATGAGCAAATGGAAGAGTAGATCTAAGTAGGAGAGTCAAAAAAGGAGGCTCCTTTTAAGCCACCTCAGTTTCCCAAGCAAGTTCTAGCATGAGTTTTGGGAGGCCAATGCAATGCTGAGGCAAGATGCTCTTAGAGAAGGAGATCGAGACTGTGTCTTGTGTAGAGGAGAAGGGCCAACTTTAAGTCGAAAAAAATCAAGCACTAAAACTAGTGTTAGAAGCAACAACAAGTGACATAAAATCCAAAGATCCTATGGAGTATAAGTGGTGATAGAAAAGCCGTGCAACAATTTTCGACAATAAAAGGCTAAATGGACTTCCATATGCCCCTCACCATGAGTCACCATTCTCCGATCTATCTAGTAGACCAATCACTAATGCATTCTTCTTCCACCAGGGAAGACCATTGATATGCCTTTGGCGAGTGGATTTTTGAAGGGACAAAATTGCCCTTATAGTTTATTGGGCTTCTTTTTGTTATTGTCCTTCATTTATTAGTATTTAATTTATTAGGATAGGACTTGTTTTGTTTGGCATAGTAACTGTAAATCTATAAATCAAAATGCAACCTTGAGGTCAAGGTTGTTTAAAAAGGAAAGGAATTGTCAAGTGCATGTTTTTAATTAATTAGGAATTAGTATAATTAGTTAGGATTTAAGGGATTTAGTTAGATTTTAAGTGTAAGGCTAATGTAAGTATGCTGTAACCCATCTAACCACCTTTATTAAAGGGCGTTCACAATAAAAAAAAAAAGGAAGATTTGGTTTCTACAAATCCAAATCAACCCCACTCAAACCAAGTTTCGATTGGGATCCTAGAAGTCTGCAACAAATGGTATCAAAGCTAGGTTATGTTTCCATTATGATGCAGTGAAAGCATGGTGGGGCCATAACCGACAAGTCCTAGGATCAAAACCTGGCTTCGATGCCAAATTGTTGCAAACAACTTTATACCTTATAGAATCTACACGTCGGAACTATAATGGCCAATATGTTCCATGATCTGGCTTACTACTTCTCTTCTTTTTAGCTATTTTTCTACTTCAAAATCTTAACACAATAATTAAATTACATCAAAGTGGGTACAACACACTTGCATCAAATAGAAATAACAACTCTGCATCTTTAAAGGGACATAACATTGAACATAAAGCTTAAGCTTCTGCATAAAACCAATCTAGGGATTTCTTGATTGGGATCCCTCTTTTACAAAACATCAAGGCTATTACTTTTCTACCTATACTATTACAAAACATGGTTATGGGACATATATGCCCACCCGTTATAGCCCACGGAAGAGCCTAAACTAGCAAGGTTTCTACAAATTATTTACAATACAACAAGAGACATGTGACATGTTGCCATGCAAGTATTGGAAGGCATGGAATTTTGTATGTGTGAGAGCATTAATCATAGGTTGGGAAAAAGGATTAGGAGATTCTTGTTCTGTAGTATGGGAATATCAAGAGAATTTGTCTTATAAGATGTGAATCATAAGTGGGTGATTGCTATTAAGGACATGATGAGATAGGCATGTTGCTTGGTAGTGATATTTGCATAGGCATGAATGACAGTGTGTCATTTGTATTGGTAGATTTGATTTTGAAACTTGACTATAGGGACAAAGATATTCATTAAATATGACATTTGCAATTATATTGATTCGATTTGTTTTGGTACAAAGGCAACAATATCCTTTGTATCTTAAAGGGTATCCTAAAAAAACACATGGTGAGGATCTAAGATTTAATTTATGCTTGGCATAACATCTTAGATCAAGATAGACCAAGCAACCAAATATTCACAATTGAAATATTGAATGAGATTGGTTGAATAATTTTTTCCATGGGGTTTTATTTTCAATGACTAGGCTTGGAAGCCTATAGATAATGTGAGTTACTAATTCAAAAGCAAAATCTCTATATTTTAAAGGGACATGAACATAATGTACCATAAAAGTGTAGTCTCAACAATATGTCTATGTTTGAGCTTTGTAGATCCATTTTGGAATGACACATATGGGCTTGAGATTCTTTGGTGAATACCAAACTTGTCTAATAATTATTGAATGGTAAAGATGTAAATTCTAGTACATAGTTGCATTGAATAGTTTTTATTTTTTTTATGAAGTTGATTTCAACAAAAAGTTGAAGCTTCTTAAAAATCAAGAGAAATTAATCTCTAGATTGAAATTTATATATTCAAGTAAATTTAGAGAAATTGTCAATGTAAAATATGTTGTACCAATTTCCTTGTTATGAAAAAAATTGGAGCATGCCCCTATCTATCAAAATAGATTAATTCTAATTGATCTTGTGTTTTATTGTTTATTAAGGGATGAGTATTATACAATTTTGCTAATATGACAAGCTTGACAAGAAGATAAAGAATTTCAAAAAAATTGGAATTTTCATTATTTTGAGCAATCTTACTACATTATTAAAAGCAATGTGGTTAAGTCTATAATGCTAGTTCATAAGCTTGATAGTAGTTGAGAGTAAAGTAGTATGTGATTGCATATAGGCTAGTTGTTTTAGGCAGTAAAGGTTATGATCAATTGTTCCTTGGACTAAAGTCCAACCTATAATAAAACTCTATATAATGCAAAAATTAGGGTAAAATAGAAAAATACAGTTGTTATCTTTTGTAAACTAAGAAACAAATAACAAATTTTTAGTATTAAAGGAACAAATAGTATGCTTAATCTATTAAATTTATGGAGATTAGGTAAGTTACTAGTACAAGTCATTAGGAGGCCTACTCCATCCTTAACAATCAATTGTTGATCACCATTATAATAGAGAAGATTGTCAAGGTTAAGTCATCGCTAACATGGTTATTGGTCTTAAGTTATGGAACCAATTAGAATCTTTTTGAGTTAAAAGGGGTATGCCAAAAACAAACTGGGTTTGATTGGGAATAGAGAGTTATTTAGTGTGATGAATATATGGGCCATTGTTAGGCTCATAATAGGTCATTAGTGACAACCATTAGTGAGCACAAATCAACAGCCAATAGGGGCCATCATTTGTTGACGAGCATAGGGGTGTTAACCATAACAAGTCAAATAAGCTTGACTTGTGCTATAATGGATGTATGGTGTGGTTGTTCAATCATGGTATGAATGTCAATTTCCATTTCCAAGGAAGAATAAGGAGTACTAGATGCATGGAAAAGGTGTCTAAGGAACTCATTATCTAACATGAGCTTGCCATGGCACCTAGTTAATTGGTTAAGGAGTTAGTTTCTTGTAGGAATTTCGTCATGGAATGATGCCCTTTGGTGACAAACTAAAGGTGGTCCAAGCTTCTACAAAGTTCTAAAATAGGATAAAGCAATCATAATAGGATCTGAAGTAGTGTTCATAGTCCATCCTAGAAATCAAGGTAAGTCGGATTTGTAAGTATGGATGATTGACCCTTTAACATCTGTGTTTGTCAATCAAGGTAAGTTACATTTGTAATATAGATGATTGAACCTTCGACATTTGTGTTTGTCATGTACTCATGAAGACATGGTAGAAAACCATCTAGGAAAGGGAGCAAATCATTTGCTTGAAGTTATTGGAGAATCCTTGGCTTTTAAACTAAATAATGTTCCTTTATTAAGTGAGCACTAACACTAGGAATAAAGATATTTCCTATTACAATGTTTGGAGCGTTAGAAGTAGAATGGAGATTGTTGGAGATCCATCGTTAATATTCTTGATTATTCTTTCCTTAAATAGGAATTGTATTATGAAATTATTGTTTGTCATTATATTTTTCCTTTTACATATATAGCTCCTTGTATTATAAGTTGACTTAATTTGTTCTAGGTCGACACTTTTCAGTGAATATAGAATTCTTTCTCATGTTTTTGCCTTTCTACTATTCACATTTTGTCATGGTATCAAGAGCCAATGTTTTTTTTCCTTTGGCCTAAGCTTCCACATTTTTCCTTCACCTTGCCCTTTTTTTCCTTCTTGCTTTTCTTTTGCATGTTCTACTTAAAACCTACAAAAAAAAGTTAGAATTCTTTAGTGTGGAAATTAGTATTTACCCATTCTTCTCTTAACATCGTAGAAAAACCCTCACCTTTCTTTATTTACCTTACCATGTCCAATCCTATTATTGATTCTAACATCCCTGTTGTTGAAGACTCGAAGCATGATTCGACCCCTTCCCTCATTAGGTCTAGGTCAGTTCCACTTATCTCTGTGCCTTTACCTGGGCCGACTATTTATATGTCTTTATATGGGTTGCCTCTTTTTTGCAATACCGATCAAGCCCAACACAGTGTTGGGACTAATCCAACCCAACATAGAGTTGGGTCCTCTACCTCTACCTCTTAACACAAAGTCTGATTACATCTGGGGTTGGGTTTATTAAGGACCTAACCTAGCCCTTGGCTTCCCCTACCAAGTTTTGGGATCTTGGATCCCTACTTGAATAGCAACCTTTTTAGGTTTCACTATCTCAATGCCCCTAGTAGCCATTGAGACACTAGTAGCCCCCTATTCACTAGGGCTACCAATAGCCTCGAACTTCGATTGGTTGCTCAGCCTCTTTTTGGCCAATCAGACTACTCGTCATAGGCTTAGGCTTTCTGTCATGCTCTCGTCACCAAGGACAAAGACTCCTTATTTTATGGCTCTTTCCCTTACCTAGTGGACAACCAACAAGCCTGTTATTGGTATTGCTTTAACCAACGCGTCCAATTGTGGATCTGGAACTACTTAACCAAAGATGTTTCCACTAGCCTTCCCTTCATTGATAATGCTAAATGGATGTGGGACAACCTCACCAAGATGTATGGAAAAATTGACTAAGCTAAGTGATTTTCTCTTCTCTAGGTAGAAAGTGAGTTCAAGCATGGTGATCTATTAATCATGGCTTGTTTCAACTGGCTCTCTACCATTTGGAATGAAATCGACACCGTTGAAGAACTTCTCATCGAGACCGAATCAACACTCTAACAGTATTAACGAATCAAAGATAGTACATGGATCACTTGATTGCTCTATATTTTGAATGATTCCTACTTACCTTTATGTTCACAAATTCTTTCGATGGAATTAGAGCCTTCCCTTTGTCGATTTTTTATTTTTATTTTTATTTTTTTCTGGCCATCTAAAAGGAGAACCAATATCTCACCACATTGGAATACCTTCTTGTGGGTGATTCGGTGGTCCTTGCCTCTTGGGCTACTCTAACATAGTGCCACATTGCAATTACAAAGGCACTTGGCAGCAAGACTATCTTTTCCCACTTAGGGCTTTTGCACCCTAACAAGAAGGATACCTTATTATGTGGATCTAATGGACAGGGTTCTAACCCTTGATTTGATGGCTCCTCCTTCTCCTTAATCGTGCCTTCATTGGACGCCTCACATATTGCCATATTTGCCTTAGTTTTCAAAGCATCTAATGGCAAACAAGGTGCCACATCATCCAATTAGTCAACTAGTTTGAATTCCTCCCATGGCAGTTACAATGGCAAATATTGTGACCATTGTAAACATAAGTATCATACTTGGGAAACTTGTTAGAAATTACATGGAAAGTCCACAGATAAAGACCCTAAAGATTGTGATGCTTCCACCAATCACATCTAGTATGTCGTTGCTGATTCTTCCCTAACTTTATTTGAGACTCAATTTCAAAAAATCATGTTTGCCATTAATTAGCTTGGAGCTTAAGACAAATATGCTAGCTTTGAAGGTCATTCCTTTTGTTTCATGAATTCTCTTCCGATTAAAAGTTGGATCATTGATTTAGAGGCTAGTAATCACATCGTTTACGATGAACGAGTCTTTACCTTTATCCTTCCACCCCCTGATCCTTCCATTTTCGTCCATGGGACTTTTACTCATGTTACAAAAATTGGCAAATTTACCTTCGTTTCTTCCATTAACTTAAAAAAATATCATTTTTGTTCCCATTTTTCAATTTAACCTAATTTCTATATCCAAAGCCTGTCTTGACAATCACTACGAATTAACTTTGATTCTAACATTTGTGTTTTTAGGCCAATTTGACTGAAACATTGATGGGCTTGGGTAGTATCCATAACAACCTTTATTTTTAGACTTCTTTGTCTCTTTCTTTTGATTCCAAATATTGTATCTCTCTGCGTACCTTATGTAATGCCAATTTTAATAATAATAAAACTTTTCTTTCTCAGAAACACTTGGGTCATAGTGTTTCTTTCCCTCATCTCACATGTCCAATATCTCCTTTAGCCAAACAACCTCATGCCCCGTTCCGACAAGCCACTCACAAGCCACGTCTCCCTTCTTATCCTTCATCTTGACATATGGTGACCCCATCATACCCCTCATCGCGATGGTTCCCACTTTTTCTTAACCATTGTTAATGACTTCTCTTGCAACACTTGGGTCTTCTTAATGCTTTCCAAAACCCAACTTTTACCCATCCCTACTTAATTTTATCGATTGGTTCAAACTCAATTTCACACCTTCATCCAACACATTTGTTTTGATAATGCTTGCAATTTCTTTAATCATGAGCATTCCTCCTTTTTTTCCTTTTATGACATCCTCCATGAGAGCTTCTACATTTACACTCTTTAGCAAAATGTAGTTGTTGAGCACAAACATTGTCACCTTATGGAAGTTACTTATGCCCTTAAATATGAAGTCTCCATTCCCGAATGCTTCTGGGGCAATTGCGTGGTCACTACTACATATCTGATCAATCAAATGCTAACTTATATCCTTGATTGCCACACTCCTTTTGAGCTTCATTATGGATGGCTGCTTAACCTTCATCATCTTCAAGTCTTTAGTTGATTATACTATGCTACTACTATGGGCCCTCGGGACAAGTTTGACCCACGTGTTGTTCACTGTGTTTTTATGGGTTATCCTTCTTTACAAAAGTTTATCAAGCTTTGGATCCCTTTACTAGGTAATTCTTTATTAGTCATGATGAGTTTTTTCATGAGGATGTCTTCCTTTTTGCCACTTAACTCACACTGACTTCATCGACTCTTACCTTACCTTATTGTCAATTTTTGGCTGATGATAATGATTCCTCCCTAACAGCTCCCTTGGTTTTTATTGAGCCCCTTAGTTTGTCCTTAGATAAGCCAATAGTCGACCTTCCCTCGCCACCTGATCTAGTTGTTTCTTTGCCTACTTATCCCATCTTGGACATTTTTCCTACAGTGCCTCCTCCTTTGGCACTTGACCCCTTGGTCTCTCCTAATGCCTCCCCTAAGGTTCCTTCATTGGCTCTTAATGACTCCTTAGCCGCTATTCCTTCCACAGCCTTGCCTACCCACCACTTTTGGCAGGCCACTCGTCTTCCCACCTAGACAAAGGATTATATTTGTTTAAGCTCTGATTCTTTTAGTAATCATTATCGTATTGCTACCTATGTCAGTTTTACTTATCTCTCACTTGCTCATTTTTGCTGCATTAGTCATATTTCTAAGGATTAAGAACCTTCCTTTTATTTCAAGGCTGCTAAGGATCTTCCTTGGTAATAGGCTATGGAGGCAAAGGTTATTGCTCTTATTGAGAATCATACTTGAGAACTTGTACCTCAATCACCTTATCATAGGCCTATTGGTTGCAAATGGGTTACAAGATTAAGTATCAGGCCAATGGATCTATTGACTATTATAGAGCTCACTCAGTGGCTAAGGGCTTCACCCAATAGCTTGGTTTTGATTTTATGGAGACTTTTTCTCCAATTGCCAAATATGTCACTATTTGCTCCTTTCTTGCTATTGTTGCCATTCGTGATTGGTTTCTTCATCAGATGGACGTCAACAACACTTTTTTCCATGATGACTTGGATGAGGAAATTTACATGGATTTTCCATAGGGATTACATAGCCAAGGAGAGGGTCTAGTATATCACCTTTGTTAATCCTTGTATGGTCTTAAACAAGCCTCCCGCCAATGGTATGTAAAATTCATTCAAGTGCCTATTTTTGCACATTTTTGTCAATCTTGCCATAATTATGCCCTTTTCACCTAGTCACAAGGTAACTTATCCATCTATCTATTGATTTATGTTGATGATATACTGATTATGGGCAACAATGAGACTGTTATTAATGATTTCAAGACCAACTTGCATGCCACATTTCACATTAATGATTTAGGCAACCCTAAATACTTCCTTAGCATTGAAATAGCTCATTTTAAGCAAGGTATCTGTCTAAGCCAACACAAATTCATTTTGGAAATTATCTCTGAAGTAGGATTGTCTAAATGCAAACCAACGGTCATCCCTATTGAACAGAATTCAAAATTGACAACAGTTAAGTATGATGTGGGAATGTTGCCATTGGATGAATACCTTTTACTTAAAGATCTATCAAGTTATCAACGACTTGTGGGAAAACTCATTTACTTCACAATGACTAGACCATATATCAGTTATGCTGTATAGATTTTGAGTCAATTCATGCAGGATCCTAAACAATCACATATGGAAGCCACCTTAAATGTAGTTAAGTATCTAAAAGGATGTCCACAACTAGGAATACTTTTATTTGGAAGTGTGACTTTGAAATGCGAGCATATTGTGATGCTAAACTATTGAAATTGTCCAATGACTAGAAGATGCATTACTGGTTTTTATGTAAAATTAGGAGATTCTATGCTGTCATGGAAGATGAAAAAGCAATCAACGGTATCATTATCTTTTGGTAAGGCTGAATATTGAGCAATAGCCAAGACTATTTGTGAAGTAGTTTAGATGCAAGGTTACTTTAAGACCTTGGACTAAGAATAGAGGGTCCAACTATGTTATTTTGTGACAATGATGCAACTCTTAAACTTGCAGCAAATCCAATGGTACATGAAAGAACGAAACATATTGAAGTTGATTGCCACTTGACCAGAGACAGGATTCAAGAACATGTTATCAAGACTTGAAGAATAAGAACTGTAGAACAACCTGCAGACATTTCTACCAAACCATTATGTTAGAAACAACACATGTATTTATTGAGCAAGCTTGGCTTATTCTCTCCTTAAATAGGAACTGTATTATAGAAATTATTGTTTGTCATTATATTTTCCTTTTACATGTAAAGCTGCTTGTATTATAAGTAAACTTAATTTGTTCTAGGTTAATACACTTTTTAGTGAATATAGAAATCTTTCTATGTTTTTGCCTTTCTACTATTTATATTCTTTCAAAAGATGATGGAAGTTGAGCCTATCTAAGAGGTTGATTGAGAAAATTGATGGTGCGCTTATGTCGTAAGGCTTGAGGATACCAAGATAAACAAAGTAATTTTGAGAAATCAGAAGAATTCTTGAAACTATTATGTAACTAAACCAGGAAGCCTAAAATAGGTTTAGTAAATATAGAGGATTGTAATTCAGTGATCATAATTGTATAATATTGATTGACTTTAGAGGCAAACGATTCCTATAGCTAGAGTGGGAAAAAGATTGGTGAATTAACTAACCAAGTCACTATTTGCAAAAGTCAATTTGGGTTTTGGAAAAGATTTCCTATAGTTCGGATATCTTCTATAATTAATTGAAGTTTGATTTAGATTATTGCTATTCTTGCTCTTATTGAAAGTAGGTAGATTTGTGTCTTGATTTGGCTTTCCATCCTAGGCCTGTTGACTTCTTTGTTGACATGAAGATAACTAGGTGCATTTTTAGTAAGTTGGCAATGAAAAGGAGGAAGGAGCCACTCAAAGAGTGCAATGCACATGGCTGACATGGCAAGATTTACTTGACCTTTGGATTTTCACTAGTTTAATACTTGCCCCCCCTTTTTTTTAAATACTCATGCACATGGGGAGGGGGAAGGAGGAATTGAACTCCAATTTAATACTTGGCTTCAACATTCCATTATAGTGTCATAATATTCTCATTTGTGTTGTATTTAATATCATAAATATTTTCCATCACAAGAAAAGAGTTATAATAATAGCCTAAGATCTTGTCTAAGTTGCTATTAAAAGGTTAAAGATTTAATCTAAAAGCTAACTTATAAGTTAGATTTTTTTTAAAAAAATAAATTTAAGCCTCGCCTCAAAATTGCCTCTCTTTGATCCCAACTCATGGTCTTCAACATCTATAATATTAGTGATGCCAAAAGGTAATGAATTTGAAGTTAGGTTAACTTGGATTATGATGCCATATCAAAAGATGAGACAAAATGAAGAAAAAAAAAAGAAGAAGAGAAACCCAATAAATTGAGCAAGTCCAATATTATGGGTTTTTTTTACATAGATACATTATAAAATGCTACATTTATATATGCAAGTCTAAACTCAAGCTAGTCAATATGATAACAACCTATAAAAGCTATATTCCTAAAATATACATGAAATATTTCACTCGGTAATTCATCACCTAATTTAGGAATTGTGTTATAATTGACATCTTTCCATTAACATGTTATAAGACATGATGAAAGGAAAGCAAAAGAGAGAAAGCCAACGAATTAAAATAATTCAATATTATTGATTCTATTATGTTGATACATTATATAATGTTACGTCTATATATATATGTATAGGCCTCTTGTCATGGAATTGGCAAAGATAAAGTAGCACTTAGCTTTCTTTCAAAAAGTTAAGTTAGCCTCACATGACAAATAACACAAAAGGAGGTTAAAAGAGAAGAGGTAGACAGAGTAGAGAAAAATACTTCTCATTCAACAAAGAGAAAGTTACATAAGACTTCAAGATAAGAGTCCTTCTCACTTGAGGTTTCACTCTCACTAGAACCTATTTATATAGCTCTCTAACCTATTGGGTCAATGTTTAAAACAAGACTCTTGAGTGCCCAAATGTTTTGTCATTTAATTTTCCCTTACATTTTATTTATTTATTATTTTTGAATATTGTAACTTACGCACTCAAACTCATGCACATAGAATGTCAAACCCCAAACCTCACGGTTAGGATTGCTATTAACTCACTACCGAGCTAACTAGCAATAACCTATTAATTAGATTGCTAGGGCTACTAGATTGCCCTCTATGTAAAGATAACCTATTAATTACTACCTTAAAAAAAGATCCGTTTGGTGAGGTTGCTATAAAGGAAGACTAATGTTTTTAATTTTATTTTAACTTTTTAAATCTAGAGATGTTTTTGTAATTTTATAACGGATGAAGTCATTGGTTATGGTGCACATTAATTAATAATTGGCTGAATTTCAGATCCGTGTTTGTATTTAGCTTTTCATCAAATTGCTAACAAGAAGGATTATTTCACATAGATGACTAAACTAAAATAACAACCGAGCAATAACTTAATCACGGAAAACTGGTTTTGAACTTCTCTCTTAAGGAATGAACTCTATAGGCTGTCAAAGAAACCTTCCTAAACCTTAGAGATCATGGGCATGATGGAAATGAGTTTATATGGAACGGCCTTGTCAACCAAAGAAAACTTTAAGAAAACCTGAAACCCACAGAACATCAATCGATCCAAAAGGGGCCTATGGACCTAAGCATGTGGTGAATCCAACGTTAATTGAGAAAACTTCTTCCTTGTTTGAGTGCATATGATTCAGCAATGCTTCGAGCTAAAATTGTCACCAATTGATTTAAAACCTTTTTGTTGTGTTTTAGGATAGTATGTTTTATATGTGATCTTAATCTTTGGATGGTACTTTTAACTACTCAATACAGCTAAACTGTTAAAAAGTTTTGGTAACCAGTGGCAATCATACCAAAACCAAAATCCAAGATGGCGGCTTAGAAGGAAGATCGTAATGTAGCATCCGCGGATACAGTAGAGTAGATCAAGACCAATACATACATTCATTGCCTCTTCGTGGATATCAGAGGATACCATACCTTTGACGCCTGTTCCAAACCCTTATTCTCTCTCTCTCTCTCGCCCTCTGTTACTGTTATGGGCTTCCAACTGGGTCTAAGTTTTCCTATTGTTTTAATTGTAACGATGTACCTTTATAAACCGTTAACTAGTTACGTAACTACTATTCTAGATTTTTATTTTACGGTAGTTCAAATCGTAGTTAGTCTTATAAGGATAACTGTATTTATGGAAAAGGCAGACTAAAATTTTAAATGAAACTTATTGCTTTTTTTTTTTTTTTCTCGCGTTCTCCAAGTTGATTGGGAACATGATGATTTCAAATTATCTAAAATAGTCTGATAAATTTCAGGATTGCATCAGTTATATGCTCGTGAAAGTGAGCGCGTAACTAGACGCTAAAATTAGAATTAAGTCTTGTTAAGAGAGGTACTTTACCTCGTAAGTCTTGTGAGCGAAAGATTCAAAAGATTCAAAAGATGTTTAAGAGAAGAAGAATACAATTTTGTTGACTTGTTATGACAAACTAATTACCTAATCTAACTATGATCTTTAAGCTGTTATAATCAACTAACTAATTAATCAAATAAGTTAAACTGTTATAACCATCTAATCCAAAAAATAATAATTAGGACCGTTACACTATATGTTTTAACAAATTATAAAATATGAAACCAGAACAGGAAAGAGAGCTCACCTTAGTTAATTTCATGCTGTAGTTTATATAATCTGCACTGTCAAAAACTTGGTAAAATATGTATGGAAAATTAAAAGTTAAAAAGCAAAGGCAAAAGCCGGAGAAGAGCAAAAGTATCAAAGGAGTGACAGCTCTTAATGTGGAAGCGCCTCTTCATGACAGTCAGGGGAAACACATTGTATGATTTTGGTACATTCACGAGACCGAAAAGTTGGACCCTTGCTTTCATAAAACGACATACGACAAGCACAGAAAAAAGAAAACGACAACATCATTTCCAAGACAAAATAAAAAACAAACGGAGTCATAGATAAACTGTTAGACATATCTAAGCTTTAAAGATTCTTTTGCATTAACGCGAAGCACTATGTTTAATGTAAAAGAATCTATAGAAAGATTACATATCCATAGATTTCGATGTAAGTGTTGGATAGCGAAATACAGTTTACATGGGTTTTTTCCTACTTTAGTTAAAGAAGGCTTACAAAGTTCAAATTTTAAGTTTAAAAGTATTATGGATCAACGGACCTTTTGCACATTTTCAACCGATTTTTAGTCTTTCCTAATATCTCTTGTTATATGCTTAACACATTAAATTAGGTGACATCGAAGACATAAGTCTATTAGTGAAAGCGGAATCACAACTGTCTCACGAAAGAAGGGAAAAAAGCAGTGTGTTCATGGTCACTCCAAACATAGGATTTATGGACATCGACCTCCTTAGATTAGATTCAAGTAAGGGCATTGGAGCTCTTTGATGTTGATGCTTGAGTTTCCTAAAACTGTGAAAGCTTAGGAGGATTTTGATAACCATTCTGCACCCCCTTCCCTTAATGAAAAGTCCCCATTCGAGTAGTCTCATAGGTCTGACCAGGGGCTCGGTTCCAAAAGGACAACCTCGCTCCCATTTAAGTTGGGCCAGCCTTTTTTTGGGATTCCATACTTTGGGACTTTATGTTCATAATGATGTTATGCTTGCGGTTGGGTCGAAGCATATGGTTACCGGGTTGGTTAAATGCTATTAATGAGAATAGTAATTCACTATTCTTAACAATAGGGCCAGGGGACTTCTTGGTTCATCATGCTATTGCTCTAGGTTTACATACAACTACCAAATCTCTAAATGAGATTATCCATGGTTAAACTCTTCACTTATCAATGGATATAATTGTTAATAGACAGTTGTCTCACCTAATACATTACCATATTAGTGCATGTGATTAGGCATAATATTATTGTAATTATTATAAATATTTAGTTTACCTTTCCTAGACTAGACTATGTTTCTATAAATGTATAGCAAACATTGTAAAGATTAATACAGTAATAAAGAAATCCTTCATGCTCTCTCGTAATTTCTTAGTTTCTTACATGGTATCAATCGTCATACGATCCTAGCTTCCACCCTTTTTCTCTCTTCTGACGAGTTGTGAGCCTTTTACTGTTTTTTTTTCATCCATTGCTTTCTTCTCCCCATCAATTCTTGTTAATTTTTCACCTTTTGTTTCGTCCTTTCTCCCTCCCTTTGGTCCTTTCTTTCTCTTTCCTATCACTTTTTCCACAGACCAAGGTATTTTCTCTTTCTTTGTCCTTTCTCTTCATCTTTCACAATTCCCTTTTCTCTTTCCTCTTTTTTTCCAACTCACCATAGCCTAAAGAGTTTTCTCTCTCTCCTTTTCCTTTTTCCCTTCACATAAGTCACACCACTTTCTCATCTTTTTCAACTTTGTCTTTTTCCTCCTTCCTATACACGCTAACCTAGCCGCCTTTTCTTTCCTCATTTGTTTTTTTTCCTTTTCTTTTCATGTTAACCCTAGCCGCCTTCTCCCTTGCTTTTTATTTTCCGTTAACCCTAGCAACTTTTGCTATTCCTTTCTTTATTTACCAAATTACCCTTATCCTTAATTCCCTCCTCTAAAACCCTAGTCGTCTTTGTTCACCTTCCTCATGGCCACTACCAATAACTTCACTATCTCTCCTCTCTGCAACCCATACCATCTCATCGCTACCGATCTTCAACCGGCATGCATCATGTCCTAAAAGCTCACCGGCGAGGCCAACTGGTATGTTTGGAGCGAGCAAATCCGAACAGTGTTCCTTGCTTGGAATAAGATGGGTTTTCTAACTAGCAAGCTCTCACGCCCCACTAGCAATGATGACATTGCTGCCCGTTAGGACTAGTGTCATGCAGCTGTGAAGACTTAGTTAACCCACTCGGTCGATTCCTCACTCGAGACTATGGTCTCCACTGCTCTCAGTGTTACCGATGTCTGGCAATTGCTTCGCGATAACTTTGATCGGATTAGTGGGACCCAAAAATTTTTCCTTAAACAGGCCATTGGCACTCTCCGCTTACCTCTCGGCGCCTCCAGTGCTGAGCTCACATCCTTCTACCTTCATCTGAAGGAACTTTGGGGTGCTTTAGATGCCCAACAGCCTCCTCTTCATTATTATTGTGGTGGCACTTGTGAAACTAATAAGCAATTTCAGTGCCGTGAAGCGGAGGATCGATCCCTGCAACTTCTTTTGGCCCTGCCAAATGAATTCTTTACCCTTCACTCCAACGTCATGTTACACGACGAGTTACCGAGCGTGGAGAAGCTTTACTAGCTGGCGAAGCAAGATTTGCTCTAACGCGTTGCTGCCGACGGCCATTCCTCTCTCAGCAATGATGCTAGTGTGTTTTAGACGCAACGTTCTAGTCGTGCCCCATCGGGTCAAGTGCATCTTTGGCCCAAACGGGCTAGACCCATGATTTGCCATATGAGGCCCTATCCTCGGGTGGGCCCAACAGGCCTACCCCACCTCAAGCCCAACTGGCACCTCCTATATCTTGGCCCATTTGCAGTCATTGCAAGCGGCCTGGACACTTGCGTGAGTCCTACTACCAATTAGTGGGCTACCCCTCTAGCAGCAAGCCTAAGCAACGTGGTAATAATATGTGCAAGCCTACTGGCCCAAGGCCCTTAGCCCATAATGTTACCACATCTGATTCTCTGCTTTCACCTAGCTATAGCTCAACTTATCTCCCAGCTATAGACTTCATTGGGAGATCCTCTTTTCAGGGCTCTTCAGGCTATCCACCTACACCTAGTCTGGGTATCTTAGGCCATCATCCACCTAGCCTAAGTAGCATATATGGCAGATCCACTGGGCTTACTCTCATTGCCGATCAACAACACAAGCTCTTGAATTTCATCAACCAAATGGGTTCCTCGGACCCATTATCATGTACGGTTTCTTCCCTTTCTCCCATTTCATCCTTATGGATAATCGATTCAAAGGCTAGTGACCATATCACTTGTAATTTATCTCTTCTTGATTCATTTTCCCCATGCGTTGCACCCATTAATATTACATTGCCTGATTGCTCACTTAGTCCTGTCACCCACATTGGTCGTTGTCAACCTTATCCACAATTGCATCTCACCAATATTTTATATACTTTCGTTTTAAACACAATTTGTTATCTATTCAAAAATTAACCCGTGATAACAATTGTGTAGACATTTTTTTTTATGCTTTTTGTGTCTTTCAAGACCGTACGACTAGGGATCTTATTAGGCTTGGTAAGGCTGATCACGGACTATACTTTCTATATTCTGCTTTTCCAAAAAATTTTAGTTATGTTTTCTCTGAATATTTAAATTCCCTAAAGTCCACTATTTGTACTTCTAAACAGCGATCTCTTTGTACTCCAATTTTTATTAATAATATTAGTTATGATCTTTTACATCAATGTCTTGGTCATTCTTCCTTAAAACAATTTTCTTCTTCTAGTGTTTCTGTTTCTTGTCCTTTTTCTTTTTCCTGTCCTATTTGTCCTTTAGCTAAACAAACCCGCCAACCTTTTCTCATTAGTCACACTTTGACTCACTCCCTTTTTAAGTTTGTCCACATGAATGTTTGGGGTCCTAATCGAATTCCCACCCATGATGGTGCACGCTATTTTCTTACCATTGTGGATGACTTTTCTCGTGCCACTTAGACTTTCCTCCTTCAATTTAAAAGTCAAGTATTTTTCAAAATTCAATATTTTATTTCCCTGGTTCATACCCAATTCAATGCTACTGTCTGTTGCATTCGTTCTGATAATGGCTCTGAATTTTTTTTCTTCTGAGTGTCGTTCATTCCTTTCCATGAAGGGCATTTCCCATGAGACCTCATGCGTTCACACTCCTTAATAAAATGGAGTTGTTGAACGCAAAAATCAACACTTATTAGATGTGGCCCGTGCTTTAATGTATCAAGCCCACATCTCCCCACCATTATAGGGGGAATGCCTTCTTATTGCCACTTACCTTATCAACCAACTTCCCTCTTCCTCTCTTTATGGTCTCAGTCCCTTTGCAAAATTATTTGGTAAACCTCCTATCCTTGACCATCTTCATGTTTTTGGTTGTCATTATTACACCACCACCTTGGGCCTTCAAGATAAGTTTAGTCCTTGTGCCCTTCCATGCATTTTTATGGGTTATCCTCCTTCTCAAAAAATTTATCGTGTCTATAACCCTCAGTCCCATAAATTTTTCGTTAGTCGTGATGTTGTTTTTCAAGAAATTATTTTTCTTTTTCTTTTTTCTTCTTCTTTTTCTTCTTTGGACAGCTTGGCCCTTTCGTCACCTCCAGTTATGCCAAATCTTGACATGTACACTTCCTCATCATTGCTTGTGGATCTTCCTGAACTAGCTCCTTTAGGTACGATTCCCATTGCCCCGCCTTTCCCCTCCAACCTTTCGTTGGACACCCCTGATCTTGCATCGCCACCATCCCCCACCCCACCTCCCCAACCTACTGCCACTACTACTGTTCCTTCTATTGAGCCTCCTGATCCTTCTCTACGTCGATCTGGCCGTCCCACTCACCCTCTTATTTGGACTTCCGACTACATATGTCCTACCCTACCTCCCTCTTCCCAAACCTCCCTTTATTCGATATCTAACTATGTCTCCCTCCACCACTGCAACCCCCCTTACCAACACTTCATAGCCTCCATTTCTACCATCACTGAACCTACCACGTACCATGAGGCCACCCAAGACACTAATTGGATTACAACCATGGATGCTGAACTTACTACCCTTTAGGCTAATCACACTTGGGATATTGTTCCTTTACCCCCTGGTCGTCGTTCTATTAGATGTAAATGGGTTTATAAGGTGAAGTATCGTGCTGATGGCTCCATTGAACATTATAAAGCTCGTTTGGTTGCCAAAGGCTATAATCAGCGTGAGGGCATTGACTACCAGGATACTTTCTCTCCCACAGCCAAGCATGTCACTGTTCGGCTCATTATTACCATTGCCGCCGTCCATCATTGGCCTTTTTATCAGATGAATGTCCAGAATGTCTTTCTTCATGGTGATCTTTTGGAGGAGGTCTATATGGAGCTTCCCCCCAGATTTCACAATCAGGAGGTGCATCTTGTCTATCGATTGTGGAAATCCCTTTATGGGTTGAAGCAAGCTTCTTAGCAATGGAATGCCAAGTTCAATGGTGTCCTGATTGCACATGGCTTCAGCCAGTCTTACCATGATTACTCCTTGTTCACCAAGAGGAAGGTAGCTCTTTTGTGGCTTTACTCATTTATGTTGATGATATCTTAATTACAGGAAACAGTTAAGCAACCATTTCAGACCTCAAAAAATATTTGCATGGTACATTCTTCATGAAGGATCTTGGTCCCTCAAAGTTTTTCTTAGGGCTTGAAATTGCTCGATCTTCAAATGGAATTTCGTTAAGTCAACAAAAGTATACATTGGAACTTATTTCTGAAGCAAGCTTAGATGGTTCGAAGCCATCAATGATTCCTATGGAGCATAACAAAAAATTCACAAGCCTTGAGTATGATGCTGGATTGAAAGAACATATGAATGATCCTCCTCTTGATGATCCTTCAATCTATCAACGACTAGTTGGATGACTGATTTATCTCACACTCACCAGGCCTGACATCACATTTGCAGTCCAACTTCTTAGCCAATTCATGCATGATCCAAAAGAATCTCACATGGAAGCTACTTTGAAAGTGATCAGATATCTTAAAAGCTGCCCAGGCATTGGTCTCATGTTCCCATCATCTTCGCCATTTGAGTTGCGAGCATATTGCGACTCTGATTATAGCACATGTCCCATGACAAGAAGATCCACCACAGGCTTTTGTATAATGTTGGAAAACTCTCTGATTTCATGGTGCTAAAAAAAACAACCCACTGTGTCTTTATCATCAGCCGAAGTAGAATACAAAGCTATGTAACTTACCACTTGTGAAATAGTCTGGATCATTGGGTTACTTAAAGATTTTGGTTTTTATATAAGCGTCCAACATTACTCCATTGTGACAATGAAGCTGTGGAGAAAATTGTAGCAAACCCTATATTTTATGAGCGCACAAAGTATATTGAAGTTGAATGTCATTATGTCAGAGAAAAGCTTCAACAAAGAATCATTACGACACGACATGTACCAACCAAGGAACAACCTGTTGACTTACTCACTAAGGCACTCAACAACAAACAACATTGGCATCTTCTCTCCAAGCTTGGAGTATTTGATTTATTCAAATCTCCAGCTTGAAAGGGAGTGTTAATAGACAGTTGTCTCACTTAATACATTACCATATTAGTGCCTGTGATTAGGCACAATATTATTGTAATTATTGTAAATATTTGGTTTACCTTTCCTATGCTAGGCTATGTTTCTATAAATGTATAGCAAACATTGTAAAGATTAATACAGCAATAGAGAAATCCTTCATGCTCCCTCACAGTTTCTTAGTTTCTTACAATAACCCTTTAGGTATGAATAGTTTATCAGTCTGGGCGTGGATGTTCTATATACCACCAGACGGAGAACAAAAAAATTAGACAGAGGAGCTGCACAAATCGCATATCTCGAGAATAAGAGTAAACGATTGCGTCGCGAAGCCGAAATGACTTCACTCTACCGCCTTCCCTCAAAACGTCCGCCAAACCCTTCTTTCGGTCGGGTGAGCGAAGTATCTTTCTTCCCCTTTTCCTTAACTTGAAAGGAAGATCGTTTTGATTCGCCCTAAGTGGTAACCAAGGCCCCACGGAATGGATAGCCTTTCCCGCCGCTTTTTCATCGCGTAAGGTTCCGCTAGCTTCGCTGCTTCCACTAGCTGCGTCCCTTTGAAGTTCAGGGATTAATTTGAACTGAGATGAGATTTGGGGTTCATTATGTAATTAACCTTAAAGGTTTTGAAGTGAAGTTACAATGTTGATCCATTGAGCCAGCTTGACCAACAGTGTACTTAGGTTTATCTGATTTTGCTTTATTCTTAGATCTAATTTAGCTGTAAATCAAAGTTGCAATACTTGGGATGATCCATTTATCGAGGCATTGCTCTTTGGAAGCCTAGAAGTAAACTTGTTCATGCTAAGACAGTTTTTTTTTTTTAATATGTATACACAAAATATATTTAGTATTGAACTTAAGATTAAAAGGTCTCAAATAGTACTTGCATTTGTCAATTACTAAGACAAATTTAATTAGCAAAAACTACCAATTTAAACATTGAGTAACAAATTTGGAAACTGATTAAAAAAACTCTTATTAACATGAACTCCAGTTCTCATTTTTTTCCAATGAGGGAATGAAAACATACACCTTTCATACTTGTACTCATACAAAACAAGAGCTTTAAACAAGACTTGGAATAAGTACCTCTAGCCTTGTTAGTGAATTGGTGCCTTTAGAAAGCCCACATGCGTAGAATTCGTGACTTTTGTTAAGGTGTTGAGATCATAAGCGATCCAACATTTGGAGGTATCCTTGTGGTAAAAATAGCCCAAGCACTTGCAGTCTACCGAGCACTTGTTTCCACAAGACTTTTCGTTCAGGCTATCTCCGGTGGTGAACTTGCTCATGAAATGATCCACGCCCTTAATGGTATAGTAGTGAAAATCGTTCACCTTACAAGAAGTTAGCTTCTTAGGCTTGCAATCCTTACTCCAACCTAACAACCCATTTGCCGATGGACAGGCAACGCATTGGTTGTCCTCGCATAGCCCCAGCTCACCACAACGCGCCGGCAATTGGCACTCACTTTCATCCCCGTTTCTATCAAATAGAATGTATGTCACTTCCCAAGCACGATAATCCACGTTGTCGTAATAGGTATAGAACCTAAGATTACCATCAATGCCAAGACGAAGAAAGGATAGTGTGCTGTTGTATTTTGGCCTAGCCAAAATCCTGTTACCACCAGTTGAGGAGTTAGCCACTTGGTAGACCAAGCCTAGCTCGTAGGCATTGCCCTCGTCGGTTTCTGGGGAAGAATATATCTTCACATACTCCAAGTAGTTCTCTGGGACAAAAAACAAGTCAGAAGATGAGAAGTACAGAACCGGTTTTGGAGAATTCTTGCTCTTATAGTACAAAGCCAATCCTTTGGCCTCCATCACCAAGCTGTAAGCGCCATCTCTATTTTCCCGTTCAGAAGCCCTGCTCACAAGCTTGGTTGGCCCCCCGACCCGCAGAGATTGCCCAACCAAAAGTGTGTCCGTCGGGTATTCAAAACTCTGCCAAACGAAATTGCCCTTTGAATCATGAAGGACCAAGTTGCCGTTTGGTAGCAATTTGAAGCCCACCACACCTTTATTGGCCGTATTGGTTTGCCAAACAACTCGGCCGTCGGCATTGGCCAAAACTAAGTTCCCGTTGGTGCCAAATGAGAGGGTGGCATTTTCTCCAACTGGCTTGCCTCTGTTGGCTTCCCAAACCCAACGGAAGAGTGACTCTGAACGCGTCGTAGCCATTCGCAGCGCAAGCGTGAAGGCATTTGGGGTGGTGTTGTAGAAACAAAGTTGGAAAGGGGAATTGAAAACGGGTAGGACACGGTAGTTTCCATCGTACTCAACAACGTATGGCCCGAATTCTCCTTCGTTAACATACTTGAACGTCTCGTTGCGAGGAACAGAAGCTTGGACAGCGAAGCAAAAGAGCGAGAAAAGGACAAGGGAAAGAATGGGCATAGCTCCTAAAGGAGAAGAAGAGATTTTAGTCATCCTCATTGCTGAACCAATGTGGGTTGATGGATTGCAGAGCCTACGAATTGCTCTACTTATAGAAATAACACTTTTTGCATACAGTAGTACCCACTGGATCTGGATTTTTTCGTATTTATCCTTCTATTATTCATTAATCCACTGGGGATGCCAGCCATGTTTTCATCTACTTAGTTATGTTAGATCTAGGCAAAAGGGCAGTCAAACTTATCTTGTTTGACGCAACTACGGTCAAGATTTGTGGGTGCAGTCAAGTCAGAGAGGATTTGTTTCTTACGTCCAGGCTATCAGATAAGGATCAGGCCAGTGGGCGACTATATTAAATTGCTCAAGTTGGCTACTAAGGCTGAAAGTCATGATTGCAGCTCGCTATCTCCCCACGTTCATGCCGGTGCTTTTGACAGTTGTTGAAGTCATATTTATGTTAGTGCAAAGATCTTCTCATCAGCAGGTGGCGCATCTTGTCCGCAATCGATGCCACCAAACAGCAGGCACTGCCTCCATCAAAATGGAACATCTGAAAATTAGAAGTGGACCTTTCTACATAACGCAATCTTGGGTTAAAATAGTACCTGCCCACTATCGAACCAGGCCTTCGGGACAACGCAGAGACCAGCTCACTTGCTTGTTTTTTATCCGTTTTGGTCGTCATATCGGCATTCGTCCAGCCCAACGTGGGGAACAAAATTTATTTACTTATTGGCTCCAAACTTCTTAGCTGCATTAAGGCAGTTCAACTCCATACCTTCCATCTACGAAGAATGTTCAACTTCATTAAACTAAAAGAGGAAACTTCCAAGATGAAGGTTCCCACTGAATATAAATTTATTCTAGTTCAGTAGCCTTAGGAGTTCCTGTTACCAAATTATGTCATCATATTAGTAAGTCAGAAGGTGATATACCAAGATGAGCTTGTTAAAATTTTGAGTAAGATATAAAATTGAGAGAAAAGTAACTTAAAATGGATTTTAATTTGGTACAAATGATGCTGTTGTCCTTTACAAATAACCCACAATAGACTCTAAATCAATTCATTAATATTATAGGAATTACAGAGAAGCCACGATATTAGATTTAGATGTCGGCAATCCCAGTGATGCAGAAATTGATTGGCAAAGTGTTTTGAATCATTACCATGCGCGATAAGGGTGCTACTTGCCTTTTTAAAACCTGATGCAGCCCAAAGTAACCCCACAAAACTAGGCTTTAAGCCTTTTGTCATACTTTAACTGGACAATAAGAAATCAGACTCAATGTGCTGTCGTTCAAATTGAAGTGTCATCATTGAAGTTATTAGCTACAAAAAATTTCATCATTAACTCAACTCAAACTGTTCATTTCGAAGCATAATTTGACAACGAAAATGATGAAAAGCGAAAGTATTTCTAGTTGTCATCCTCTTATTGTCATGGGACGTGTGATGAAAATATGTCGTCTTAAAGACAACAAGGATTACCATCGTTGCTAATGTACTTTTATCGACAATGACATAAAACTGCAGGTAATGATTTAATTCAGTATTAATTGATGGAAAACCTTTTAGCTAGACCTTTATGTTCTTGTTAGAAGAAAAAGGTGTTGTAATATCTTCTTTGTTATGACTTGAAGAATTCAAGCCACATTTATTATAATCAACTTTCCCAAAATCAAAATTATCATACCAAACACTTTTTTCTTCTTAGTTTTTAATAAAATTGTGAATAAATGAATTTTATGATAAAAGGTCCAAAGCTCAACATAAAAAATAGTTTAAGAGTTGATAAAGATTACATATCTAATATGAGACTTTTATCTGATATATATACACCATCGTATGCCAAACAACATTAAACTCAAGATCATATAGAATTAAGCAAGTTCAACATGGGTTCCAATATTTTGTTAGAATACCCAAAGATCTAGGTTAAAATCTAACTCAAGGATTAAAAGAATGCCTTTTCATTTAGGTCTTCTAATAAAAGATTGTATATTTAATATAAGACAAATATCTTATATACTAATTGATATTAAATTTAAAGTCAAATAGAATGAACTAAATTCAACTTAAGTCTTAAAATTAAGTCACAAGACCTAAAAACTTAGATTCAAAAACTTTTTCAAAAGTTGAAACTTTCGTCCAACATGCACTTTGCTTTTGCTAAGAGTAAATGGTGGGACAGACATTAAATGGGTATATTACTGAAAGTGAATAGTGGGACAGACATTAAATGGTTACTAATAACTATGTACCTAGTTCTAGAAATGAACCTTTTGTTAGCGTATTCATTATTGTCTGCGCTTGAGTAGTTCCTTACAATATGTGGGTCCATCGAAGCCCGGGTTGACGTAAAAATTACAACTGGGAGGCCAATTAATTTTCCAAAACACATCTCTGAAGGGGTAAATAATAATTGTATGAGTATGCAGCAAATCAATGGATCAGTGGGCAGAAAATTTGACCACGCTGTCGACCAACTCTCGCACAGACGCCAAGGAGGAGTCGGCTCTTTCTCTTTAGACTCCAAGGCGACCAAACAAAACAGTTTTTGTCAATTATCCTTACCTGTGTTCATTCCTGGCCGCTGAATTTTGGCAGCGCAGCCCCACTTCAAGTTAGCGGACTTGTCTGAAAACTTCCGACTCCTAGACTGAAATTATTTGTATACACATGAAACTTGTTGTATGAGATATTTAGCCTCTGCATATATTAATTTTATTTCATTCTATAGCTTACCTAAATTTACAGATTTAAAATGTCGAAATACCTTTCTACCACTCACATGGCACGATTTTAACCACCAAAAAAAAAAAAATTCAGCTTTTACTTATGCCGGTTGAATATGCGACTTTCTCTTTATTTTAATGCAAAAGTAGAATCTTTGGAACAAAATGATAGTTTACAAGAGTCAGATATCATCAAAGGTTTTTACTAGATGTTTATCAATTTGGGAGGATTAAATTTAATACTTTCAAGACCCAAAGCCTACATCAGGATTTTAAAGTAATTTTTGAAACTTTTGTCCTTACTAGTCACTGGCAAATGCAGTAAACACGTGAGAGTCTTGTACGACCTTTGAAGTTAATTAACATAATCCCGAAAAATAAATAACCAATAAAACAAAACTTTCTAGCGAGTTTATGTTTCATTGTGAAGCTTTCTTCACGTTCATAAACAGCTAATTATTTTCGTGCCAGTGAAAGAACATTCAAACAACAGTCACATTAGTGAATTATTAAGCTGGGGTTTTGTTTATTCCTTCTTCCCAGTGACCATAGAATCTTTGAAACCAATATTGTTCACCATAATCAGTAGAACCTTACTGGTCCATCTGTTGTTTCTGATAAAATTATGATTCGACCTCACGGTGAAGAAGGTTTAAAGAACTAGAACGGCTGGATTTTCATTACTATTCAAATGGCATGTTACCGAACGGATTACTGCCGTTGTTGCTAATCGTATTTAGGCAAGCATGTTGTAGATGCTCAATATTAAGGGACTCGGCACCATATCTCAAGATGATGCTCATATGATTTATGGGTTATTGGTGCTTTCACTCTGTCATCTAGTTAATTTTTATTTTGGTGAAATAGAAGTTCAAGAAATCATGATTACCGAAAGCTTACTAATAAGAAATCATTCTAATAGATAATGCAATAAAATCTCCGAAAATCATACTAATGACTAATCAACACCTACTTGGGTCACTGCATAGATTCCGTTAGAGAAAGATGCTGATAATTATTCTTTATGACCTTTTACCCTAATTATGAGGTATATATCTGGGCAACAAAATAAGGGGCTCAACATTATATGTCAAGGTGATGCCCATATTATATATGGTTTTAATGGAGATTTCATTCTGTCACCTGTTTTTTTTCTTCTTTTTTTTTTCTTTGGTGAAATGAAAAGAACAAGAAATCATGAATACTGAAAAATCGTTAATTAGAAATCATTCTTGAAGAACGTTTATTAAAATCTTTGAACATCATATTAATGATTAATCAATACCCGCTTGGGCTACTACCAATTCAAGTCAAATATTTCCAAATGCTATCATTATGCCGTTCATCATTAATTTTTTGGAGAATATGAATTATAACTGAGTCTATCATCAAAATAAGTTACCCTCTTGAGTTTAGTTTATTTAATTTAAGAATAAAACTATTTTTTATAATATTCTCCTTTATAAGTATTTTTTTTGTAGAATATAATCAATATATATCCGTTGAAATAGTAACTAAACTTATATAATCTTTCATAGTGTAATTTGGAATTTACTTTTTTTTATAAATATTTTAGGGTATAATAAATATGCGTTTGTTACCCATATATATATATTCCAATTATTTCCGTCTAAATACATAATTATATAAATTGAGTCATATCTCCCTTATTAAAAATTTTTAATTCAATACTTTTAAATAAAAAACAATTTCCAATGAAAAATTAAGAACAATATTATAACAAATATATTTACCAACTTAATGAATTTTTAAGGTAGGTTAATCTATATAATTTTAACTCATTTAATAATTTGGCCAAATTTTTATCTATTTACAATCAATTGGATTAATATAATAAAAGATTTGAGTCAAAATAAATTGTAAACAATTAACTTGTCTAAAATATTTTAATTTGATAATTCAGCAGGATAATTATTTACAAATACAAGACCCCAATCTTATCTTGAATTGGTAATTGATATAGGTGGCAGCCATGACCTTACTTTTCACCAAGTCATTAAAACCTCATTTGGTAACAATTTTACGGGAATGTTTATACTTCAAGGTAAATGACACTTTTAATAGAACCATCAACAAATACTTAAAGTAGAAATCATATTTTAAAATAAAAATGATTAGATTTTTTTTTCACATATTTTCATAGGAAAAATTGAAGGAATAGCATAACTAAAAAAGTTTTCAAAACTAGTTGGAATACTTTTTCGCAAGTAAGAATCTTTCCAAAATACTACTTGCTTTTCGATATAGCATTCTTAACCTCAATATAGTAAATATTTTTCAAGATCGTTAACAGATGCGCTTAAAACTTTGCTAAACCCAATTTCCCGGTAAGGTGATTAAGATGGACAGAGTGCTTAATCGGAAACAAATAAATGTTATAATAGCCTAGTGGATTCCACTTAATAGGTCGTTCTGTGGCCTCCGGTTTCAATGTCTTATCCTGTCATGTCAGTGTCATACTGACACGAGAATTCCAGTAACTGACCGAAAGCAATGAATGTTCCACGTTTGACAATCTCGAAACTTGTTCGATCTTTACTGCCGCGATTGTGATTTCCTGTCACATTTGTCGAGAGGACATGGATTTCCAGACCAAGACGGATTCGGAGACTGTATTATCATATAATGAGAAATGGTATTTTTACACTGTATGCCTTCCCCACCCGGCTTTGCTTCTACAACTCCACGGGCATTGAGTGCGTCGTCGGACAAGCTAGCTTTCCCAACGGGGAAAGCGTCATTCTCGTAATCCTCACGGAAGGGACGAAGCTTGGTGCTTGCCCATGTAAACACGCGTTATGTGGCAAACAAACACGGCCAATAATTGTGCCAGTGGCGTCAAGTTACTTCCCAACTGGTACTCGCTGCTTCTAGCAAAGAAGCTAAAATTCATTTGGCAAAGTTTCGTCCTTGACGATCAATGGCTTGATAGTAGAATCAGACATGGAGCCAGTAGGACGGGCCTGTGGAGTATTGTTCTTGATCATTGGTGATACTCCATGTCCATAAACGACTCAAATCTACTTGAAGCAAGGTGGCTGGCCAGGTAGAAAATTAGGCTGCACTGTATTCTTTGATCCAGTGCCTGAGAATGACATTGCTACAGCTTATGCGCTCCTTGTTATCGAATATTCCCACCGTTTAGCGGTACTCATATTCCAGCAGTAAGTCCCATTGGGATTGGACAGAAATTCAACCTCAACTAGCTAAAAAATTCAATGCCACATGTTCATTTCTGAGGCTTGGCTCTGATGGCAATCTACAGGCTGGGACTTTGCTTTATTAAGGCAAGGAACTAGCGGTAGGAAAAGACCTTTGCATCACTGTTGGACATATGTTGGTGTTGTGGTCTAAGAGTTCTGATTTGACAATGTGTAAGAATTGAACTAAGGAAACAAGGGGGGCGTTGTGGCCCAACAGTGTTGTCTTGCATGGTGACATTGCTATGTATTCTCTGTTTGGTTTGATGTACAATAAATCTAATATTTATAAACAGTAATGTACGGTTTTTCCTCTTTTCTTTTGCCTGTACAATTTTTACTTATGCCCTTGTATTATTTTAAATATTTTGGGGAAGGACTACAGTAGATACAGGCCTTTGGCTGATTCACATTGCTTGTCTGTCTCTTTTCCATAGTGCATTTTCTGTTGCTACTTTTTATACCCTACTTTTTTTTTTTTAATTTGTTACTCCTAATATAGTATTACGTTAATTCGTGAGCTAATGCGGTTTTCCATTTCTTACGCATACAAAACTCATGGGCTTTTCGTCCCTTCAAGCATTCTCTTTTGTCTAAGCATTACACAATTGGTTGTGTGGAAACTGTGCATCTAACTTTGACGACACTGCACCTACAAGAATTCTAAAGCGAGCATTTTTTGAGGGCCAAATCAAAGGTAATATTTTGGTTTATTGGAGTGAGTAGTTTTATGTGCATTGATGATTCATGTATGCTCTTAGAATTCTAGTTTACCTTTTATGTGTCATCCCACTTCCTGCCAATTGCCACGATATTTTGGGGCTAGCTCATCGGGCTCTATGCTTTTCCTGAGAAAGAGGGTTAAGTGGCAACCTGGTTTTTGCGGGGGCCGCACTGGGGGCTGTTGCATTTTGAATTTTGTTGGACTTCTGCTAAAACAAATTATTTTTCTAATTGATTCTTAAGATCACAAACGCATAACAAGTAAATTCAATAATAGAGAGAGAAAAGGACAGAGGCAGATCATAACATAAATTTAAGTGGATAGTTTAAAATACCTTTCTTCAAACAAACTAGTTAACAAGGACCCAACAGAAGCAGATTATCTCTAAACTTTTTTACAATTTAAAATTTTCTTTAGTCAAAAGGAATTTACAACTCAAGCAACTACAATTCAAAGCACATGGCCTTGACAGTACATTTCACTATTATACTTTTCAAAGCACTTGAAAAGCTCCACAGTTTGCAGAACCCCGACTATCATTCTCTCTCTTCAGGAGAACATAAAGCTATCACAATCTAATACTTCACTTAATTTCTCCTCTGTTGGAGAAATTGCAACAACCATGTTTGTTTTGGGACAGTATCAAAAATCCCCCAAATCTACAAACTCTAGGTTTTGACACTTGAAATCCTAATCTTCATAAAGCACAATAAAATTGCAAGAGTAGTAATACATGAGTGAAGTAATACTAACAATAATATTAAAAGGTTGTTATACACGTAGCTCAGGTGACAACCTATTTTACTTGGAACTAAAAGGTCTAAGTTCAATACCCAACTCCCCCACATCCACTTTTACTTAACAAAAACAAAAGAAAAGAGAGAGCAATATATGCCCTTTTATAATGGGTATTTGATGTCTTGTATTTTTGCAACAACATTAAAAGGTTGGAGTTGGAGACATTAACAATTTAAGGAAAAAGATATCCATAAACCTCTACCTATTTCAAATCATCCGAATGATGTATAAGTTCATCTTTCAACAGATGGGCTTACTTCTCCTTTGAAATTTTGTTTTAAGAGTCTTAAGTGCTACCATTATAGTAAAACCATTGCTACCAGTAAGATGTATACCTTATTCATTTCTACTTTACGGCAGTAGAATCTAAAAACGGGCTGGCTAATTGAAACCCATAGCTAAGGCCAACAATCTATTAACCAGCGACTTGTTAGTCGCAAGAGTCGAGCTTGTAATCAGCTTTGATGCCAAGTGTTATGACCTTTAGGTGCTATTACCGCTCCAAAAGTAACTGCTACCGGTAGGTGAATATTCTGTTCCTTTCAACTCTACAACACAATGTTTACAAATTGTTGAACACTTTACAACCTTCACTAAGCCAGCAATGTTAACATATTTGTCCGTAGATTTTGATATTGACAGGTGAAAGCGTACACAAAAATGCGTGAGTTCTCCTGAAACGTATATAAAAAAAAACACATGCTTTTCTTTATGCCTTTGAAATGTTATGTGATCAAAATTATTTATCTCTTAAATAAAAAGTGTATGATCATGTTATATTTGCTAAACAAGTCTACACTTCAAAGGGTATTCAAAACATATCAACCGAAAATTTATGTGGCTTTCTTTGAAGTATGATATCTTAATCTGCTGTGAGGTATCATCCTAGTTTTAAATAGCCTACATGAACACCCACGATTGGTGCACTTCGATATGGCTGCAAATTATGTGATGGTTGCACCTATTGCTTACACTTGGAGACCACAGTCAGCAGATTCACTTGATGCTTACTGCTGCTCCTTTCGGCTGTGTTTCTTGTCAAATTGTGTCATTCTTTAGTACGAAGATGCCTTCATATAACATGTGAAGGAAGTGAGCCTAACGTGCTTTGCTAAGCATCACATGTCTTAAGACATTACTACACGTCCTATCTTTTAACATTCTCTTGATGCTCACACTGCTTGTGCGTATACTTGTGCCGTCTTTGTTGATAAAATATCTCAACTAAGTGAATGGAAAAGAGATTTCATACGTGGCTTTGTGTTCTTCACATTTTCTTCTTCTTGCATTTTTAGTCTGTCGAACAAAGCTGAGCTTGAATTTTGGACCAAAGGTTCCAGAGAAAGCTAATTGAACGGCAATATTTTGCTGTAAAAGGAAGCAAATCTGGTCAAAAGGACAAGATAGTCGAACAGCTGCGGAGAAATTGATAGAGCTTCTTCTAACTGCATCTGGCAGCTTCTTGTTAGGGTAACTTGATGGTCCGCCCCGAGAAAAGTATTGCAATGGTTCTCAAACTTCAAAGTCATGAAGATATAGATGGGATAAAATGCTTGCAGAGATGGTTCAAAAAGAGCAGAGAAGCTCAAACAAGCCAAGAAAAGAAAATTCTGTTTATTGTACTTAAAGATTATCTTGTGCTCATTTATTTTTTGTTTGAAGTGTTTCTAACACTCCAAAATCAACAAGGGAAGTTGAGTTTCATGAAAACTCACCATAGTATTTCTATTGAACAAGTGTAGGAAGTGTCTTTCTTAAACTTGGGTGGAATTGTAAGTTTGATGTAGGGCATGGCTGGTTCGTTTTTCTGTGAGAGAAAAACGGTTGAGAGGTATGCAGAATCTCTGTATATGAATGCTTGATTTATTGAAAGGAAAAACTAGCCTGTTAGGTCGGTGGGATAGTGGATGTAAGAGCCAAGAGTTGGCCTAAACTAGTAAATCCTTATAAATATCTCTCTTTCACCCTTCCATATTTCTTGTTGATGTTGTACTGGTTCAAATGTGTTTAATATAGTGTACAACTTGTATAGTCATCAAGGATATGTTTTTTTTGTCAAAATAAACTGTATAAGAGTTTAAAGTTATTTTATTTTATTTTATTGATGCATGCAATCAATCTTTCACATGTATGTGTCGAAACTGAGACCAAGAAGTAATAAATAGCCCGACTTCCAACTAAACCAAGTATTTGTTGAAGTTATGGTCTAAATGCTAATAGCTCATCACCCTAATTCATATATACGATAACGTTGTTTATTTACTACGTTTTTTGACATACATACTACAAGCTAAATCCATTCATACTTGAATGCAAGTTTGCTGTGAGATTGATTAAATACATACTGCAAGTCAAAACCATGTACTTACAAATATATTATGGGTCAAATAGCATGATTTAAACTATGTAACATTAACTATTTACTTGCAATTCTCAAGATATTTTTTATTGAATAAATTGCGTTTTATCAATCATCATATCTGTTATCTACCTAGTATATTTCTAATACAAGTTTCAACTAGAATTTGATATAGATGAGTTTACAACATTCAAGTAGAATATAGATCAGTAGGGAACTACATTTTTATACTAATAGAACACAAGATAGTTGTGATGCCTATAATATCCTTATTCAATTCGCCTTCTTGGTATATTTGTGTAACATATAAACCAACTTTTCGGTCTTGGCTCCCCAGAATGATGAAACCAAAGAAACGTAAGTTACCAATTCATATAACTTTGCATCTAAAGCCTCCCCCTTTATCGCCATGGTTCCATCGTTTTAGATTTGGTTTAGAAATCTCATGAGTTTTACTTTCTCCTTTGGTGAATTTTGAGTCACCGCAAGAGCAGAGAACGCAACTTGTGAAGTGACCTTAACTCGAGAATGAATTCGATGGAACCAAGCCTTTTTTTTCTTTTTCTTTTTTTCTTTCTCTCGTGTCTGGCTATTCGTGCTAAGTCCAAAAGAGGAGTCATCGCTTTGGGCATGTGACTTGTAATAGAACCTATGCTTGAGATGCAATAGTATTTGGTACCCATGGAGTCGGACGAATGGGGTGAGTTATAATAGAGTTCACGGAGGTTGAAGAGTTCAAAAGTCTTGCGAAGCCCAAGCCTATAAATTCAAAAAAGTCCAAAATGACCTTAAATCGAGGGAGCCCACCAAGTTTCCTCGAATTAAAAAAAATTAGGTCAAACCTAGATCCTAAAATTAAAACATACATTAATTCTCCCTTAAATTGATGGATCGCCGATTTCCAAAATTGATTTTGAATTCAAACAAGCATTAAAATTGTATGATGAATTAGTTTGTTAATGGCAATATACCTGAATTCAAATATGTTTGTTCCTTAGTGTTTAAATAGGGCAATTTGTGTATTGGCTAGGTAATGTAGAAAACATGAAACAAAAAATATAACAATCCTTAAGTACCTTCAATTCCTATAGATCTTTTATGGTATTGGAGCCTTTTGACACAAGTTTGTGATTCAATGGCCTTCACTTCTTCAACAATAGTAGATAAATCTATTCCTTGTCCATCTTCAGTTATAACAAATTGAGATTTGTTAGTCTAGTGGAAAAAAAGATGTTCTTAAGCCATCATACAAATAATGGGTTATCAAAGATCAAAGGACACTTAGTTAGATCTATAACAATTCTTCAAACAAGACAGTTAAGCAAATGTCAGAATTTTCAACTTCACACGAAGTTTAGAAAGCTCTACAAGCATCCTTTGCTTGTCAAAGTGTAGCTTGGGCAACCTGATCGAGGTTACAACTCCAAACAATTACAAAATGTAAAAAGTCTATTTGATTTTTTTAATTTGGCAAAAATTTTTGCATATCAATTTGTTTCTCTTGGGCAACCAATAACAAAAAAGTGAGTATCAAACTCATCTCTTCAAAGGGTGGGGTCCAAATTGGACAACCAGTAACGTAAAAGAATTCCTTGCCGTCCTTCTCACGAAAGAAGCTCGGGCTTGAGATTATCAACTTTGAAGAAAGAAGGAATTAGGTCCAATCACAAAACAATAAAAGGAGTAATGGTAATTGGAGTCAATTATGGGAGGAAAAAGGATACAAAGCAATTACATGTCAAGGTTTAATTAATCCTTGGTCAAAGCATTGAAGCCCATATCACTAGTCAATTAGAAAAAGTCAAATCATCATGACAATATTGAATACCCTCCTCTCCTAACATGTTAAATTACTGCACATTCAACTTCATTGATACCAAACATATACACCTTTTCATTGCCTTCCTAGGCATTGTTTAATAAACAACAAACCTCTTCATTTCCTTCAAATGAACCCTCGCAACCATTTTTTCAAGCAAATTGTTAGGATTGGTGGAATAATTAGGTTAAAGAAGCTCGGGCTTGAGATTATCAACTTTGAAGAAAGAAAGAATTAGGTCCAATCACAAAACAATAAAAGGAGTAATGGTAATTGGAGTCAATTATGGGAGGAAAAAGGATACAAAGCAATTACATGTCAAGGTTTAATTAATCCTTGGTCAAAGCATTGAAGCCCATATCACTAGTCAATTAGAAAAAGTCAAATCATCATGACAATATTGAATACCCTCCTCTCCTAACATGTTAAATTACTGCACATTCAACTTCATTGATACCAAACATATACACCTTTTCATTGCCTTCCTAGGCATTGTTTAATATACAACAAACCTTTTCATTTCCTTCAAATGAACCCTTGCAACCATTTTTTCAAGTAAATTGTTACGATTGGTGGAATAATTAGGTTAAAGGGTATGATTGTCATTACAATCAGGAGTCTTTATGTAATTGTGGAACTATGAAATATCTTCTAGATGTAGTGGATTTCCTAATAGTATTGGATTAGGATTCTTATCCTTATTCCTAGTAGTGTTAGATTAGGATTCTTATCCTTATGTGGAGTAGGTTTTTATAATAGTATTTAACTAGGATTCCTTTAGGGTTTCTCTATAAATAGAAGAAGTATAGAGAAACCTAGTAGGCAAATTGAGATAGTCCCATGGGGGGCTAATTGTTGAAGAAGGTCTCTCTCATGGATTCTAGTTGATGAGAGAATCATGAGATACCTATTTGAGGAGAGGGAATGTATGATGTAAAAATCTAATGAGAAGATATTATAGGGGACGTAGGACATTATGATGTTCCGAACCTCTTAAATCTATTGTGTTTGGGTGTGTGCATTCTTATATTTGTGTTTAATCTCTATGTGGATGATGCAACTTTGTTGAATTCTCCCAACACAAATACACAATATAAATTGCACAACCTAATTGTAATGTAACATGTCTTCATAGTGGTGTGATAAGCTAGAAACAACTTCTTCTAAATCACACATGTGCAACTCACTCTTGCAAGATGCAGCATCAGTTTAGAAGTAATAGAGTTCATGGAACTTGAAGAGCCCAAAAGTCTTGTGGAGCCTAAACCCAACAGAAAATTCCAAAATCACAAGAAATTGAGTGGACCTATTAGGTTTGCTTGAATCCATAAAAGTTAGGTCATATTTAGATCCTAGAATTAAAACAAACATTAACACACCCTCAAATTGATGCATTGTCAATTTCCAATGCTACTTTTAGATTCAAACAAGTATTAAATCTATATCATGAATGACTTTGTAAAGGACGGTATATTTGAATTCAAATATATGGTTTCTTTGAGTAAAAATAGAGCAATTTGTGTGTAGAAAAGGTAAGCTACAATATATATAGGGGGAAAAAATATAGCTCTTTAAGTTCATTGGTCTTTAGTCATGTTGTAAGCCAGGAAAAAGCGCAGCAAAGAAATCAAAGGGCGTAGATGGGAATCGCATGTCTGTCATCGCTGGGGCTTTAACATTTTTCGGTGGCACAAAAGCATTGGATGCCCTTTTTTCTCCCAACACTAATGCGCTTGATCTAGCCCTCCATTGAAAATATATCCAGCTTCGAGTGAAAGGACAACTTATCATTTTACTACCTCACAACACGCGCACATCGTAGAAGCGTTGTTACCTCGTTTGCTTACTATTTTGCTTGAACTTGTGCCTTTCTGCAGTGGTTTTCAATAGTGAACCTATGACTTAGTTTTGCAGTTTCCACCTATTTCAACATTTCAAACCGAAATTGCTTATCACCCGTTATTATTTCCTCATATAGATTTCAGTCTCATTACACTTAAACATGTTTCCATCATATAAGTTAAATGTGTTAAAGTATGTTTGAACGTTTTGGTCTTTTCATAGTATTACGTGGCTCGTGACACTATGATTTACGAGATGTTTCAATTTGTTTTTGCGCACATATGCATATATTTCATAGTGTTTAACTTAATGCATCTTTTCAAAATTTTCACATACATTTGGCAAACATGTTTGATCTCCTGATATATCTTTATGCCTCATTTGCCCTTAACAAAACAGACTCATTCTATTTTTTGGACTAGACTACAAGTTCTTATATTTTTCATTTAGATGATATAGTAGTTTGACAATGGATCATGATATATTTTTTTATTGTTGGAAATTTTTTCTTGTGATCAGTGTTCTCGTGAAACACATTCACCTTAATAAAAACACCAATTTTTATTTTCTTTTAAATGCACATCTCTTTTGGCCTCTCTTGGCATCATTTACAAGAGATTATGTGTTTGAAAAACTTCAATTGAATGCGTGAACCTTGATGTACCAAGCTCTTTTTTTTCTTTTTTCTTTTTTTCTTTTTGTGCGCAAAAGGGCAAGGCCTTGTTAATTATATTAATAACATAGGTTGACTTGAATGTAAGACTTGTTAGAAAAATATGTAGGGTAAGGCATGTTATTTAACCTTTCATTACATATCCCTAATTTATGGGTGTAAAACATCAAAGAAAATAAAACATGAATGAGTAGCATGAAAGTGTAGCCATTTAAATGATAACATTACACTAAATAAACTGAACATAGAAAACTAACATTAACTTCAAGGAGGCTTGTAATGTTCAAACTCTAGTTAATCTTTCCATGAGATTTTTTTGTATCATCTTGGTAAAGAACTAAAAGTAAAAATGATAATAATAATAATCTTGTAATTGAGTAACCAAAATTTGCCAACCTATTAGCCAAAAACTTTGTGTTTTAAACATTTCAAGAAATATAACTTGAGCATTCACATAGCTCATATGCCAATTTCCAAGGGGATGAAGAAACTCCTCTTATGTATTGAACCATAAACTATGAATCTACTTCTATCTCCAAGAGCACTATTCCTTTTTGATAATAAAATCTCAAACTTGCCAATAAAGACAAAACCTTACTCTTGCACTATTATCATTGCCTAAATTAACCGTGTATGCCATAAGTACAATACCCTTTTAATCATCCACCACTTCTTCTCCCACACATGCACCATTAATACATTATTTGTATGTGTTCAACCTTAGAGAGCTTATAGAAGGACATGTCTGACATACCATAGGACCTTTACTTATTATAGGGAAGGGACAAGAATATTCATACCTTGTAGGCTTTAAAGGATGCCAATAAAGGTCTAACTTCATAAATTACTCCTCCAATCAACATTGGTAAGAAAAAACCTTGTTCTAAATAGAGGACATTATTTTTAACAAACCAGAGGTGCCACAAGGTTTGACAACCTACCAAAACCACTAGTATACCTACTACGAAGAAATACTAGCCTCTCTAAACTAATTGTTAAGAAGATGTGAAACCATGTCTCACCTAAATTTACTCTAGCTTTTCTTATCACCATTTGCTTTCCTACATTCATATATTGAGGTTGTAGAAAAGGAACCATTTAATGTAAGCTCAAAGACTAACCTGTTAGGCTTTTTTTTATTAAAGATATCTATACCTAACCTATTTCCATTATCCAAGAGACAAAGATGATTCTAGAAAACTTAGACTTGCTAGAGCCTTTTGAATGATTTTTTGTTTATCTTCATAGAATGGATACCATAAAATCTCAACTGACCACTTATCTATCTAGAAAGATTGAAAGTCATCATTTACCAACCACCTATTATAATGTAAAGCAAATGGGAAATGAGTGCTAATAGAACCCTAATAGTAGGATGTAAGAATGCTTATTTGTTAGTGAACTGCCTCCATTAGATTACCATAATTCCTCCTCATGAATTGTGCCCACAAAGATTTCTCTTTAACATAATTTTAGACCATCTTCATCTATAAGCTATCCATTACCATGGCCATATCTTTTATTCCCAAGCTCTCATATTCTCTTATGGCCATTTATAATATAAATTGTTTACTAGTGATACATTCTTCCTTATTATGTCATTTATGAGATACTCTTTGGAAAACCCTTTCACTTTATAATTTTGTGGTTTTGGTTGTTAATACTATGCCATTACTCTAGGTTTTGAAGACAAATTTGTCGCTAGGGCTTTTCTTTCTATTTTTATAAGTAATCCATTTTTCCAAAAGAGTTATTGTCATTGTAATCTTGACATTGAGAATATTTTGTTAGTCATGATATTGTCTTTGTGAGAATGAATTTCCCTTTGCTTTAAGTGTTAAGAGTATACATGTTTTATTTTTTGATGATGATAAAAACCTAGAGAATGTTTATTAAAATATTCCTACGCATGATGTAGGTGAAAAAGAAAAAGTCAAATCCCACACTTTGTGCAGGTTAAAATAAAGCAAGCAATATTCACATTACTATGTGTCTTGTGGTCATAAAAAGAGCTTGACCTAGATGCACCAACTTCATGGAACTCCAAATAAATGACAACACCAGATTTAATGTGTACATCTCTAATCAAATGGTGGCATTTGATTCAAACACATGGAAGAGATTCATCTTGCTTGACAAATGACAAGGCAAATTAAATATTAATGTCCTACTATAGCAAAAATAACAAGGAATAGAAAAATCTATATTATGCAATAATCTTGAGCGTTTTGTAACACCTCTTTTGAGATTCCATGATTGGTAGAGTTTTGTTCTTTCTTCCCTTTTTTTCCCCTAAGATTCTTCGGACTAATCAATGGTTGAAGCTCAACTATTTAGCAAAAAAATGTTTGGCAATTCAAAATAGAAGAGCGCAATTGAGTTTGAGCAAACAAACGAACTATAGTGAAAGATTTTGGTGATCTTCTTTGTGCCTTATAATCTCTTGCATATTCTTTTGCATATTTGAGATACGTTGCCACTTGAGCTTTGACATTCATCTTTTAGGATTTAGGATGCCTACCAAAAATCTAAATTATTCTTACCTAAATAGTAGGATTTCAAATGTGTTGTGACTTGTTAAGAGGTGGGTGTGGCCTCTTGTGTGGTAAAATCTCTCGGGTGAGATATTGAGTGGAGTGATAATCATGTACTACGTTATATTGATGGTGAAAAACTCGGCTAAGCTTGATTGAGCTAGTTAAAGGTGAATGTACGTAATCAATCTTAAACTGATCCGAACCATTCAAATTTTGGTGTATTAACTTTTGCTTCTTCTATCTCTTTTATATATATGTTGTCTTTATACTAGATGACAAACATAAGAAATCCTTCGTTTAGTTCCTCAAAGATTGAAATGGTTGTGATAACATACAAAGACTACATCTTTACATTAAATCTGTGAATATTCTTGATACATGTACCAACATTAAATCTGTACTTGCCATTGTTGGCTTGGGTGAAATACTATTGTATGTGTACGTTAAATATCCTTATACACAAAAAGTTTAATACACTCTCAAACCCTTCTGAACTTCCAAACAAAATTCTAGGAAAATAAAGGAAAATTCTTAGTAAAGGAGGACCAACTCAACCACCCTCTTGTTTCTTGGATTGTCTAAACTCCTTTCACCAAGTCCTTTATTCAATATGTTGAAATAATATGGCTTTGACATCATATTAGAAATAACTGGACTCTAGTGAGACCCTAATGGCCTAAAATCATGTAATCTATCATCGAACAAAAAAAATCCTTACAGCAAAACAAAGCCACATTAAAAACATACTTGATTTGAAAACCATAAGCTTGATTTTTGGCAAAGTCTCCCCCTTTATATCCTTATGATAACTTGTTTGGTTAGGCAACAATTCCAAGTAGAATCAAGATTGTTAAGGCTTATGGATTAGGGCTATTTTTATAGTGATGAAAAGATTATTCAAATTTTCTTTTTAAAACCGTCATGTTTATTTGATAATTTGTAACCAACTAGGCAAATTACTATTGTAACCTTACCTGTTGATTTTGATTTTAATACAATATATCCTGGTATAAGCTCATCCTGTCTTTCAACTTTCAATCTCTCGCCTAAGCCTTCTTTGGTCCCTCCCACTCTTTCAAACCTTCCCTTGTGCACTCTTTGACATCTCTTTTGGAACTTATCTTCATGCATTCTCTAGAACTTTCTTTAGAAACCACACATACACTCACCTCTTCCCCCTCTATCTTTGTTTCGGGTGATATACCCATCCTAATATTTGGAGCACTCGAGTGGCTTTGTCACTTTACCTTTCAACCTCTTTACCCCATTCATAGCATATGTATCTCTAACCTTTTCACCCCTCATCATTACCATTTATTGTATCTAGTTTTGTCATTTGGGAACCCTATACATATTTAGTCCTTGGATAAGGAGGTTGAGACTCTTAAAGCTAATCATATTTTAGTTCCAATTCCTTTTGGAAGACAACCTATTAAATGTAAATGGATTTACTAGGTTAAGTACCAAGCAAATCACAATATTGAGAGATACAAAGTTCATTTGTTGGTTAAAGGTTTTAGCTAACAACAAGGTATCAAGTTTCAATAGGTTGTTCTCCTTGGTTAGGATGGTGACTAATGTTTTCATTGCACTTATGTCATCTATCATTGGCCTTTTTGTTAGTTGAATCTTTAGAATACTTCTTTGCATGGTAATTTGTTAAAGGAGGTTTACATAGACATCCAACATGGTTTTTGTAGTCAAAAGGAGGGTGTAGCATGTAGCCTACACAAATATATTGTTGTGCTAAAAATAGGCTTTACTTTATTAGAATGAGAAATTCATGGAAGCTCTCATTACTTGTGGAATTGATCACTCTAAACAAAACCATACATTACTTTTCAAGAAGCAAGTATTTTTGTTACTTTACTTACCTATGTTAATGACATCACAAGTAATGAAAATATCATTATTTCAAATGTAAAGTGAAAGTTTATTCTATTTTTCACACAAAGGGTTTTGGTTAGTTAAATTCTTCCTAGATGTTAAAATAGCTCAATTATTGGATGAGATTAATCTTAATCAATACAAGTATGAAATGGGGGTTTTATTTGAGGTAGGTTTTATTATGCTCTAACCTTACCATGATTCCTAATTCCTAAATGTGGAGTTCAATGCTAGTATTGATGGTAAACATCAAGAACTATCAATTGAGGATCTTTCCTCATATTAGAGATTGGTAGGTGAACTGATATACCTTAAAATGATAGTACCATTTATTAATTATTTAGTTTAATTCCATAGTTAGTTTATGCACATGCCAAAACATTTGTGTGTAGAGATAGCTTTAAGGATTTAGAGATAAATTAAGAGTTGCCTAGGAGTTAGGTTAGTTGTCTTTTGTGATTTGAAAGGGGGATTATGCCCCAAATTATGACATGTGACTACATGGTGTTAAATTGAGTTAAGGGATTCCTTGATATCATGGAAGATTAAGAAACCACCTACTATTTCAAAAAAAAATATTGACATTAACCTTATAACTATGACATTCACTATGTTGAGATTGTTGAGATCCTTTAATTGTTCAAGGATTTTGTGGTAAACATTCAAAACCCTCAACTTTATATTATGATAACAATGTGGTAGTTGTTAGCATACCTTGGGTCGATTGGAATCTAGGCAATTTTGAACCAAAGAAGTCCTAGGCCTATGACATCAAAATCCTCCACACCCTTTTGCTTACTAGAAAAAAGAAAAAGAAAAAGAAGGTGGTAGCATAAAATAACCAATAAAGGTAAAGATTATTAGGATTGATCATTACTTAGTACAAAAGAAAGTGCAAAAGAGTTTGACTCACCCTATTATATTTAGACCATGGAATAACAAGTAGACTTTTTGGCAAAGGCCTTATGTAACAAACAATAACATTTATTATCTAAACCTAGAGTATTTGATTTGAATAAGAGTATTGAATGTATTTTGTTACTATATCTCATTGTTGTTATCTTGTCCATGGTTATGGCCTATTGCTATGCATTTTATGTTTGGATTCTTGTATGATAGATTTAACGTGTAGAAACTGTAATATATAGTTTTTTCCTTGAATAGTTTTATGTCCATTTGTTACTTATGCCTAATTATTATCTAAACAATTTTTGGTAGAGGAGTACAATAAAGAGAAGCCTTTGGGTATTCCCCCATTACTTGTCTTGTCTTGTCTTTCTTTGCACCTATTATTTTCCTAGCTTCCACTTATTTTTCCTTGACCTTTTGCTTGTGACAAGAACAAAGTTAAGTAGATTATCTAATTATTCTGGTTAAGGAGCATCTCTTGAGTAGGCAATAGCAAACAATTCTAGGTAGGTTAGGATTCTGGCAATTATTTTGATATCAAATTAAGACTAGGGAATGTAGAAAGTGTTAGAAGGACTATTTATGTAGGTTTCTATTAAGAACAGTGTGTGATGATTATTATATTATTTAAATCAAATACTTGATAAATCTATGAGAAAGATGTTTTCATTCTTTAGTTAATTTTTCGATAAGAATTAGTACGTTAACTTGGCAATAGAGTTCAAATTTAGGAAGTAGTACTTCCCATGTACAAAATTTGTTGCTCAAAGTGGTTTATAAAGGAATATATACTTTGATCGAATGCTTATAGTCCATTTTAGTTATGACAAAGCATATTAAAACAGTATAATATCAGTTTCATATTACCTTTCCCACTTTTTAGTAAACTTTTGGTTAAAAATAAATTTTTTAACTAATTATTTTACAAAGAAAGTACTTCCAATTTTATTTTCACAAGTTCTCGAGACGCGTGAAAGATGTGAATACCAGTTGGGATAGATCCAATGCTCAAAAGTATGAGATCTCGGTGAGGTTTGTACACCATTTTTTGTACTTTATTTGTATTTATTTATAATGGCTAAGTTGGGTCAATTTTCCAAGTGCGAGTATGCAAAAGGTCAATGGCTTCTTGGTCATGTACCAGTAGATGTGCTTATCAACAATGGCAAGTTGCTCCTCATAGAAAATAGTACGAAAGATTCGGTAAAAATGAAACAGCTGTCAAAGAAATATGCCCACTGCGGGTTAAGGAAAACATTAAGGAAAGAGAAACCCACAAGTTAGCGACTAACAGACCTCATTAACACTCTTAATTTTTTTTTTCACTCTTTTCTAGTCTTATATATCTTCCATCCTTTCAAATTTGTAAAGCATAAACTTTGAGTCAGATTGCCACCCGTCGATTTTCTCTGTGTTTGACACATCGTTGTTTTTTTTTTCAATTGGGTTCCTGGAATTAACTTGGGTTGTTAAGATTAAAGTAAAGATTGGATTCGGCTCTTCTCAGAGTCTTGGGCTTGTTCTAATTCCGTGTCACAGGTTGACTGCTGCAGCTGCTGGAGTAATAAAAAACGAGAAAAAAAAAAGAGAGAGAGAGAAAAAAAAAACAAAAACAAAAACAAAAGGAGATCAGAATAGGATATACTGCTTCGTGGATTACAAATGTGCTTTCAATAAAACAATTGCGGAGCTCTCGTTAAGTGCTCAGTGCCCCAAAATCAACACTTTGTCTTCAAGATGATCAAGGTGACTCAAAAGGAGAGTAAAAACAAAAGTTACTATGACCCATGAGCATAAGTGCTATTAATTCCATTTCCCCAGTACGAAAAATTAAAGCATAAAAGAATAGTTATTTAATACGTTGAGCTGTTTGTCAATATCTATATGAAAAAAAACCGTAAAAGGAAAATTAACTCTCTGCAAGTGTAAGTTGAGTCTATCTTATGCATGCATGACATAAAAGACTCCACACTTCTAAAATTTTAGAATTCTTCATGTAAGAAGTGTAGTTTCTTTTCCATTTATCTAAAAGCATTAACGCGCCCAGAGAAAGTTTCCCTAAATGAAGGCACATTGCAATTACTTCCCCAATAACATCGCTTGTCAGAAAGGACGGACGCTAGCAAAGACCTGTGCATTTCATTTCTCAGAAAATGTCACTTCTAAGTGAGTTCAAGCTCCTTGAAAATGGGTAAAAAGCACAACTAGATTAGGAGTTTTATTAAACAGCTTAATGTTTTAGTATATCAGCAAGAAGTAAGGTTTTATTTGATTTCGAAACATTATGCTCTTCTTTTATAAAAGCAAAAAATGTCAAAATCGGAGCTAGGAATGACTCGAAAGAGTTGTTAAACACTGGTTATAGCAACTTGAAATAGTATTTGTAGATGATAACTGCAAGTAGCATGTGAAGCCACATAAGAAGGAAGGCATTGCCCTCCATTCTTTCTGACACATTTTCTCTGTTTTAAAGAAAATTAATTCATGTTTAAAAATTTAAAAAGGAAGAGTAAGGGATTAAAATACCTCAAAAATCGAAATGCAAATATTAAATAAGAAAAAGTGTTACGAGTTGGAAACCATGTTAGAATGTCTCTTACCAACAATTATAGTTGTGCCTTTATGCAAATCCCAATAATTGTTGAAAAGGACTTTCGACAAATTAATAATGCATTTCTGCCCCAATCTCAGATCGGCGCTAGATACGGGCGATAAAGTTGGATTAGCTTTTTTCCCCTAGGTCTACCGAATAATTTAACCTGTGGATCATATGTCTCTCGAATCATGATGTTGATATCCCTTTATCAAATAAAAAAATGTGGGATAAAAGTTGGCTAACATAAAAAATTGGCAATATCTGGTTAGGTGTCATGATTTTCCCCTCAATTATTGCAATGGATAGTCTTCCCTCAAGTCTTAAGGACAAACGACAAAGACGAAGAGCCACTTGTAAAATGTTTGGCCAAGGAGGCCCAAACACACGTATCACCGTAATGCGGCTGTCACACCTAGTACGACATTACAAATTATTTATCATAGTGCACTAGCAGATTTTGGTTACCCATCGGTGAAGCAGGGGATCCCGTTATCTTCTCTCGGAGAAGTGCATCAAAGATCACCTTGTCACTAGGCGTGGATATCGGCTTTGAAGTAGTCGGAAAAGCTCCCCCTAGCTCCTCTTTTTGCCGGAAAAATATAACAAGGTTTGCTAGCGTTGGGTCAGTTTCAGGCGCATATACCCAGGGAAAGCGTACAAGGATTAGTTACTTTGATATGTCTGCTTCTAGCTTTTCTTTTTGTCTTTTTAAGCACTGTCTTCAAAGTTTGAGGGCAGATAAATAACTTATAACTCTTAGTAATAAAATGGTCTTGTGTGAAACATAACATATGTTTGTCTAAGTTGTTAAAATTGGAACCTAGCTAGAATCCTCTCTTTTGAAGTATGGCTGGAAGACCTATTTTGCCTTCTTAGAAAGCTATTAGAATAATATGTATATACAATACAAAAGTCTAACACTAGAAGTATGATCTCTTGTGATAAGAGTTTAAATAAAATAAATATCATTATAATTTTTGAGCTAGTCTTTGAATTGAATTTTCAAGTTATAGAACTTCTAATATGATATCAAAGCCAAAGTTGAATTTATTTCATTATGTATAACCTATTTGGTGTGTTAGACAAATATCCCATAACAAAAGTTTGATCTTTTGTGGCATAGCTTAACTGAAATAGCACATATTTCATTCATTCAAGGTTGAATTTGTTCCTTAACTCTTAAATTAGCTTTTGCATTAGGCATTTATACTCTTTGATGCCATGATTGGGTTCAGTTAAATGTAAGTTTTTGCGAGGGTGCAAATGCATACATGATTTGTGCATCATCTACACTGAGTGGTACTTTCACGTTAAAATATATCTTCTTTCAATTCCGTAGTTCTCCCTTTATCAGCAAAAACTATATTTTGTTAAATGACTTTCCAACTTTAAAGGAATAACAAAGATCTCCGAAACAACAAACTCACCAAAAGAAAAGCCTCAACCCCTTGTCCACCAGCATTTGTTCTTGTGAAGCACAGAAACCCCACATATTCTACAAACCTTCTCGGTAGCTTACCTACCTCACTTTTGAAATTTACATGGTTAAGAATGAGGTTACATTTTTATTAATGACGATTGTATGATAAGTCGGTTCATTCTGAATGGTGACGTAGTCCTAACAATTATACCGTCCAAATGAGAGCAGGTAGCAGGTCATTTTGTTGCTCTCCATATAACGTAGACCATAGAATTTTCTTTCAGTGGGAAGGTTTATGTACTGAGAGATGTATATAAAAAATAGCTTGAAAGGTAATATGCTATCCTAAAATGTCTAGAAGATCGGAATATATATAGACGTCCATACTTAGAACAAACCAACAGTCAATAAACTTCTATGTCTCTTATGAACAATCCCTCATATTCTCTATAGACAAGAAAAATGATCTTTAAAAGGTGTAGGGAAAAAATGTGTTAGAAGTGAAGATTAAAGAATCACTAGCTTAAAGTTAAACAATCATCTCAAAAGTCAAAAATTGGCTCTCACAACTAGTAATGAAATTATAGCATAACATCACCAAAAGTTATTTAGAGTTAAAGAAAAATAGTAAACAAGTTGAGCCAGCAAATTCAATATGGAAACAAAGTATTAATAAGTATAACTTTACCTATTAGATCACTATGAAAGATAGACTTATCGCAACAAACTAAGTAGATGTACATAACAATTTAGTAAGCTAACAATGCAACCTAAGTCAACAATAATATGAATTGAATGAGCATTTATTTTTAAATTATAGGTACACTAAGTGCACATAAAAGGTGGTACTAGTTAAGAATTTACTGTTTCAAAAGATTCCACAATAAAAGGAAGAAGTTAGTTGAATGATCAAAATTATAGAAAACACAAGTTTTGCAGTAATCCTATTGAGTGTGTCTTTTGGAACTATAATTTATTATATCTGAAATGAAAAGAATATAAAAAGATTTAATAGCCAAGATCTAGAAAGTACAATAATTGTTGCAAAGATAATATATATATATATATATAATATTACATTAATTAGAAGTCTAAGTTCTATAAATTGTTATAAGTTTTTGTAAAAATTTTCAAATACTATTTTTAAGCACAAGTGATAGATGATTAATGGAACTATAATGTATTTAAAACTTTGTAATTCATATAAAATACATGAAAAATCACTTGAAAAAAGAAATGCTTGCTCTCCATCTCTCGATACACGTCCAAACAACATGTTCATGCTAATTAGCTGCTAAGATACGGTTCATCTTTGATGCTAGGATCCATTTTCTGATTCTGCAATTAAGCTTCCGTTGTTTTAGCCTTCGGACTAGGTTTTTCTCTCTCCTATGGGAGGTAAAGCCTCCACTTTTCTTTGAGGCCTTCCCTTTTCCTCGTGACAACCCTACCTAAGAAGAATGGAGTTTTCTCTCTCTCCCTCCCCTTCGTCCCTGTCTCTCATTTGTTGGCTTTTGTTCTTTCACTTGTCGCAAGTGTGGCCCGTTTTGTCAAGAGGCCGCAACCAACAATTTCCTTGCCAGCCAACTCCCGAGCACAACCATCTCTGGGCATCTTTGTGGGGACTTCTTCAATGACCACGGCAAACTGGTACCAGTGCCAGCCCTCCGTGATGCAGTGCTCAAGTCTCACTTGTTTGTTATCACGGATTTCACCTTCCCCGCTCAACCAAAATTTTGTCTGTCTGGCCATCGCTATCACACCGACCTTTTTGGGCTTGCGAGCTAAGGATATTTTAAATTGAGGGTTAATCTGGGATAACTGTAGCGGATTCCACTTTCATACTTTTGGATTATTCTTGTATACACCAGGGGCTACTTCCTTTTTATCATTGAAGCTAATATTATAGGTATTACACGTTGAAGAAAAGAACCTCCCTGTCGTTTAGAATAATGTGTAAAGCAGTATTGTTTGGGATTCCTAAATTCTTAGGGTAAACAGGCCTCTTCAGCTCAGGACAGGTGCTCGGAAGTTACAATAGCCAACCAAACTGAACTGTAGAGTTGGTGCCTTCCAAAACAGCACCGACAACAGGCATCGATTCATTATGTTGGTCGGGGAGGTAACAGAAAAAATTCTCGAAATCTCTTTGATCGCAATCCACCATGACGAGAAACACTTCTCTACGTCACTGTTCCGAGCGAAACCCACCACACCCTACTTTCCCTTCTCCCTTGACTGAATCCCGAAGTCCGTCCAAAATAGAATCGCCACAAAAACATAACACCAAACCAACCAAATAACTTGTCATTAAAAATCACTGCACTAGATACACAGCACCAAAACAACTGTGCAATCGAATAACGCTGTGGTGTCGCAGTCTTCCGGGATCCCAATCGGAACTTGGTTTCTCTACAAGATAATACAAAACCCAAAACAGGCATGTGACATGTGTGAAGGAAGAGTGAGCTCTGAGATCGACAGATCTAGAGAGAAAGGCTCCTTGTGGACTAATGCAGAGGAGGGTAGCATCAAGGCGGAGAGGTCGTGGGACTGTCGGAAGAGTCGAGAGGCTTCTGTTTCTTGTTTCCAGGGGCAATTCCTGTCGTAGTTTCTAGGGTTTGTAAGCTGGTAAAAAACGTATACTTTCAGGCCGTAAAGGGTATAGCGAGAGAACACTCTTTAAACCAGTTTTCCGACCCGATCCTCCGTTGAAGCTTCATAGATATATTTATCACTACTTATCACGTCTACCCAATATAATAAATGATAAATAGTTAAGTGAAAAACATGTGTTAACCCTTTTTCAATTTTCTAGTCTACACTATCTCACCTCTTCTTTTTTTGTTAAATATTTGAATCTTTTTTCATTTTTATCTCACTCCACATGGAGGACCATTTGTTTGAAACTCTGAATTCCAATCACATGCCATGATTTGACCATCGTCCGTCGCCATCGTACTGGCAGCCGTATGTGGAAGCACCTTAATGACTGGCCAAATTTTACCTACCACAACATTCAGCCCCAAACAACCAGATTTCACCTCCAGCGTCGCCCGTCTGCCTCAAGAAGCATCAAGAACTGTAGCCTTTTGCAGTACCAGTTATTGGAAATTGGCTATGACTTCAGAACCACCACTCGTGTCCAGTAGCCTACATCCATCACGAAACCCTGTCCGTATTATTAGCCAAATTGAGCTGCTTAATAAGATTTAGAAACTTAGTTTTACAGTTAACTCAAAAATTAAAAAAAAATATTTAAACTTCATTTCAATAATTTTACTTTAGTGTGAAACTCTTCTTTTGTATATATTTCTTGCACTTGAATATTATAAGACTCAAAATTATACAACATAGAATAGAGTTAACATAAATTCTAACATTATGTTAGAAAATTTAAAAAGTTAATTTAAAAGTTAATTTAAAATTTTGAAAATCTTTTTTTTTTTTTCTGGACTTCATTTAAAAAATTTTGTCTTTTAATAAAAGAATGTTGGCCTACATATAGCTACTACCACCATTCACCTTAGATTAAACATTAGATTAACCATTAGATCCTAGACTTTTTCCACAGTACTTATGCCTAGCAAGCAGAGGTTTCAAATCAAATACTGACTTGAACGGATACAAGCATATACTTTGCAACAAAAGAAAAAACTGGAAAGAGAAGGGCACCGAGTTGTGTCTGGTGAGAGTGTTCTCTATATAAAGGGGTAGGGAAAGTGGATTACAATAAAAGTTTGTATCTGATTTTCTACGAAAGTATTGGAACTTTGTTACTAACCTAAGGAAATTTATTTATAATATAGCTATAATTTAATGTAAATGCATTAATTATCATGCCACAAATATTCCACGTAATCACCTTTACTAAACTCGATTGTTAAAGTGATCATTGTGACACACTTTACATTTTTAGGACCACATAATCCTTTTTCTCATATTGCAATTTGTAAAAGGATGGTGCTTCTGTCGTTCTTTAAAAAAGTTTTTAAAAAAACCCAAATATTAATTAGCTACTACAAAGGGTAAAGCAATTGCTTCACCTTCATACAACCATCACTTACTTACCCACCAAGCTGCGAATCTTAACCCAATTGTGATAACTATCTATCGTTTGATGTACGTTGCTTACAGCAATAGCTAATTTACAAACACGACAAATTTAAAGTCTTCCAACTATTTGAAAGCGAATCTGAGGTCCCGGCAAAAGAATTTATCTGCTGGGCCATTATCGCTGTACCAGCTGCTGAAGAATACGGCAGCCCAAGCATGGATGCAGTCGAAAAGATATTTGATGCGCTGCCATGATTTTGGAAACAGGGTGCAAGAGTCTGAATCTGACATCCTAAGACATATGTGTAAGTTTTGGTAAAAGTCCAAAAGGTAGGAAGGATAAAGGAAACCAGAAGAGAAACAACAAAAACATCACTAGCAACAGCACTTCTACATAGGAATTTTAGTATCATGTAAGCATTATTAGCAGTAAGACGACGCCATTCAAGGCGGTGGCTTTCGCATTGAGAAAAAGTTACAGATAGGAATGGTCCTGCACACAACTTTCACAGCCCAGTCCTAGTGATTCACGTGGCAGTGATTTGGTTTGGATTGCTTGAGTGAATTATTGCTATTGGACATTCAAAAAGGTAGAAAATTGTTTTAGCTGTTATTTTATTGTTGTGGGATATAATATTCCGAGAAATCTTAGATGGTCAACTAACTCATCTAGAATATTGTGTGTGCCTACCTTTCCACCCATGTATTGGTAAAAATCAAATTGCTAAACCTACGAGGTTAGGATTGAGTTGGACTCATCCAATCTCTGCAACTTTTGGACGAACTAGGGCTCAGCTGTAACTGTAACAAAAAATGAAGCCATCATCAGCACTTCATGGGCAAAAGTTTCAAATGAGTATTGCCCAAAATTGGTCCTACTTAAAGAAGAACAGTCATCTTGAGACTTTTTTGACAAAATTAAGTGCTTTGAATTGATTGCTTCCGAGGAATGACTTTGAATTTATTGAGCATGTTATTTGTTGATAGACTTACTTGGCTTGTATTTTGTGCTTGTGCCTAAAATGCCACCAAAATACCCTCATATTGTCTGATCAGGGAATGCTTAATTTGCAACTCATTGTAAGGTGATGGGAAAGCAAAGTGTTTTCTGCACTATATGCCCTACTGAAATGGGAACAACAAGCCACCTAAAGTGATGCACGAATGAAAAAGTTTGTGAGAAAAAGTTATTCTTTTAATGATGAATAATTTCTTAAAACAATATCAAGAAGAAATGGTCACTCTTGCGGCTATCTGGGGCTTATTCCTCATTTCATTTGTAGTGATTTAGACCAGCACTATTTTGCTCTACTAAAAGACTGCTTATGCTTCTACACAATGACAATAACCCTCTCCTATTCTTTAATCCCTTTTGTAGCATAACTACTATAAAAGTACACAGGAGAACATCATACTTAAAATATTACAGTTTTCATACTATATTATAGGGATAGGATAAGGGATCTAGGCCCTAGATTTTTTGCTTCCCGAAATGGCAACTTGATGTCTAACCCAGTCTTAACTCAGGTTATTTAGCACTAGTTGCGTGGTCACGGCCACTCACAATTTATATGTTTTAGACTACAGTGTCATTTACGCTAGTGTACCCGATGATGATTGCTTGGATGATGGAAGCAAAATAATACATAAAAAAAAATAAAAAAAAAAACTATAGTTAAGGCTAATAGTACAATTAAAGCAAGAAAATAATGTGAGAGAGGAAGAAAAAGATGAGCTAAAGCACTTTAATAGGACCCATACCATGTCTCCTCTGTAGCCCATGATGTGATTTTCAATTTTTTTTCACCCACTAAAACTTTGTTCTCTTCTTGCTTGTATTTCCTTTCTTTCTTGCTGCCAAAAGACTATTCGAAATTTATCTGCAGCCCTGATGTCGAACAACAAAGGAAAAGATGTAGCAGAAGGATCGTCAAGATCTTCGGCTTCTGCTGGTGCTGCTGGTGGTGATCAACAGCAGCAGCCACCTCCTCTGAGCCGCTACGAATCACAGAAAAGGCGGGACTGGAACACGTTTGGTCAGTACCTGAGGAACCAACGGCCCCCAGTGACGCTTTCACAGTGCAACTCCAATCATGTGCTTGATTTCCTGCGCTATCTCGATCAGTTTGGGAAGACTAAGGTGCACTTACAAGGTTGTGTCTTCTTTGGGCAGCCTGAGCCGCCCGGCCCTTGCATTTGCCCTCTTAGGCAAGCATGGGGCAGCCTGGACGCCCTCATCGGCCGCCTTAGAGCTGCTTACGAAGAAAATGGTGGCTTGCCTGAGACAAATCCCTTTGCAAGTGGTGCTATCCGGGTTTACTTGCGCGAGGTGAGGGACTCTCAAGCCAAGGCTCGGGGAATCCCTTACAAGAAGAAAAAGAAGAAGAGAAACCCAGTGAAGGCCAACGATGATAACTCCAGCTTTCCGATGCAGTAATCTGCCTTCCTTGCCTCCCCATGAAAATGGTAATTTTTCTTTTTCCTTAGAGATATGTTACCTTGTCTCCAAACTGGATCTAAAAATAGCACAAAATTAAACATCATAACATGATGATATAGGACATAATTGAACATTCAAGAAGTTTCTAGACTCTAAGTTTTGCAACTTAATTAGTTTAATCCATTGGACTTTTCAGTTTGGGATCGTTTGCAAATGAAAATTCGTAAAGAATGAAAGAATAATACAGTTCCTCCGCTACAGTGTATTCTTCTAAGATTTACAGGATCTCATTCCCTTCATAATAAACCCTAGGCCAAGGTCTTTAAACCCTAATTTGCATAATTCTTACTTTAATCGAAATGACATTATAACAGTTCTTCATAACTTTACCTTACATTAATGACAATGATTATATGGGAAGTACTCTCTCTCCCTCTCTTTCTCTCTGTCCTCTTCCTCTCATGCACAACAGCTTCCTTTAATTTGGTCTTCTAAATTCCCATTCAGACGATTGCTTTTTCTATGCTTCTAGCTCCTTTAGAACTCTGCACGATCATATGCCAATAAAACATTTCGATTGCCTCAAATATGTTTATTTGGTTGATGTAACAAACGAAGACAAGACACACACTCGAATAAGGTATACACTTCCCTGTCACATACTTCACAACGATTGGTAATTGCAGATTTCCGGACGGTTGTAAAACCGAATTCCTTGTTCGCTTTGTTGTCTAACACTCATTTACAGTATTTTTCTTATTCTTTCTTTCTTTAATAGTTTTTTTAATTCCGATATATAAATGTCCTTTTCTTGAGTACTGCACTATGCAATTGACTTTTTCTACATAAATCAGGTTTCCTTGTCTGCATCAAATCAGTGCTACTGCATCCCAATGTATTGCCCCGGCCATACTGTGTACTTGGCAGTTGACAATGTATTAGGAATGGGAGATTGAATAATTTCTTTTATGAATACTTAGTTACATGGAAGACAAGATCTTGTTGGCATTAGTATGGAGATGTGTGGCAATTTATCAAATAAATTTCTACAAGCAGTTAACTATACCATGCACATGCAGTTCAACACGTCCAAGTCATTGGCAAATATCAATTTTTTAATGCATTGTTTCATTACCCTCCTCACTAGGTTATTTCATCTATTTATTCATCAATTTTAAAATTTCTGACCAAATAATTAATTCGACTTCCTGTATCACCACTATGTTTTGAAGCTCTATTCTGCTGGAGATTGCAATTTTCAACTCTTCCTCTGGATCAGCTCCTTTGATGTTTACTATAGCTCGAGCACTGTATTTATTGTTTGCATGACAATTATAGCTTGAAGTTAGTGGAGAAAAACTAAATGATCTGGTGAGTTCCTCTCTTTTATCCTCGTTTTTTTGTAGGTAAATAAGTACTTGAGATGTGAGTTCATACCGAAATTATCTCCCAAGTTTTCGTTCATTGATGCATAAACATCATAGTTCAAGCTTCAATTGCGAGTGTATGTATCTACTGTACGTTGTTTCGGTTGTTTTAGAGAATAAAAGGATGCCTTTTCGCTGCAGATTATTATGAATGAATGTGTCTATGAGCAATTAGTCACTCGACTACTAGCTAAGATAAAATAACAATGATTGAGACATTATTATTTCTCCCTGCAAATTACTGGTGGTATTCCCCACCAATGAAATGTGTCGTCCCACATCTTGTTCATTTTATTTTATAATATCTTATATTTACCTTAATATCATCGGATTCCACTTACATCTTTTTAATAACTACATAAATCTTTGACCCAATACTGGATTTTCCTCGATTTCATCAATAACTTTTTGAATAGGGTAGTGTTATTGTCCTCCTCTCATATAGTTATCTTCATCTTACGTATGAGAAAGGTTAATATAGAAACAACATTCGTGTAGAAAATGTCATTTCCTGTCCATTATCAGATTTTTGTGTCGTCTTTCATTTCGCTCAAGTCTTTTCTTATCTTCAGATCATTCATCAGTCTACTCTAGGCTTTGTTGATATGAGAAACGTCAATATTTTGTCTCATCTGTATTAGATACACAGTTATTTGTCTTAAGATGCTTAATCTTGTGACTAGGCTTCCAGATATGCTCAGAGAACTACTGGACTAAATAGATCATTAGGAAGTGCATATTAAGGATTGCTCATGTATACAAGCACCCAATAGAAAAAGACATTTATATACGAGAACATAAACTAAGCTCAAGCACACGCAACAATAGCGAATTAAAGCAAAGAAAATATCATACAGACAAGGAACTACAAATACAAGCTTGAGTTCTGGTTCTTGTAATCAGCAGCAAAACAAACATGAGTATATTTACATGAACTTCATTCAAACTATCTAGCTAGGATCATGACAGAAACTTGGAAAGTTCTACGATGGCTGAAGAGAAGGTGGAAAATGAAGAATATACAATGATTGCGCTGGAGAAACCAACAATTATTAGGTTTGAGAACGCAAAATGGAAACCAGAAAGAAAGGGTGGGGTAGAATGAAAGAGGAAAATGTGGAAACAAGAGTAAGGCTAGTAACATAAGCATTTTTTAAATTTTAGAATATAGTGCTACCTATCTCCCTTTAAAATCTTGAGAACAATTTCTTTATAGCCCGGCTGCTGATGGCCCATGGCATCATGGCCAAACCAACTTGCACGAAACATGGAATTAAAAATTGCACGTACTTATAAGTTGTCCAACTTGCTATCATGATTGACTTGTGTTTGTTTTCAGTCAAAAGATAATTTTAATTTCTTATGCATCAATTGCGACTCCTTTTGTTTCTTCTAGATTTCAATTGATTTTCTTGATTGCATTTAACTGCTCGATTTTATAAGAGTGACCAATTGATTAGAGGTTATTCTACGGTTCTTCCTATCAGATGATCTTTTGGTCTTGGTCTAAACAGTACACACCACCTAAATTCTCACGGTATTTGCCACCTCAAAACCTCTCATACTAGTAAGATTCAATCCTATCAAGCTTTGCTCGTCTAAACGTCAGAAGAGTTAGCAGAAAAGGAATAAAATGCAAGGTACTAATTCCCACTCAATTCGTAAATTCGGGTCTAATGTTGAAACGAGCATAAAAGTTAGTCAAGTCATAGTTGAACATGGTCATTTCTTCTTAACAGCCTTCATTATGCATTTTTCCTCTTAATTCAAGAGTTGTGAAAACTATATTTCAAGAAAAAATAATCCATGATATACAAGATAAGCCATATGGCCATCTAAGCTTCAATGCTAAATGATACTGAATCATCAAATTCCTCTCAGAAAGTATGAGCTACCAAAACAAATAAAGAAAAGAAAAGAAAAGAAAAGAAAATACAAAATATAGATCAGAATAACCCTTCAACCAGCATATACAAATTCTTCTTATTAACACTTCAACAGTTGGGCTAATTCCATATCCCAAAGAAAGTGATTGATAATGGATCTTCAGACCTTTTGTGGATACATTGATCGATCACGTAGATCTTAGATACAAGATGTGTGATCAGTCGAGCCCTAACCCCGGCGGACATCTGTGAAGAGTTGTAAGCGGGTGAGCAGGAGTGAATGACAGAATGGGCAAGCAGAGTCGACTACCCAAACGAGACAGAGCGGACAGCAGAACCTACGAGAAAAGGTTAAAGGAAATTAGAAACAGAGAAGGAAATGAGAGGGAAAAAAAAAAAAAAAGAAGTAGAAAAACAGACTTCGGCTTGGATAGATGATGTCCACCACTATTAGAGGACCATAAATTGACCAATTGGCAAATGATAAGGCTAATAGTTGTTTTCTGAAGTCATACTAATAACCTCATAGCAGACCTTATGATCGAGCTTACAACGAGTGTAAACGCCAACTACTAATTCCCAAGTTATACGTTAACGAGTCGAGGCCTAACCTTTTGTTGAGCAAATAATTTACATGCTCGTAACAGTTCCTTCATGGTTTATTGTTGTTAGGAGAACTTGAAGCCTGAGAAAGAACCACGTTAGACACAAATGTTCAAGAAAGGTTAGGCCCAACCTAAACCTGTTACGTAAATAGATATATACATTTTATTCGCATATGACCTAATTGTTGTGATGCTAGTAGGTTGCAAGGCTCAGCATACAGTCCTGGTTGCTATTGTTCTAAAATAATTTTAAATTTGTTCACACGTTGGCCATGTTCTTTGAATTGTTCAAGGACGGATCGAATGTTCGGTCTAAAATGCACTTTTAAGGGTGTCTATGATAGGCGTGATCACATCTAGGTCAAATCCCCTTCCTTTTTTTTGCAATGTGTCATGAATATCTTCCCAAAGTTTTTGAGCATGTCGTCGCCAGTTGAAAACAGTGGAAGGTTTTTGTGCTATATAAGTGTTTGAATGAGCAGATTGTCAAAGTTCTCTTTAGTTAGGCAGCTTGCTGGAAATTTTAGTACTCTTATTATGCAAACCCTACTCATTCTTGCATTATTGCCTGCTCTGGTATATAATATAACTTGATTGCATGCACATCGGTAATCTCATGCCCGTTGTCAAAACACTATGATCTTGATATCCCTAAGCACATTATGAGGTCTTCATTGCGAATTGTACCACACATCTGGAGTTCAAAACCCAACTTCGATATCAAGAGCATCTGGGGTTTGGTTAAAACCCCCAAGGTACATCATACTCAAAGGTGAAGAACAGAAAGAAAAAATTAAGAAAGAAAAAAATAAAAAGCTACAGCTCATAGAAGAGATTTCCAAGGAGTCTTAATCGGCAGATTCCAGCAAATGAGGTAAATGCTGCACCTCCAGACTACTGCGTAAGGTAACGTTGGGTGATCAACACCTGTATTCGGGGTTGTAGGAAATTTTATGGTTCCATATGCAAAAAATTCTTTGAATCCAACTGTGCAAAATAATTTTTTTTTATTTCCCAACAAAAAAGAGATAATTATCGGGTTCAATCACGATTTGGACAGCCAAAAAGAAGAAGGTTCACTATTTACCCTTTATCCAGCTACTGTCTTTACCTTGACTTCCAGCTGTCAGCCTATTATTTGGAAAGCTACACTTTACCCACTGAAGTGAGGTCTAAACTTCTGTTCAGACGAGAATTTCTCTATCTTCAACCATTACAAATAGTTATTGCAAATATCAAGAAGAGATTTTTGACTAAACGTATTAGCTGATGATGGAAATAAAGAATGAAAAAAAAAAAAAAAAACAGCGAACATAGTAGGAAAAACCAGACTCACTAGCAAACACTCAGAAATTAAATAAACCTTACTGCCTAAGGAAATCTATTTGATGGCTGCTGCTAACTGAAAAGCCCTATTACAATAGACACTGGAATAGGTTTCTGGGATGCAGAAGCTGTCGTTGTCGTTTCTGGGGTTTGTGGTATTGCGACAAGATGCACATAGTTGAATGAAAAGACATACTCACAAACTCACAGCACAATGGATTTGCCTAGATATTGGTTGATATATTGAAGGGTTCACGGATTACAACGGAAACAGCAAAGCGCATAAAAAGCTCGATTCACGAATTACATAAACGACTTCAAGCATATATGGCCTACAAACTCCTACTAGGAGAACATGCCGCCCTTTTCCATCGCCCGTCTTCGGTATGCCTTGACTTCTTTCACCATGCGGTCTACTATATTTTTCCCTTTTCTTCTCCAAACTTCCATCACCCCTTGGCGTACCTACTTAAACTACCGCAAAGAGAAGTCTTTAGTCATGTGTTTCTTAATCGCAACACCCCTCCTCTTGTTCTTTATAATTTTTGTGCACACACGTCCAAACTTACATATTCGGGTGCTGAACATCGGACTAAAAGGTTCTAAACTTTGTTAGCTTATTATTGAGTTAGTAGGTGATTGAATGCAACACCCCTCCTTAATAGAGTTCACTATGACTCTAAGGAGGGTTCTTCTCTTATTGCATTTGCGGAGTCAACACCTTAGTGAAAATATCTGTCATTTGGTCTTCACTCTTGCAATGCTTCAATACCATCAATTCTCCATTCACTGCATCTTTAAGGAGATGAAACTTGATGGAGATATGCTTTGACCTTGAATGATAGACTAGAGCCTTTAGCATACAAATTATACATTAGTTGCTATAGAAAAATGATTGTCTCATTAACTTGTGAAAAGTATCTCTACCAAAGCATCCTCCTCAGCCATATACATTGGTAGCAGCACCAAAAAAAGCTACATAATCAACCTCTACCACAAATAATGCTAGTCCTTATTTTATGATTGCAAAGAAAACATAGCTAACCCTAACATAAACACAAAACCTAATGTACTTCTTGAATCATATACACACCTCCCTAATCAATTGTTAGTAAAACTATGTTAATTAGAAAAAATACATAGATTTGGACAACAAACCTAAGTTGCTTGTACCCTAAAGGTTTTGATATTCTTTTGGCCTTACTTGGATGTGGCAAATAGGGGACTGTATAAAATGTTACAAGAAGTTTACTAAGTATCCATATTAGGTCTTGTGGTTGTCATGTAAAGAAGATTCCTTATGATTCTTCTAAAACTAGTAGTATAAATCTTCCTATACTGATAATCTATTTCAATTTTTCATTTGGTGCTAAGAGAGTGCTTACTAACTTGCATTCTTCCATATGAAATTTCTTTAACAACGTTTAGGAACCTATGCTGTGATAGAAAAATTTCTTTGCAATTTTGATCTGCCTTCGTTCCCAAGAAGTAGTTCATTTGTCTCATACAAATTTCAAAAGCTCTCATCACTAAATATATCTAGACAACTTCCCATGAAGACAAGGCCATCAATGTATGATGATACAACTAGAAACATATTACCTTTTGTTTTAAATGGCTCAAGACTCCTCACAAATTCCTTCTCCAAGAAATATAGAATTGACTATACCATGCTCTATAGGCCTACTTGAAACAATATAGGGCCTCCCATAGCTTAAATACTTTATCTTCTTCTTCTTTTACTTTGAATCCCTTTGGTTGCTTAAGACTTCTACTTCAATCTCTCCATTCATAAAAGTATCTTTTAGATATAGTTAATGCACCTTCTACTTCATTTCAGCAACAACACTCACAAGTATTTGAATGGTCTCCAATATTGCTATTGGAGCAAAAGTAAAGCCCTAAAGCCTGCTTTATGTCTCAAAATCCTTCCTTCACCATTGTTCTTTACCTTACGTATCCATTTCACCCTTAGTTCTAGCTTTCCTTGTTAAAGTTTTGTCAGACCAAGTTTGATTCTTAAAAATGGTCCCCATCTTTTCTTCCATTGCTCCCACTGACTCTTCTTATTTCATGGTATCTTCCAAGTAGACTAACTTATGTGCAGTGAAGTTACAACCTCCATACAATTATTCCAAGCGTTAGTATCTAATTGGAGTGATACTTTCTACTTCTCCTTCAAGTGATCCACATAGAGCTATAGGTGTAACTATAGAGTTTGCTAGAAGATTTTCTACCTTGTGAGCTATGACCTTCTTGACTGGCTTGTTCACCTTCTCTACTTTATATTGTTGGCATAATAATGTTATGAAACTTTTGTTTGTCCTTTTCCTAGTTCCATGTAGCCTTTTAATCAAAGTCCACTTTTCTACTAATCACCATGCAGTTTTTTCTAGATCATATAGTTTACAGGCCTTTGAATAAGTGTTGTATACTAGCATGAATATTTTATAAGCCTTTTCTTTAGTTTGCTTCGTTGATCTAGAACATAGACATAATAGAATGCTCCAAACACTTTAAGATGACTTATAGTGGGTTTTCATCCTATACAGGCCTCCACTGGTGTTTTGCTCTTTGCTTCCTTGATTGGACTCCCCTTTTACCTCATCAAAGAAGTTAGCCAGGTGCCCCTCATTTTGTATTTACAATTTCTCCTCCTGTTCAAACTAAAGACAATTTTTGCATTGTGGCTTATCATTTTACTAACAATTTTTTGCTAAACGGTTGATTTCTTACAAATCTTGCTAGGAGAATATTTACCTTTCTTATCCATCCTATTCTTTTTAGAGTTTGAAACCTTATCATGTTCACTAGTCTTATGAGGTTCTAGAGTCAATTTTGGCCTTAAATGTTATATCTACATGTGTTTTCTCATATCTCCTAGAGAACCTCTTCTCATTTGGTTATAGGAAATCCAATCAATTTGGTTAGAGACATTGTGGCAAGGTCTTGCGTCTCCTCAAGAGTGGTTACTACTACATCAAACCTTTTGGTGAGATTAATGAGTATATTTTCAACTACCCTTCTATCCGGAAAATCTTTTTCGAATCCCCTCATTTTACTAACCACATCATTCTCTCAAGTACAAGCTCCTGCTCACTCATCTTTTTACTTCTGGATCATGTCTAAAGGATTGGAGTTTAACGAGTCTCACTTGGGGTTTCCAAGGTATTCATTCTTGAGACAATACATTCTTTGCAATTGCTAACTATAGCACGAGCATGATTTTGAGCTTCTTGTCCTATTCATTTTGAAATTTTTTCTTTCCTTTATTATCCACTAAGTTCCTTTCTCCACCAACTCACACATGCCCTTACCCTAAGGTTGTCCTCTTTATAGACCAAAAACGATAGTTTTCTCTAGTCAAAATAGGTAGACGTAACTATGAATCTAGGATTAAGACAATTGAATTAGTTGGAGCAATTGGAGTGTAAGGTGAGGCTGCCATTAACAAATGAAAAGTTTAGAATCACCTAGTACCAATTGGTCCTAGGCTTGATACCACTTATAATAAAAAAGTATAACACTCAAAATTGGAATAGACTTATGTGACAAGCAACAAAAGGAAAATATTTGGTCATGAAACTTCTTAAACTTTCTTTTTTAAGATGTACTTATTACATATAGTTTGAACATAATTGTAGATAATTCTAAAATAAGATTGTTGAAATACTAATCTTATTCACAAAAATAAAAAACTAAAATGTGAGAGAACATTTTTGTTTAAAAATATTAAACCTTTCTAGGTGAATGTTTTATTGAGTTATAGTTGAAAGATTCCAACATTTTGATTGTGTCTTAGATGAACTTATAATGTTGGGACACGCATTTAAGCCTTTTATTTCTTTTATCAATATGAATAAAATCACATATTCATTTTTTTAAAAAAGTAGCCAGTTGTGATTTTTAGAGTTAACAAATTCTCATTAATATGCACACAATTGAATGACAAACACACTTACAAACTCACAACACAATAGATTTGCCATCAGATTGATTAATATATTTAAAAGCTGACGGATTACAACTAGAACATAGCAAAGTGCATTAAAGCTAGATTCACCAAAATTCACAAGCGATTACAAGCATATGTAGCCCACAAACTACTACTAGGAGAGCACCTTCTTCGATCAGCCATCTTTGATATGACTTGGTTTCTTTTCCCATGTGACTTGCTCTGTTTTTCCCTTTTCTTCTCTGAACTTCCACCGTCCTCAATCACGTGTTTCTTCCTCTTCAAAAGCGAGCAAAGCAACTTACCAGTGGGTGGACAAAAAGGTCCCCGCGTCAACTTGTAGGCACAGTGCTCTACTGCTTACAACAGATACAAAGTAATAATGTTAACTTCTTAAAGGCAAACGGCCACATACTTGTCGGTCAAGCGGTCAAGCCAGGAATAGACTATCGAGCAAAGCTACTAGGGTTGCCGAAAAATAAGAGGGAAAAATAGCATGCATAACAAAAAAGAAAAGACAAAATCGCAGCTGAATGCTAACAATATATAAAACTTAAGAAAATCTATTAGAGTACAGTAACAATGCTCACTTCTCAATAGCTAACCACGAAATACCAAGCATGAAGGTGACCTCCATTCAAAGGAAAACACATCAGAGACATAAACAACAACAAAGTAAAAGCTTTCAAAACAGAGCACTAAGGCTAAATACTTGTTTTCAAAGAGTGCCCAAATTTTCATGCCTTAAAGGTCTAAAAACATAGTTTCCTGCACCTATAAGACGTAACACTTCTTAGGTAGTTTTTATAGACATAAATACCCATAAAATGAAGGAAACATGCTCAACATATATGAGAAGACTCTGGTCATTATGCTAGATCTTGGGACAGTCAACCATGATATACATAGACCTTTAGCCGTTACAATTATAATGTTATACTATCCAACTTGTTTGCCAAAGTCTAATCAGATTTACTATCTTAGTCCAAACTAGGTGTTAAATACAAGTCTTCACAAAACAACCCAAGGAGGGAAGGTTAAATTAGGTTTTCAAAATTTTGTATTGTTTTTCTATTATTCGTTCATTTTACTTTAATATTTTACAAGTGGGATTAGGCTTGGAAAAGCATATGATTAAGTACAATAGAAAGGTGTAAATCCAAAATAATGTTTTACATAGATTGCTTAAAAGAATTCCTTAGGCTTATTTTACATGGGAAAGTAAATCGAAGATTAAAATATAGTGAAATATCTTTTTTTTATATTTTTATAAGTAAAGGGATCAAGGGTATTCCATAGAAAAGCTTAAGATTAGAAGCCAACAACTCTATGAAGTTGTGTAAAACAAACTACTAAGATTCAAATGTAATATTTTTGTAAAGCCTTGCATATTAAACCAAGACTAAGTGGTAATTAGTATAAAAGATGATTTATCAAATAGTTTTTAGGGAAGACTTTGAGTGGTTCAATCCAAGTCCCTTGCCCCTTACATCTACTATCTCTCTAGCTCAAACAATCAAAGTGTTCTTCCGTTATGACATTCCAACTTGGTAAGCTAAATCCAAACTTAATTAACAATTGAGGGTTTTTATTAAAACCCCAATTTCCCCACAAATGAATATAAATAGCAGAAGATGTTCAAATTCAGATAATCAGAAGGAACCGTAAACTGAAAATCAATAAAAGCTTTCAACTTAATTGAGTTGACAAAGAATGATTAATCAAACAAAAAAAAAACTGTGTTAACTCCCTTCACAACAATAGACAACATAACATCCAAAAGCATGCAATTTATTCACTTCAATAGCATCTTATTCATTCATTCAACAACTCCATTCATCAATGAAGCTTATCAAATTATTTGCTATCTAAAAAAGCCATAATGCTCATAAAGTTTCCAAATCATTGAATTTCATTTCTTGTCTATTTAAGGTCTCTCTAGATCTTTATCTATTTGCTTTTGAATTAGATATTTCCATCACTTAAGAGTAACAAACATATGAGTCTTCTATTTGGAAAAAAAAAAAAAAACTCAAGCTTTTTCTAGAATACTCATTCATGAACGTCATAAACACAAGCATCACATTCAAACCAAAGAAAAATTTTCCATTGTTTGATTCCAACGTAAAATCCCTTTACTAAGGATTGTCGAATAAAGCTTCTCCGACTACACTAGCCACATTAGAAAAACGTAATTTACTAGTTGTCTTGTGTTTCATCATCAAGTACCTTTGCTTGTAATGCCTAAGTAATTGAAAACAGTAATACTCAACTTTCTTCTTATTTTGGGCTGCAATTGACACCTTAACATAGTATTGAACTCTCTTTGTTATGCGAATTCGATTTTTGCAATATCAAAAGGGTGCAGTACAAAACACCAAATAGTCAAAGTTTCATCTTTCTCATTAATACTAATACTTATCTTGAAGAATATGAGCAACTTTAACGAATTTAGCAAGGTGCTAATTAAAAATGTACTTCGTTCGTTTTGAGGTTATACGAGCATTGCACTAAATACAACTGGGTGGAGAGACCTTCCATCCTTTCCCAAAATACAAGAGAACGCTTAGTGCAGTTCAGCCTTTTTCTCAAGCTCAAGAGTCTTCCTTTCTTTGTCTATAGGGAGTTGTATACTGTAGCAACATAAACTAAAACTACTTTCGCCCCCAAGTTACTCCACTTTGAATTTCACCATCGTGATCTAGTTATTCTAAACTGAAAAAAAATCTAAGAGTAGTTGTTGTGATAATTTAGTAATTTTAAATTGTAATTAATTTCAAAATATGACAAGAGAAACATGTTACGGGCTAAAAGTAATTGGGGGGCTCTCACCACAAGGCCAGTCTTTTGGTGTAGTTGGTTACCCGTTACAAATGGTATTAGAGCCAGGTTCCATGCTCGTGGTTCGAATCCCGGTGTTGGAATCGCTTGAGGATTTCCTTCAGGATTTCCTTAAGGGGCAGCTAGGGGCAGTTGGGGTGGCCTGAGGCCGGGCCCAGGGTCCTGGGGTGGGGTCCCAGGTTTGAAGGCCAGCCGGGAGGTTGGGCTGTGGAGCTGTGGAGCGTGGTGGTATGTTACGGGCTAAAAGTAATTGGGGGGCTCTCACCACAAGGCCGGTCTTTTGGTGTAGTTGGTTCCCCCGTTACAAAATAAGTCAATCATATAAGAGACAAAATTCAACTTGAAAAGCCTTCGTCAACTTAATACAATCAATAAGAAATTCAATTAACAAACGCTGGGGAGTACAAAATAATATTGAATAATAAACCACTTAGACATTAAACTTTATTACACCTCAATCTCATCCTATTTTGCGAAGCGAAATAGACCTCTTTGACATCTAATCTCCCTATCCGTGAGATACAAGATTAAAAGACTGTCTCTTTCTATATGCGGTAGAACTTTCAACTCTTTAGTTTCCGTAAAAATAATTGTAGAATACTGCCTTCCTTTTCTTATTAACCAAATGGAATGCAAAGTATAAGCTTACAATCCCAAACTTTGTTTCAGGAAAGTAAGTTCCCCAGTTAGAAATTAGGAATCGTATCTTATGCAATACATGAAACCCCAGCCATTAGTTTGAAATGAATTACAAGGAATCAGCTATGTCATCAATGACAAGGAAAAGAAAAGTGAAAAGAATTAGATGCCTGTTAACTGCCATCAAGCTTCTTAAAGTGACCATCTATATCTAACAACATTCGTGGGTTCACCAACTAATTTGATTAATAGTTTTAGGGTGCTTGACACTGCACATATTAACGATTCCGGTGATGAATGTCTATCTCAAAAACAAGTTGTAAGGATGAGTACATGCAAATGGTGAGATACTATTACAACTGTTTGGGATAAGTAACCTATTTTAACCAAAAAAAAAAAGAAAAAGAAAAAAGAAAAGAAGTTTTAGTTGATAGTCTATTAGAAAGTTTATTTCTACCCAAAAATTAATTCAAAAGTAGATGAGTCTTCCCAAGTAATATTAAGATAATATGGTACTTTGTCACACCATTCTCAAAATGCTCCCTCAAGATAAATGTTAAGAAATACTTTTTATAGAAATTTTTGTCCATAAGCAAAAGGTGCCACTTTTGAACTAGAGATTTGATATCCTCTTATAAATTCATATACATCTCAAAATCTCAAGTTAATGAAGGGATTTATATTTTCATATTTAAGCAAGATTCCCAATAAACTCATCTAAGTGAAACAATAACTCCACATCACTTAACACACCCATTACACTATGGATTCTAGATCTAGGCATAATCACACAAAGTGACATATAACCATAGATTCCATAATAGAACTTAGGAAAAATATGGGCTCTAATATCATATTGTAAACTCATATTCATTTTAAAAACCTTAAGAAAATGAACAATGATGTCCTTTTGCAATTAAACAAGGTTTGCAATGGTCTTCTTAGTAATGTGAAACAAACACTCCACACCGGTTTATATGATCCCGATACTCTCACTCAGAAGAAAGCTTGATCAACCAAATCTAAAAAGGATGGAACTTGTGGCAATGCATACCGATACAATTGATGAAGGTTTTCAACGATCCATTTCTATGTGACTTCTTGGTTTTCAGATTAAGTATTAATAATATAATATATTCCTTGTCCAAACAAATTCTTGGAAGTACAGGTATTATAGATCCTTGCATTGATATACGTCTCTTATAAACATATCCGAAAAGATACTTGTTGGAAGCTCAGATGTGAGCACCAAATACTTTTAAAATGTTGCCTGAGCTTCGTGTTTCGCTTAACCACTCAAATTCGCATTTTACAAAAACTTTCGGCCTATAAACTTTGATTTTTAATTTCAAAAAAAAAAACTGCTAAATTTAAGCCATAAAACTGGACTTTAGATGGATGGTTTTATGAGCATTAGTAGGACTATTGGCGAAGACTTCCCCTCGTTATCAAATCCACGGCGCCCATAGTTCTTGCAATTTCCACCCTCACTGTAACTTCAAAATTCAAACTACCGCGGGCCCTAAAGTTGCTGTGAGTACTTATGACGATGGAAAGTAGATAGACAACACTCCAAGCTAAGAAAGCTCCGAGATTCTTTTGATGTAACTGTTGAATATGAACTAGTTGGCCATTTTTGATGAATGAGAATTGAAGTATTTTTGCTTTTTTCTTTTTTCTTTGTCGCCTTATTAGTAATTGAGAACATTCTAGGCTAAAGGTTCTTGGGGAATATATTCAGTTGCTTGGAACTGATCTCCTCCATCAACCAGTTTGCTTTTTGGCTTTTGCCGAAAGGGTGTTGGCCTTTGTGGTTCTTTCTTTACATTATTGCCCGCCTCCGTCTCCATATTCGCCTCACAGAGACCAATTCCCTTAATCAGATTCCCAGTCAGTGTTCGCTTTTGACAAGATATACCCGATGATCGAGGTCCCTTCCTCACCATCAGATCTCTAAGGCCATCTCCCGTCCCCGCTAGACTCAAGTTCTCAGTCGATCGACGCCAAATCAACTGCAATAATTCAACAAAATGAATAACCATTCACAAGTTCCTCCCGCCGGCACAGGCTCCACCGCTAACAACAACCACAATATCTATCCTAACCCGTACGTCCAAACCTCCGCTTGGCCCGCATCGTCGTCTGGAAATCGTGAGTACTTTGTGTTATTACAACGATTTTTATATTTTTGCGTCCATAGCTCAACTTTCTTGGTTTAGAGTTACCCTCATGGTTTTTCTTAAGAGAGATGTTCTTTTTGCTATTAGAATTAAGATATACGGTGCCTATTGATGCAGGCCCGATGGTTAATATGGTTGACGCGCTGAGTCGGTGTGGGAAGATGGTCGAACTTGTCACGAGAAAAGCAGAGGCCATGGCCGACAATGTCTGGCATCATCGTGAGTCTTCTTCGCGCATTTTCTTTTCCTAGAAAAGTAACTATACGTGCTGCTTGCGGGAATCGATACGATATGGCTTGTTAAACTTTGTTCCTTACTGATAGCTTCATTGGAAACCTTTTCCTGATTCTCTTTTATTCTGTTCCAGATTACCGTTAAACCCATTAAAACGAAATACTAAAAGGGAAGTCTCTGCTTGATCATTGATGCTGTCACGTTCTTACCCAGTTTAAAAAAGATCAAACAGAAAGAAGTCCCTTGAGCTTTTATCTTCATCCTCTAGAGCTGCTTCCATTGCCTGTCTAGTCTTGGGAGTTGTTGAAAACTATCTATATGGACAAGGATTCATGTAGTAGCATAACCTTACAAGATATATGTAGGAAATTAATTATAAATCTAAGTTTAATCTTTTGTCTTTCTACTTTCAACCAAAGATTTTTTATGAGAAGTGTTACCTCACACTTAAGGTGAAGAGGTGCGTTAAAAAATTATATAGAAATAAGTTCTTCCACTGGATGTTGTAAGATTTTAAATTATATACAAGTTATTCTTTATAATTTCTAATACTTGAAAATAATTGATATAGAACACTTGCCTAGCATTACAAGGGAATTTTGGGAGGAAAAAGAGGCCATGAGTAGAGCTCAGTTAACCGTTAGTTCTACTAAATGGGTGTGTGATAAATAATTTCAATCATAGAACTGTCAAAAGTAGTTGGTTTAAGACTAGATTTTTCACGGACAGTCCATATATATATATATATATATATATATATATATATATATTATTTTATTTTATTTTATTTTTTTTAAGGTTACTTCAGTGACAGTAAGTACGAGGGTTGGGGTTTTTTATTGTAATGATTTTAAGAGTCCCACTCGATAATGGTCGACAAATGGTAAACCGCTACTAAACCCAATGGTGAACAACGTGAAAACTGGACTTTATCATGATCATTCTATTATACGTTTGCTTGTTCATAGGGATGTTTTGTGAAATTAAGATTAAGAGTTAGGATTTTTATTTTATTTATTTATTTATTTTGGGTAGTTTATGAAAGGACATGCTTGGAAGTTCATTTGAGATAATCTCTTGCTACAGAAATAGATTCTTTCAGGGTTTTCTATTATTTTTCTAGTGGATTCTAGTATATTTCTCATGGATTTTAACCATCTCGAGTTAACGTGAATCCAGTATTCCAGTTGGTATCCAAGCGAGAATTTTCTTGGCAAGATCCAATACTATAGATGAAGAAAGCAGTTCCAATGACCTTGCTCATGGAATAAAAGCTGTTTCAATAGGATTAGGGCCAAGGAGTGTGTAATTGCAGAGAGCCATCGTATGTTCTTTCGTTTGAAGCACAACAATCAAAATCGGATGACTGCTCTTCACGACAGCAAAGATGTTGCTAGTGGCCCATTACGTTTCTCAACTAGCCTATGAAGAAGTTAATTCTAATATAGATGACAAAGATGAAGCATAGAATCAATTTCAGGTGAAGGAAAGAAATAGAGATGAATATTGATAACAAGTAGAAGATATTCCCACGTTCAAGGGTCCGATTGGAATATGTACACCAACAATCTTATCAGTTGGATCTTGAAAGTAGAGAGACTTTTCAAGAAAATTGGGGGTTCTAGAGAAGTATATGGAAAAACTTGGGCCTTCTCTTAAAGAGCAGGACTACGGATTAGCGGAATAAATTGCAAAAGAATAGGAAACAAGAAGGAAAAACATTGGTCAGGACCGGAGGAAGAGACATCTATTGTTCACGGTCATTCTTCGCCAAATTATTTTATTAAACTTACTTTTTAGGGTACCGCCGAGTTTTCTAGAGGTTCACAGGTGATCTTAATCGGTTAAGGCATAGTATGAGGGAGGACACTGGGTAATAAGTTCATAGTTTGGAGCTAAGAGCAGACATTAGAAAGAATGGATGGAAGGATAGAGTACTTGTAAAGGAATTTTGAAAACAATTGATGCAATATTTAGAAAGGGGAAAACACTAGAATCAGCCAGCCAAAAGCAATCTGCCTTGGCGTTCATTTTATAGAAACCACAAGACAAAAGGCTGGTGCCAAGCAGGCTGCGAGATCTACTAAGAAAGAACTACAAACGATTACAATCTCTACCGAAAGCTACACCAATCCAAGTCATAGGTCTAATAACCCTGGTCATCATTTCAAAGAATGTCCAACGAGGAGGTTCACTGGGAAATAATTAGCCACTGGCTACATAGATAAATTTTAAGCGAGAAAAAGCCTCTTGAGCCCTTGCGGTCATTTGGAACTCAGTTCCAATACGAATGGGCCAAGCTACGTGAGAGGTGGAAAACCCAGTTGATTGGGACTTCAATAGGAAGGATGCGTCACACAAAAACCCAGGTTTAATCAAAGAATTGTCGAAGATGAGGGAATTGACCATAACTTCAACTGGCAGGGCCTATAGAACAACAGCTAGGGTTTTATGTGTCCATGATATATGCTTTTTATTTCTTGTTTTTAGGTATCTTAGTTATAGGAAGTTTGTTGGGTTAAGATTTCTTTCGTGTAGATAATCATTTAGTGTTGAAACATTGGATCCTTTTCTTCTCATGTTTCTAGTGAATTCAATTTATTTCTAATGAATGACGGAACCCACTTGCATCTGACATGCTCAACACTTGACCTTTACACGTACTGCTACCTCAGTTGGCATTGGACTTCAAGAGGGTGTAGTCTTCCGGCGTGTCAATAGTGACTCCTTCCTCTTACACTATTCAAATGCGGTATCGAAAACTAATCGAGACGTTTGGAATACTCGGATTGGTAAGTGGCATGCTTCTCCAACCAAGAATGACTCCAGTTGCATCATTTAACATTGACCTCTACCTTTCAACTTTCAACGGATGTGACTTTCTGCGCCTCAACTTGTACGACTTTTTCCACCAATTGCTTTAGCCCATTTTTTCATCTTCGACTCTTTTAGCCACGAAGGCACTTGCCGCTCTTCTTTCGTGTGCATGACTGAATGGCTACGTCGTAGATATATTGTCATCTCTTACAAAATAGTCAGTTTTCTTGATATTGTAAACCATTTATCTAATAGAGAGAACTGAATAAGAGCTGATGTCGAAGCCATTAAATTCGTGGTTCCATTTAAGTACTCTCCGCGGACTTGCAATTTCATGCCTAAGAAGGATTGTGTTGTCACGGCCTGGGTTACATTCCAAAACACCAGTCCAATAAGAATCATAGCCAAGTCCTTTTATGTAGTTACGAACTTTCATTCTCTTTCCTGATGCAGAAGGAAGTCTTTTAACGCTTATACACAAAATGTAACATTCTTGAGTTTTGGGTGGTCAGTGGTCAACTACTAAATTATTAGCTTGTTCGGCTTCAATGAAAAATTGATAAAAAATAAAAATAAAAATGAAGAAGAAGAAAGAAATAATTCATTTATCTCAAACAACGGCTGATATTTGTCTTTACCACAACTGCATCAGCAAGTCTGTCTTTAGGACTAGTTTGCAGCAACCGGACCTCTAACAAGTGCAAACGGGGAACAAAAGTGCTCATTTAAGCTACCTTATCTTCAAGTCCCAGACCACAACCCGACTGATTATATTCTTTGTTCACGTATACCAGGGCTATTTCTCCAGTTTTTGATAGAAAGCCATTTGCATTTCATATAGTCAGGATCTTTTTGTTCTTTCTTTTCATTGGGTCTATGTAGTGTTAAGTTTGTAGGTGTCTTAATGCGGATTCAATTGATGAAACTACTAGACCTAAGTCTACACTTATGTAACTCCTTTTGTACCATGTTGAAGATTTCTCACACACATTTTGAACACAACGTTATTAGCAACAGATTAATATCAATCATGTAAGACGATAAATCACTTAGAAACTGGGTATTCAAATATAGGAATTAGCATGAACCCCGTAGGTTAAGCTATGAATGGTTTTTACAAACTGTTATGTTGCAATGGGCAATAAAGTTTGCGTTCTGTATCCTTGAGCTGAGAAAAAGAATGCTTTGTTTGAATTGCTTTTGGCGTAATGTTTAATGAAGAGTATGGAATGTTCAATCCAAAAACCAGGTCAGAAGCTCGCCGAATAGATTGTCCGAGAGAGACGCTCTTAACAAATCAAATAGATTGAATTCCACTGAGGATATTAAAAAAACTGTATTCCACCAAGGTGCTTGAATGTGTCAAGCAGAACTACAACTATTTTGGTTGGAACACATTCAAGCACTGTTTGTTGCATTGAGATAATGCAGCTTTCTTGTAGACGTCAATGCAGAATTTTTGGAGTTTCTTGATATATTTATTAGATATTCTTTCTTCTTATTTTCTCACTTTCACAAATACTTCTTCAGATTACATTGAGATTAGTAGAGAAACCTATATTAACAAAACAAGCGTGTTCTTGAGAGAATGGCGAAGACCTGGTTCTTATCAATGAAATCATTGTAAACTAAAGGGAGAGTACTTCACCCAGGAAGAATGGTCTTGAACTCTATGTCTCCAGGATCCTAATCCAAAAACCAATTGCAAGCCGTGAAACGTAAAGGGATCAGTGTACCTACGTGAAGAATATACAAGGATAAGCAGTACTGCTCGGGTATCTTTGGGGTCTTGAATAAATTCCAAATCTTATTCTCTACTCTTACTTAGTAGAGATCCCAATGACTGAATTGGATGTTTCTCTAGAATCTTATCTTGTGCAATGTATGATGATCTCTTGGTTTAATTAGGTTATGAGATTGGGTACTATTAAATTGGTAGTTTTATATGGATACATTCTCCACTTTTCTGATTCCGTTGCGACAATCTGCAATATTACCCACCATCTTCATTATGTATTTTAGTAAGACGAGTAATGTTGTTGATTATGTTACAGTCAGAACCAGTCCCAGTCCCACGGACGCAGCACTGGCAAGGCTTGCTCAAGGGACGAAGGTACTTGCAGAAGGAGGGCATGATCGAGTATTTCAGCAAGAATTTGGTATTTTGCCAGGAGAGAAGCTCTTAAACTCATATGCCTGCTATCTATCAACTTCATCTGGACCTGTGATAGGAACACTTTACTTATCCACTAAAAGAGTGGCCTTTTGCAGTGATTATCCCCTCTGTCATTATCCATCCCCAGGGCAGCCGAAGTGGATGTACTATAAGGTATCAGATTCCCTTTTAACACCGTTTTTCTTAAAGAAAGGATAGATGCCAAGTAACAGAGTAGTGCTTCTCGAAATTTAAGTACATAGTTTTTTACCATAAACAACAGGCAGAAAAGAGACTGTTTTCAGGAGTGGTTTGGATTATCTTCTTTCGATTTCTGTTGTTGATCCTATACTTGATTACTTACTTTTTGTTACTTTAATGGGGAGTATATCTTCTTAAAATACAAGACAGAATTGATTCCACAATCTTCTGCCCATTACCTACCAAACTTATCTTCGAAATAATGAGAAATAAGAGAAAAGAGCATTTGCAAGTCTCTTCAAAGGGTCAAGGGTTGGGCCACAAGCCAACCCATTGTTCTCCAGCGATGAATGCTTTTGGATTAGAGTATGGTAATGAGAATGAAGGTCTACTTGATCTAAGCATAAAATGGAATTATACCTTTTCACTTTCCAAGTAATTGCATATTTTGACTGACTAATGAAGTTTTTTGTCGACATCTAGATTATTCTGCCACTGCATCAGTTGGGAGGAATCAACCCTTCATCAAACAGATGGTACCCTTCAGATAAGTATATCCAGATCGTCACAAGGGATGGACATGAATTCTGGTTCCAGGGATTTGTATCGTATGACAAGGCACTCAAGAATCTAACCGACACCTTCGAGCGGTCTGGGGATTCGTCTGTAGGAATTTCACGAGTTTAAGCGCATACTTGTAAGATTCAGACAGATACCTAATAATGTCCAGCCACTGGTTGGCAGTTTGCTTATGACCTTCTATGGTTTATTTCTCTTTCACAGAGAGTGAAGGAAAAAAAATGGTAAATGGTGCATAGATACTAAAAACAATAATAATCAGGGGGAAACATTTAAAAGAATTTATTACTTCATCCATTGAATGATACATCTTATTACCACCTGTTAGCCTCACCCACAGGAATGTACAGAGCCTCGGAGCTTACAGCAAGCACTCAACTACCAAGCTAAAGTGAGATTAAGCAGATGCACAACAGGAATAAGAAGTGAATTGATAAAAAAGAACTGATCAATAAAAAGAAGCAGCTGGGCTTGTCCTAAATGAATATCATCCTCAAGCTACCACTCTAGAATCCTCCACTGCTCGATCTTGAAAAAGTGTGTCAAAATTCAAGCTTCTTGCAACTTCAAAAAAATGTGCAACAGCTTCTTCAGGCGTCCCAACCAGAACGCCGTGCCCTAGATTAAGAATGTGCCCCTTTGGACCTGCACACTTCACAACCCTGACAAACCAACTCTATCAATTTAATTATCATGCGACTCTGCAAGTGAATGTCAGGTTTAATTTCAACCATAAGAAGTTCGACATTATCAACGAAGCCAGAGTTACCCACATGAACTCGTGCTCTGATTCTAGCCATCACTTCATGTCAAATCAGACACCTTGCAAATGTCACTATGCTACCGAAGCATGCTAGATAAAACATGTACCAAAATACTATTTATTTTCTTATCATGAAAAGTCGGACTACTAATAAATATGTTAGATTCACCCATGTTGACCTTGCTACATTGTATTTTCAACATATGATATGAAAAGACTCAACCAGTTTATAGTTGCAGAGTCTGGTCAGTAACTTCTAGACTTTTTCATCCACATATCTTTGAAAGCGTTTAAAATCATTATCTGCCCCGTGGGACAAAAAATTCTTCCATCGCCTAAAACAGTGAACAATAAACAGGAAAGCATCATACACAAAAATCTGGCTCAAGGTCAATAAAATGCCAGAATTAGTTACGGGTGAGTTATGGGGGAAGCAAATTTGATCAGAAACTTGTCACAAACCTCTGAATTTCTTCTGTCAGAGCAGGAAGAGGAGAAAACAAGTACGCAGGATCGACATTGCCCTGTACACTAATCTCCCCACCCAATCGTTTCCTTCCATCTTTCATGTCCACTGTCCAGTCAAGCCCAATCACATCCACACCAGTCCTCCTCATTCGCTCAAGAAAGCCACCGTTTCCATTAATGTAGAGAACAAGTGGTGTTTGAGGACATTTCCGCTTTACTACATTTACAATCTGCAGTTTCAGAATACCAGTGAATTGCAAGGAGAAAGAAAGAACCTGTGTAAACTTATCTAAATCATGCTTTGATTACCAGAATGAATGAAAAAAAAAAAAAGAAAACGGAATAGAAATCCTGCATTTTTGTTGAGTCTGAAATGCTATAAGGCATGTAGATATAACTTTGATATTTCACCAAATATTTCCAAAAACGAATAGAAACATGCCAGCGACAGATAGGTGAAAATGATGTTCTTGGTCTGTGAATCACTTTTGACAGATAAGAAACAGTGCCCTATGATCTTCATGAACTGCAAATTTCACAATATTTGTGATATGGTACAGAGACAAAGATACAACTGAAACTTCACAATTATGCAAATCATAGCAATTAAGTGGAACAATTAAAAGAGGAAGGGAAAGAAGAAAAGGAGAAGAGGGTATCTAAGGTTTTGGTCCAGAGCTTGTCAAGAGATAAAACAATCAAATGAAGAAGAATATTAACCCGCAAGGAAAAACCAGAACACAAGAAGTGATGACATCGTTCTGCAGAGTAGAAGAAAGGTTTATCTGCCCAGATTAACATAATCAGCTCCATACAGAACAACAACAATAAAATCATAGTCATGCCAGCTCACCTCTTCAATGTAAGGCCTTGACCAGCGTTCCCACATATCAGGTGGTAGTTGCCCACCCCATGAATCAAAAATTTGTATGCAATGAGCCCCAGCTTGCACTTGGAAGATAATGTAGTCCGCTATTGCCTGTGTCAAATGAGAAAGAAGAGACCTCAACAAATTTGGGGCAGTATGGCACATGCTCTTTATGGTTGTATAAGTGCGTGTTGTGCCCCCTTCCACTATATATGTAGCTATTGTCCAAGGTGCTCCCACAAACCCTAAAACAGCAGCGTGTCCACCAACCTATATAGTAGAACAAATATACAGTTGAATAAATTCAACAATCAGAACACTTAAAACTACAACAAAACACTAGTAACATTCTTTCTAGGCATGTAATGAATATCAAAGTTACCTCCTGTCGCAATATCCTAAGGGATTCCCCAACGAAGTGAAGTTTCTCTAAGTCAATAGGATGTAGAGCCTTTAGTCCCTCTTCAGAACGGATAGGTGACTGGATAACAGGACCCCTTACTTCTTCTATGTCAAATGGGACACCAAAGGCAGGCAGTGGAGTCAGTATGTCAGAGAAGATAATAACTCCATCAGGATGGAAAGCTTCCCAAGGCTGCAAAGAGATTTCAACAATGAGATCAGTTGTCTCTGACCTCTGTCTGAAGGATGGATATCTCTCTGCAAGCTTTCTATAAGCAGCCATATACCTTCCTGCCTGGCGCATCATCCATGCTGGAGGCCGACTTACAGGTTCTCCTCTTGCAGCCTTAACCAAAAGTGGATCTGTAAATAAATTAGATGAGATATTAGCTGAAGGTACCAGATGACGCCAATCATAGAGCCCAAACATAAAGAAAATAATCTGCTGTTACAATACATTTCCCCCAGGGAGAAAATCAAAAAGTCCTAAGAAAACAAGGTTAAGAAAGAAATACAAATAGATGACATATGCAACTTGAAACATGGAATGCAAACATTGATAAAGGGTCCATAATGAACAGATGTAGCATGACTAATATAGGCAAAAAATAGCAGGGCTGATAAAAGCCTGTACCAGCAAAACTAGCAAGGGTCACAGTGAAACACGCACCAAGAGATCACTGAAAATTAAAATGCCTCGTCTTATATAGCATAAAAGGAACATGAAGTGCAATGCAAGCAATACGTTCTTCAAGGCAATCAAATAACAGTGGAACAAGTGGCTATGATGAAGCATCTCAAGATTTAGAAGAATACATATCCAACACAAAATGAAAAACAACAATATCCCAAATAAGTTGCACGACAGCCATCATTGCAATTACAGAAGAACTCAATAAAACATGATCCCAAAGTCAAAGACATCAGCGAAAAATTAAGAACATGGATTTATTGTTTCTAATCCACTTTTACGTGAATAAGTGTTTATAATGTACAGACAACCTAAGCATATTGCAACAGGCAGAGAAATTAATAAATCTTCAGTTAAACCTTATGAGCTCAAAATGCTTTAAACAAAAATATTAGGGTGTTTAGTGGGAAAGCTGAATCACAATAGAAATGAAGCATTCACTCAACAGCATGACAGATGTTGGCAACTGGATGAGTATAAAGTAATTGCCAAGTAGCATCCTAACCATTTGCTGAGGCACAAAACTTAAGAGCTCAATTACAGTGCAACCCATGTGTATTACTAGTTGCTTAGTTTATATATTCACTAAACCAGCACACAGTTTGTCTGATAGTTGTCCAGTATTCAATCAGAAATATGAGATATCTAACAGCCAAAGAGACTAGATAAATTCCTATTACTTTTACTTCTTCTCCCACGCAGATTAAACTTCCAGACAGTCACTTGGTAAAATTATGAGATAGAATTTAAGGAGAAGCCCCATTTCAAGTGCCCTGAACGATTTTTCACTTTAATTTATTTTTTTCTACTAAGGCATCAAAAATTTCAGTTTTTCTGATGTTTCTTCAAGCGGATTACATCAGCGAGTAAATTGGTGATTATCGGCTGTACCAACCACCACCAGGAGACTTGGGTTAATTTTGCTTGTTCACGACTTAGGTCTGGTCCGTATTTGTTCACGATTTTGCCTAAAGTTTTTTTCGTTTTCTTTCTTCTGGTTGTATGTAGTTTTTGAAAGACAGTAGAAAAAACTGGGAAAAGAAATAAAAATTGCAAATTGGGATTGTTTTGGACATTCGTAAACGAGTTTCTATGTGTTCAAGAACACCCATTGCACCAATGCACTAAAAAAGACAAGAAAAGAAAAACGGAGCAGAATTACCCATTATCAGATAGAGAACTACGCTTCTAAAAGCCACAAGCACATAACATTTAAAGAAAAGTGAACATACCAGAAGAGGCGGAAGAAGAAGAAGCGCAAGCTACACGGAATTTTTTAGGGAGGCATTTTCTTCGAGGAGGAAAGAGAAGCCCACTTGGGCAGCTAGAGTTTAATCCCAACTGAAGAAACAAACTAGAAGATTTCCATCCCAAAGAACAACAGACCGTACTGCATGCACGCCAAATTGCAAACTCAGAATTACAATTGAAAGGGGAAAAAGAAAGAGAAAAAAACAGCGAGAAAGCTAACCTGGTTGGGCAAGAGAAACCCATTACTGAGAAATTTTCTTATCTCAGAAACAGAAAGAGAGAAAGAGAGAGTTTCTTATCTCTCAGTTACGTTGTGTGTCAACCGCGACAATGGATTCTCAGTAGAAAATGGGTGATGAGAACAGAACGCGACACTAGGGACGCCGCGGTTATAATTTCGCTCTAACAAGTTCTGCTGTTATGATTTGATAATTACATAACTTATTTTTTCACATACGTACAGCAATATTACCTATTAATTTTTTGTGAGCTAATATTTTTCAAGAACGAAAATGATTTTTTAATATAATAACATTTTAATCAACCGGCTATGAATTTCATATCATTTGGAGTCGTACTATTTGTATTTCTTTTTTTCTTTATAAGTAAGTAAAATTTAATATATATCAAAAATCATTTTATGATGATTAGGGATATTTTTCTGCAAGAAACTCATATAACATCATATAAAATAAAAAATAATCTCTTCAAATCTCTAAACATATTGAATGTATAAGTTTTCAATTATTTTGAAAAAAAATTTAACACAATAAAAGTTATCTATTAAATGACTTTTAATGGCTTCAAGAGTTGCACATTTTGAAACCATAATACTCTTAAACATCCTAGATTTCTAGATGATTTTTGAAAACTTTACTAACTACCTATTTTACAGTCTCTAATCATCTATGAATTTAAATTGTAATTATAAGAGGGAAATCATAATCAAATTGTAAGTTAGCCAAGATATTTGAAAAATTAAAGCGGGCTAAAAGTTAGAAGTCCTTCCTCTACTTCCATTCTCAGTGCTGTTTCCGCTACTTCAAATCTTGCTAGGTTGATTCAGATCATCCTCTTCTGCTGTGTACTGGTTTATTTATGGCCAACGGAGTCTTTGAAAGAGACACAAAATAAAATTAAGTGAACAAGAAGATGTATGTGGATGCTTTTGCCCTGCTTAGACCTCCACTAGTCTAATTTCAACTGCATAACAAATCACAACCAATTCAATTAGATGTGTAAACTTTTTTTATTTAACGATTAGAATTTTTTTTCTTTAATACTTACTTATTGGGCAGCTGTTCGGGGAAGAAGATTTGCTTAGTCTTGGGATACAATTTGCTTAGCGTCTTCTTCCTATGAAAACCAAGAGTAAAGAGGAAATAATGCAGGCCATAAGTAGAGAGATGCAAAGTTGTCCACAGTAGAAGTTTTGTGCCAATCGGGGTTGCCAAGGCCTTGCAATTGTCCATCCCAACACACTTAAGAAAATCAACTGCGTATTGACATTGGGAAAAGAGTGCACTGTCGTGGTAGTGAATATGAACACAAAAAATAGTGAAGGCGCCCTAGCTTTTTCATAGGAAATTCTTGACTTTACAGATCGGTAAATTGGTCGATGGACTTGTGGCAATTTCTAGTGGTTATGAGGTCATCAACATATAAGAGAAGTCATGTGTATTCGGCCAACTTTATACATGAACAGAGACAAGTCATGGAGGAAAGGCCACGGGTCATGGATGAAGGGCCACGGGCCATGGAGGAAGACATTGTTTATCAAATTGTAAAAAAGACCATTTAAGGATGAGAGCTACAAAAATAATCAATCTAATCATTGTGTGTCGAATAATGAGCTAAATATTCTAAGAAAGTGGAAACTTAGGTCTTAATGGTAGCCTTTGGTAACAAATATTGCCTTGAGTCAATCTAACATTCATTTAGTTTTGCTTACTACCCTTATTCAAAGGAAGCCATTGCAAACAAGTTAACTTCATGATTTATATAGTCATTCATGTGAAAATTGGTTGAGTCTTCATATATCATCATGTGATCTTAAATGAACAACTTATTAAACACTCAATCTCATACCAAAAAGAAGAACATTAGTGAAATGCCTTATAAGCTTTGAACACCCCTTTTTTCAATAAAGCTTTTTGGAGAGAAATGAATCTAGGCCTTTAAGATAGTATTGGAGTAAGGCATTCTTCCATATGTGCTAACCCAATCCCATACTTCAATCAATCCATTGTCAACAAAATAAAACCGAGCTCAAACTACAAGGGAGTATTAAGTACTGAGTTCCACATCGGACAGAAAAACAATTATGAAGTGCTTTATAAGCCTTAAATACCCTTTTCTCCAATAAGGCCTTTTAGGGAGAAATAAGCCTAGGTTAGTCTCGTGGAATGGAGTTTAAATTTATGGTAGTTGAGTAAAATTACAACATGACCTAATAGCATGCATCTATCATCCTCTGAAGATAGGTAATGCCTCTTACTAGCCTTTAAATCTATGGTATTGAAGTTGAGCCTTCCCATTTCCAATCCTCAAATAAAACACTATTTGAAATCTTGTGTAACAATTTTCTTAATTATAATTTTGTACGGCATTTAGTTTTACTTATTACTCTCATTCAAAGGAAACCATTTGCAAACAAGTTAACTTCATGGTTAATATAGTCATTCATGAAGAAATTGGTCAAGTCTTCATATATATGTGATCTTAAATGAACAACATTTTTCTCCAATGAAACCTTTTGAGAAAAGGTGGACCTAGGCCTTCAAAATGATACTAGAATAGGGCATTTTTCGGTGTATGCTAACCTAATCTCATAGTTAAGCCAATCCTTTATAAGCAAAATAAGACTAAACTTGGATTGCAGGAGAATATTAAACACTTAGTCCCAAACCAGAAAGAAGAACAACTATAAATTACCTTTTAAGCCTTGAACACCCTTTTCTTCAATGAAACCTATAGGGGAGAGGTGGATTAAGGCTAATCTTTGAAAATGGAGTTCAAATCTATGGTATTAGAGTAAACTTATGACCTAGCCTACTAGCATGTATCTGTCATCTTCCAAAGGTAAACAATGCACCCTACCTATGTCAAATCTATGGTATCAAACTAGGCCTTTCCACTTCTAGTCCTGAAATAAAATGCCATTTGTTGAAAGGACATGGGCCTTTAGGATGTTATTAGAACAAGGCTTTCTTCTATATATGATAACCTAATTTCATAGTTAGGCCAATCATTTGTCAACAAAATAAAACTAAGCTTAAACTATAATGGAGTATTAAATACTTAGTCCCATGTTGAAAAGAAGAAATCTATGAAGTGTTTTATAAGCCTTGAAGACTCCTATGTCCAATGAAACCCTTTAGGCAAAGGTGGACTTGAGTTAATATTTTATAATGGAGTTCAAATTTGTGAATTCAAAGTAAACATACATTCTAACCCAATGGCATGTATCTATCATCTTCCAAAGATAGACAAGGTGTCTTACCCATGTCAAATCTTTGAAGTCAAAGTTAGGCCTTTCCACTTTTGGCCCTCAAACAAAACACCATTTGAAATCCTATATAATACTTTTCTTGGTTATAATTTTGTAAAACATTCAATTTTGCTTACTACCCTCATCCAAAGGAAGCTATTATATAAAAGTTAGCTACATGGTTAATACAATGTGGAAATTGATCAACTCTTCATATATTAACATGTGACCTTAAATGAAAAACATATTAAACATTCAGTCACAAACTAGAAAGAATAACACTTGTGAAGTATCTTGTAAGCTTTAAACATTTTTTTCTTCAATAAAGCCTTTTAAGGAGAAATAGACGTGGGTTTTTAAGGTACTATTAGAGCACGGCCTTCTTCCATGTATGCTAACCTAATCTTATAATTGGGTTGGTCCTTCATTGGCAAAATAAGGCCAAGCTCAAACTACAAAGGAGTATTATACACTTAATCCGACACCAAAAAGAAGAACATCTATGAAGTGCCTTATAAGCCTTGAAAACCCATCTCTATAATAAAAAAAAATTAGGAAGAAATAGACTTAGGTTACTCTATTGGAATGGAGTTTAGATCTATATTATCAAAGTAAACCTACAACCTGACCCAATGACATGCATATGTCATCTTCCAAAAGTAGATAAGGTGCCCTACCCATATCAAATCTATGATATTAGAGCTAGGCCTTCTAACTTCCAATTCTAAAATAAAATACCATTTAAAATCTTATATAACACTTTTCTTTATTATAATTATGTAAGACATTCAGCTTTACTTACTACTCTCATTTAAAATAAATTGTCATGGACAAGTTAACTCCATGGTCAATATAGTCATTTATGTAGAAATTGGTCAACTTTTCATATACTAACATGTGATCTTAAATGAATAACCTATTAAGCATTTAGTCTCACATTAGAAAGAAGAACATCTATAAAGTATCTTATAAGCATGAACATATTTTTCTCCAATTAGGCCTTTTAAAGAGAAGTGGACTAGTGTCTTTAATGTAGTATATGAGAAGGACTTTTTTTCATGTGTGTTAACCCAATCCTATAGTTGGGCCAATCTTTTGTCCAAAAAATAAGACTAAGCTTGGATTGCAAGAGACTATTATATACTTAATCTCACACCAAAAAGAAGAATACCTATGAAATGTCTTCTAAGCCTTTAGCACATCTTTCTCCAATAAAACCTTTTAGACAAAGGTGAACTTAGGTTAATCTTTTGGAATAGAGCTCACATATATGTATCAAAGTAAACTTACAATACAACCTAATGGATGCATTTGTCATCTTCCAAAAATAGATAGGGTGCCCCACTTATACCAAATCTTTGATATCAAAGCTAGGTCTTCCAATTTCAACCCTCAATAAAATACCATTTGAAATCTTATATAACATTTTTCTTGATTATAATTTTGTAAATCATTTTGTTTTGCTTATTACCATCATTCAAAGGAAGCCATTGCAAACAAGTTAACTCCATGGCCAATCTAATCATTCATGCAAAAATTAGTCAACTTTTCATATCTTGGCATGTGATCTTAAATGAACAACCTATTAAATATTCAATCCCACATTGGAAAGAAAAACACATGTAAAATTTCTTACAAGCTTTGAACATCTTTTTCTCTAATGAGGCTTTTTGAGGATAAGCAAACATGGATCCTTAAGGTAGCATTGGAGCAAGGCCTTCTTCCATGTGTATTAACCTAATTCTATAGTTGGGATAATCTTTCATTAACAAAATAAGATTGAGCTTAGAATTTGAGGGAATATTATACACTCAATCCTACACTAGAAAGAAGAACACCTATGAAGTACCTTATAAACTTTTACCACCCCTTGCTTTAATAAAACATCTTAGGCAAAGGTGGACCTAGGTTAATATATTGGAATAAAGTTCAAATGTGGCATCAAGTAAACTTGCAACCCATTCCAATGACATGCATCTATCATCTTTCAAAGGTAGACATGGTGCCTTACCCACATCAAATCTTTGATATTAGAGCTAGGTCTTCCATAAAAAATTATTAATAAAATAATAAAATAATAATAAAAAAGAGCTAGGTCTTCCTACTTTTGACTTAAATAAAATATTGTTTGAAATGTTATATAACACTTTTCTTGATTATAATTTTGTAAAGCATTCAATTTTACTTATTACCCTCATTCAAAGGAAGCCATTGCAAACAAGTTAACTCCACAATCAATGTAATCATTCATGTAAATATTGGTTGATTCTTCATATATAGCATGTGATATTAAAGAAGCAACCTATTAAACACATAGTCTCATATTAAAAAGAAGAACACCTACGAAATACCTTATAAGCCTTGAACAACTTTTTTTCTAATGAGGCCTCTTTGGGAAATGTGGACTTAGGCCTTCAAGTGTATTGGAGCAGGACCTTCCTCCATGTGTGCTAAGTGACTCTTATAATTGGGTCAATCTTTCATTAGCCAAATAAGATCAAGTTTGAACTATAGGAGAGTATTCAACACTTAATCCCATACTAAAAAGAAGAATACCTATGAAATGCCTTATAATCCTTTAACACCCATTTCTCTAATTAGACCTTTTGGGAAGAGGTGGACTTGGGTTAGTCTTTTGGAATAAAATTCAAATCTATTGTATCAAAGTAAACTTACAACTTGACCCATGTCATGCATTTGTCATCTTCCAATGGTAAACAAGGTGCCCAACCTATGTCAAATATATGATATTTGAGGGTCTTACCACTTCTTGTTCTCAAATAAAACATTGTTTGAAATCTTATTTTAACATTTTTTCTTGATTATAATTTTGTAAGGCATTTAGTTTTACTTACAACCCTCACTTAAAAAAAGTCATTACTAACAAGTTAACTATATGGTCAATATATTCAGTAATGTGGAAATTGGTTGTGTCATTATATATCATCATGTGATTTTGAATGAACAACCTATTAAACACTTATTTCCACTTCAAAAAGAAAAACACCTATAAAATAACTTAAAGGCTTGAATGCTCTTTTCTCTAATGAAGCCTTTTGTAGAAAGTTAGACTTAATGCCTTCAAGATGGCATTGCAACAAGGCCTTCTTTTGTGTATGATAAACTAATCTCATTGTTAAGCTAATCCTTCCTCAACAAAATAAAACCAGGCTCAAGTTGTGGGAAAGTATTAAACACTCAATACCATACAAAAGAGAAGAATACATATTAAATGTCTTATAAGCCTTGAACACCCTTCTTTCCAATGAGGCATTCTAAGGAGAATTTAGGTTAGTCTTTTGGAATGGAGTTCAAATATGTGGTATCAAAGTAAACTTACTACTTAACCTAGTGGCATGCATTTTTCATCCTCCAAAGGTAAGTTAGGCTTTTCACCCATGTCAAATTTGTGAGATCGAAGTTGGGACTTCCCACACTTGATCCTTAATATTATCCATACTTAGATGTTATACATTCCTAAGCATAGAGGGAAAATGTTGGAATTTGTCCTAGATAGGAAATTATAGTACTATCCTATATACTTATATATTTCTCCCTTTTACTTGAGGAGCTTTTTAGGGGTATTATCAAGCTACTCAATACATCTCTTCTACAAATTTGATAAGTTAACATATGGTTTTCACAAGGCTTCTTGCTAATAAGTTTGGTCAGTGAGCCAAAACTATTAAGGACTTTACTACCATGGCCACCATTTCTAATACCCTTCATATTGCTTTAGGGAAGAAAAGCTCTATTTGTACTCAAATAAGGAAGTTACAAAGTAGCTTTATCGGTATGCTTAAATCTATTACATCATTTCAGTGAGCTAGAATTTTTAGTCAATACATGGCCTTGTAGAAAGATTTATACTCATTTGGAAGAGATTTAAATAATTGTAATGTCTTGGTTGAGTCTAAAAGTGATTTCTTAATCGAGCTTAGTTAGTTAAGCAGTGACTTGAATTCATTCAACAATTAAGGAAAAGGTTTGCTTTCTTTAGTGAAATTGTGTAGCTAAAAGAGCACTTCAAACTCACAAGCTTCAATTTGTTATGCGAACTAGTTGGAGACTTCATTCCATATGTTAGTGGCACTTGTCAACTTGAAGATATGGCCTAGGATTTCCTTAAAGTGGGTACTTATAATTTAGGATTTTACAAGCTCATTACTTCATAACTAGGCATCCTAGTAGGGGTCGTCCTATTCTTTGCCATCTACAAAGATGAGCTATGCAAGTGGGTTGGTTTCTCCAATTAAAAAGCCAACTAATTTCTCATTGGACCAATAATTTCATCTATGTCAACCATGGCAAACAATTGGTCTTAGTGAGCTTAATAGTTATTATAATATAAGAACTTATTCCAAAACCTTAAGACAACAAGTGGGAAAACCTTATCACTTACAAGTTCAAAGGCTTATCTTCACACTTCTAATGTGGAACAATATCCACTCTAACATTACCCCTCATCTGCATGTTGATCCAAGCATTGAATGTAAACAAGAGCTCAACTTTTAAGGCTTAGAAGATTACAAAATAGAGGCCCATTCTCAACTTTGATACCATAATGAGTAGTCTTATAATTGTCCCCAAAAAGTGCCTCAAAAGGAAGGGGGATCCATGGCCCACTTCCTGATGTGATTCCTCTATATCTCAATTATTGTCCGTGCTAGTAATGTTTCTCCCATGACATGGAAGGAGGATTTTAAGGATGTTTGAATCTAATCCCACTTAAGAAGTGAAGATACGTGAGACTGGCTTTATATTAGATATGGTATACCTTCTATTACCCATGGGTTTTAAGATGGGCCTCATTACTTTAAAATGATATCAAAGTCAATCTTTCCTCCATGTGTTCTATCCCAAAATCCCACAAATGGGCTAGTCATCCACCTACAAAAGACCAAGTTTGGACAACAAAAGAATATTGAACAACAAAAGTCTCACATTGAAAAAGAAGGTCCTTGTAATGTGTTTTACAAACTTGGATAACCCTTCTCCTCTATGAGACCTTTTGAGGAAAAGTGGACCTAGGCCTTCAAGAATAGTAATGAAATTTGTGAAACGAGATTTGTAAGGAAAAGGTACATAGATTTCTTAGCCATATTTGCAATAAGACAAAAGTAAATGTAAAGTTGAGTTTATCTCAAAGCTAAGTGAAAGTGAGAAAGGGAGTGAGGATGGGTACATGTGCAAGGTAGAAATTGATAGGAAAGCAAAATAAAAAAAGGTTAAGAGCACATAATTACCTTTGATATAATAAAGAAGTAATGAGAAAAGTAGGTTGAAAGATCATGTAAGTTTGCATTCATTAACAAAATTACATTTGATCCAATGCCAATATTTAAACAAAGTTCTTAAAATTTTAAAAAATAACAATATCTTTTTATAAAGTTCTATTGATGAGCCCTTTAAGAAAAAACTATTTTCCTTACATTGTTTTACTTCTAGAACTAGTCCTAATTAATGCTCTTAACTTCCATAATTTTTTCTAATAGCTTTTAGATAGAGAGGTTATAAAGAGATCACTAGTTGTAAGTATGAGAGTAAGCACACTCTGTATGTGTGGTTTATGATTATTTCATATTGCCTTAATCTAATGCTTGCCAACTTGCAACAAGGTGTTTCATAAATGTCTAGTGTAATGACTAACATTTCAACTGATCTATCATTTTCAACATGATATCCACTAAAAGTTAAAGTTCCACCTTTAAAGAGGAAAGAAATAACAATAAAGTTATAAAGTTAGTTGAGCACAATGAATTGCTTGTTGAGAGCCATAATGCCATGGATAGCATTTTGATCTTAACAAGCTATAAAGCTAGCTAATAATAGTATACAATCATCCATTTTTTGCTCTTTATAGCAAAAGTTGGAAGAATATGATAACAAGGGGCATATTTCCATCTTAATGGAATGTTGTACATATAAATTGGAGAGTAAACTATATTGGGTGTAGTAGCAATTATGTACAAAATACCATTATAATTTCAAGTTCTACTTTTATGATATTAGGTTCAACTATAGTAGATCTTTTGGCAACAACAAAGAAAATGAGTTTAGTACCATATTGCATCACAACCTTCACAAACTCACATTAACATTTAAATCATATTACATGCTCTATCAAGATGCAAACTTCTTAAGTCCGCAAGTGAAATTAAAAGTTTAAAAGAATAGCTTATAAAGAAATGAGTTCTTTTACTTATTGTCTTAGGATAATTAATCTTTTCCCTTTTATACTACCTTTAGTCTAAGAAGCTCTCTCCATGACAAATTGAACTATAATCTAGGAAGCTTGTGTTAACCTAATTGTGATAAGCTTACTAATGTAGGCTTATATCAACATGCATTCTATAATTCACTTAATTGAATTTATATCAATGAATTCTAGGTTGGTCTAATTAAGTAAGAGACATTTTATGAGCTGACAATGGGCTTTGTTAAGTTAAGCTGGAAAGTTATGAGGTTTAAGGGTAAAATTGTTATTTTCCATAAAGTAATTAACCAAATCATATCTTTTTCGTGAAAAAGTATTTTATTCTATATATATATAACTCACACATGTGAGTTTTTAGGTGATGATAATAGAGAAAATATAGGAAAGAGAGTCCTTTTCACCGTTTACAAAGCCATAACCACAAACCGTATCAAACTATTCTTTTCAAAATCTAAATTGGTCTTCTCATCGACCAAACGGCTAGGAAGAGAATAAAGGGGAAGAGAAAGTATAGTATCAATAATATGGATCTGAAATTAGGTATGAAAGCTCATCTCTTTGGTTTATTTGAAACTGATTTTACTGTTCTTAATTGGTTATTTGATTTTAAGCCTTTCGGACTTATTATAGCTCGATTTTTCTAACAGCTTGCTCGAGAATACCGAGATTTTTCTGACAGCAAGAACCTAGGTAAAGTTAGTAAGTTCGAGATTAGGGGTGGGTTTAATCATTGAGGAGACAACCACCAAAGAAAAAAATGGGTCTGCCATTGTCGACCGAAATAGAGTAGACGAGTTGTATTTTTTCATCATGTTTCTAAAGAGAGTTGATAGGTGTGGATTGGACTGAAAGGTCAAAGAACTAGTTGACAAATTACCAAAATAATACAAAGTCTAAAAAAAATGATATAACGAAAAGATAGCTAACGTATGTAATTCACTCTCATGCATCAAAAAATTGAATAAAAAATAATTATAGCTTATGGTGCTCATGCACTACGGTTTACCAACAAGTTAATGGTTTGTGGCAGGTGACAAATGGAAGTGAAATTATGCCACCCACCCTAGATATTGCACAAAGAAAGTGGAAGACCAAAGTATGCAAGGTGCCCTACATATTGAGAATCTCAATTAAGGATGAACTTTTAGAAAGTATCATGCTGACAAAGACACCGATAAAGTCTAGAATATATTGAAAACTTTTCTTTCAAAAGAAAAAATGAAACAATGTTACAAATATTTAAAAATGAATTAGGAGTCATTTGATAAGGCTCGACGAATCTTAATTAGTATTTTACTAAAGTCAAGATGTTATGTGATGAGATAGGTTGTATTGATCCAAGGTCTGAAACTAGTGAAGCCCAAGTAAGACAATTAATTCTTAATAGGATATGGCTAGAGTTTTAATACAAAATTTACTACATTAGAAGGGTGGCAATTATAGCCAACTTTAGCTGAATTAGAAAATTTCCTTGCTAACCAAGGAACGTTGGAACATCAATTGTCTAGCATTTAAATTAAAGTACCAAAAAGATGCTCTTTACTCAAAGAGACAATAAGGAGGAAGGCTACCAAATCGAAGTACAAGTAGAGCTTGATGAAGAGAAGGGAATTCATCTTTAGAGGAAGCATCATAAGGAAGAACTGAAACTCAATAACAACTGAAGTAACAATGTGATAGAGAATTCTATGTTTGTGGCAAAGTGGCTTATATTGTACGAAACTGCTCACACACAAAACTACCTAAGGAATTTTTTCCACTTCTAGTCCTTAACAAGGAAATAGTTCAAAAATTAGTTCAAGCCATCCGGGCAGCGATTCTTTGAAATCGATAGGTTGTCGAAAAAAATTTGCTAGTGAAGAACAATGGGATGTGAAAGAAGCAACAATGTTTTGAGTAGTAGAAAAAAGTGAGACAATTGGGATGATAACAAATAAATCCACACTAACTAGCCTATCAAATGCTGCTGGTTATAGTTGAAACTGGATTGTTGATTATAGATATTTGTTAGTATTAAGAGTTATTGGACCCAGCTCTCCAACAAGAGTTTTCCTTTCAGCTCAGTGGTTAGGTCCATAACAATTGGTATCAGAATTACATGAGAGAATATAAAGAAAAAGAGCCCCAGCAATCCCAGTAGTCCCAGCAGCTAGCATCCGCCGAGGACATTAGATAAAGTTTCCGTGTGATAAAGGAGATACAATTGTTATGACCGTCAATATCATGTGCTAGATATGAAAATCAGTTCATGAAGATCCGTTCATTGCTAAATTAACGTATGTTGGCCAAGCCATATATGGGAATCATGTCCCAATTCAAGAAGAGTAAAACTCAATGATGTATATCATGTGCTATGTATGAAAAAGAATCTATTGTTTGCATCTCAATTAACTGCAGAAACTATGTTGTGTTTAGTCTAGACAATGTCAAGATGTGCATATGAATTCAAACACTAGAAACACCAATAATGAAGGGACAAAAGTTGGACCCTATATATGTATATATAAATATATATAGATAAATTATTTGTTGAATAAGCATATGTAGATAAGACTCAGAGGAATAAGACAGCAAACATATGGCATGTGTGCTTGGGTTATGTTAGTGTAAAAAAGAGAACTTAAATTAGATGTAAAAATTAGTTATCTAATTAGCATATGTTGTGGCATATACTTTGATTGTCATAATAAATGGAATTCTTGCTGGGTGCTACAGCAGTAAGAGGATATAGAGGAAACTCAGAGTGCTATTACAAAACCTCTACTGCTGCAGTTTATTTGTGTGTTAATAACGATGCCATTTTCCATTGAAAGTTTGAGCCTCTAATGACGATGCAGTAGTTCACTTAAAGAAAATAAAAGGTGCGACGCCGTTTTTGCAAAATTGATTGACTAAAAGACATTTTTCTTTTGAGACAAAACACATCTCTCGCTTGAACCTCTATGCCTCGGCATTTCCGAAATGCTTTGAAAAAAACTAGACCTCTTTGCCAGCTAATTCAAACTTTTAGACCGTTGAAGCAGCGATAAAACGATAAAATGGAGGACACAACCTATAAAGAAAGTTGTACTGCTCAGATTTATAAGACACATTCAAGCAAGAATACAAATAGCTAAGAATCTAAAATTCTCAGTTAAAATTTCATGAGAGAACCAAACATATAGAAGTCTAGTATCATTTCATTTGAAAGAAGTTACGAGAAATTGAACTAAAATCAATCAAAACAAATGAAAAAATTGTTGACTGATACGACCTTGGGTTTGTTAATGGTTGACGGGATGATTAACAGGGTAATCGTCCCAGAACAGCTCATTATAACGCTTCTTGTTAGCCCTGATGAAAGCTCAAAAATCACATGGAAAACACAGGGAAATTCTCCTTGATAAACCGGCCGCGTTCGAAGGAAAATCGCACCTCCTAAGTCAAGAACAATTCTCGGAAATTCTCCTTAACTTCTCATTACCTTTCCTTCCCATATACATACTTCGGCCCTGTTACAAAATAGGCTACAGACAGAGGACCAAGGACTCCTATAGACTCTTCTACAAGCATTGCAGATAGCCTTCTCCCTTTACAGCCCGGTACTCATAAAGAGAAAAAAAATGCATTATCTAAATTAGCTAAACATATAGATGACCCTGCTTCCATAGGTGAACGTTACTCCAAAACACATGTACGTTCCGTTGATGTTTCTTACCGAGGCATGGTCGTAACATTGACAGACTTACTGAAGGAATGAACTCTCCCACATTTGGAAAGCACAGAAAAAACCTGGAGCTGGTAAATAAAGGATCAATAGATGGAGTTACTGTTGAAGGGGAGAATCAAAAGAGCGCAACATCACGGCACAGCCCACTTCATTTGTATGTTATGGCCCAAATCCGTGTGTAGATTGTGAAAGAATCAAATCTGCTACCTTATTTTGTATCAAATGTCAGTATGTTTTGTATTTGCAAAGGTTTCTATTGAAACATCAGCATCTGTTTGTATTACTCTTAATGTGTAACTATATTTTCTTGGACCTGGTATATGTATTCTCTGGCGGATTACGTTCTCTTTGAGACTAGAAATTGTTACAATGTATTCCTCCAATGAGTCCTTAATTAAAATTCAGACTTATAGGTCTGGACCCAATATTTTATGTTAACCACTCGTAATTAAAGCATCAGCATAATGTAGAACTCATCCTTCACACTTACATACGCATACTCAACTTATTAAAATTCAAAACAGATCACACATGCTTTACGTCACATTAATGAAGCCAGTGTTCATCTTTCTCTTGAAGATAAAAGCAGAATCACAGGCAATTCAAATAATTTAGGTTCTATTTACTATACCACCCATGAAAGAAGATTATGAATACTTATTATTTCGGCTGCCAATTATCAGGAGTACTCTGCAATACCCTTGAAAGAATCCTTCAATGAAGGATCTATACTCCTCTGCTCTTTTCAACCAAACTGGATGCTAGAAAAGCGCTCCAAGAAGGAGAACGCCACCATCTGCTTAGCCCAAAATCAAAATTAGACTTTGTTCTTCCAGGACATCTGTCCGCCAACTTATCATAAAGAATAGCGTCGTTCGAGCTGCTTATATTTCTGAAGTAACAGAAATTGCAGCTATCATATTTGTACACTTGTTGTGTATTGCTCAATCCACTAATCAGGTCGTCCTTTACGGCAATATTGCTCTGAGCATTCTGTGCATTTATGAGAGAGCTCTTTGATAATTCAAAACCAGTACCCTCGGACTTCTTCTCATTAAATCCCAACATTACATTGGCAATATACAGAAAATTGTCATTTCCTTGATCCAAGTAATCGGAGTATAAATAAAGGGTGTATTTTTTGTTTGCGTTCATCGAGTAAACAGAAGAGAAAAGGATCTTCGCTTGAACACTGTCATTGAAATGGATGGTCTGATTCACGATCTGAAAATTCCCATTCTTCCCTAGTACCATTGTGTTATTGTAACCGAAGTTTTGAATCCAATGGGTTGTGATGTTGCCATAGGAGGATTTCAGCCATCCAGTTGACGATATGGACCTCCTTACATTAGTCAAAAATGTTCCATTTAAACCCTGAAAATCATATGCCCCCGAAACAACAAGAGGTGAGCTGATATGCATCAAGAGTTTCCCTTCAATTTTTGTGCTCTTCCTGTCTAACCAAAGATGCAAATTTGCATCTATAAACCACCCATTCAAGGCATTTGTCACACTAAATGCAAATGTATGGGCCTTTCCATCTGATATCCTTCCTAGAAACGGTGTAATTTCAATGTTATAAGAAGGTAGGTCGAACGATCCAATGCCCGTGACGGGTGTCCATAAGAGGGGAATGACCCCTCCAGTATAGATCACAGTAAAAGGCCAAATTGCACCAACAACTTCACCGTCAAGACTGACCACAACCTCCCTGAAAGGTCCATTTCCGGGTGTACCAGTAAGGTTATTTGCCTCAATGTAATCATTCGGAAGATTCGAGTACCAAAACTCGTCATTTTCATGAAACGAAACATAGACCTCCAACACAGACCTGTAAGAATTTTGAGGAATCTTGAATTCCTTCAACGCAACGTCAGTGAAATTCTCGATTTCAAACCACAACCCATCATTCAATGGCAGGTTTCGCGAGAGGGGTAAGATCAAATCAGCCGGGGAATCATGCTTCAACAATGAATTATCCGACTTTACCTCCGGATAAAAATGAATGGTTATATTCACGTGATACACCCCCGTATAAGTACTGTCAATAAGATTACCAAGATAAACAGCAAGAGTTTGGTTCTTCATTAGCAATGAATAATACCTTGTGATGTCCTTCTCAACTCTCCAAAAAATTCCGGTTGCTGTCGGTTCAGCTGTACAGCTACGAAGTAGCTCGACCCCACCAAGCCAGACGCCAAATATGCGGTCAAACTGCGTGCCTTTACAAGTCGCAGTCCACTCAAACACAATCTTGGAAAATTGTTTAGAGCGGCAGTTCGAGGGAGGTGTGTAGTTCGCCACAACTGGGGGCTTGCCGTATGTGTAGCCAAAGTCGTGTTGAAGAACGAGGTAAGAACAAGGCTTGACCTTGGGCAGCTCGATGGGCTTGGTTACTTCGAAGTAGACATTCGGTGGAGTGTCATTCAGGGGTGTGCCCCGGGAGAGAAGCCCTGGTCTGAAGAGCTTGTTCCTGTGAAGGTTAGCTTTGGAGAAAGGAGGGTGGCAGAGGAGGAGGAGAAATAGGAAGAGAAGTTGTGAATAACGCAAGGAAGCCATGACTGGTGGCTGGGTTGGAATGACGGGCTTCATCTGCATTTGATGGAGAGACCTGATTTTAGTGGTGGAGTGAAACACAATGCTGTCTGGGAAAGAAGCAGAGTAGAATTCAGAGCCGGGAAAATCAAAGTGAAAAATGTGCCTCAAAAAGGGAAAGTTCTCTTGTAAAAAGGTAACTCACATGTCAGGGGTCAGGGGAAATATGGGAGAAAAATGGGAAAGATCTTGAATACCATTCGTAAAGAGTTATGTAAACAGCCATGTTCTGCGCTAAACGAAGCAGGATAATTGTCACAGACCTAAAAAGTGTCGACAGGACTAAGTCAGCCTCGCGGGGAGGAGTCTCTGACTCTGTTTTCCCGTTGAGCAGCTCTCTGTTCTAACCAGGGCAAGGAAGAGAGGACCTTTTGTAAGCTGTATAACTTAGCTTAGTTAAGCAGGTTAGTTTGCTGCTAAGACAGGTTTTGTAAGGGTCAAAACGTGACTGGTAGGGAGACCCTGCTGCCGAGACTTGTATTACCTGCAACGATGATGTCGAGTTGTAGGGGTTACAAGCACTTAAAGGAACCATGAATGAAAGGAAAGGCAGAAAGATATTGTCAACCAAAACAATACGAGTTCCGACTTCACTCTGATGAAGTCACTTGTTTTCGTTAAGTCCTAGGTTACGTGGGAAGGAGAAGAAGGGACACGTTAAGGGCTCAGTAACACGAGCCTGTAACAATAATTGGCTCCAAACCCATGGGTTGGGAAGCCGATCCCAAATTGATGGAACTACAATCTGAATTAGAAGAGCGTTCCAAGTAAAACCTGGAAAACACGATGATAGACTGGTTGTACATAATTGCGAAGAAGTCAATACATCACTTTAAAAACCAATTCGTTAAAAGTCCAAAAGGACAAACTCATACATAATTAGTAACTTCAAGTCATATTTTAACAATGTGTGACTGAACATATATTTTCTGGATGAACTAAATTTCCATAGTCCCTATGAATGTCAAGGAAAGCCCTAGATACTAATATCATATAAAAAAAAAACTCATATTACACCTCAAAAAACAGCATATGAAGTAGAAAAACAAACCCACATATAACCAAAAACTTTAACTCATATCTTAATAAAATGAGATTTGAACATCCACACTAATAACAACCATAGTTGAGAATCTACACTGCAAAGATTTTCACAAATGAGCATTTGAATGATCTATTGGCCAAAATAGGGTCCACATTTTTGGTATGTAGACACTATTTTGGTTGTATTAATGTCTAAAATTTCTTTCATTAATTATTTATCTTTCTTTTATTAGCTATTTTATGAAAACTGTCCCAAGATTCCATGAGTTTTGGTTTAGTGAAACATCATGATCAAAGTCTTTAAAAAAAAAAATCAAAGTCCAAATTTTTTGCTCTAAAAGACAATTGAATTCTTTTAAATAAATATGATGAATGACACTTTGATAAAATGAAGGTCATGAAGTGAAAGAAGATGGAGGAAACTTTACTCTTATCCTACTTACATTAAAAGGCATAAAGGTGGGGACCTACTCTATAAAAGGTGGATTGGAAAGCTTGAACCCTAATCTATGTTGGAAGATAACCAAGAAAGTGGTTTTTGAATGTTTTCTACGGCTACTAACTTTGTCCATAAATATATATATATATATATATATATTTGCTATCTATTTCTAATTGATAGTGAATATAAATTATTTTTTTAATATTATAATACATACAATGTGTCAAACCCCAAACCTATCATACTAACTCACTATTGAACTAACTAACTAAACAACTAACACAAATTAATATGTAACTATCAATAGTGAATATCAGTTTAAATTAATGTGTATCAATATTGTCAATAAGAAATTAAAATCTTCTAAAATAGAAACAATATAATCAATTCAATATGACAAGAATGCGTTATATAGACTTTAGATCAAGAATCATAATATATCAATAATAAAATATATAAGATTAGTACTATTGAATAACAAATCAAAGAGTTAGAGAACATTCATACACATAATAGATAGGATCTAAGTGGTTGAGTTTCTAACCCAAACTTACATCCACTATCCCCTAATCCGCAGATTAGGGCTCTTGATTTTATTAAAAAATCAGATAGTTACAAGAGATTAACAGATCTCTCGTTACAGCCCCAGTTTTCATAATTCTTACAGAAACTAGCATTTCATGTGAGGGTTTGCAGCCTTTATTGTTATTTATCTTCGAATGACATCGTTTGTACACAAAATCGCAAAAGAAGTGCAACGGCAACATGGCTTTTCTTCAGCCCTCAGTTTTTTCAATACAAAGCAGCTCTTCATTTTTGCTCTTTATTAAAATGAATCTTCATCCTTACCACCTTTACGAACGTGAAACTATTTCCTTTCATGAAAGAATAATGCTTGTAAAGTGGATCCCAATTTTTTTTTTAAAGGTAATCCGGTACATTTATGTTACCCAATATGTACGGTTGGGTACTAAGTGCTCATCATAATTTCAGGTTCTGTTTTAGGGATTTTTTGCTCAGCTATGGCAGATCTTCGGGAAATGATTCTCATGCCGTACTGCATCAGTCTGTTTCTTGTGTCAACCTTCACAAACTCACAATAACATTTAAATCCCATTCCATGCTATATGAAGGTGCAAACTCTACATATTACAGAAGCCCAAGAATCTTTCCAGCAGAAAAATATATGCAAGAAAATACTTAAAACATTGATGAAGATGATAATTAGAATACCATTTTTTATTCTCTCTAAACCCTGATCCCTAATATAAATTAAATAGAATGTGGGAATACTTGCCTATTTCAAAATAATAAAAAACACAACCCCAACCTGAAAAGTTGCACTAAAGTGAAGGTATTATCCCGCTTCAACCACTAGTTATCCCTTATCAAAAAGAAAGTCAAGTTTTTTCAGATAAACAGAATAACGAAGACAAAAATGATGTTGCAGCTAAAGCAGCAATACAGTATCTAGACTAGGACCTAACCTAGACCATGAATTGGTGGTCACAGTATTAAAATTAAGCACATTCTTTAGGCCACGAAATGACTATTCTTGTGATTCCAGTGTCCTTAAAACAGGTGATTCGACTGGCAAAGCCCACAGATGAACAAACTATAAGCAAACTTGTTGCTAGTCAACTCTAACAATGGCAATCTTCTTCATTGCGAGTCATGGAGTAGGACAAGATCGACTTAGCACCTGAAGGCTGCTGACGGCAAGAACCGAACCTGTGACTTACTCTGATATCAAACATTATTACTATACCAAAAGCAATTATTGCTAACGAGATGCATATAACATTTTTTGAATTCTATAAAAATAGCACTTACACGCTTGTTGGCACTTGTCACCTCCAGTCAAGCCTAACATCACCAAGCTTTGTGCCTTCAAGAAAGGGTGACACAGAAGTAAAAGGCAACCAGTGAGAAACAACGATGTCTTGTGTGGGATGAATTGCAAACCAACAGAACAAGGAATTTTGTTACCTGAATTACTCATCCGGAATCAGCACAAGTAAATGGAACTCGTTGATAATATACAACCCATATTTAACACGAAACATATAACGGGCTCAAACCTTATTGAGCAAACTGAATAAGCAAGTCCAACTCAGGAACAACGTTCATGTCGCCTCTGGATCAGACCATCATATGACAAAAGCCTAGAAATGATTTTTGTTCCGATGTAACGACAGCTTTTTAGTTTATAATACCTCTATCAACACGGTTATGTCAAAACTAGTACTCTTTATTTAAGATCTCTTGAGCGACTCAGCACCAAAGGATAAAAGGTGAAATTCATAAAAGTTTCATCTTAAATGTGTTTGATAAGCAAGAATGTCCAATGCATTTGTTGGAACATCCTGATTACATCATTACCACTTTAAATTATCTGCTCAAGCCTTCTTGGAGATATTTATACTTCAGCATGGAACAAAATCATGTTTCAAGAACTATCAAATGTATCAATGAAACAAGTGATATGATTCAAGAAAAAACTAAAACTAAAAGAGGTTTGAGCTAACAATAAATAAAACAGTTTATAATCAGCAATAAACTAAGAAAGTAGAAAAGGATCTATACTGTGCCTCAACATAGACAGCACGGCAAATGAATAATTAGTATCACCTGTTCCCATGATGATACTTCCCATCATACGTCACAAACGCAGATGATGTTGGAAAAGCACAGTAACTTATACTACTAAAAAAAGGCCTAATGGCTTTGTCATAGATGTTAAGCTCTAATGGTTGAAGTTGAGGATAAAATCTCGACAAAAAAGACATCATTTTTATCTGTTTTTTTCTGCTCATTTAGTCAAAGACAATGTTTGCAAATAATAAGAAAGCTAGATAGTTGTTATGTGCTTCTGGAATACAGTTTAGGAAGCCATCTGATAAGACTATAGTATAAAAGGCTGGAGCAAAAGTATCTAAGCCTATTTATGTGGGTACTATCAAGTTATGCTAACCAGTCATTTGTACCCTCACTTATCTGCTCAATAATCTTTCACATGCAGTGTGTCATCACTACAATTTTGTCAAACACTACCTTTACCAATTCTGTTGCTCCAGATCACCGGTGGAACTTGGGGGGTTTGTTTGACAATGCACCCTGCCCATGCTTCAACTACCAAAATGGAGTTGCAACCTACTACAGAAATGGCCATCATTATCCACTACGCAGAACAACATTGGCTTTAATTTAGAACTCATCTTTTCACACTACATACATATACTCAACAACAAGGTCGGTTATTAAAACTCAACAAAAATCACAGCATACTTGAAGTCACATAATGAGCCAGAGTTCTTCTTCGCTTGAAAACCAAAGCAGAAAACATGGAAATACAAATTAATTTAGAAATTATTTACAAGGATATCCATGAAAGAAGATCATGAATCACAACACATAATTATTATTTAGGGTGACAACTAGCAGGAGTTCTCTGCAATACCCTATGAAAGAATGCTTTCAAGAAGTAGTTGAAGAATCTATACTCCTTTGCTGTTTTCAACTAAACTGGATGCTAGAAAAGCCCTTCGAGCAGGGGAAGACCACCATCCGTTTAAACCAAAACCAAAAAATGACCATGTTCTTCTACGACATCTGTCTGCAACCTTATCATAAAGAATAGTGTAGTTTGAGCTGCTTATATTTCTGAAGTAACAGAAATTGCCGCCTTCATATTTGTACACTTGTTGTGTGCTGCCCAGTCCACGAATTACCAGATTGTTCTTTACAACCATATTGCCCTGACCATTCTGCACATTTTTGAGAGAGCTCTTCAATAACCCAAAACCTGTACCCTCGGACTTCTTATCATTATATCCCAGCGTTACATTTGCAAGAGACAGATAAGTCCCATTTCCTTGGTCCAACTCGTTGGAGTATAAATAAAGGGTGTACTTTTTGCGCGAGTTTGTTGAGTAAACAGAAGAGGAAGGGATCTTTGCTTGAACGCTATCATCGAAATGGATGGCCTGATTCACGATCTGCATATCCCCATTGCTCCCCATTACCATTGAGTTACTGTAACTCAAGTTTTGATTCCAATGGGTCGTGATGTTTCCGTAGGAGGACTTCAGCCATCCAGTTGACAAAACGGACCTAGTTACATTAGTCAAAAATGTTCCGTCTAAACCCTTAAAGTCGGATTCCACAGAAACAGCAAGAGGTAAGCTGATATGCACCAAAAGCTCCCCTTCAATTTTTGTGCTCTTCCTGTCCAACCAAAGATGCAAATTTGCATCTATATACCATACATTCAAAGCATTTGTCACACTAAATGCAAATGTATGATCCTTTCCATCTAAAATCTTGCCCAGAAACGGCGTAATTTCAATATTATAAGAAGGTAGGTTGAATGATCCAATGCCAGTGACGGGTCTCCATAAGAGGGGATTGACCCCTCCAGTATAGATCACAGTAAAAGGCCAAATTGCACCAACAACTTCACCGTCAAGACTGACCACAACCTCCCTAAAAGGTCCATTTCCGGGCGTACCAGTAAGGTTATTTGCCTCAATGTAATCATTCGGAAGATTCGAATACCAAGACTCGTCATTTTCATGAAAAGAAACATAGATCTCCAACACAGCCCTGTAAGAATTTTGAGGAATCTTGAATTCCTTCAACCCAACGTCGGTAGAATTCTCGATTTCAAACCACAACCCATCATTCAATGGCAGGTTTCGCGAGAGGGGTAAGATCAAATCAGCAGGGGAATCATGCTTCAACAATGAATTATCCGACTTTACCTCCGGATAAAAATGAATGGTTATATTCACGTGATACACCCCCGTATAAGTACTGTCAATAAGATTACCAAGATAAACAGCAAGAGTTTGATTGTTCATAAGCAATGAATAATACCTTGTAATGTCCTTCTCAACTTCCCAAAAAATCCCGGTAGCCCTCGGTTCAGCTGTACAGCTACGAAAAAGCTCGACCCCGCCGAGCCAAACGCCAAATATGCGGTCAAACTGCCTGCCTTTACAAGTCGCATTCCACTCAAACACAATCTTGGAAAATTTGTTAAACCCGCAATTGGTGGGAGGTGTGTAGTCCGCCAAAACTGGGGGCTTCCCATAAGTGTAGCCAAAGTCGTGTTGAAGAACGAGGTAAGAACAAGGTTTGACCAGGGGCAGCTCGATGGGCTTGGTTACTTCAAAGTAGACTGTCGGTGGTGTCATTGAGATGTGTGCCCCAGGAGAGAAGCTCCTCCGGTCTGAAGAGCTTGTTCCTGGGAAGGCTAGCTTCGGAGAGAAAAGGACAACAGAGAAGGAGGAGAAAGAGGGAGAGAAGTTGCGGAAAACGTAAGGAAGCCATGAATGATGGGTGGGTTGGTGTTAGTGTTGCGAGAATTCAACAAAGTCGCATCATCCACATAGAGATTGAACACACAAATATAAGAACGCACACACCCAAACACAACAAATTTAAGAGGTTCGGAACATCATAATGTCCTACGTCCCCTGTAATCTCTTCTCATTAGATTTTCCCATACATTCCCTCTCCTCAAATAGGTATCTCATGGATTCTCTCATCAACTAGAATCCATGAGAGGGGCCTTCTTCAACAATTAGCCCCCCATGGGGACTCTCTCAATTTGCCCACTAGGTTTCTCTATACTTCTCCTATTTATAGAGAAACCCTGAAGGAATCCTAGTTGAATACTACTAGGAAAACCTACTTCTACATAAGGATAAGAATCCTACTCCAACACTACTAGGAATAAGGATAAGAATCCTAATCCAACACTACTAGGAAATCCACTACATCTATAAGATATTTTCTAGTTCCACAATTACATAAAGACCCCTGATTGTAATGACAACCATACCCTTTAACTTAATTGTTCCACCAATCCTAACAATCTCCCCCTTGGAACAATTTAGTGCAACATCCCTGCACCATAGGAAAGTATAGAAAATCTCTTCAAATTATTAATTACACAACCACAATCTTTGGAAAGAGAAAGATTGGAGAAACTCTCTTCAACTTCTACAGCTATAGTCTTTGGACAGAGAAAGACTAAGTAAACTCTCTTCAACCACAATCTTTTGAAAGAGAAGATTGCAAAAAACTCTCTTCAACTTCTACAACCACAATCTTTTTTTTTATAGAGAAAGATTAAACAAAACTCTCTTAAAAAACAAGCCCGCATCAACTGTGCCATCTTGCCTTTTCTTTAAACCACGCCTCTCTTAGGTCATACCTTCTTAGGCACTTCCAGTGCAGCCTCTTCTAAGTTACACCTCTCCTAGGCCGTGTTTCTCTCCAGGCATCCATCCGCACATCATCATGGGCTTCTTCCATCTAAATGTGTCCTCCACCATGAGGCCCTCAATAAAAGTAAAAATCATAGGACTTCCACAACAATTGAGATCACTCTTCAAAATCCCCAACGAAGAGTCCACCTCCTATCCAGAATTGTTGGTGCTTCCCCGGAATCAACTGTTGAAGTCTCAATACACCTCATTTGAATATCGACAAACTTGAAAAATTTCAAATTTTTACTTCATCAATCATATCAACATAGGAGCATCACGTCAACATACGAACATAACATGTTCCCCCTCAATCAACAATTCATCAACAACTTCAACAAAGTGCTCCCCCTCAAACATCAATATCTCCATCATTCTCTGTCATCTAACGCCACAACTTGAGCCAAATGCTCAGATATAGACAAAGAGACATAGATCTGCACTTTGCAAACCTCAATCCACAACTCCAACAATGTATTCCAGTTGATCTACATCAATATCATCCAAAAATCAAACTGGATTTAGGAAAAGAGAAAATCTCACCTTAAAACACATCAATCTGCTTCTTCAATTACGTTCACCATGTTCGATCTATCATCTTTGGTCCCGATCTTCTACAGTCCACGCTCACCGTATCACTTGTTAGAAACCAAACTTGTCTCCCATACCATTTGTTGGGATCCAAAACCTGGCTTTGATACCACTTGTTGGGAGAATTCAACAAAGTCGCATCATCCACATAGAGATTGAACACACAAATATAAGAACGCACACACCCAAACACAACAAATTTAAGAGGTTCGGAACATCATAATGTCCTACGTCCCCTGTAGTCTCTTCTCATTAGATTTTTCCATACATTCCCTCTCCTCAAATAGGTATCTCATGGATTCTCTCATCAACTAGAATCCATGAGAGGGGCCTTCTTCAACAATTAGCCCCCCATGGGGACTCTCTCAATTTGCCCACTAGGTTTCTCTATACTTCTCCTATTTATAGAGAAACCCTGAAGGAATCCTAGTTGAATACTACTAGGAAAACCTACTTCTACATAAGGATAAGAATCCTACTCTAACACTACTAGGAATAAGGATAAGAATCCTAATCCAACACTACTAGGAAATCCACTACATCTATAAGATATTTCTTAGTTCCACAATTACATAAAAACCCCTGATTGTAATGACAACCATACCCTTTAACTTAATTGTTCCACCAATCCTAACAGTTAGGACTAGAGATCCCTGGCAGCAAACAACTCAGATACACACAGTTACAGGGAAATTTGGGCAGAACCTCCCCTCTAATTTAACTGAAATCCTAATACAATCCAACCAGAATACAATTACTAATTCAAATCACAGCAGCTAACAGTTCACAACTAGCTATGCTCTAAGTTACACTAGTTATGCTAGTACAAGTGAAGATAATTAGAACAAGTAAACATAAACATCCTGGAAGCCATTTTAGATCTCCGATAGTCACTCCCCCGTTCTTCCTAGCCTATTTCTTGTTCTTTGTATTGCTTCATCCCGAAAATGCCCTTTAGTTAATTCCCAATTCAGCCCCTTCTTTGCCATGCGTTCAATGGGTAGGTGAGGTCCTAACAATCCTCCCCTCTTCAAACGTTATCCTGAAGGGTCAAGCGGAAATGTGAGAAACTGTCGCTAGACGTACTCAACATCTTCCCACGTCGGCTCGTACTCAGGATATTCTAACCACTAGATCAACAAGTTTGTACCCGACTAATATCCTTTTTTCACCATGCATTAGTAGAGTATCTTCTGTAACTCCACCAAAAACCTATTGTCCCTATCCAACATGGGAACACCGGGATAGAGTTTGCATTGTTGTCCTATGGCCTTTTTGAGTTGTGAGACATGAAAAACTGGATGAATGATAGTCTCTAGTGGAAATGCAAGTCGGTAAGCCACTGTGCCAACCCGGTCAATGACCATATATAGTCCATAGTTTCGAGGGGCTAGCTTGTGATCCCTCTTGCTCGAGAGTGTATACTAGTGGTAGGGTTGTACCTTAAGGTACACTGAGTTTCCTACCTCAAAGTGCCTCTCTGAACATCCATGATTTGCATGAAACAACATTTTAGACTAACTCTTGTATAAATGAGACTTGATTAACTTTAACCGGTCAGCTCTCTCCCACATGAAGTCATCTACCTCAATGTCTCTGATGTATGTAAAGTTGTGATAGGGAGCATGACCAGGCTTGTATCCATAAAGTGCTTCAAACAGGGTTATTTCTAAAGCAATGTGATAGTTAATTTTATACCACCACTCCGCTAAAGGCAAACAAGAATGCCATTTTCTAGGCCATTCTCCACTTGCACATCTCAAATATTGCTCCAAGCACTAGTTCACTCGTTATGTTTGTCCATCTATCTATGGCTGATAAAAAGTACTACATAGTAGCTTAACTCCCAAAATCTTAAATGTCTCTTCCCAAAATTTACTCAAAAAGATAAGGTTGCAATCACTCACAATGTTGTTGGGAAGTCCATAGAGCTTAGCCACCTCATCAATGAAAGTAGTGGCGATCTTAGATGCAATGAATAGGTGGCTTACCCCTATGAAATGGTTGTACTTAGTAAATCAATCAACCACTACAAGGATAGTGTTCTTACCCTCATTAAGGGGTAAGCCTTCCATGAAGTCCATGGAAATATCTTGCCATACCTAGTTCGGCACGAGTAGTGGTTGTAACAATATGAGAGTTAGCACATGCTCTATCTTGTGTTGTTGACACACCCTACATTTGGCTACCTAACTAATCATTGTCTATTTCATATTTGGCCAATGGAAATGTTGTTGGACCTTCTTAAGTGTTCCACAAATTCCTAAATGTCTGCCAATGCTTGTATCATGAAATTGCTGCACTATCTGGTCACACACCAATCCTTGAGCACCCACAACAATCTTGCCCTTAAATCAAAGGACACCCTTATCTAACTTATAATCCGGTTGTGTCGTTGCATCAAGGATTAACTCGGCAATCAAGTTCTAGATGAAAAGGTCTCCCTCATAGCTTTGGACTATCTCATGGATCCAATAAGGTTGTAGTACTGTAATCCCTTGTAACTCAAATTCCTTATGTTCAGTCGATAACCATGAGAATGCATCTGTGGCTCTATTCTCTGTACCTCTCTTATAACAAACCTCATAGTCAAACCCCAAAAGTTTAGTAAGCCACTTATGTTGTGTAAGGGTAGAGACATGTTGTTCCAATAAATGTTTTAGGCTGTTGTGATCAATATAGACGATGAAATGGTTCCCAAGTAGATAGGACCTCTATTTCTATACAGTTATCACTACGGCCAACAATTCTTTTTCGTATGTGAAGAGTTCGAGGTGTTTCGAGACAAGCATCTTACTGAGGTAGGCAATAGGTCTGTTGTCCTACACCAATACCGCTCTAACACCTCAATAGCAAGCATCCATTTCTATGACAAGCGGCTTGTGGAAATCAAAGGTGGCTAGAACAAGGATTGAATTGAAGACTTGTTTCAACTGCTCAAAGGCCTGAACAGCCTCCTATGTCTAATGAAAATTGTCTTTCTTTAGCATTTATGTCAAGGGTCAACTGATCTACCCATAATCCTTAACGAATCTCTGGTAGTAGCCGGTCAACCCTAAGAAACCCTGCAATTTATGGAGTGTGGTCGGTCGAGGCCAAGCTAGCATGTTAACCACCTTTTTAGGACTCACCTCAATCCCATGTCCTGAAATAATATGTCCCAAGTACTTCACCTGTTGACACACAAAAGCACATTTACTTTGTTTAGCAAAAAGCTGATGATCTTAAAGTACCTGTAATACCACTCGCAAATGGTGTGCATGACTTTCCCAGGTTGGGCTATAAACCAAGATGTTGTCAAAGAATATTAACCCTGAAGATGTGATTCATGAGGCCCTAGAAAGTAGCAGGGCCATTGGTCAAGCCAAAAGGCATTACCATGAACTCATAATAGCCATGATATGTTTTGAAAGCCATCTCAAGGATGTCTAAGGGAAACAATCGCACTTGATGACAGCCAGACCACAAATCCAATTTGAAAAACCAAATAGCCCCATGGAGCTCATTGAGTAACTCATCGATGATGGGAATAAGGAACTTATCCTTCACAATGAAGGCATTCAAGGCCTTATAGTCCACACAAAACCACCAACTACCATCATGTTTCTAGCAACACTAGGGAAGCAAAGGGGCTAGAACTATTGTAGATGATCCCCAAAGAAAGCATCTTATCTACTATCTTCTTTATTTCTTCCTTTGGAACAAAAGGATAGCAGTAAGACCTCAAGTTAATCGGCACGCTACCCTCATGTAGGGGAATGTGATGGTTAAACTCTCTACTCGAGAGGAGTTAGGTAGAGGTTTTAAAGACATTTATGAATTCCAGAAGTAAAGGCTCTAAACACTAGGAGTTACTATAGTTTTGGACTTGGCCTTGTAGTGCTCCCCAAGGCATGATCCCCCCTCCTCACTAACCAACTCACTAATGGTAAGTTAGCTTACCATGAAATGGGGATGTTTAGAAACCCATTTGCAAAAACTTAACCCACTTATGGCCGCTAAGGTAATGCCCTTACTCTTAGATCCATGCAAAACCATAGGTTTACCTTCAATATGTATCGTCAATGTATGACTAATGATATCCAAACTGATAGGATTGATTCCCGCAACCCATTACATTCCCAAAACTACATCGTAGCCACCTAAAGGTAGTAAGCGAACCTCCATCTCAAAGTGGTAGCCCTGAATCCTCCATGGAAACTGGTGGCACTGCATGTGGCTTTGTAACTGCTAATCCCCTACAATCTTAACCTAAAAGGGTTAGGTTTCCTCTAACTAACACCCTAACCTCTGAGTCAAACTCTCATCAATAAAGTTGTAGGTGGCACCTATAACTAAAAGCAAACTAATGCATGAAGTGTCGAATAATGTTACTAATCGAAAAGTGTTGGAGGAACACCCCTCAGCTATAGCATGAATGGAGAGAACCTCCTCTAGGTCAGGTGTCACGGCAATGTCCTTAAGCTAGTGTATCAATGTCAACTCAGCATCAGGCTCTATCTCAATCCCGTCCTCATCCATCATAAAAAAACAGTTGCTTCTTCTTGCAAATATGACCTTAGTGTCATTTATCATCACAATAATAACACAAGCCTTGTGCTCGTCAAGCAATCATTTAAGCATCTAAGATACACTTGGTCAAGAAGTGCATACCATTACCAGGGCGAAGGGATGGGGAACCCAAGCACGCTCAAGAGTAGGCCATGGGGGTCGACTATGGACAATAGGAGTGGAAATGGGTCTTTTACTAAGGTCCATCATTAAATTCTTATGCATCAAGGGTTGTTAATAGGCGGTAGCCAAGTCTACCAGTTGGGACAAGGTAATAGGAACTCTCACCTCATCCTTAAGACCTACTAAAAAGGCTGCCAAGAAGTCTTGATTCGTCCAAGCGGGGTTTTGATCTAAAACTTGATACCTCAATCAATTAAAATCCTTCACATAAGCGTAGAGCAAAGTAGTTTGACAGAACAAATGGAATTCCATCATAAAGCCTCCCTCGTCATTCCTAATAAATTTCCTACACAAATCTCGGGTGAATTGTTCCTAACTAACTCGTCCTTTATGGTGTAAATAGGGGCCTACCCATTGTGTGGCCTCATCCTTAAAATATACCACAGTATAATCTACTTTGGCATAACTATCCAATAGCTCAAAATGGAAGAAAAATTCATAACTATTGAGCCATTCTCTAGGTTAGGCTCTTGTAAAAATATAAAAATATGGGCATTAAGTGCAAGAGCCAAGATTACCCAGAATGAGGGAGCTAGTGGTGTTTTCGAGGGAAAGGTTGGTCACTAGCACACCAATAGAACTCACGAGAAGGTCCGAGACGGTTGGTATAGGACCTAAGGAATGGTTAGGTTGGGGTTAGGGTAAGCTAACAGTACCTATGGGTGGTGGCTGGGCCATGGGAGAGGGCTGGACCACAAACCTAATGGAGGTGCCCCCCAAGATAGCAATGGTCGATAAGGCAATGTTGCCACCATGGGGAAGGTTAAACCCGTGAGGAAGCCCTCAAGGTTGCGGCTGGTTAATTGGGCCTTAAAGGGGGCTAGGTTAAGGGTAGCTCCAAGGAACAAGTGGGCCTCAATGAGGAGAGGACCTTAAGGCAACCCAAGCCCTATGTTAAGGAGGTAGAGAGGGGCCCCAATAGGACCCCCAAGTGTTGGCCGACTAGAAGGCCTAGTGGGTAGGTGGCCCGTAGTGTGCCAATCCCTAATGGAGGGGGTCGGAGGAGGAAGAACTTAGGCTCCAGTGGCTAGGAGGCTCGTAGGAGTTGGGGCCCCAATAAGAGGTAGGCCTAGTCTAAGTGGAGGGACCTGAGAGCCCGTAAGGACTAGGGGGCTATCTGGAGCAGTCCATGGATACTAGCTAGGGGGTTTACGATGCCCTAGGGGGTTGTAGGAACTAGGGCTTCCTTGGGGCGACTGATCGGGCCAGGGAGGTTCACAAGGGGCTTGTGAGGGTTGGGCTGCAGCCCAAGGGGGGCTAGGCTCCAAGGTGGGGCGAGGCCTGGTCTAAAGAATGACCTAGGGCCTAGGTGGGAACGTTAAAAGGGGCTTGGGCTAGGCTAAGGAGGCGAGCCAAGGGGCTCATGAGGGGCTGCAGGAGGCCCCATAGGTGAAGGGTGCCCAAATGGGGCAGGGCTTGACCTAGAGGAGAAGTCGGGACCCGTGTGCACAGGAGGTGCCAAAGGCTATGGTAGAGTCGACAAGGTGGTAGACATGGTGGTGGTGGGTAGGGAAGGAGCAGGTAGGGGAGCAGGTACGAAAAGTGGGGTGGGAAGTGGAGCAGGCAAGATCAATAAAGGGTGGGACAAGGGCATGGAAGTAGGTAAGGGAGTGATGGTGGGTAACAAAGTCGAAAGGGATGGGAAGGGTTGGCATAGGGGGCAATGGAGGGTAAGGGGAAGAGAAACGGAAGTGGAAACAGATGAAGGAGGGGTGGTGGCCGAGGGAAAGGGGACGAGACTGGGTGGGGTTGTAGGAGAAGGGGGAAGGCCGCTTAAATCTTGGACTAGGACCGAATGGTGCCATTCGTCCAAAAAGCTCCAAGATCTAGGCAATGAAGTGGAAGGCTCGAGGAAAATGGGTAGAGAGGGAGGTTGAGGTGGGCAAAAAGCATCAAGCTTTTAGAGGATGAGAAGTTGTTACTCCTTCAGCTACTGAATGTTGGCTGACTGGTCCTCCAATTATTTGAAATAGGCACCAAAATCGGCCATGGTTTTTTGTTAGGTGTGGGGCGCCAAATCGGTGGCTCTGGATACAATTAGGACTAGAGATCCCTAGTAGTAAGCAACTCAAATACACATACAATTCTAAGGAAATTTAGGCAAAACCTCCCCTATAATTTAACTAAAATCCTAATACAATCCAAGCAAAATACAATTACAAATTCAAATCACAACAGCTAACAATTCACAACTAGTTATGCTCTAAGTTACACTAGTTATGCTAATACAAAGGAAGATAACTAGAACAAGTAAACATAAACCCCTCGAAGCCATTTCAGATCTCCGATAGTCACTCCCCTATTCCTCCTAGCCTATTTCTTGTTCTTTGTATTGCTTCATCCCGAAAATGCCCTTTAGTTAATTCCTAATTCAGCCCCTTCTTAGCCACGTGTTCAAAAGGTAGGTAAGGTCCTAACAATTGGAAGAAGGACGGGTTTCATCTTCTTTTGAGGAAGACTTTCATTTTAGGTGGTGAAGTGAAAGACAAAGCAACTTTGTGGAAAAGAAACATCGTGAAATCAGACAAAGATGGAAAAATCAAAGTGAAATGAAATACAGTTCCTTGAAAAGATGGTGACAATCGGTAGTCGGGAAAATCCAAATCATGAGCCAATCTTGACCATCCATAAACATTATATTTGAACTATTTTATTAACCAAAATAAACTGGATTTACGCTATGTAATTTATTTATTTTTTTGACAAATTATGAGATGATCAGTTAACTCTTTCGACAATCAGTTATATTTGGAATATGAAGTTAATTTTTTATGTTACAAGAGTTAACATAAGTTATATCACATGGATTTGGTTTTATATCTGAATTTGACTTGTTTATATATTCATATTCATTGTCAATGAAAATTGTGGTAAAATGATCATTTTTTTAATTTAAAACTTTAATAAGATTTTATATTTAAGTGGTCCAGTTTTAGAAGTTTACATCTATTATAAGAAATGTTCAACAATGTTGAGTGCATTTTCTAGATTTACTTAACTGTATAATAACTGAACCCTATTTATAGTCCTGTGGATCCTAAAATTTGATTCTATCAAATTCTAAAAAATGATAAAAAAAAAAAGTGAATCAAAAATTCTTATGGTCATAATAATGTTAAAGGAGAGGAATCTTAAGATGCAATAGTAGGTAATAAGACACTATAGGAATTATAATAAAATAAAATAATTACCTTTGAGCAGCTCTCTATTCTAACCAAGGCAAGGAAGAGATGACTTTTTGTAAGCTATATAACTTAGCTTAGTTAAACATGTTAGTTTGCTGCTAAGACAGGTTTTGTGAGGGTCAATGCGTGATTGGTATAGAGACCATGCTGCTCAGACTTGTATTACCTGCAACGATGATGTTAAGTTGTTAGGGTTACAAGCACTTAAAGGAACCATGAATGACAGAAAAGGCAGAAAGATATTGTCAAACAAAACAATACGAGTTCCAACTTTACTCTGATGAAGTCACTTGTTTTCGTTAAGTCCTAGGTCTTAGTAGGAAGAAAGAGAAGAAGAATCTTCTTACTCGATTTCACACTTCAAGGACCCATTACAGGCTCAGTAACACGAGCCTAAAACAATAATTAGCTCCATATGAGTTGGGAAGTTGATCCCCATTTGATGGAACTACAATATGAATTAGAAGAGCGTTCCAAGTAAAACCTTGAAAACATAATGATAAATTGGTCATACATAATTGTGAAGAAGTCAATACATCACTTCAAAAACCAATTCCTTAAAAATCCAGAAGGACAAACTCATACATAATTAGTAACTTCAAGTCATATTTTAACAATGTGTGACTGAACATATATTTTTTGCATGAACTAAATTTTTGTAGTCCATAAGAATGTCAAGAAAAGCCATAGATTCTAATATCATATAAAATAAAATAAAATAAAAACTCATATTACACCTCAAAAAACAACATATGAAGTAGAAAAACAAACCCACATATAACCAAAAACTTTAACTCATATCTTAATAAAATGGGATTTGAACATCCACACTAATAACAACCATAGTTAGGAATCTACACTGCAAAGATTTTCACAAATGAGCATTTGAATGATCTATTAGTCAAAATAGAGTTCACATTTTTGGTATGTAGACACTATTTTGGTTGTATTTATGTCTAAAATTTCTTTCATTAGTTATTTATTTTTCTTTTATTAGTTATTTTATTAAACTATCCCAAGTTTCCATGAGCTTTGGTTTAGTGAAACATCATGATCAATAAAAATCAAGGTCCAAACTTTTTTCTCTAAGCGACAATTGAATTCTTTTAAAATAAATGTGATGAATGACAACTTTGATAAATATATATATATATATATATATATATTTGCTATCTATTTCTAATTGATAGTGAATATAAATTATTTTTTTAATATTATAATACATACAAGAGGTCAAATCCCAAACCTTAATTCATGCTAGCTCTCCATTGAACTAACCAACTAAACAACTAACACAAATTATTATGTAACTATCAATAGTGTATATTAGCTCAAATTAATGTGTATCAATATTGTCAATAGGAAATTAAGATCTTCTAAAAAATAAACAATATAATCAATTCTGTATGACAAGAATGTGTTATATAGACTTAGATCAAGAATCAAAATATATCAATAATAAAAGATATAAGATTAGTACTACTGAATAACAAATCAAAGAGTTAGAGAACATTCATACACATAATAGATAGGATCTAAGTGGTTGAGTTTCTAACCCAAACTTACATCCACTATCCCCTAATCCGCAGACTAGGGCTCTTGATTTTATTAAAAAATCAGATAGTTAGAAGAGATTAACAGATCTCTCGTTACAGCCCCAGTTTTCATAATTCTTACAGAAACTAGCATTTCATGTGAGGGTTTGCAACCTTTAATGTTATTTATCTTCGAATGACATCGTTTGTACACAAAATCACAAAAGAAGTGAAACGGCAACATGGCTTTTCTTCGGCCTTCAGTTTTTTTAATACAAGGCAGCTCTTCATTTTCGCTCTTTATTAAAATGAATCTTCATCCTTACCATCTTTACGAACGTGAAACTATTTCCTTTCATAAAAGAATAATGCTTGTAAAGTGGATCCCTTTTTTTTTTTTTTAATTTAAGGCAATCGCGTACATTTATGTTACCGAATATGTAAGGTTGGGTACTAAGTGCTCATCCTAATTTCAAGTTCTGTTTTGGGGATTTTTTGCTCAGCTATGGCAGATCTTCGGGAAATGAATTCTCACACCGTACTGCATCACAGTTTGTTTCTCGTGCCAACCTTCACAAACTCACAATTACATTTAAATCCCATTCCATGCTATATCAAGGTGCAAACTCTACATATTACAGAAGCCCAAAAATCTTTCTAGCAAAAAAACAGATACAAGAAAATACTTAAAACATTGATGAAGATGATAATTAGAACACCATTTTTAATTCTCTCTAAACCCCGATCCCTAATATGAATTAAATAGAATGTGGGAATACTTGCCTATTTCAAAATAATAAAAAACATAACCCCAACCTGAAAAGTTGCACTAAAGTGAAGGTGTTATCCCGCTTCAAGAGCTATTCTGCTAACTGGCCATTAGTACTAATCAACCACTAGTTATCCCTTATCAAAAAGAAAGTCAAGTTTTTTTCAGATAAACAGAATAACGAAGACAAAACTGATGTTGCAGCTAAAGCAGCAATACAGTATCTAGACTAGGACCTAACCTAGACCATGAATTGGTGGTCACAGTTTTAAAATTAAGCACATTCTTTAGGCCACGAAATGACTATTCTTGTGATTCCAGTGTCCTTAAAACAGGTGATTCGACTGGCAAAGCCCACAGATGAACAAACTATAAGCAAACTTGTTGCTAGTCAACTCTAACAATGGCAATCTTCTTCATTGCGAGTCATGGAGTAGGACAAGATCGACTTAGCACCTGAAGGCTGCTGACGGCAAGAACCGAACCTGTGACTTACTCTGATATCAAACATTATTACTATACCAAAAGCAATTATTGCTAACGAGATGCATATAACATTTTTTGAATTCCACAAAAATAGCACTTACACGCTTGTTGGCACTTGTCACCTCCAGTCAAGCCTAACACCACCAAGCTTTGTGCCTTCTAGAAAGGGTGACACAGAAGTAAAAGGCAACCAATGAGAAACAACGATGTCTTGTGTGGGATGAATTGCAAACCAACAGAACAAGGAATTTTGTTACCTGAACCAAGTAAATGGAAATCGTTGATAATATACAACCCATATTTAACACGAAACATATAACGGGCTCAAACCTTATTGAGCAAACTGAATAAGCAAGTCCAACTCAGGAACAACGTTCCTGTCGCCACTGGATCAGAACATCATATGACAAAAGCCTGTTTACATTACACGTATAATATTCATTCTACTGGGCAGGCAGAAGCCTAGAAATGATTTTTGTTCTGATGTAATGACAGCTTTTTAGTTTATCATACCTCTATCAACACGGTTATTTCAAAACTAGTACTCTTTATTTAAGATCTCTTGAGCGACTCAGCTCCAAAGGATAAAAGGAGAAATTCATAAAAGTTTCAGCTTAAATGTGTTTGATTAGCAAGAATGTCCAATGCATTTGTTGGTACATCCTGATTACATCGTTGCCACTTTAAATTATCTGCTCAAGCATTCTTGGAGATATTTATGCTTCAGCATAGAGCAAAATCATGTTTCAAGAACTATCAAATGTATCAATGAAACAAGTGATATGATTCAAGCAAAAACTAAAACTAAAAGAGGTTTGAGCTGACAATAAATAAAACAGTTTATAATCAGCAATAAACTAAGAAAGTAGAAAAGGATCTATACTGTGCCTCAACATAGACAGCACGGCAAATGAATAATTAGTATCACCTGTTCCCATGATGATACTCCCCATCATACGTCACAAACACAGCTGATGTTGGAAAAGCACAGTAACTTACACTACTAAAAAAAGGCCTAATGGCTTTGTCATAGATGCTCAGCTCTAATGGTTGAAATTGAGGATAAAATCTCGACAAAAAAGACATCATTTTTATCTGTTTTTTTTGCTTTGCTCATTTAGTCAAAGACAATGTTTGCAAATAATAAGAAAGCTAGATAGTTGTTATGTGCTTCTGGAATACAGTTTAGGAAGTCATCTAATCAGACTATAGTATAAAAGGCTGGAGCAAAAATATCTATGCCTATTTATGTGGGTACTATCAAGTTATGCTAACCAGTCATTTGTATCTTCACTTATATGCTCAATAATCTTTCACATGCAGTGTGTCATCACTACAATTCTGTCAAACAATACCTTTACCAATTCTGTTGCTCCAGATCACCGGTGGAACTTGGGGGGTTTGTTTGACAATGCACCCTGCCCATGCTTCACCTTCCAAAATGGAGTTGCAACCTAACTAAAGAAATGGCCATCATTATCCACTACGCAGAACAACATTGGCTTTAATTTAGAACTCATCTTTTCACACTACATATATATATACTCAACAACAAGGTTGGTTATTAAAACTCAACAAAGATCAGAACATACTTGAAGTCACATAATGAGCCAGAGTTCTTCGCTTGAAAACCAAAGCAGAAAACATGGAAATACAAATTAATTTAGAAATTATTTACAAAGATATCCATGAAAGAAGATCATGAATCACAACACATAATTATTATTTAGGGTGACAACTAGCAGGAGTTCTCTGCAATACCCTATGAAAGAATGCTTTCAAGAAGTAGTTGAGGAATCAACCAAGAAGAATCTATACTCCTTTGCTGTTTTCAACTAAACTGGATGCTAGAAAAGCCCTTCGAGCAGGGGAAGACCACCATCTGTTTAAACCAAAACCAAAATGAGACCGTGTTCTTCTATGACATCTGTCTGCCACCTTATCATAAAGAATAGTGTAGTTTGAGCTGCTTATATTTCTTAAGTAACAGAAATTGCCGCCTTCATATTTGTACACTTGTTGTGTGCTGCCCAGTCCACGAGTTACCAGCTTGTTCTTTACAACCATATTGCCCTGACCATTCTGCACATTTTTGAGAGAGCTCTTCGATAACCCAAAACCAGTACCCTCGGACTTCTTCTCATTATATCCCAGCGTTACATTTGCAAGAGACAGATAAGTCCCATTTCCTTGGTCCAACTCGTTGGAGTATAAATAAAGGGTGTACTTTTTGCGTGAGTTTGTTGAGTAAACAGAAGAGGAAGGGATCTTTGCTTGAACGCTATCATCGAAATGGATGGCCTGATTCACGATCTGCATATCCCCATTGCTTCCCATTACCATTGAGTTAAGGTAACTGAAGTTTTGATTCCAATGGGTCGTGATGTTGCCATAGGAGGACTTCAGCCATCCAGTTGACAATACGGACCTAGTTACATTAGTCAAAAATGTTCCATCTAAACCCTTAAAATCGGATTCCACAGAAACAGCAAGAGGTAAGCTGATATGCATCAAAAGCTCCCCTTCGATTTTTGTGCTCTTCCTGTCTAACCAAAGATGCAAATTTGCATCTATATACCATACATTCAAAGCATTTGTCACACTAAATGAAAATGTATGATCCTTTCCATCTAAAATCTTGCCCAGAAACGGCGTAATTTCAATATTATAAGAAGGTAGGTTGAATGATCCAATGCCAGTGACGGGTCTCCATAAGAGGGGATTGACCCCTCCAGTATAGATCACAGTAAAAGGCCAAATTGCACCAACAACTTCACCGTCAAGACTGACCACAACCTCCCTGAAAGGTCCATTTCCGGGTGTACCAGTAAGATTATTTGCCTCAATGTAATCATTCGGAAGATTCGAATACCAAAACTCGTCATTTTCATGAAACGAAACATAGACCTCCAACACAGCCCTGTAAGAATTTTGAGGAATCTTGAATTCCTTCAACCCAACGTCGGTAGAATTCTCGATTTCAAACCACAACCCATCATTCAATGGCAGGCTTCGCGAAAGGGGTAAGATCAAATCAGCCGGGGATTCATGCTTGAGTAATGAATTATCCGACTTTACCTCCGGATAAAAATGAATGGTTATATTCACGTGATACACCCCCGTATAAGTACTGTCAATAAGATTTCCAATATAAACAGCAAGAGTTTGATTGTTCATAAGCAATGAATAATACCTTGTAATGTCCTTCTCAACTTTCCAAAAAATCCCGGTAGCCCTCGGTTCAGCTGTACAGCTACGAAGAAGCTCTACACCGCCGAGCCAAACGCCAAATATGCGGTCAAACTGCCTGCCTTTACAAGTCGCATTCCACTCAAACACAATCTTGGAAAATTTGTTAGACCCACAATTGGTGGGAGGTGTGTAGTCCGCCAAAACTGGGGGCTTCCCATAAGTGTAGCCAAAGTCGTGTTGAAGAACGAGGTAAGAACAAGGTTGGACCTGGGGCAGCTCGATGGGCTTGGTTACTTCAAAGTAGACTGTCGGTGGAGTGTCATTGAGATGTGTGCCCCGGGAGAGAAGCTCCGGTCTGAAGAGCTTGTTCCTGGGAAGGCTAGCTTCGGAGAGAAAAGGACAACAGAGAAGGAGGAGAAAGAGGGAGAGAAGTTGCGGAAAACGTAAGGAAGCCATGAATGATGGGTGGGTCGGAAGAAGGACGGGTTTCATCTTCTTTTGAGGAAGACTTTCGTTTTAGGTGGTGAAGTGAAAGACAAACAGCTTTGTGGAAAAGAAACATCGTGAAATCAGACAGAGATGGAAATATCAAAGTGAAATGAAACACAGTTCCTTGAAAAGATGGTGACGATTGGTCATCGGGAAAATCCAAATCACGAGCCGATCTTGGCCGTCCATAAACACTATATTTGAACCATTTTATTAACCGAAATAGACTGGATTTACGCTGTGTAATTTTTTTTTTTTTGACAAAGTATGAACTGATCTGTTAACTTTTTCGGCAATTAGTTATATTTGGAATATGAAATTAATGTTTATGTTACAAGAGTTAACATAAGTTATATCATATGGATTTGGTTTTATTTGGGCATTATCTGATTTTGGCTTATTTTCATATTCATATTCACTGTCGATAAAAATTATGGTAAAATCATAATTTTTTATTTAAAAATTTAATAAAATTATATATTTAAGTGGTCCAATTTCAAAAGTTCACATATATTATAAGATATGCTCAACAATATTGAATGTCTTTTCTAGATTTACTTGACTGTATAATAACTTAAACCTATTTACAGTCTTGTGGATTCTGAAATTGAATTTTATCATATTCTAAAAAACGATAAAGAAAGGGATTCAAAAATTCCAACAATCACAATAGTGTTAAAGGGGAGGAATCTTGAGATGCAATAGTTGGTAATAAGACATTGTAGGAATTATAATACTATACTTGGATAAATCATAATTTTTTTTATTTTTTATTGTTAACTATCATACCTACACCTATGCATATACTAGCTTACCACTAAATTTTAATGTTTTATATTGGCAATAAAGGGTAAAAGTGTTTGTAATTAAATTGATAATTTTTACACATATGTAGTGGCCAATTTTTTATTTTTTTAAAAAAAAAAATATAGTAACTTACAAATACAGTAAAAAGCTTCACAGAATCATCATAACTCTAAATTATTTATCCTTTTGATTTAGCCAGGATACCCACTTGAAATCAATGAAGATGTTGAAATCTTTCAAATCACTTTGGGAGTATCTCTAACCAAAATCATGACAACACTTTTAAGGTAAAAGCAAAGATACAATACAACAAGACAAACCTTCAAAACATCGGATGCCTCGTCCTATTTGTTTTGTTTTTTCTTTTCTTCTCTACACTGCCTCTTTGCTGTGTCGTGTGGCCATCGACAATGCTGTCTCCAACGATCCCATCATAGCCGGAATATGAAAGGTTAGAAGAAGGGTCATCCAATCTTTTATATATACCAAAGATTATTACACGATAATTTGGAACATTTTCTTGTAATGACATCATATAATACCACATTAAATTAAAAATGATCTCTTCGAGTCTTCAAAAGATGCTCAATCTATAAGTTTTCAATTGTTGTGAAATTTCTTTTAACACAATAAAATCTATTTCTTTAGAGTCTTTTGATAAACTATAATATTCTTTTTAGCCTTTTAACCTCCCACTATCGTTAGTAATAATATAATTATAAAATCATGTACTTCAAAATAATCGTCTTGTATGACTCCTAATGCAATCAACCAGTGTTTAACTCTTTTGTCATGTCATTTAGTTATATCTTATGTAATAATAAATTATTTTCATCAATCTTAGCGATATTTATTTAGGTACTTATAGTAAATATTTTTTTTTCTTGAAAGTTACTATTGCTTAAAATATTTGTATGGTTTTTTTCTCCCTTTTTTGTTTTGGCTCACAAAAACCTCGGGCCAACTTAATCTTCATTCACAGTAGTTGGCTCAAAATGTGCAAGAATAATTTGGGTCATGATAATAATTTTAACATCCAAGAGCGGATATGAAAGGCAATGTATAAAAAAGATATTATGCTGTTATATCACATTTCTTAATTCTATTTCTGAAATATTAACCTTCTTCTAAAAGTATTTAACTAAACGAAAATACACAGTTCATGTCACATACACATAATTAGACACATTGAATTTCTACAGATCTTAATTTGTAGAATGTCTTAAACCATAAACTCTGTTTTACAGTAAAACAATTAAGTTTTTTCATCTTATCAATCTACTTACTTAAATTGTAACAAATCCCTTGAACAACAATGGCGAAAGAAAAGAAGAAAAAAAGCACACTAGACTGTCATGACCTTAAGCAGAGCACTTAAGAGCCAAACACGGCCTAGAACCATATATATTAGACTTCCAAGTGCAAGAATGCAGGGTTTCGTTATGCAACAGGAAGTGGATCCTTTCTATCTTACTCTCTAAAATTTACTGAAAATATTAACAAATAATGTTTGCTTAAAAAAGAAGGAAGGCCAGATAAAATCAAAGAACAATTAGGAAGATTACATTTTTGTACACTAAATATCAGAATAAAAAGAATGTTGTGACTTTTTACAACTCAGTTAAGGGATCGATTTAGAACTGATATTTGACCAGAATCTCCATTCAGCAAGAACACCTCCAGAGGGACATATGGAGAGTTCATTGATGATCCAAACCTGTAGGTGGGTTGCAGAATTTTAGCACCTTTAGCACATTGAATAATTCGGAGACGCGGTCCAGTTCTCATCTGCCAGATCTGCAGCAAACATGACAAAAGACAATGTATGCTTAGAACCTCAGCAATTTGATAAGATACTGTCTTGGTGGTGAAAGCACACGTTGGCGGTGTAAAAGTTACGGCGGGTCATTACAGAATTAAAATACTGTTGAATCTACCACTAATAAGCAGTGGATAAGCCTAATAAACTAAGAGTTGAAATGATCAACATCCGGTTGATAAGAAAAAACCTCAGAAATGAACACACGCGGGCGCGCACACACACACACACATACATATGTATCTAACAATATTAAATAGACCAGATCTGGAAGAACCAGTTCAGGAAACTAGCTGGAAGTAAATGGACCAAATCTGGAAGCTAGCTGAAAGTAAAGGACCAAATTTGGAAGAACTAGTTCTGGAAGCTGGCTGAATGTAAAGGACCACATAACTGGGTTAATGGGCGGTTAAAGCAGTGATAAATTAAAGAATACTTGAAGGAAAGAGAATATCAAAATCAAACAAAGACAATATAGCTTCCCACCTAGCAGAGATCTACTTGGAGCAAAATTCTTAACATCCTTCTTAAAACAGTGAGCAACTCCAAGGAGATTTAGATTTCAAGATCAATTTCTTGTGCAGTAAGTCTTTTATCTCCTTTCTAAAGTGATCCTCGAGCTCCAAATTCATCTGGATAGCGCTTGCATTGGTAAGTCAGAGCAGACAGATTCTTCTATTTGTTTCTGAGTTTCTTTGATCCGCCATTGTACAAAGGGACTAGCGATTTGCTCCTTTACATGGAGATAGTCAGTCTCTTCCATTAGCGAATATAGGTGGTTCTCTTTATACTGGACGAGCATAAGAAACTGCTCATCTACCATTTTGTGGGTTTGCATGAGATTTAATTCATGAACGCGAGGTCTATGGATGAAGTCAAACTTGACCTTGCCCCCATATTTGTGTAGACATATGTTGTCATCCATTACTGAAAACAGCTTCATCATCTCTATAAATGGTGTTCCAAGAATAATGTCATATGTTAAATTCTTGGCCAATAAGAAGTTCTGCTCAAAAGCAAACTCCTCTATTACAAACTACTGCATTTGATAGCTTGTGTTATATGGGGATTCTTTTATTATTGGCATCCCTCAGTCTTCCCGTCGTTTTCTGATAATATTTAGAAGGAATTAATCCTTCTTTCATATGAATATCTGCGTGTGTGGCAGTGTATGCCTGCATGTGCATGCATTTGTATGTGTGTATTTATGTATCCCTTGCTATGCTGTTGTTTCTGGGCAACACATGAATTGCCAGATGCAATGGTATCTACCGCGGAGAGACAGAGCAATCAATAGCTGAAATATAACAACCTCCATGAAGTGGGGAGGAAAAAGGAATGTACCTCAATAATTCCTTTTCGAGGAGCATGAATAACCAAACACAGACAGTAATCACTCTTCACTGGTTCATAAGAACTGGAACTTGCTGCTTCAGTATCTCTATTAACAAGCATCTCCATGAATAGGCAGTTAGCTTCACGATATCCCTGCAAAATAATTCAAATCCACCGTTAGGGAGAAAAACCTTATATCAAAATCATATTCCAATTTATGAATGCCCAGGGAAAACCTTCCATAACCGCACCACCACAAGTGCCTGAGTGTCTAAGAGCAATATGCGACCTAGCGAGTCTGTTATAGCAGCCAATGTACCACTAGGTGATAGGGTCAACTTCTCGCCCTTCCTTGGATGATCCTTCAAACATGTCAAAGGAGAAGCTGCCACAGATCAAGTTCCAGTCAGTGCACCAGTAGGAATTTTGAGCCAGTTGAAAACAGGTGGTGAGCAGGATATAGAAAATTTTGAAGGCGATAGAGGAAACAGAGATTATCTATAAATATTTACAATACGTAGTGATAGACTACGTCATAGCATTTTTACCTAGAACTTAACCAAATGATACATCTAGAGATACAAGGACTGAATGTTCATGCTGTACAGTTAGCACCATAAGAAAACCTTCACAGAAGAAAAAATTTCTACCATTTGGTTCAATTGTGTATGCCAAAGTTGCAAGTAGAGAAAGAGGGTGGGAACCAAAAATGGAAGTGAAAACAGGATATAAGAAACCTAAAGATAAGAAAACCATAGAGATGCCAGATGCTTTGTCGGCAAGAAAAAAAAAAACAGAAGCTAGGAGATGTAATGGAGAAGCTTATCAAAAAACCCAAGAGAGTGCCACTACTAGGCCCACAAAAATTTTTTAGCCAGTCTGATGCATATTGGCATTACTACATGCTTCACCTAAGCTCTTGTCACTTTCAGTCTCTCTCTCTCTCTCTCTCTCCCTCTCTCTCTCACACACACGCACAACAGAGAAAAAGATATGCCCATGTTTTTCTCAAAATAATTTCCCATGCTCAACCATACAAATAGTTTCACTATCAACTCTTTGTACATTATTTGCCCTTCTTCCCCATGCCTACATCAATGCCATGCGCATGCATATGTAGATGGAGATGCATGCATATTCTTGGTCTATGTACACAGACACATAGGCACATTTATTGCACATGCACACACACATAAACACGGATGTATGGAGACATGTCTGCGGGCACACTGTATATACAGAGTTGTTTGGGATCATAAAAGAATGCCGGATGAAGTAATATATTTTTCGTTAGAACCTTCTTTTAATCTTTGCCAAGCTAAATGCAGCCATCATAACAATAACCAAATTGGAAAGATATCAATTATTACCTCGAGCAAATGGCTGAGGCTTCCCATCTGATTTTGTTGGTGATGTTTGTTCACTCCGCCAAATCATTCTTGAAAACGAAGCTATTGTTGAAAATGTTGCAGGAACGACTTTTGAAAGAATAGCTCCCACTAAGGACCTACTTTTGTCTTCTGAGAGCCTTTCAGAAAAATACCAATAGAAAGGAAAAATAACAAAGACATTATTTCAGCTACCAGAGATAAAATTCACATTCATCAAGAAAGTAAATTAGCTAACATTGTATAGTGAGAAATCCCATCACTACCTGAACGCCGAAATCACAGCATCCTCTCCAATAGTGACAGCACAGTAATAAGATTGACTTGACTGCTCAACAATAAAAGCAGCTGAATTCAAACAGCGGAATAACTTCAGAAATGTTCCTTTTTATGAGACAAATTACCAAAGGTAGCAATACAACATGATGGACACTTGAACCAATTAAAATATATTTCAGAAGTTACACAAATAGGAAAAGTACCACTGATCAACTGGTGATTGCAGCATATGTTAATAAAATCCAGGGCAAGGTTTGTACCTGGAGTTCCATCAATGGTGGAGGCATTGTACCGATGATTGCAGCATCAGCACAAGACCCATACTTGCTAACATTCCATAACTGAAAAGGTAATCTCCCATAAGGTGTTTCTTGGTCCTCCGAATATCTCTTTTTTGGTTTCTGATCCCAAAACTGATTATGTGTTTCTTGAAACCATTGATGCAGCATATTCTAAATACAATTGACATAAAGAATGTTACCGGAGTCGTATGTAGTAAAGATACCAGGAGGCTAGAAATAATACGTGCAATAGTAGTACCAGAATGTATGGGGTAAAACTGAAAACTTAATCTCAAGGTAATAATCAAATATGAACAAGTTACCATTTGCAACGTAATGTTTCCTATAAAAATTGGATGATAAATGATAACACATATCTTAGTTTATTATCAAAGATGAAATTGTTTCAGTAGTGTTTAGAGGTTGGCCAAAGAAAATAAAATATCAACTACCTGAATATGGGAACCATCAAAACGAGCAACAACACCTGGCATGACAACACAAACCTCCTCGGAGGATGTCTCTTGGTTCAAATCTCTCTTTGTTCCACGAACTCTTAGCTTCAGAATTCGTTCAGGGTATATTATCTGTGGGTAGAAAAATCAATTATGAGTTTCACAATGACTACAACAATCTAGGTCCAATAGCATCAAACTTAACGAATTTATACCAACACTGATGGTTAAATGATATACACAAAAGTCAAGAGTTACGCTAGGAATGTGGCAAGCCTTGCGCCCTTTTTTCAATTTTTTTATTTATTTTTTATTTTTTATGTTTTGTGGCCAGTGGGGAGGGGCTAAAACTTTCTTAGATATCAGTACTCTGAATTCTATACATTATTTCGTTTAAGGAATTCAGAGGCAATTCCTGCATTGAAAACAATCAAGACAATTACCTCGAAAGATAAAAGGACGTATACTGGTATAAATGCTTAGTTGAGTCCAGGCTTAGGTTCTAATCCTGACCATCACCAATCTGGACGCATTGCAGTAGCAAGCAAGAACGAAGATACAGGTCAGACTTTTTCGATTTATTGAAGGAAAATGGCCGAAAACAGATCAGACAACCAAGAGGTGAATTCTCTAATAGAGAAAAAGAACTCAACAAGCCCCTATATTATCCACCATTTCTGGAATTCCAAATCCTTAATTTCACAGCTCTTCTTGACCAGCCAAACAACAACGAAAACCAAAAGTTGACAAATTAATTCACCTGTTTGTGTATCAAGTCGCCGGCCAGAGAGTAAATGAGGAAATACCCAGAAGAGGTCCCCGCCACAAGCACCCGAATATCGTCAAAGACCAACCACTCGAGGGCGGTGATGCGCTCGGCGGCCATCGGGGAGAGATCAGGTCGTACCTTGAGGCAGGGCACGTCTGGATCGGACCAGTCGAGGACAAGGATAAGGGACCTGTTGGCAAGGGCGAGAGCGTGAGTGTCGAGTGCACAGAGAAGATTGGGGTCGTCCACGAGCCAGCCCTCCTTCCCCGCCCCCACCTCGCTGAGCTCCTCGCACGCGATACAGCCCAGCTCCGTCGTGTAGCTCCGCTTCCACATTATTTTTCTTTTCCTTCTTTCTTTCTTTCTCTCTTGTCTTGTACTTCAAATCAAACGACCTCGAACATTGCATCAAATCCCGGACATTATGGGATCGGACTGGTTGCACAAGCGGAGAAGGAGGAGAAGGAGGAGAAGAAGAAGAAGAAGTAGATGGTCTTTCCGGCATAGAAAGCAAGGTATTAACATCCGCTACGTTTTTACCGACGGGAATTGTTCTCGTCGTAAGATTTCGAGAAAATAAAGTAAAATTCTCTTTTCTTGCTGTTTTGGGAGGAACCTCTTTCTTTTTAATTTTTACTTATCAGATATAAGTTGTTCGGTAAAATCCAAGACTTAACTCTGGCAAACACGGCCTCAAGTTAGTGTCGTATTTTTTAGTTGCTGGTACTTATAAAATTCATTCATTTATATTTAATTCAAAAGCCTTAAATGTCACCATGTAACATGTTTAGCATTCTTGTTTTATATGAAAAAATGACTAGGCATTTCAACCTTAAAAGCATATCAAAGTTAATTTAGTCTAACAGCTTAAGGGTTGGTCTCAATGCAAGGGCACTGTGGTTTTGGGTGGGAGCATATGTCATCATTTTATTTGTACAACATATTCAATACACTTGTTTTGCATTAGATATTTCTTAATTATTGGTACTTATAAAATTTATATCGAAAAATTCATAACAGAGGTCTTTATTCTTAAAAGCCTCTAATGTCACAAACTTCTCTCATTTAATAAAAATTGACTATTCTTATGGGGTTGAGATGAGACTTAATCCTAAATCATTAAGCCTATTTGTCGTGTGTTTTGACATATGGGAAGTATATAGACAGTTTATAGAAGTATCAAAGTTAATTTAGTCTAATAGCTTAAGGATTGGTCTTAATGCAAAGGCCCTGTGGTTTTGGGTGGGAGTATATGCCACAGTTTGACTTTGTAGCATATTTAGTTCACTTTCCCTGCACTAAATATTTTTTAATTATTGGTACTTATAAAATTCATAACAAAAGTCTTTATTTTTAAAAGCCTCTAATGTCATAAACTTCTCTCGTGATAGAAAAAGAAGTAGAAAGTTGTTACTATAAGTAGATTGATATCATTATGTAATAATCTAATCATACAAGAAAGTTTATCTATTCTCATCGAGAGATTGATATTTTGAAATGAGACTTAATCCTAAATCATTAAGCCTATTTGTGGTGTATTTTGATATGCAGGGAGTATATAGACAGTTTAAGGGATCAAAACACACTCTATAATGGCGGTAGCTTCTGGATTAGAATATTGTTCTTCTATGCGGGAGTAACCAATTATTTTCCATCGTTTTCCCTACTGCTTGTCTTTCGTACTCATATAGTGTGCTTGTTTGAGACTCATACCGTCGTGTCCCAAGAAGAGAAAATGCAATGTCCCCAAAAGCTGTCGCTCCCTAAAACCCCGCTACTAAACCCCTCTTATCCTCTCCTCCTCCCTCGACCCGCCTTTGCGAACCCAGGAAACCCCCGATTCCGCGGTCCAAGAGGAATCCGATGTCTGGCAGGACGCGGCGAGAAGAAGAAAAAGAAAGGCGGTGGCGCGTCGCCGGGACGCATCGAGGGCGACGCCGACTTCCGCCGGGCTGTGAAGGAGGGAGCGCGGCGCAAGAGCAAGAAGCAAGCTGAGTCCCTCTTTTACCGCCTCCACAACAAATCCAAGAGCCAGAACTACGCCGATAACTTCACCGAGGACGAACTCCAGCAGATCGGCCTCGGTTACGACCGGATGGTCCGCTTCATGGAGAAAGACGACCCCAATCTGCGCCACCCATACGACTGGTACAAGTACGGGGAGTTCGGGCCCTACTCCTGGCGCGGCGTCGTCGTCGGGGAACCCATTCGTGGCCGCTTCTCAGATGAGCGGGTGACCTTGATTAGCGAAGTGAGGGACCAGGAAGAATGGGAGAAGATCGAGCAATTCGAGATGGCTTCAGATTACGGGAAAAGATTGAATGAGATGGATAAGAGTAAAGGATTTAAGCACTTCTGGGTGTTTATAAGGCACCCGAGGTGGAGGCTTAACGAGCAGCCATGGCAGCAGTGGACTTTGGTGAGCGAGGTCATTGTGGAAGGTGGTAAAGGGAGGTTGGACAAGTGGAGTCTGATGGGTAGGTTTGGGAACAAGACCCGGGCGTTGATAACCCAATGCGCGGCGTGGATGAGGCCAGACATCATATACGTGAAGAAGCCGGTGTTCCAGTGTAGGTTCGAGCCTCAGGAGGATTTCTTCAAGGCGCTAGTGCCGCTGTTGGATCCGAGCACGGAGAAGGAGTTCTTGTTCGAGGTGAAGAAGGAGGACGGAAGTGTAGAGTTGTGCACTTATTTCGGTGGGTTGTGTAAGATTGTGAAGGCGAATCCAAAGGCGTTTGTGGACGATGTGGTGAAGGCATTCGAAAAGCTGAGCGACGAGAGGAAGTCGGAGTGCCTGGAGTTCCTGTTGAACAATCATCCGGTGCCGCTGTTGCATCCCTATACGAAAGAGTGGAAGGCAAAGTTGGAGGAGCAGGAGTTGGGGTGCGATGCACCGGATGACGATGAGGACCACTCCGGCAGCAATGCCAGTGAGAATGAGATTCTGGATTGGATTGAGGATGATGGTGATAGTGATGAGAAGGAGAAGGATGCTGGTGATGATGATGAGGAGGAGGAGGAGGAGGAAGATGATGTAGTTATGGACATGGAAGGAGGAAAAAGAGATGAAGAAGAGGAGTCAAGTGCCGAAGATGATAAAAAGTTTTGGGATGAGGAGTTTAAAAAGGCGGTGAGCAGCGCAGATGCGATGGAGAAGTTAGCGAAACGGAGTGTGGAAATGTCTACAAAACGGTACGAGCAGCAATTGAGGGCAATAAAAGAAGCAGAGCAGAGGGGGAAAGAAAAGGTTGGGAAGAAAGAAAAGGTGGATGATGCAGAGGATGGAGACGAAACGGAGCTGAGGGGACGACGACCGAAAGTGAGTCCGGAGGAATGGAAGTATGCAGGGATTGGCCGATGGAGGAAGAAGATTAAGAAGAGTAAACTTCCTCCCGAGCTGTTTCTGCGAGCAGCGGTAAGACCCTTCACTTACAGAAATCTTGTGAAGGAGATTGTTCTGGTGAGGCATGGAATCGTGGATGGTGATTTTGTTAAAAAGAACTGAAGCATCCCATTTTTTGAGAGGCTGTAAGCTATGTAGAACCTTCGCCATTCATTTATAAATGCTTAGCAATTATGAATTTTGTCTCGTGATCAAGCCTAATTAGCAGCATCTGGGACTTGGAACAGCTAAATTGACTGTAAATGTTTGTTTAGAGAGACAGAGGGAGCTAACTGCTTACAAGGGAGAAGTTAGAAAAGCGAAAAATGCTATTCTACTTAAGGTTTATACAATCCCCATAAACCAGGACTGACGGAAGCATAAAATCACATAAAATATAATTCAAGATCATCAATTACTCTTGACCCCTTTGAAGCGAGAGTAACACTCCATACTCAGGCACCAAAGTATTCCTCTGGGACATAAAATTTCAAGCCAATAGCCTGCCAGAACAGAAAAATTTGTTCAGACATTAAGCCTTCTCTGAACTAGGATCTGCTAACTCCAGATCCAGGCCATCGCTTTCTAGGAAAGAGATAGTTTACCAGCCTTAGCTGATATCCCAACCACTCAGCACTTTTAAATGCCAATAGTATAATAGACAAAAAAAATTCAAAACTTCCAGGAGAGGGGAGCTGAATAGCCTTGTATCATTCCTACAGCACTAAATTCAAACCATGGAAGATGCACCTGACAATCCTAATCTAAAGTTTCGTAATATGAAGTTTCCAGACAACACTAGTGTATAATTCCCCAATTTGAGCCTTTTATAGAGAAGGAAAGAGAAGCTCTTTGTTATGAAATTAGGGGCACAATCGTGAAATTCCAGCAAATTTCCATTATGACATCCCTCTTTAAAACATGTTTACAATAAACAATCCATAAGGACTATGGTGACACGGGTGCCATATATTTTTGACTTGTCTGCGTCAAACATAATTCAGGACTAGCATGAAAACGAGAAAGGAAGGGAAAAATTATGCAAGTTGCAGATGAAATAAAACAAATAATTGGTTCATAAAAAACTTAAAAATCATGGAATGGTAAATCACAAGTAGTCAATAAAATAGTAGACATATTTTACCTGTGCGAATTTAATATCGGCATCGCTGTGATCATCTTGTCTACCTGCTGCATCACCAACGTAGAAGGATCTACAGTGCGGAGATTCTTTTTTATTTACTATTATCGAAACAAGTATTCAAACTAAATTTAACAGAAGAACGCACAAAATAGCACAGACAATAGGTTTGATATTTAGAATACCAAGAATAAAACCATGCATATAATTAAAGTGAAGAAGAATTAACTGATCAATATCAATGGAAATGCCAGAGTTGAAGTGCTTCTCCATGATATTCCACATTCCTGTTCTGGGTTTACGAAAAGCATCAGCTGCTCGACGAGAAGATTCACTTAACCCACAAGCTATGAAGACCTGAATCACAAATAAATAAATAAATAAATACATACATCATTGAACTCCCATAACATCATTGTGTAACTTTGACGAGAAAGCTACAGAATAGACTTACCACGCTCGAGTGTCATTTTATTTTGAAATAACTGCATTAACAGACAACAATCAAGTCCTTGTTGAAATTTGAATTAGTCGCTTTCTAGTTTTGAAAATATTGTTAAGATTTGTCTTGTTGTGGGGGGGGTGGGGGGGGTTTGGTTGTGGTGAAGACTCAAAAGCACAAACCAAATACACACCGGTCTGCACGTCTCACCAGATGATGAAAGCTCTCCCTTCAAAAGCAAAATAAAAATGGAAAAAAAAAAACTAAAGGATTTATTACAGCCTGAAACTGCAAATAAACATTATACACCAACAGGCATGCAGATAGGACAAACCCAACCTCTGTATAATGTACTGGTGACAAACTCAAATTCAAATCACAAAAAAGATAACTTAGAAGTATTTAAAAGTTTATGTGGAACTGAGCTAATTCAACTTCTTCAGAAAATAAAAAAATTATTGTCAGATGAGAAAAGAAATTATTTTTCCATGCAACAATGGCATGATGTCCAAATAACGACATACTTCACCCACGCCCCTCCAAGAATGACAAGAGAGTCCGCAAGCTACTAATTTCACAGTTGTTACACAAATAATCTTACAATGTCAACAGCATGGCAAATACAAATGCAAAAGTCTTGCACTTAATTACCTGAATCGGTACCTTCACTTGATTGATAAAATTGTTAAGGCGTCCAATTTTTGAGTCCACTGCTACCTGTCTCTTTTTCTTCCAGCGCTCAATATTTGATTCATTGGTGAATACTACCTGAAATAATAAATACCAAAGGACACGAAGCTTACTGGTACAGAACTCTCATTTGTACAACAAAAATTGCAAAAATCATACAATGTTTGAATGAAAGGGTAGGCTACAGGGATTTTCCTTGAGCATTGTATTGCATCCTACTTTCTGAAATGAAATCTCTCTTGAGGTAGCTTTGCTCTCTCATGGTTGTCGTCATATGTTACCAGTCTATTTGTGATCATTATATTAGGTTGTTTGTCACAGTTACAGCAGCACGTGAATGTTTATCAGGATGTATCTATTCTATGGATCTCAAACCTCAATGGGCAGAGCGTTGTTTTTGAAAAATACATGTTTAAGTTCATGCTAATAACCCAAACCCACTGGTTACTGTAGTTTATCCGAAACTAAGTTGAGCTAGCTTTAGCGAAGAAAGGAAACAAACCAGTTTGTAGCCATCATTGTACAACCTATGTAGCTTGTCAGGAACTGAAGGATACAAAAGGGACCAAGCATCCGCACCTATTCTGAAAGTAGAACAGCATATTGTGTTGGCAATCAAGAAATTGAGATAACCCTTGACTTCAGGTGAGATGAATTGTGCACATAAAAAAGTGTTGTTAATTTTGAAGGACAACCCACCCAAAAAAAATATGTTAGGGATGATAACTGTGAAGGAAGTTAGATCATATCACAGACTAGAAACTAAACCATGAGAAGACATGGATAGATTCAACAACCGAAAGGAAGCCACCAAGAATCTTTTCGTCAATTCCAATCACTTGATAAATTAAGACAGGCTGAGTAAATTGCACTAGACAGCATCGAGAAGCACAAGCACCAGGGGAAACAACTTTGGTTACTACCAACAACAAAATGAAGTTCAAAACTCAGTTAACAAAAAGTACATCACCCAGAAAAATATGAACCCAGGACAGAAAACTTGCTCTTTAGAAAATGAAAGAGCGTCAACTTGCCCACAAACAAATTGAAAATCCGACCACAAAAAAATAGCCATTTAAATCAAACAATTACTTGGAAGATTCATGTTTAAAAGTTATCTGAAGCTAAGAGTTATGCAGATAGTTATGTCAACAGAAACATGTGAATTCGGGGAGGAGGTCAACCATTAAGGACAAAAAGTGCATGCACCTCCCCGTACAGCAGTCTCCAATCCACAGCCACAGATATAGAGAGAGAGAGATGAAAAATCTGTACTTCTGGAAAATTCCATGAATTTTTAAGAAGCTTCATGTTTATGGAATGACTGGAGCCATTAAAGAGCTGCCATATTTCTAGCAATGACTGCCTAATACCTCTACTCTTGACTATTTATCAAAATCTTGTTAAAGGAATGAATAACAAAGGATTCATGACATCAATCTCACAATCAATTAGGCTGAAGCATAGTAAGGCGCTCATTATACATAACATTAGATATCACGCACTTATTCACACCCTTTCAGAAAAATAAATGCAAAAACCTTAGAGAACCATTGTACATATATGTACATCGAGACATCCATCCACAAAAAAAAATGGCATCTCAAAAGAATCTGAACATGTAGAAAATGTGAATGAGATGTAAATAAACCTGTAGTTTAAGTCGGCCTTTAAGGGAAGGAATCATTTACCCAACGTCCATTACAATGGAGTAAAGTATATTTACATACTAAACCACATAACAAAATAGTAATCCATGGTCATGGTGAAAACATGTGCATTATGAAATGTGGGAATAATCCCTTTGAGAGGTGCAGTCATAGTTAAAACTCAAGACCCTAGAACAGAGTAAATTTTCCTGTTGCTGACTCGCTAATTCTTTTATACTAATTCATGGTTGTCACAAAAACACATGCATTTGTTGGAATGTGAGTATGGTCTCGGCTAAAAAGTGCAGTTACCATACACAGAAGGATGCAAATGCGAACTGAAGCAAAACATCATTTACAGTTCATTAATTATCATCAGTGGTAACTATTCAACGAAACTACTTTTCCAGATATAAATGTTTGTCTTCAGTTGAAGAATGGGGCCATAAAATCATTTCCTGCTCTATTATGCTAGATTTTGCTTTATTGACTCCTTTCAGTGCCTTCAAGGCCCACCAACAGTTAGAACATTAATAGGCGCAAGTGGATCATCAAATCCTATCAACTATCCAAACTACCACTCCTTGTTTTGTTCTTTGTACAAGATAGCCCATATGAAGAGATTAAGAATCTTATTTGTAGAATCTGAAGCCATTGTTACCAACTAGCATAGTCATTGATGCTCGAAACACTAAACCTTTCTGTAAATCTTGATGTGGGGTTCACAATTCAATTACCCATCCACTTTATTCTTTCTAAATATGTTATGAAAACGACAACAAGCAGCATCCTCAATTTCTCCAGTTTGGATAGTCAGACAACGTACAGTACCGAAATCTTGGGGACAATATATAGGTTTTGAGTTTCAGAGTGCACTTTTGGCAAAGTGCAAAATGCTAGTATTTTCCTTGACTTTAGCGACCAACAGCAATGACCTCCAATTCGACAATGACTTGGGAACCCAGTGAGTATGGTTAGGCTTAGTGATAGGCAATACAAGAAAATAAAGGACAGACCCATTCAAAAAGCTAGACAAAAAGGCCGCATACATGGCCAGCCCAAGTTAGAATCTCAAACTAGGTCAACACGGTAACGCAGCACAACCTATAATGGACTTCTTTTATGACAAAACAAAAAAGACACCAGACCACATGAGGGGAAAAAAAGGTTAATTTTCTCTGGATTAAAAGGAAAGCATGCTACATATTACCTACAGGTCCAACTTGGCACGTAACATAGGTTGGTTCAGGGTAGATCATTTTAAGAAACCTATGAATGAACCTAGCAAATTAGGTTGCTTCTCCAGAGCATAAGCCTAAGACTACGTGGACTTGTCTCTGCTGGTTTATGCTTTTAAGAAGTGCCAATGAACATGGTGCATCATACACAATTGTGAGGTTCCTAAAATATGGAGAAACTCTATGGATGAGTGATGTTAGATATAAAGATAGCAACTGCAAATCCATCATTAGAGTGAATATATCTATCATAAATATCCAAAAAAAAAAAATTGAGATATTGCAGACAGGCCATCTATATAACAAAACCATATTCAAAAAATGTTAAGGTCTGAGTCCTCAACACAGTGGGTCATATTCAAACTAATCAGTGATAGCTGACGTGCTTCATAAGGCAGGATGATATGTACAACTATTAAGGAAAAACCATCATATAAGTTACACAAAAGCAAATGGGCTATATATAATGAAGTGGGTCAATCTAAATTTACCAAAATACAACTTGATACATCAATTGGAATACTACGAATTTACTGCCATTCTAAAAATGTCCAACCGGCTAGAAAAATTAGAACCCTCATTAGTTCCACTCCAAGTATTATTATATTATTGATTTTGACAAAACCAGGATAACTAAATAATTCACGTTGCAAACTAATTGATTTCTGCTACGTGAAGGATAACGCTAACAGATTACGATATACCATAAAAAGAAACAATTCTAACGATTCCTCTCTTTCTTACATTTCAGGTGAAAGGACAAATTAAAGTTGATACTGCAAAACATTAAGAATATCATAGCCTACAGCAAGACAACACCAAGTATCACATAACTTCCGAAAATGTTTTCAGGTGATAATTGATACATGTCAACACTATAGATTAAATTCCAACACTTCAAGAGATGACTTATATTTAACTATGAGTTTTCCACCATTTTCTATTAGGCATTACTTGTTAAAACTATAATCGTCTTCCAAAATTTACCAAGACAAAACATAGAAAAAATGAATGACTATTTTTCAAGATAAAAGCCTCGAGCATTAGATACAGCCATACCTGTTCACAGATGTTTTTGCAAGAGTTCCATCAAAGTCAAATGCAGCAATTTTATTTGAATCATGAAGACCATCATCCTGGACAAAAAAGAAAAACAAATAAAGGCCATGTGAAGAACCTAAAACTGCTGCTTTTCCAATAAGCATTAGTATTTGATAAATGGAAAATCACAAGCCTACATATGCAATTCATACTTGAAATTTGCATCCTAGATAATGAGCAATCAAATTGCCAATAAGAGCAGTAAAATAAATGTGCATCAATGGAGGTAAAAGTGCCGGAACTGGCAGAGTTTGACAAATCTTTGACCTCACTATGCACAGAACTTGAATTAAAAAAAAAAAAAAAATTATTCGTTCAAGTAGGAATTTTGAAGTAATTTAATGCAGATTCTTGATCATAGGAACAAAGAAAACCAATTGCATATTATCTATACATTTCATCCAGGATCAACAACTTACTGAAGGAGACAAATCATAAGTAAGATTATAGTCTAACCCTTTCAAGAAAAATGATCGTCTTGAAAGCCTTCCATTTTGGTGGAAGTATAGCATCCTGGATCAGAGGATTAATAAACAAAGAAACAAAACTTTGTTGAGTAGCTAAAAGAATGCAAGAAAAAAGTTGAAAGAATATAAGCATATATAATAAACCTACAATTAATACCTACAATGACCACTAGATGTGCCTAAACCATGTGATTGTTAAAAAGACAAAAGCAGCAATGGGAATGTATCGTACTTTGTATTTGTTTGTGACATTTGAAACTGAGAAGGCTATATCCAAATTGGCTTCCTCATCAGACGTAGATAACTGCAAGCAATTGTGGGTAATAAATGAACAAATCAACAAGTTTAAAATAAAAGTTAGCCAAAGAACATTGAGAAACAATATACAAGATTAACTTGATTATCTATGAAGGCTGGAGTAACAAGACTAATTGATGAGAAAAAAATCAGAAATAGTCCACATAAAGCTACAGTGTAAGGCCACCCGATCAGGTTCTTTTTACAAGGGTGCAGTGTTGCAAAATATTCCAATACATGTAATGTTTTTGCTTTCGTAATTGAGGAAGGACGAAGGAAGAACCAAAAGGTTGAAATCATATTTCACATATTCACAAACACAACCCCCTGCTACAGAACCAGGAACAGGAAGGATCTAGCAAATTGTATGTAAATATAATCTGCAGATATGGAAAGAGGCAATGCAGGAAAATGGTTAGAAACATGATAAAAATATCTAGAAAAATTATACCAGAATGTGCCAAAAGCTGATATTTTTTGGACATGGGAACAGGTATTGTTCTTCGGCGGGGATGGAAGAGACTGGACCTAACAACTCCCAATTGCGCATGGGTACATATGTTTTTCTTTGCAAATTCAAGGGCTTAAATATATCTTCCTGTCTTTTACAATTTAGTTCAATGCAAAAGAGCATGTTTCGTGAAAAAGATAAGTATAAGACTTATATTCCAGGTTTACATCACGTAAATGAAGATTGGTGTAGTTTGGCACAAGTATTACATCCTCAGAGGCTAAAATCTCATGATAGGATGTAAACTACGAGAGACAAAGATAGCAAACAAAGCTTTATGAATTGCATTACAAAGACATTTCCTCAAGGCGTGCAAAGAGGGATTCTTGGTAAGAGTACTTCAGCTTGGCAATGAGTTTAGTGACTGTTTGCAACTCTCTGATGTTAGGGTCCATTAACAACATTTTGGAGGCATGAAATTCTTCTTAGTAACAGCTGGTCTGTCCAAATACTGTCATTCCCAAGCAAGAGATACATGAAATTACTGAATAATCATCTCAATAATTTAAACGAGTGGAGAAGTGTTCAGCTACCTTGGCTTTCTTTGCATCCCTTTCCTCTAGTTCATTTTCTTCATTTTCTCTTTTATCAACCTGTTGATGAGAGAAGAAAACATAAAACCAAAGGCAAAAAAATTCTCAGTAAATACAAGGTTGACAAGAGATAAAGTTTTCACAATTTACATCCTTAATTCCTTAAATTAGCCACATATTCACCTACATCAGGAAAAATTATGAAATAATTATGAAATGCACAAGAAGAAGGAAATGAAAAGGAAAAAAAATAAACAAAAAGAGACAAATAAAGGGCTATTGGGCTATTACGGATGTTATCCAAAGCACAAGCCACTGAAAAGCAGCCAAAGATAGAGCACATTATACACAAGGATTTTACATGAAATATTTACAAAAGAAAAAAGGAATTCAAACACATTTCTATAAGTGCCACAAGTAACTCGTTTATTTTTATAACACCAAAAGAGAGAAAAATAAATAAATAAAGAGGCTAACCCTGATTTGTTATTTTTGTTTCTGATCTTGAAAACATGTTATCAATATCAGAATACAAAACCAAATCACTCTTTTCTATTCACTAGAAAGTTTTCTTTGGAAGGATACAATCTCAAAAGCTAATTGTAGAAGACAAAGTAACTGAAAACTTATTTGGTGACAGCACCCCCTTTATCCTTCTTCCTCTTCTGTATAAGCCCCTCTTCCTGAGACACTATTGGAACATTCTTCCCCATCTCTCTATACACAATCTCCCTGTCACCTATTCTCTCCCAGGATCTTCTACCAAGGAAAGTACAGCCACCACTTGCCACGGCCACAAAACCACAGAAAAAAAAAAAATCACAACAAAAACACCATTCCACCATCACAATGATAAAACTGAAAACCCGAAAATGGGATTGTCTGAATTCATTCTCGCAGGGGATATTACTTGTGAAAATGGACATTTTGTTGGATCAACAGCACACAGAATTACGCGATGAGGTCTAGAAGACACTTGGATATCATTGAATGAGATTGATCACTACGCTTTAGTTTGATTTTGGGATGCTCTTTGGTCTTGGGCATTACGATGAATAAGAAATCAAAGACAGTTGACAATGTAGGCAGGATAAAGGTAGATAGTGGAAGATATGGTCTAGGAAGGGAAAATAAAGGATGTCATTGACTCTTTGTTGTAGACTAGTGGTAGATATGGTGTGGGAAGGTAAAAAAAGGACGTCATAAAACCATGCATGCTTGAGAAAAACTCAACCACCACCCCTCTGCTAGAGCCCCCTTGTCTCAAAGCCAAGCACCCCATCTATGAGCCCATGACCAAGAGCCCCAAACCACTGAACAGAGCAAAACACAGAGCTTATGCCAACAAACCTTTGACACTCAAATAACTGTAAATTATACCCATAAAAACAAAACATCAAACCATCAACAAGCAAGGCCGGTCAGCTCCAAAGCAATAGATTATTAGAAAGAAGATGAAGTGAGAATGAGAGCTCAACAGTTATATTTACAAATGCTAATAATCTGAAAACTACCATTAACGAGCCAAATTGTGCTCTATATTCTCAAAATATTTCAATAAAATTAACTGAAAATTTCAAAAACACCAAAAAGTTGTTTAAAACATAGGCATTTTGAGTTACAGCTCTCAGACAAATAAAACATAGAATAACGACCCAAGCACAAGTGGTACTCCATATCTCAGTTGCTGTGTTTTCAAAACCGAAACCATCCTTTGAAAACAAATCTGATCAAGCAATATTCCTTGCACCGTCAAAACTATTTATTAATAAAACAGGGCCAGTGAAATTAATCTATAAGAGGAACCTAAATCTGCATTGTACCAGAGCATCTCGCCAGACAACCAAGCACATATCACGGTCTTCAGTATAATCTATTTCCTCTATCTACGTTTCAAAGCCATATCATAACTGTAAATTGGTACCTGTCCATCTCGAACGAACTTTTCAAATCTATCCAACAAAGTCTTCAGTGCTTGCTGGTCACTACTCTGCAAACGCCAACCCGGAAGCAAAAATGAAATGGCACCAAAAAAAAAAAAAAAAAAAAAGAGCAAAGATTCGAGGGACCGATATGACATCTAATTGAGCAAAATCCAAATAATCACCAACATAGCTTATCCTTGGAAATCTTCAATTTATTTCTACTTTCTTCGCTTACCCAAGTATTTAGCACTATTAGCCAAATAGAATTTTGAAATACGATCAGAAAAAAGAGCATTTATTTCGTATTAAGACCCAAAGGGAAGACAAAAACACGGAAGAGACTTCCGGACTCTTTGCATTTTCTATTCATCCATTTTCTCATCAACAAACCAAAAGAAAACCAAGCCATAAACCTAAATTCACAAATCCAACGGAACCTGCAGGGCCTCAAACCCCTTAATAGCCTCAGCCGGTCCTGCGGAGGCAGCGTCAACCGGAAAGCAATCCAAGTGGTGCCATTTGGTCATGTCGAACCCCCGCGCGTCTCGGCTCACTATTCCCACCCTCAGAGCCTTCTTGACGATCGTTTTGGCACATCCCTTGCAAGTGGACCGGTTCGACTTGGCATACTCCACGACGACATGAGAGGAAGGAGGAGGTGGTGGCATTGACGACTTTTGAATGCAGAAGAAAGCAAAACGTTTCGGGTATAGGGGACAGAAGCGAGAGAAACGTTTCGGAAAGAGTAGGGGAGAATAGGAGTGCTGAGAAAATGTGACTGAGTGGGAGAAGATAGAGGCCGTAAAGCAGAGATTGGAGACCGTCAGCATACAGGGGGAGAGACACAAACACAGCGTTTGTGTATGCAGTAGGGGCTAACAATTTTCCCGCCATTGTTGGTTATTAGTTTTCTGCTCAGGGCCTTCTTCTCTTTTTTTATGAAAAGCCATTTTCCTAAATTTAAATTCGCAGGGTTAGGATGGTTTGAAATAAAAATTGGACCCCATTTAAAATGAAGGAGAAAATATGTATGCTTCACTGCATATTTATAATCTTAATCGAAATTTTAGGTCAACAAAGTGTTTAAATCAATGATGAGAAGTGTTTCCTAAGACATTTGGATCCCAATTTTGACATCTCGAAGGTGCATGAGTTAATATATGTAATGTTCAGCATACTTGTTTCACATTAAGAAAACAACAAAATAATAAAAACCATAAAAATGAATGAATAACTTCACCTTTTGGATCAGCCTTTTGAAAAAAGAGACCCAATCCATAATGTAATGTCATTCCTATAATACATAACTACCAACAAGTGACCTTACGTTTGAGGTTAGCCTTTTGAGGAAAAAAACCCGGTCCACAACATTCTGCGACGGTTCTATGATGCAGAAAGCGTAACGGGCCCAATCCTTCCACAGCCGCCATGTTAATACAACAGAAGAGTCCATTCAGTGGAAGGAAACCTTCCAAGGTTACAATAGTATTTCCAAAAGCTACAACGAGAGAGAGAGAGAGAGAGAGAGAGAGAGAGAGATGTAAACAGAAGCTCATATTTTATCTCAAAAGATAAAAAGAAAAATCTTTAAATCCACATTTAATTATTTTACAATATACACAGAGCTGCACACGTGCAGGATACTATAAATTACGAAAATAAAAAATTTCATCAAAAATCGTCCCATAAATCATGCAGTAGTAAGCTGTACATCATAACACCCCATCCCAGCCACTCAAAAACTATAGATAGAGATGTAAAACGTATAACCAACGCACCACCTTCCGAGTAAACGTAACAACAGCAAAATATATATTACTCACACGCCAGTTTTGTACCGAAGCTGGTCAGGCAAATTGCGAATGCCTGAAATGCTGACAAGGGTTGCCTGTAATCCATAGTGAAGGCATCTTCTCCCACCTTCCCAAACTGAAGAACTGTTTCCCCATCTCTTCCTCCTGGTTGATTTTGATCAGTTGTAGCAACCAGTTGAAAATTCTTCACTGATGCCACTGTCACGCGACCATGAAAATTCAAACACCAGCACTGCAAAGGTTCATGCCACCTAGGAGCTTTGTTCTTCAAGACTGCATATCCAGAAGGAGAAGTCTCAGGTTTCTTCATCTTGACGCTGTCTTCAGACCCGCCATTTGCAGCTTCACCTTGTGATGGAAACTTCATGAAACATGCCATCCTCCTCGGACCTCTCGATTTTAAAAGATTGAACTTGTAAGAGACCTGCCCAACCTCAAAGTTGCCTGCCGGAACTTGAGGGCAAATTTGCTTGCTTGCAAAACGACGGCTACCCCTAGTACTTGAGGGTTTTGCACCATTATGAGGCGGCTGGCTGTCGTAGATTGTAAAATTTGTGCCAAGGAAGTCTGAGCTGCAACAGATACGACCAAAATTCCATCAGTCAATAATGCTGAATGGATACCAGACATCGTTTTTTGCCAAAGAGGAAAGTAGAAACAAGAATGCTGAATGGAATACGAGACATCACGACTCGTCACCAATTGAGAGATGGGGAAAGGAAGTAGACTTGTAACAATTGTTTGCATGGATACTGGGTATTGTCAAATGTGCTGTCGTATCAATTGAGTTTGGACCACCAACGGCACATACCAATTAAATATATGCATCATCTACTTTGATTAATCAACAAGGATGCTAAAAAAAATTATGCTGCTTTTGCTATATAAAGTGTCACGTATAACTTACTCCAGTACTGAATTAGCCAACTTAAATATTTGACTAAAAGTAAAAAAACTTTCGGTACACAGCACAATCAAGTAAAGCACACTTAGTGGAAACGACACTAAAAAAAATATAATTGATATAACCTGGCCTGCAGATAACAATGGCAGCACTCCAGCAAATAAATGCACCAAATTATTAAAATCCTTTTGTAAACTTATTTAAACAACAATATCTCACCTTAACTTTCCAACATAAGCATTACTTCCTTGAGATAGGTCATCAGCATCAAGTGATATAATATACTCGGTGTGAGCACCATTCCTATACCTCCGTGCTGCCAAGAGAAACTTTCCTTTATCTGTGAATGCTGGGAAGAAGAAAAATAGGAATTCAAATGAGCAAAAAAATCAACTACTTCAATAGTGCAAATCTGAAAGACCAAACATAAATGCAGAAATCTAAATTAAACAAAGGTGAAAAAGGTTATATCTAGCCCTAAGTTTCAGCAGAACAAAAATAACAATCAGATAATAAGTGGTCCAGAATCCACAATTGTCAATATAAAAATCCAAGTTGTTATTGGCATAGTCATAACTTTACAATCTTGACATGGTCTCCACTTTCCATACAAAAGTAATCCACCGTATGCCATTTGAATCCAACCACATTCAAAAGCCCCAATATCCACAAATAACTCCTTTATAAACACAAGATTTTGATACAAAGACTGGAATTCCAATTTGGTCCAATTTAAAGCAACAAGTTGCAATCTAGTTTCCTTTAAGAACCCCAGATGGTTGATTTGATTTTAGCAACTCAATGCTTGAAATCACTTGCCTTCTGCATTCTAATTGACGAAGCAACATTACATCCTCTTGGCTTCTGCATTATGATTGACAGAGTAGCTTTACATCCTCTGTACAAGAGACTCTAGATCTCCCCTAGGCCTAATGATCTTGTTGTACGATTTCTCATCATCTAAAGGGCCCCCATAAGAGAAGATCAACTGTAATCCATAGACAATGTAAAACTCGAAAACCCTTCATACTTTTACATTGTCTACAATACTTTTTCTTTTCCAAAAAAGATATATAACTTTTGAAGTGCCACTCCTTCTTTTCCCTTTGACACCCCCCCCCCCCCACCCCAACACCCCAAACCCAAAAAACACACGGAGGGTGGTCTCTCTCCTTTCTCTCTCCTTCTCCTCACTAATAACAGGTGTGGAAAACTGTTAATCATTTATTTTACATCCAAAGGACGAAGCTTAATTGATACAGCCTACCAACAGGCAAAAATTCCACGACATTGCCTTGAAGTGAAACACCCTATACCCAAAAAGCCTTGTGCTTCTGTTCATGTATTTCATAACAATCAGATACCATTAACAAATAAACAAACGGGAAAAACAATTGTATATGTATATGTTTTTAATTAAAATACCAGTAACCAGAAACAGATTCAAGAAGCCAATACCCAAGTCCGCGATTTCTTTGAAATGAAAAAAAGAAAAGTCAATTTATGAAGGAGAGATGATGTTTGGGGGGGAGGCAAACTTTATTACCAATTTGCAATGGTCAAACTCAGAATGAGTCAAGTCAACTTGGGGGAGAAGTTGGGCCCACAGAACATAAAGTCAAATTACAGGCATGATATTTAGCCAAAAAAAAAAAAAAACACAGGCTATTCCTTGAAAAAAGTAAGTCACGCTATGTAGAATACTAACTGGAAAAAGTAAAATTATATAACCAATTTAGAGTAGTCAGACTCAGAATGAATCAGGTCAACTCATGGAGGAGTCGTGCATAATACAAATATGCCCACATTTGTCCAGCCGAAAGTCAAATTACAGGGATGTCATCTTAACGAACCCCCCCCCCCCCCCCCCCCCCCCAACACCAAAAAAGGAAAAAAGATAAAAAACCACAGAGACTTCCTCGAAATTAAGAATAAGTCAGGCTATATAGGAACACAAACGGGAAAAAAGAAAATTTATATAGTGGTCAAGCTCAAAATGAATCAGGTCAACGGAGTTGTACATAATACAAATATGCCCACATTTGTCCAGCTGAAAGTCAAATAACAGGCATGATATCTAGCCAAATAACAGGTATATCATCTTACCCCAACCCCCCTTAAAAAAAATAAAAGAAAAGAAAACAGATAAAAAACACGGGGACCTCCTTGAAATAAAAAATAAGTAAGGCTATGTAGAAATACAAACGGGAAAAAAAAAATTATATAACCAATTTAGAGTGGAAAGACTCAAAATGAATCAGGTCAACGGAGTTGTGCATAATACAGATATGCCCACATTTGTCCAGCTGAAAGTCAAATAGCAGGCATGATATCTAGCCAAAAAATAAATAAACTCACAGGGAATACAATATGACGTCTAGTCCTTTGATTTTAGTTTTGATGGCATACATGTCAAGATTCTATCTCGTCAATGTAGCTCCAGAGGCAGCGTAGAGGGCAATTGTGTTAACCAAAAAAAAAAAAAAAAACTCAAGTTCAAAGGTCCATACATCCTAAAAAATTAATCCCACCAAAATATACTTACAGGGAGTAAGGGCCAGATACAGGTAAAATGTTGACGTCTTCTTGTTCCTTCTTATAACACATTGATGTGGGATGCCACGTGGCCCAGGCTGCAATTAATAGAACAGTGATAAGACGATAAACCCCTTCATCAGCTGATTAAAAACATATGATCCGTCATAATCAGTATGATAAACAAACAAACCAGGAGCAGCTTGATCAGCTAAACCATGCCCCATCAAAATGAAAAACAAAACACAGACACATGCATGATTCAAGAACAAACATTTCACATTGTATAAAAAAAAAAAAAAGGAATTCCTAAACACAGAAAATCCTGTTACTGCTTCGAAAGGCATTAACAAGTACGTTCTCACCGAACATGATGGTGGGTACGACTCAAAAGGAGATCTAATATGGTGTTTCCATCCATCAAAATTATTTCCAAAGAACAAAACTGTTTTCGTTCTCGAACAAAAGCGTGTGCTGGAAACAAGTCTTTCACAAACATAAAAAGGAAAGAGAAAACGTAAACAGATATATTGGTGGGGCTCAGAAGCATAATCTTTTTGAATAAATTTTATCATCACGAAACAAATTAACAAAAATTCCCCGTGCCCAAGCCTGAAGATTCAACAATAGAGCTCCTCACCATCAATAAATTCCAAAACAAACAAAACCTAAATCCTTTCAATTCTCCGAACACCCAATCAAAAGAATTAAAAAAAAAAAAAAAAGAGTTTGCCATTTTAACAGAAAAGGCATTCGACACTTGGATCCAAATTCACAAAGACATAAAATTAAACTTAATAACTCAACTGCCTATTCTGAGAAAAACCCCTAGAGAGAGAGAGAGAGAGAGATCCGCTAAAACAAGCACAATAAACCACCAAAAGATCCAATTTCTGCCAACGAAAACTCCCACTGACTCAACAGGGAAGAGCCATAGTTTCAAGGAAAACCTGTTTGAGGCAAGAAGGGAAAGTAATAATGCCACCGGTGGAAGGGGGTCCAACGATCTCCTTGGTGATCTGCCTCCAGCGCTTGCAGACACAGGCGCAAGCGACGATGTTTTGGCGGAGTGGCCAGTCGCACTCGCTCCTCTCCACCCGGCGTATTATCTCGGCGAGGAGCTCCGGCATCATGCCCGCCCACTGCCCCTCGGGCTGCGGCGCTCCAGACCCGACAGCCCCATCCTCCGTGTCGCGTACGCGGGCACTCCTCTCTCCGTTCAGTTCCCTGAATGACTTGGAAAATTTCCTAGAGAAAAAGCCCCTCCTCAGAGACATCTCGATGCCGCGTCCTCCCAGCGAGAGACACAGAAACAGAGAGAAAGACGATGAAATTGAGTTTTGTGCGGCGAGGCTCAGGATTCAATCATAATAAAATGGAAAACAGCGGTGATAAAAGTACCAGCCTGTGAGAGGCTGAAAGCGACGGTCCAACAAATAGACGACTCAGTCCGTATTCATTACCTCATTTTACTTATTTAGTCACCTAAATAATAAATTAAAATAATTACTGACAGAAAAAACCTAATTTTGTGTTTTCTTATCTCCTCGAAGGCCTGCACAAATGTTCATTTTCTCTCTTAATCCAGGTATTAAGTGAGCTTGTCACAATCTATGCCGATCATCATAACTCCGCATTAAAGAAAATAACCCTTCAATCTTAATTTATTAAAACTACAAGTGTTTCCTTAAGGGATTGTAGTTCATAAACCATAATAATTAAGGCATGTCTTTCGTTTTCTACAAGGGAAAGAACATTCCCTTTAAATACAACCCTTTGATACAAAAATATTAGAACAACTTAATCACTTAATCTCCATTGATATCAAGTCATTATAATCATCTAACTAATTAATCAAATTGATTAAATTGTTATTAACTACTTAATAGAAAATACTTAGGATTATTATATTCACATGTCACAATCTCAAGACTAATCATGCAAGAACTTCACTTGCATTTCATAGTTAGACGGTATAGAAAGAGTGGGATGTCGTTTCTGATGTAAATTACCACAAGACATGGGGGAAAATAATTTTAAAAAGAAAAAAAAAAGGAGAAAATAATACAATATACAATGTTATTATTATTATTATTGCTTTCTTAAAGATATTGAATCTTCCATGAATATAAATGAGTGGTAGGGTGGGGCTAGTATTGTTTTCTGAAGCCGACAAGAAGTTGAGAAAGCTTGTCGCATCCAAAAAAGTGAAAGGGTTTATTCTGAAGGTTCGGGATGGGTGTTGATGGTGATCAGTCTCTGTACAAGAACCAAAGGAAAGCTACATGGGGGAGATGAGTGTTCAGTTGATAGTTCCACTCTATTACCTCGACGGTGATGATGGAAGGTGGACAGCAGGCGAAGCTAACTTAACCAATTCCAGAAGCCTGTCGAAATAACCAATTTGCACAAATTATAAAAGAGATAGCCATTTAAAAATTAGGGTAAGCATATTCTATCGTGAAGAGGACTCCATAAGAAAAGTATGCTTTTTATAACTTGTAAAATAAAGACTCCAACCCTTTTTCTCTTTCTTAGTATTAGTTGTCTAGAGTTTATCTCAAAATTTAAAGATAATAAATAAAAAAAATCTCATTACTTATAAGGTCAAATATTTAATTTTGAACACTTATTTTATGTATAGGTTAACATAAATAATGCATATAGATGAACAATTCCACAATTGAAGTCTACATGAGAGTAATGTAACAAAAAAACTTTATTATTTTTAAAATTAAAGACCCATCTTGGCATTATTGACATGAAACACATATCTTTAAAGTCTTTCTTTGCACTTGCTTCTTCATCATCTCTTCTTTTGATCCTTGTCTTTTGGGTAAGAATTTTCCCTCATTTATTGGTTCTATTTGGTACATAACTAATTAGCCCATGAAACTTTATAAAGGTAGCGTTGAAATTGATCATGAACGACATCTAAACGCGTTAAAAGATCATAAATTGAAGAGAAGGGGAGTTGGAAGTCAGGGAGAGAGGAGAGTCTTGGTACTGACTCCCACTGTCCTTGTCCGCCAGCCAAGTCAACAAAACGACGGGCCGTCGTCAAAGACAGGGAACGGAAGAAATTGAAGGAGCCTCGAAATAATAATTTACTTAATTTAAGTCAGAGCTGCACGTATTTGAAAGCCAAAACTAGATCACAGGCGGGGCCCACCTGACCTCGCCGAAAGGGCACGTCTCCCGATAACAACGCCGGTCAAAGACGGGAATGTACGGTAGACTAGGCAGCCCTCTGCGTCAAGTTCAACGTTGAGTAGTCCTCCTTCCGTGTAAACACTCTTCCTTGTTTGACGAAAAAGAGTTCATCGAAACCATTAAGTTGAATAGCAATTGAAATCCTCAAACTTAGATTTGAGAGACATTGATATTAAAATCAAATTAACACAAGAAAATAGATTTGACAAGAATTAGGGCTTTCGAATAATAATATTGGTATATTCGAGGAATATTTCATGCAAAATCTTGTTCAATCTCTTGAGTAGAAGTTTGAATTAGAAGCACAAGTCTTATGGTCATGCGGAAATTTAAAGTTAGAAAGAGAACAAGAAAATCAATTATAAGATAAATCATTAATGACTTAGTTTACCACAAAACTACTAACTTCTTCCAAACCTATACAAAATCACTAAAAATTGAAAAAATTGAATTTATTTGTGTAATGAAAACCAAGAATCAAAGAACTTATAACCCTAACTTATACAAAGTGGCTTAAAAGGTAAAGAAATGGGCATAGTTATAAAAGAGATGGAAGAGTTTTATGCTTTTATTGAAGTGAACAATGAAAGAAAATGAATAAGAGAGTAAACTTTGGGAAAATGCCCTCGTGCTTCTATTCACGACAATTGTTCGTACAAAAGAATGTTACACACTTGTTGTATAAGTAAAACAAGAAAAGGCTATAAGTAAATGAGCCTACAACATATTACATATTTCAACACTTTCCCTCAAGTTGAAGATTTGTATAAATCAAATACTCTAAGCTTGGATAGAAGGTAAATGATATTTTGGGCTATATAATGCTTTAGTAAAGACGTTTGTGGGTTGTTCCCGCATGTTAACACAACAAGTTCTCACAATGCTTCTCTGAATTTTTTCTCAAATAAAGTGGCAATCTATCTTTATGTACTTTGTCCTTTAATGGAAGATTGGGTTTGGCATAATGTATCTTGTTGCCTCACTATCACAAAAAAGAGTAACATGACAGGGAATGATCATCCTGAGATCCAAAAACAATCCTAATAACCAAATTATTTCATAAACGGTATATCCCATAGCTTTATATTATGATTAACCAATGAGTGGGACACGGTGGGTTGTTTCTTGGCCAACCATGATACAAGAAAGTCTTCAAACTTAATGCAATATCATGTTATACATTTCCACATCATAGGGCAAGTAGCATAATTTGAATCACAATAAGCAGTGAGCTTCATCCTAGATGAAAAGGAAAGAAATATCCCAAGTCCGATGGTTCCTTTAATGTATTTCAATAACCTCATAGTTGCATCCATATGTGAACATTTCGATTTATGAATAAACTAGCTAAGGTGCTGAATTGTAAAAGAGATGTTAGGCTTGGTATGGATCAGGTATAGGAGTCTCCCAATCATCCTCTAATAAGGACTATAATCCCTCAGGATGGGATCATCTCACCTATCAAGATCTCCCTTATCGTATTCGGGAATAGTGAGCTTTACATTGGGTTCCAATGGAGTGAGCACGAGTTTGGACCTTCCAAGTCTAGCTTCAAAGATTAATTCCAATGCATATTTGCACCGGTTGAGGTATATTCCCTTTGGCAATCAAACTATCTCAATGCAAAGGAAGTATTTGCACTCCCCAAGGTCCTTCATATGAAACATTAAATGCAAATAATGCTTGAGTTCTGAAATTATAGTGTGGTTATCCCTTGTCACTAGTATATCATCCACATAGAAGAGGAGGATGATGAAGGATCCTTTAGTCTACTTGATGAACAGCTCATAATCATGTAAGGACTGTTTAAAACCCCATGCAAGTAAGGCTTTTGTAAACTTTGCATACCATTGCCTTGATGTTTGCTTTAAACCATACAATAACTTCCTTAAACAACAAACTAGACACTCCTCCCTAATGAGGAAAACTAAGTAGATGATGTATGTAAATCTCTTCCATTAGATCTTTATATGAGAAAGCATTCTACACATCCAGCTAGTGAAGGCACTAGTTCTTCATAGATGTGATGCTCACTACAAATCTTACAATGACTAATTTAACCACCAATGAAAAGGTCTCATCATAATTTACACCTTCTCACTATGTGTATCCCTTAGCCACTAAATGGGCCTTATACCTTTCTATTGTGCCATTTGCATGATATTTAATTTTAATTACCCATTTACATCCAATGGCTTGCTGACCAGATGAAAATGTCATAACATCCCATGTGCAATTAGCCTCAAGGGCTACTAATTCTTTACCCATAGCATCAACCCAATGATTGTTATTAAGTGTTTGATGGTATGTTTATGGTTTAGTAATGGAAGAAATTAAGGCTAGGAAATTATAATAGTGAAAATACATGTGATCTAGGGAAAAATGATATGATATTGGGTACTTACTATTTAACCCTATGGAGGTAGTTGAACAGATGTAATCAGCAGTCCAAAAAGGAGGATGTGTAGGTTGTGATGATCGTTGAATGGCTAGTGGTGATTGTTTAAGAAGAGTATGTGGCTGTGATTCTGAAGTATGATTAGCGGGGGTAGTGACAAGAAGATTAATGATTTGATGTTTTGTACCTAATGTATTAAGAAATGTAGTTGGGGGTGTTCCCTGAAGTGGTATTTTAGGAACACCTAGAAAGGTCTCCGATGAAGTAGATGACGAATTGCAAGACTGAATAGCCTTCTAAATTGGGGTCATGTGATCTAAGGGTAGATCATGTGTTAAATCTGAGGAAGATTAATGGTTTGATGTTCTATACCTAGTGTGTTAGGACATGTAGTTGGGGGTGTTCCTTAAAGTGGTATTTTAGGAACACCTAAAAAGGTCTTCGATGAAATAGATGACAAATCATAGGACTGAACAGCCTATTGAACTGGGGTTTTGTCATCCAAGGGTGGATCATGTGTCAAATTCGAGGATTGACTCAATGCAAAAGGGAACTCATACTCATAAAAGACAACATCACAACTTACCAAAAATTTTCCACTACTAGGATCACAAATCTTATATCCCTTCTGCAATGAGGGATAGTAAAAAAAATGCATGTAATGGACTTAGGAGAAAACTTACTCTTAGGCTGTAAGTCAAATGCATAGCATTTACACTCAAAAACCCATAAATGGTCTAGTAAGGGAGGTTTCCCATGCAATATCTTAAAAGGAGACTTGTTTCCAAGTCTAGGACTAGGTAGTAGGTTTATGATATGAATGGCCATCAAAATGCATTCTCCCTAAAAACGTGCAAGAATGTGAGCCTGGAACATCAAGACTCATGCAACATCTAACAAGTGACGGTGTTTGTGTTTTACCACCTCATTTTGCTAAGACATGTAAATGCAAGAGCTTTCGTGATATATTCCATGAGAAGCTAAGAAAGATAAGCATGTAGCAGAAAAAAATTATGTCCCATTATCCGAGTGAATGAACTTGATAAGGACTACATGTTGGTTTTGAACCATAGATATAAAAGATTGAACTATAAGGAAAACTTGGTCCTTGAAATGCAAAAGAAAAGTCCAAGTCACTTGCAAAAAATCATTAACAATGGTCAAGAAATATCGTGACCTGTTATGGTTGGGTTCTTATGAAATCCCCACAATTTCATATGAATAAGTTCAAAAATAGCAATGCTAAAATTCTGACGTTATGGAAAAATAGGTCTAGCCTACTTCATTAATGGACAAATGGGACAAGAAAAGGAATCAAGACATTCTATACTTTTCTCATGTGTGAAATAACATTTTTGAGAACTATGTTACAAATATCTGTGCCATAGATTATAACTAGAAATAGCATTGTCATTACATTGATTGTTCGCATTCACAAAAGACAAAAGTGAATGGACACTATTCAAAAAACATGCAGTACAATGAGATAATTCAAACAAACTAGGTTGCAAAAGATAAAGCCCTCAGATCTCTTTACCTAGTCTAATCACTTGCCTAGTCATATAGTCTTGAAAGAAACAAAAATTATCAAAGAATACAACAATGCAATTATTATAAAGGTAATTCTTTTGACCAAAAGTAAATTGAATTTCAAATGAGGGATGTAAAGAACACGAATTAAATGCATCAATTTTTTGGATTGTGTGTCTCTTATATGAGTAGCATAAACATAGGTGCTATCATGCAATTTAATTGGCAATGATTAGGGTAAACATGGATAATAAAAATATAAAGAATTTAAATTGTATGTAAGATGGTCACTAGCATTTTAGTCAATGATCCATGGACATGTAAGGTTTGATGAATGCATCATACCTTTATAATTTCCCATGGATTGGGAAGCTAAACTATGTTGCAATTGATTTAGGCCAAATATGGGAAATGGTGGGCTCGTAAGGTGCATAGTTCCTACAAAAGAAGAGCCCTCAATTTGGCTTGGAAGGCCTACTGATTGTTGTGGCTCCAAGCCCTGAGGAGATGGCCTAAGTGGGCCTTTTCCTTGCAGGACATGCAAGTTAGGTGCCGTTGAAATTGGGATAAGTCTATGCAGTCCTACAAGATAAATAAAAGGCCTTAGTATTCCAAACCTAGTTGGCTGATACTCGTACATAGGCCCTAACTGGTGGTGCCTACCAAAGTTGGCTTTAGTGGGCTACTTGAAACCAGCTTGTCCCTACCCAATTGTTATTTACTTGACCAAAAGTGTTGTGAAAATCACATTAGACCTGACTAAAACTTCAGTTTAAAATGCTTGGCCACCAAAATTCTTTTTTCCTCTCCCTCTTAGTGTCCATCCAAGAGGTATCTGACTTGCTAGTAACCCTAATCCTTAAAATGCCCCTTAGGGTCTACTTTTCCCTTTAGTGGAGATGAAATAACTAAGACCGTGCTTTGTTCTACAACCCCAATATCTTCCTTTTTAGCTTGGTGCTCATCTTCTTGAGCAAGATTGAAGGCAGCCTCAATGGTAGGAAATGGGTCTTTGGAAAGAATATTAGTTCAAAAATTCCAAAATCTATCTGGTAAACCTAAAAGAAAGTCTACCGTTCTGTGCTTTTCAATCTTAGCATCTGCTTTGATTAACCCGACATGAACAATTTTCACAATAACACCTAACTAGAGGATCCACGATTTCAATTTCTAACCATAGATTGCTCAATTTCATATAATATTCAAAAACTGTGGGAGCTTGCATTTGATTTTTAAATTGTTGTTGACAAAGATGATAGAGCTAGGTTCCAGTGAGTGTGCCAAAACGGGTTTTGAGGGCATCCCAAATAACTTTAAGATCATTTTTTCTAACAACAAATAGCATCAATTCATGTGAGACTGATTTTTAGAACCAACTTTAGTCAATGTAATAACAAAGGTCTTATGCTTGTTGTTTTACAGGGTCTAATTTTGGTTGAGGGAAAGAGCCATCTATGAACCCCTATTTTTTTTTTGGCTAAAAGCTAGTTTTCCATTTGATTGCTCCAAAGTTCGTAGTTGATCTCATCTTTTAAGACTTTAGTTACAAGAGCAGCTCTAGGTATGTATGTTGATGAGAGGTAATATAGGTCACGGTATGGATTAATGGGGCTCAAGGTAGAAGAGGAACTAGGTGGAACTTGTGTCCGATGAAGGGTTTCAATCATGGTGAAGACCGGTTAGGTAATAGTTTATAACTAAAGGGTAAAAGAAGTAAAAGAAAAGGTTAAACAATGGGGTGTCAAGTGATTGTCTTTTTTGAAAGAAAAAAGCAACTTATGTGGCTAAAGAACTGGTGGATTCAAAATATCTTCTAACACAAGTGAGAAGAAATACAAAAATACCCCTAAAAATGTGATGAGTAAACTTTTGAAAGCAGAAGTAGAGAACAAAAATACCTATGAAAACAGCTTGTAAAACAACTTGTTTGTCCTAGGAAAGTGATGAAGATAGTTACCATCTGACCTTTTTAGATACTATATTGAAATGAACAATGAAAAAAAATGAATAGGAGAGTAAACTATGGGAAAATGCCCTCAAGCTTTTATTCATGGCAATTTTTCTTACAAAAGAATGTTTTACACTTGTTGTATAAGTAAAACAAGAAAAGGCTATTAGGCCCGTTAGCTAACTAGCGGGCCAAGCTAAGTAGATAAGCCCATAACATATTACATATCTCAATAGCTTTGCATGAGATGAGTTAATAATTGGGAAAGAAATGAAAAATGATATTTTTTTAATAGGGGAAAAAAGATAGAAGAAAGGTAAACAAGGCTTTTTAATTTTTTACAATTTGCTTTTTTTTTTTTTTGAAATTTCAAAGAAACTAGATGATAGTTGTTGTTTTTTATTTTCTTTGTTAGGACTATGGGTATTGATATTGAACCAAAACTTAAACTATTAGTTAGAATGTATGCCTTAGTTCTTAATAAATGATCTATGTAAGAGATGAAAGATGTTGTATGCTTTTGATGAGATTGAGTTAAGAATTAAGGAAGAAAAGAATAATGCTAGTTACTTTTGGTGTAAGGGAAAAAGGGATAGAAGAAGGGTGTACGAAAACTTTATCTTTCTCTCTAATTTGCTTAATCTTTTTTAATCTCAAACAAAATGGATGGTAATGATTTTTTTTTCTTGTTAGGACTATGGGTATTACTATTGGACTACAAATTTAAGCTATTAGTTTAAGTGCATATCCTAATCATTAATAACTTCGACTAATTCACACCTAATAAACTTACTAACACATGTCTTACTTAGATCATTTAAGTTTCAGGCATATCCTAACCTAGCCCACCTCTATATTAAACCCACCACCTCAGCCCCTTTCTTTAACCCTTTACAAGCAATGTACTAGTGTTTTAGATTGGTAGTATGGACCAATAGGTTGGCCAAGTAAATACAAATTGAAATTTTATATTTTGAATTAGCAGTACTAACCAATATATTGGTTATGTGAGTATAAGCCTAGCCCACCTAGTTTTCTTTATTGTTAGGTCATCCACTTGGACGGTGCCCATTTTGTTTCCTTTTGTATTCTTTTATGGTTGATTTTACTTAGGTGTAACTACCTTCTTTATTAGAGAAATGTTACTAACTATTTCAATTGTAATGGATACATTATTAAATAAATGATTGTTACAATTCAATCTTCATTGTTGTAACATTAGTCTTAATTTGAATATCTTCAATTTAGAAATATTAGCGTCTAAATTCAATGTACCTATATCAAAATCTAAGAAATGTTTATGTTTACACATTTATTGTTATGCTCTAAATATGGAACCAAAATGACATTAATTGAGAAAAGGTAAACACTTGCCTAAGGGAACTCTCCATGTATCCTTACACACTTCATACTTCTTCCTATACTCCATACTCTCAAACTCTCCTTTCCTTGTCCTTCAAAACTTCCCTTAAGGTGATCTTAGTTAAAGGTTAACTTAATTCCAAATCCAAAGCTAAGCATCAAACAAATTTTCTTTTTAAGTCCATTACAAGTAGCATCAAAGCCTAACTCTTGAGGCAGGATGAGCTACTGAGAAATAGCTATCAATTCTCGAGAAGGTATGGTAGACCATAAGGAGAGAGGCAAACAAAAAAAAAAAAAGCAGCTACAAGTTGAGATAGTGGCAATCTTGGAGGAGAAAGTCTTTGTTTTAGTAAATTTCATAGCTCTCACAGAGGAGTGAGTAGTCGAGTTGGAAAGAGTTGTGGAAAGACTCTAAAAATAAATTAATGCTTTGAAAAGAGAAAAAGTTGTTGTTGTTACCCTTCATAGAGATATTCCTAAACTAATGAGTTACAAATTGAGATGCAACAGAAGTGGAGGATTTCTAATGACATATGAAGAGGTGCTATTTTGACATGGCTCAAATTGACAATGACATAGCTAAGGTATAAATTGTTTTATACTATCTCACTCAAAATGCTAACGTGTGGTGGCATAAAAGGTGTCATGAGATAAAGAATGGGGCTAACAAGATCGAAACATATGAGACATTCAAGGTAGAATTAAAGAGGTTCCTCCTTAAGAATGAGGAGCAAAGGGCTCAAGAGACATTAAGAGACTTAGGACATGATAACTTTGCGAGCATATGTGCAAGCATTTATAGATGAAACATTTTATATCTTAGGGATGTGCCTAAAAAGATCTTGTTATTCTTCTTCATGAGTGGCTTCCAAAAGTGGGCAAATGATGAGATTGAAAAGTTTCGAGGCAACAAAATTAAATTATGCTAGACCACTTACCCAAATTGATCATTTGTAAAAAGAAGGATAGAGACGAGCCCTATTCAACTCAACAAATGTACCGATCCTGATTATATGAAAGATTATCAAAAGAAGGGCTTAATGAATGTTATGGAGCAAGAGAAAATTCCTGAGAAGAATCTGCTAAAAGATGGATATATATCAACCTTCCAAGTGTTCAACTTAATGGAAGGTAGTGCTCTTAAACTAACTACAATATCTTTGATGTATATAAAACTTGTAGTTAACAACAAGGAAACGAAAGCTATGGTAGATTCAACTACCACCTATAACTTCATTATACATGGAGAAACTAAGAAATTAAGCCTCTTCGTGAAAAAGGATGTAGGGTTGTTAAAGACTATGAATGACATCCTTTGGCTAGTATTTGGGATAGACCATGTAATGGATCTACACATGAACAACTAGAAGGGAAAAGTGGAATTCACAATGGTTTTAATGGATGACTATAAGTTAGTCCTTAGGTTAGACTTTTTGCATGTAATTGTACCTTTCCCTATCCTACACACAATTTCTTGTGTTTTTTTGCTAAAGATGTGTCATGTATGGTTCCTACAAAGGCCATAGTGTAGACTTGGAGATCTTTGTTCAACACTCAGGTCTCAACAATGAATTGAATTAACCTTCTAATCAAGATCACTCTCATAAGAAAACTTCTAGAAAGAACACAAGGAAAATTATGAAGTATGGAGAGAGAGAGCTTGAGTGTTTAAGTGAGGAGAAAGGGACCAGAAGGTTTCCTTTATATAGGATTAGCCTTCTCGTGGGAGTTAAGTGTAGCATCATTTATGACAAAATATTACTTAGAATTTAAACAAGGTCCACTGAATCGGGACACTTGTTTTTCTAAACTGAAGATATCTCACTAAAACTAACGTTTATAATCATAAGTATGAAATCATAGCAATAGCCTTTATTAGATATAAAAAAAATGTTACACTTAAATGTAGAAGAGAAACATCTCCCTTATTAAAGAGATCAATTACATTCTACGAAATTCAAATACAAGGAATATAGAATGAAAGAATAATGGGTACCACCCAAGTGGATGACCCAGCACAAGGAAACTAGGTAGGTTGGACTCGTACTCACATAACTCAGTTCATTAACCCATACTACCAATCTAGAATATAAAGGTCCAACTCGTACTACATAGCTCAGTCCATCAGCCCATACTGCCAGTCTAGAACAATAGGCCCTACATTAAAAATCCTTTTTGCTATACAATTGAATAGAAGTATATGGAAAGGTAAAGAAATTTACTTAACTGTATTGAATGAAAAGAAAGCCTTCAAAAGAGGAAGGTCTTCCTAAAGTAATTCATGACATTCTTGAGAAAAAAAAAAAGGATGTAATGCCTTTTGAGATGCTAAAATAACTACCCCTTAGAAGGGAAGTTAATCTTGCAATAAAGTTGTAGTTAGGAATAAAGCCTCCACCAAAAGCCCTTTATAAAATGTCCTTTCATGAGTTAGAAGAACTCGAAAAACAACTAAAGACCTTGCCAGATTTTGAGTACATTCAACCTTCAAAAGCCTCATATGAAGCTCATGAACTTTTTCAAGTGAATAAAGATGGATTGATTTGGCTATACATTGATTATCAAATGCTAAATATGGTAATTGTTAAGAACAAATACCATATTCCTTTAATAGTAAATTTATTTGACAAGTTTTGGAATCCCTATTACCTTACAAAGGTAGATTTTAGGTCGAACTACCAACAAGTCTGGATTGTTATTGATAATGAGCCTAAGACAACATGTACGACATGATATGATTCTTTTGAATGGTTGGTTATGCCTTTTGGTTTAACCCATGCTATAACAACTTTCTCACTCTAATGAATAACTTGCTTCACCCTTATTTGGACAAGTTAATGGTGGTATACTTAGACAAAATGTGATATACAATAACTTAGTAGAAAAGCATATCAAGCACTTGAAGATCTTGTTCAAGATGTGACAAGAGAAAAACTCTACTTGAAGAAAGAGAAATGTTCCTTTGCTTGAGAAGAAGTTGATTTTCTTCAACATGTTGTAAAACAAGGGAATTTACAAATGGATGAAGCCAAAGGAAAGGCAATCCAAGAGTGAGAAGCTCCTTTAAAGGTAACATAATTAAAATCTTTTCTTGGTCTAGCAAATTATTATAGGTGTTTCATTGCTAGATGCTTGATAAAAGCTGCACCCTTAACTAAATTATTGAAGAAATCCAAGATATAGGAATGAACTAAAAAATGTCAACATGCCTTTGATGATCTAAAGCACATAATGGTGAAAGAATTGGTATTAGCATTACTTGACTTCTTAAAACTATTCAAGGTATACTTGTATGCTTCTAATTTTGCTATTAGGATGATATTGAATGGGCATCCTATTGCATTTGAGAGTTGAAAATTAAATGAGATAAAACATAAGTACACTATCAAAGAGAAGGAAATGATAGTTATAGTTCACTACTTGAGGACATGGCGGCATTACTTGGCTTGTAGTTCTTTATTTAGATAAATAATGTAGCCGTACGCTATTTTCATACCTAGATGAGTTTAATTATATAATAGAATACATACCCATAAGGAAAATTGTGGTGGTTAATGCTTTTAGTAGGAAAGCCAAGTTAGCTACAATGTGTTCAAATATGAGAGACACACTATAATTAATGTAGGAAAGGATGTCACATGATCTATTGGCTAAAAAATTGGAGCAACTTGTGAGAAATTACAAAACAAAGCAATTTTGATTAGAGGATCAGCTACTTTACACAAAGAAAAGTCATTTATACATACCTTAGTAGGAGAATCTTTGTCACAAGCTTATTAGAGAGTGCCACGATAACAAGTGTGCAGGCTATACTAGATAGTTAAGGACGTGAGTTCTCCTTAAAGTGTCATACTTCTAGCCTGACATGATGGATAAGGTAGAGTTTTTTGTTAAAGTTTGTCTTGTATGTCAACAAAATAAACCAAAAGAGAGACCTCTTAGTTGTTTATTAGAACCATTTCCTATCCTAAGTCATTAATGGGAGAGTGTTTCTATAAACTTCATTATAAGATTACTAAAGGTTGACAAATGTAGATCAATTCTAGTGGTGGGTAGACTACCTCTCAAAATATGCAACCTTCATACCAACCTCTGTGGGATGTCTAGTAGAAGTCACAATTTGACTCTTCCTCAAATATATGGTGAAGTTTTTGGGATTGCTATAAAGTATTATTAATGATAAAGATCCACAATTCTTAGGTTGACTATGCAAAGAGTTATTTGAGTTATTGGGCTCAAAATTGTAATTCTTTATAAGCTTTCATCGTTATATAAACAGACAAACGTAGATGATGAATAGCCTTAAGGAGTTGTATTTAAAGCACTTTGTAAGTGAGAACCATAAGAATTAGGTGAAACTGATGGATGTAACTCAAGTTTCCTATAACCTTTAAAGGAGTGAATCAACAAAGAAAAGTCCATTTAAGCTAGTGATAGGACAACGACTATTGACCCCTTTAACTTTGTGAGTGAAGCATTCAAGTCAATGCCATAATGCTTTTGATATGGTTGTCTTGGCAAAATGATGCAAATGTGGTGATGTCATACTTGAATAAAGTAGTGAAACAAATGAAAAGATAGGTCAATAAGAAGAGAAGGTCTGTAGAATACAATGTTAAGGATTAGATTATGATGGTAAAGTTTCTTCCCCAACAGTATAAAGCTTATCTTCCCTTTCACAAATGATTGATTCACAAAATACAAAGGACAATTTGAAGTAGTGGGGAAAGTTGGAAAGGTGGCCTATCAATTAGACCTTCCATCCAACCTAGAGATCCATCATGTATTCCATGTGACTATGTTGAAACCCTTCTATAGCGATATGGAAGATGTTGGATGGAGCATGCCATTAAAGGCCCCTCTAACAATGGTGATCTCCTTTGAAAAATAGGCATAAGTAATTTTGGTTGATCATATCTTTTGGAAAAAAATAATTCATTTGAGATGAAAATTCTTGATAAAGTGGAAAGGCTTATTAGAAAGTGAAGTTACATGGGAGTTTGAGGAAGATCTTTGGTAATTCAAAGATCCAATCAACCATTACTTAAAGGTCATGGGGGTGTCACCAAATTAGGTAGGGAAGAATGTTCTAGACTGGAAATACGAGTCAACAATCTAGCCCACTTAGTTTCCTCTATTGTTGGGTCATCCACTTGAATGGTGCCCATTTTGTTTCCTTTTTTATTCCTTTGTATTTGATTTTATTGGATGTAACTACCCTCTTTATTAAAGCAATATTACTAATTATTTTGATTATAATATATGTGCTATTAAATAAGATGAATGTCATGATTCAATCTTTATTATTGTAATATTAGTCTTAATTTGAATATCTTTGGTTTAGAAATATAAACATCTAAATTCAGTGTACCTATTTCAAAATTTAAATAATGTATACACATTTATTGCTACACTTTAAATGTGTAACCAATATCACATAAAGTTATCAAGAAAAGATAAAAAGGGACATTCTCAAATTTTTTTATTCTCACACACTTACATTTCTTCCTATACTCCCTACTCTCAAACTATCCCTTCCTCATCTTTTAAAACCTCCTTTCATGGTGATCTTAGTTAAAGGTTAACTCAGTTTTAAGTGCAAAGCTGAGCTATAAATAAATTTTCTCTAAGTCTATTACACTAGGCTTAACATGGAACCCTTGTGAGTTACTCAAGTAAAGCCCCAAGAGCCTTCCTTTGCAACCACACAAACACCAACAATTCTCTTCTAGAAAAAATTTTTGGTAATGGGCTTCAAACCTATGATTAGAATCCAACATCAATTGTTATGATTGCAAATACTATCATTAAACTAAAAGCATAAGTTAGAATACATACTTAATCTTTAATAACTCTAACTTCTTACATCTAATAGGCTTGTTGGATTATGTCTCACTCAAATCACTTGGGTTTCAATTGCTTGTGTCAACCTAATTCAAGCCCTTTTCAAACTAGGTTGACCACCCCCACTCTTGTAACCATTCACAAGTAATGGATGGAGTCCTACATGGGCCTTTAAAAGTCACTTTGGCTAAGTACTACATACTCCTCTCTACAACCACACACAACAACATTCCTTGAATAAATAATATTTATTTATTTACTTATATATATATTGTATAACCATTTAATCTTTGGTCTTGCTTTAAGTTAGCAACCAATCATATATGTTATTGCTACTTTTATAATTTATTTTTAGCAAAAAAAGTAATTTTTTTAGGGATTAGGATTATCCATGACCACCTTGTCTACCATAACCATGCATAAGGCTAAGGGTTCTCACTCCCATTTATGTTGCTTAACCTTTTCCTTTTGCTAAAAAAGTCATCCTCCTCATTCCATGATCTTTGTCACTTCAACCTTAAAACCATACAACTTTGATACCAAAATGAAAACATGTTCTTTAAGATCACTTGGCACCTAGCCCTTGATTGCTACTAGGCAAGCTTCCATTTTCTCTCTTTTCTCGAGTTGGTAGGTAAAGTGTAGTTGGCTTATAGTATAAATTTATTAGAGAACATAAGGTTAAGGGAAAGAGTACTCCCTTTTGAATATTTATACAAGTAAAGTGGAAAGAACCCATGGACTATCTTCATTTAATTCAAGGCTAATCTTAACCAAGCATCAAATCCTTCTCATAACTTTTCCATTAATCCTCTTATAATGAATGAGGGGGAGTATCTACAAACATTCCTTGACCCTTACATTCCTTGGGGAGTTCATTCGTAGAACTTCCATTAATAAAGGTACTTTCACTAAGGCCTTACAACCAACCTCGTCCTTTCCCCCAAAACAAGCTTTAAATAGCCTTATCTTCCTTTTTAAGCAACTCCCCTTTATGCTTCATGTTAGCTCCCCATCAACTTCCCATTTAAATTTCCAAAGGTCTAGGAAGCATTTACTTTAGGTGTCTTTAAGTTTTAATAGTCTATTATCCATGAAGTCGTCTTGTCCTAATAGTCACCTACACTGACGCCAGTGCCCTTAGTCCACATGTATGGATATGTTTGTGGCTCTCAATGTATGTGTGTGTGTGCACCCTTATTGCTCACCTATTGCTTTAAAGGTCTCTTACTTTTCACCCATTTATGTTAGTGTCTTTGGGTTGCTCACTCAAGTGCATGTCTTAAGCTTTACTCATCCTTTACAAACTCATGTCTCTCTTCTAGTCTCAATCTTTTCCCTTGGATCTTTTCTCCTTATGCATTCCTAAGCTTATTTACCTTGGTCATCTCTTGGCCCTAGCACTCCACATGTGTGCTCCACACTTTTCACATTCTAGCCTTTATCTTTGAGCCTTGACCCATGCTTCATCTTTATGCTCTTTCCTACCCACAACTCTTCATAGCATGACACTCGAACATCCTGCCACCTAACCACCTACTGCACTATCTTTGTAACCTTGGCAATGCAAGCTAGGCATTACATTCTACCTTACCTAATCCCACAATTCCTCATTTTGATTCCGAATATCTTTTCATCCTTGGCCATACCTCTCTGCCTACTCCTTCATATTCAATTATCTTCACCTCTTCTTAAACCAACCTTTTCTCAAATAAAAGAGCTCTTGTACAAATGCTCATTGATTATTGACAAAAGATCCCTCAAGTCTAGTCATCGTTACCCTTTTCCTTCATAGTGCTTGATGTAAGCCATTGATAATGTTGTTCATTGAAACTTCTCAAAACCAAAAAAGGAAAGTAGAGGCCTCCTTCATTCCTCTTTAACTGCCATTGACTCTATACATGTCTTTGTATGACAACCCTTTTATCTAGACCATGGCCTTCTAGTAGATAATTTGTTTTTCCCTACCTACTCAAATCATGGGCTACTTGCCTATTAAGCGCTTGATTGAGCTCCCACACATGTTTAGTTCCCCCCCCCCCCCCAAGCCTTCCCATAACAAGCCTTATTGCTCTTTTGACAACTTTTCTCTCAATTGAGATGTTGGCCTTCCTTTGGCCAATCACACTATGACTTAGCTCTACTCACACACATATACACATAAAAACACAAAGGTTATCCCACTTTGCACACCACCAATTCCTTTTGTTGGTCTCTTTCTCTTTATCTCCCAACATAAAAGGTGGTGCTCCTCTAGTTCACCTCTCCATTTGGTTTCACACTCCCTTACCTAGTGCTCGACCTCCACCCTGGCTCTTTTAACCAATACACCAAGGGATTCTGAACCACCTAGCCACTCCCTTGACTAGACAAACCTCACAATAACTCTTGGTCACTCGTCCTTTCTTACATATTCAAATTGTTAGCCCTCTTAGCCTAATAAGTGCTTAGTGAAAGTTCCTTAAGGTGCTCTCTTTTGCTCCCTCTCAACTTCATTGACTAAGCTCTTTGCTCCAACCAAACAACAATTGTGGCTTCTTCACCCTTCCATTTGGCTCCCTCTTAGAACAATTGAACTCCCATAAGAACTCTTGCTCCAATAGTATAGGGGCCTTGCTTAAGGGCTTTGGTGTCATCAATGGTTGTAGGTTCTCCCTATCCCATAATCTAATGTGGAGCTAGCCAAGTAACGTATGGCCAACATAATCAAGGTAACACCAATTCCCACATCAAAGCTTATCTCCATTTATTTGCACAACCTTTCACAGGAGTGAACAATGTAGTATTTAAAGCTTTCAATAATTTTTTTAAAGGAGTCTAGCATGACATCTTCTATATCTTACACCACAATAAGTCATGTTATCTTATAAAACAAACTATTATAACTATATGAACTAAAAGCTTTGAAATCATGAATGCCCCACAAGACTTTAAGGACATCTGATGGTTCAAAGTTAGGTAAAGTTAGCAAATAATTTACTATTGCAATTAATTAATTAGTCATTATGATTAGGGTTGAATCATCCAACCCCTTTTCTTTTTTCTTTTTTCTTTTTTCTTTTCTCAAATATCTACATTGGATATAATTTCTTATATTTGACAGAAAAAACAAATAAAATTGCATGTCCAAATAATCTTTAAAACTAATTATTAAAATTAGAAAATTAGAAAATGAAACAAATAAATCATTTTGGACAAATATAAGAAGACTTTTATCCTATTTACTAAAACGTAGTATGTAAAATAAAATATGACTATCTCAAACAAAGATCTATCCCCTAAAAGAGTGGGAAGTAACCTTTTAATAGATGAGAGAAATTGTGTTTCATAAAAGAGGAACGATCACACATATTTGGTGATGAATGACTATTTCTTTGGTTAGCACCTAATCTTTCACAAGGGATAGCTTCTCTCACTAATGAGAGACAAATTAAAAAACTTTACACCATAAAAAGATGGCATAGAATCTCCAATTTGGCATTAAATAATCTCCTCATTGATGTAGGATGGTCTCTTTTTTTTGTAATAAAGATAAGCTTACCTGAAAATTTCATTTTAGATAGATTTTTTTATGTAAGACAATGTAAGACAACAAAACATACATGATATGCTAAATGCAAGTTGGAAATAATCAAACAAGTAATTTCACATGATAAGCGATCAACTAATTTTAGGACAGGCTGATAGAGAAAGAGATCGGACCTGCAGTAAAACTTTAAGACCTAATTATAAAAAATAAAACCAATGGTCTACATTAAAACTTAAGAAAACCATTGAACTGATTTCAATCTTTTTCTCCTCCTTCATATGTTTATTGTACATGGACAGTTGTAAATGAACCAGGCTTTTCTGTACCTTAAGTCCACCTTCCCTAGAATAACCAACAATTATCCTCAAATCTAAACCTGACTATTTCACTTCATTATTTGGGGGAATGGGGATGGGAAAGAATGCAACCTTAATTCAGCTGTTTTCATTCTTCAACAATCACTAAACTTCTTCCTTTGTCCCGAGAGATCTAGACCTGCATTCCTTGGTCCATTTCGTACAACTTCAACATGTAAACCGTGTATACCAGTACCAGACAAAAAGTGTGTTACATCATTGGTTATTATTGTTTCTTGTTTGGTTCCTCCCTCCGCCTGCTATAGGGCTCCAGGAAATGATCCTCGAAACACTCGAGTCTGGTGGGAGACCCATACTTATGGCTTTGCTTTCCTGCAAAGGAATGCCGTTTCGAGCACAAATCTTAAACAACTGTCTCAACTTGTGGTTAGATTCTTGCATACGTCCTGTGCTGACGTACCTACTTTTCTTCTACACATACACCCCAAAAAAAAAATCTCCGACAGAATTAAAGAAAACCAGACCCGTAGGCAAACTTAGTGAAAGACCCAGATGCATGCATCCCACCGGAGTTCGAAGCAAACTTGTGCCGGTGCATTAATTACACCGATGCTCGAAGAAGTAGAACAGCAGAAATCGGTGCAGTCGTTGCAAAAAAGAAAAGGAAAAAAACAAAACTTGCTTTTTCATCTGGGCAAAAATTCTAGGCTAAGATGTTTTCTTATAAAAGTTCCTAGACTTTTTGGTAATTTCATTTTTTTAAAAATTTTATTCTTTGATTCTTTTAAAAGTAGATTATTTATTCGAGAAATTTCTAATTCAAAGAATAGTAGTAATCATTTTTAATTGGAGAAAATATATGAATACAATTTTTGAAGTTTGAAAGTGCGATGAGTAAATTTAAATTATAAGAAAATCTAGTAACTAATTTGATATTTATCCCTTGAAAAATGAAAAACTACTCTCTCACACATCATTAGCAGGCCTTTTCGGCTCCCATCTTTTGTTGTTAAGATCATTAGCAGGCAAAAGCTGATTCAAAGGATTCCGTCGAAACCATCGTCATCTGCATGGCGCAACACCTTCTTCGGTTTTCCTAGTTTGAACATCCCAAGAATAAGACTGGCATGGGCATGAAGCTGTTTCAGGCGGGGAAGGGGTTCGAGTGAGGCAGATATGGTCGTAGCCGTTTCTTCCTCGTTGTCAGGGAGGAACTGGGTGTTGAAGGTCACACAGCGGAGAAGATGAAATTCACCGGTGCCTTCCTTGAAGCCAACTTTTACCTGTTGGTGGATGGTGGTGGTGGACATTTACAGTGGATTTTCATCTCCTTTCGGACGTTCACAACTTTATATATATATATATCATACAACAGGCTCAGGCGTTCAGATTTCTAATTTGGGATCAAGAAATCTCCAGGACTATTAACTTATTTCTAAATTCATAAATAATTGAATTACAAGACATAGACTCATTGAATTCACTTATTATATGTTTGATTTAGAGGATCCATTGGTTTTTTTCTCTAAAATAGCCACCAATTTTCATGGAAAAAGAGACAGAATTAAAGGTAATTCAAATGTTCTTCCTTTTTATTATCATTTCTGATTAAAAGTAAAATGAGTGGATTTTTGGAGAACAATTTTGGCTTCAAACATCTAAAATTAAAACTAAACTCATCGTCTTATTCCACGTAGTCAGCACCAAGCACGCACATCTATAAAAGCAACCTCAAACCTTCCCAAGTCTTATTGTCATCCTTTGCCTCTTTCTCACTCAACACAGACAAAAGCGCAGTCACGCACAGTGACACATCCATTATCAGCTACCCCGCCCGCCAGAATGAGCAGCTTCACCCACTTCTACGAAACCTGGTTCGAGCACCTGCACCACCAGGTGCACCAGCTCTCCGAAGCTCCAAGACCTCCTTCTAACCCCGACCAGCACCAGCACCTCCAACTACTCATCCACAAGGTCATGTCCCACTACGCCGAGTACTACCGCGTCAAGGGTCTCGCTGCCGAGCGCGACGCTGTGTCGATCCTTGCAGCGCCTTGGGCCTCGTCTCTTGAGCGGTCGCTCCACTGGGTCGCAGGGTGGCGCCCCACCATCGTTTTCCACCTCCTTTACACCGAGTCATCCATTCGATTTGAGTCCCACATCGCCGATATCCTCCGTGGCCTTGGCACAGGCGACCTTGGCGACCTCTCCCCTTCTCAGTTCCTCCGAATCAGCGAGTTACAGTGTGAAACAGTAATTTTTCTTTAGAAAATGCTGTGTGCACACTTTTTGTTCGGTTCTCTCTTTCGCTATTTCGCGTCAATTTATTTTTTAGAACAATGCACCTAAACTGTAAATTTTTTAACGTTTACATTTTAGAAATTTTTGAGATGAAAATATTTATCAATCTTCATATGTTTGGATTTTGTGAGTATTAAAAATAAATAAACATTTGGAACTTTGGGGGAAAAAGCCTGAAAATGGGATCACAATGGGGCTTCAGAATTCGGATACCTTATCAACGATTCTGCCTTCAATTGTGTGCTTGAAACCGGGTGCTTCTTTTACTTTTATTTTATGGCAAGGAGATCAAGTGGCAATCAAACACGATTGGAAACAATAAAAATGAAGAAAGAAAGAAGATAGTGGGAATTCAAGAAAGGCTCAGTCTTACATGGTATGTAACTCAGGAAATAATCCTAGTTTACCGATGTAATTGATTAAAGTATAAAGCTAGAATTTAGACAACACCAGGGACCAACTTATGTCTTAATTATTTCCTTGTTTCTGATTTTTTTTTTCACAGTTGTATTTTTCTTTTGCTTATTTGTTTTGTGATGGAGAGAATGGTGCAATTTATTGATTTATTTGTTTTTTTCTTTGGGCTTATCTTCTTTTTTTTTTTTTTTTTTTTTTTATAATTCCTGTTTTTTCTTCTTGGGTTATTTGTTCATGGTATCTGTTTGGTTTGGTTGTTTGTTTGTTTGTTCCCATAGGTAGGGGAAGAGAATGCTACAGCCGAGGAGCAAACCCTTCGCACTAGGGTTTCCCATATTTGTATAATTTCTGGGCTTATTTATTTATATTTCCTGTTCGGTTGGTGGTTTTTTCCCGCAGGTAAGGGAAGAGAATGCTATAACGGAGGAGCTATCAAAGTGGCAGGATGGTGGGAGTGAACTGGTTGGCGAGAATGGTCCCCTCGATGAGAAGATGGAAGGACTGGCTATTGTGATCAAAAAGGCTGATGATCTACGTCTAAAAACGCTCCGGAGGGTGGTCGAGTTGCTCACCTCTCATCAGGCCGTGGAGTTCATTATTGCAGCCGCGGAGTTGCAGTCTGGGATCCGTGCATGGGGAAAAAATAGGGACCTCCAACGTACGAATATCTGAATTTCTTATCTAGTTTTTGGCAATGTTAATTGGGTTTATGCCCATTTTCGCATTTTGAAAGTTGCTTTCTTTCAGATCGGACGGTGCTTTCTCAGTGTAGTAGTTGTTTTTGAAGCTCTGACCTTCTACTTCTTGGTAGTTGTTTTTTCAGACTCTTCGATACGACGTACTTCAATCCCTGCACTTGCTTTTTCGGGTGGTCAGGCACGACACTTTAAATGACAAAACTCGTTTTTTTTTTTTTTTTTTATATATAAAAAAATTATTAAATAGAACAGTACCCTAAAACATTTTATTCATAAATACAAATTTGGATGTAATAATCATATCTTATAGTTATACAACATATTAGATATAAACTTGATCCTCACAAAAGAGTAATTGTTTAAAACAGTTTAGTTACATAATCTTAAAATAAATAAAAAAATTTAATCTAATTATTTACAACAGGCAACACTTAGACTTAATCATATGGAAATCTATAATTTATAAATCCTAATTGATTATGACTCCATTCCATCAAAAACACTTAACCTTGGCCTTCTATGTTAAGCCTTAATTGGCTAATTTATGTAGGAGTGTAGAATAATAACTGATAGTGGAATTAAACTAAGAGATCAAATCACTTAGTCTAGATTTTATGAAGGCTTCTATTACCATCAAATAAATTGAACTAAAAAACATGAATCTAACTCTACAACATCTAGCATCGAAGTCAGTACGAATCCCCGCAGTCAATGTTTGAATATATAAATAATTCTTCATCGTATCGTCATAGTTAAATGACTTTGGGATATATAATTCATACTTTATGAATAAATATTATTGGTTCCTTTGTCTTTGTGCTCTTCCCGTCCCTCTTGGCCCTCCGTCGCGCCGACACGTTCAGGCGAGCTGTCGCCATGCATGCCGACTGCGTCCATACGAGGACACGTACGTAAAAAAGACATGGACACGTCTCCTCCAAGGAAACGAGAAACCACTTCGAACTCTGGTTCTTACATTTATGAAGGCCCTTGGTCGGCGGCTTAAACTTTTCAACAAAACCATGCAGGATCTTAGGAAAAATCATGAAAAACAAGCGGAACCATGAGGAAGTTCTAAAGAGGATCCTTTTAAGATTCATGTTGATGATCAATCGTCAAGAATGGAGAATCATTAAGTAATTTTCTAAGGGACTGTAAGTTAAAAAATTGTAAAAACTTATATTTTAATAATAAACGTCACAGATGGAAACCAAATTTCCTATATCAAAAAGATACTTGAAAAAAAAAATCATGAAGAGTTTTAGCATACTAAAAGAAATTACTGAAAAAAAAAAAGATGAAGCCGAAAGACCAATTACAAACAACCTAAAAGAAAGTGAATAAATAAAAAGTTATCAAATATATCATTTTTGAAATTAGAGATGAAGAAATTGTATTTTCCATTAGCCAAAATATAAAATTCCAATGCCTGTTGAATGAAATACTTAAACTATAAGATTTATGTACAAGGAAATTGATAATTTGGATGAAATGCCGTGTATTCAGGAAAAAAAGGTGTTTATAGTAAATGCAATTAATGATAGAGTGTAAAGCAAATATCATTATTTTCTGGATGAGTAATAACAAATTCCTTATTCCTAACAAACTTTGTTTTCCAAATACACATAAAGATTTGTTATTAGGAAATAGTTTCTTTAATAATTACCTATCTATGCATATACATCATAGGCATATCATATCAACTCGAGGGAGGGGGGGTGGAACGAGAATATTAGCATACCTTGACTATAACAGCATAATATAAATGTACGTAACATCTAAAACATCTAATGTAATAGTTTTAGATGTTAGTTATCTTGTAATCATCTCACTATATCACATTTTTCTATGTAAATTTGGTAACAAAACCCATGTGATGTATCCACTATATTCTTTATGGAATGAAAAATTACCAAATAAAGAAAATGGTTTGTTCAATAATGTAAAAGGTTTATAGTTAACATTTCACATGGTTCTTATTACAAATTTGAAAAAATAATTAAATTTTAAAACTCGTTAAAAGCATTCCAAACCTTAGGGTCAGATTCGCATTTCAAATCTATGTTTAGCCATTTAAAATTTTTTTTTCCTAGAATTAAATAAATGGTCATAAAAGAATTAGATTTAGAAAAGATTCTATTCCTAAAAAGAATAAAAAAAGAAAAATTAATATGATACTGAAAAATTCAAACCAGATAAACATACAAATATAATTTTTTGAAAAATAACTTTTAACCATAAAATTAGCTATAAAAAGTTTTGACATTTATGTTGCACTTGAAGAATCTTTTGTTATAAGTATAATAATAGTTAAGGATTTCTTAACTAATAAAAGAAATATAGTAAAAGGCAGAAGATCAAAATAGTCTATAATACCATCGTCAATTAATCTTTTGAAGTTGAGTATTTCAAAGGTTCATAATGTTATTATAGATTTTCTCAGCCGAAATCCTGTAGAAGAACTGCGAAATAGGGAGCAAAGACAACCACTCAATGCCTACGTATGACCAATCTATCAAATTTACAGTACAGTGGAAGCTAACTGAATCAAGAACTTTGTATCAGCAATTCATTATTGAGTACTAATTAGTTCACAGAGCCATAAACTTCGGTAATCGCTTCAAGAGTTGAAATTGCATTTGGTCCATGCTAATAGCTTTCACTGTAGCATTATAGTTAAGCAGTTCATAAGAAGACGGGATAGTCTTCCCTACGACCAACCTTTTCCTTTTTTTGGGTTCGTATAATTTATATTCATCCTTAGAACTTGAAGGTAGTTGCTGCTCCAAATTAAAAGACAAATCTTTTACTTCATGCAATTCTCTAGTGGACATGCCTTCAGATTCTGTTCCACTCACTGAAACACATGAAGATAGCCTTGTGAGGAAAGTCTCTTGAATCCAATGTAAAACATCATAGGTGCACCCGTAGCTTTTCCTGACAAGTAAATGATTATATATGATCCACACCAACTCTATTCTAAGGAGAGCTGAAGTGCATATGTTTCATAACCTGAACCTAATGATATAAAAGCAAATGCTATGTTTATATGGTTTCCCTCTCGGCCTTCCTACTTCTATACAACAAGCAATTGGCCACCAACAACATTTGATCAAGTCATTATCTTTTTTTTCTTTTTCTTTTTCTTTTTTCTCTCATGGTGCGCTTCAAGAATTGGAAAAGTAACATTCATACACAGGAGGCTTGGAACATGGAGGCTAAACTTGCAGCAGCAGATTTTGTGAACCCAAGGCTGGTTTGGCAGGCTACTTGGCAGCTAAAGGCTTGACAGTTCTAGGGTTTGAAGTGTGAGAGAAAGACGTAGGACTTGGGTTTTCTAAGAATAAAAGGATAGAGAGAATTTAACCGCTGGTTAGGGGCTGTGTACAGAAACACTGTACCGAAGAACTTAAAAAGAGAATAACGCTCTCAATCAGAACTCAAATCACTCAATGTTTCAACAGTAAGGTCTGAACCAATTGAGTACCCAAAAGTATATCTGCATTATCTTTCAGAACCGTACTTAACACCCCAGAAATAGGACCCCAAATTCTCTAGTAAACAGAAGAACAACAGAAGGCCACCGTGGACACAAGAGATAAACACTCCTAAGAAGTTCTAGGCTCAATCGAACTAGAGAAATAGAATAAATTCATGGACATTGCGGAAACTTCCACATCTACCTGTCATTAAAAGCCTAACAATTGCGCACGGAAGCAATAACCCAAATTCAAATTTTTAACCCTAGCAGACTAGTAAAATAAACCTCAAAGCTACACAAGACTCATCTTCATCCAATTAAAAAACTTGCTTGGACAAGTCTAAGAATATAGCAACAGGACTTCTCTTTCATGACAGTATCATTCACCCCTAGTATTAGAAAACTCGACCTCGAGCTTTCAATATCAGATATAATTTTTCTTGCTCGTTTGTACTCCATATTGTTTTCGTCATTCATCCTTCAGACTCACCATTCTTTTTGTATGGCATCAAGAGGTTTTCCCTCACCCTTGCCATCCTTCACTTCAACATCACATGCTTGCTCTTGTGAATTTTCCACAATATTCTCCAGATTACTTTAGGTTAAACAAGCAAAATCAGCGACTGCCTCAACTCGTGATTTACATTATCACCAAATATATATTCCAAACTTTTTATCATTATTTTTATCTCTATGAAAGTGTATTCCAAGTTTGAACACCATAAATGGAAAGGGCAGGAAAGAACCGAAGAAGACGCCGGAGATTAAAAAGATAACACTTTTCTCCTTTAATTTTTTTAAAAACATGAAAATTAAAACGCCCAAATTAATGAAAGTGTCTCAGTTTATCATCATCATCATTATCATTATCACCACTTTTAATCAAAAATCAGTGGTCGGCAAATCGCTTCTTCCTCGCCCCCACAAACCCCCACCCCAGAAACCAAAGAAAGGGGAAAAAAAAAAAAAAAAAGAACAAGGGAAACCCGAAACTAAGAACATACGGCTAATCGACCGCCTTTTGCACAGCGTTTGTTGATTTCTCGGGAAATTGATTCCCCTGCTCTTTCTGCAACACCGCCTTCCGCTCCAGGTCCCGCCACTTGTTGATTGCAGCGGTGCAAATGACTGAATCCCAACATTCAAAACCCAATCAAAGACCAATTTTGAAATCGAAATAACTTAATAGATATAATAGACAACTGAAGGGAAATGGGAAATGGGAAATTACATCCAGCGCCAGCGAAATAGAGCAGACGGAGGAGCTTCGTGCCCGGAGGGCCTGCGGCCTCTTCTCCCGTCATTGCTTTTCCCGTAAGTGCTCCTCACTTTGTCCTGCAGAACGGAAGACTGGGGAGGGTAAGTATAACCAAGTACAAATTGGGACCAAACGAAACTAATCTCTTCTGTCCCATTTGATTTTAAGAAATCATTTTTAACTTTAAGAAGTAAATATTTGAAATTACTCTAAGAGCTGGATTCATTCTTTTTTGTAAACTATAGGTATTAATAAGATGAAACTAAAGCTACACTCGTAAAATAAAATTATTAAGGGTCGACTATAATGTAATAGGTGCTTTTCTTTATTTTGTTTTTTGCCTAATGGGCTTACTGGATTGGTCTCCCATGGTATCGTTAAATTCTTTGTCTTGTAAGTTTAAAAAGGTTAAGAGCCGTGTAAAATGATTGTCTTTGAATTAAATAACTTTAATTCTAAAAGGTGGAGTCTTTTTCAGATAAAGTTTAAAAGTAAAGTTTATTTCAAATGAAGCTTAAATTCTACCTATCATAGTATTTAAAAATTATAAGATTAATTTTTCACTAACATCGATCTAATTCTCAAATCTAGGCAACCAGTTACACATTCACAAATATGGACTTGTCACAAAATCAAATAAATTTACCTTTTGTAAGATAATCTTCTATTTCCAATTTCTATTTCCAACTATTTCATAGTATTTTATGGTGGCATATGCTTTTGTTTCACACAAAAAATATTTTATTATTTTCAACAAAATACTTATCGTGACTTACATTGCACATTTTACAAAAGAATAATATATAATCTTATATTTAGTCAGTTTTTTATAGGAGCTTAGTTTTCTAGTTATATTTTTTATTCTCCAAATTACTCTACACAACAACCCACCAAATCTACGCTAACAAGAATCAAATTCAAATGGAGAGACTGAAGAAGAGGAGGGTGGGATAAGAATATTTTTAATGATATAAAGATTCATAAATGAGGCAGAGAGAAAATGAGAAAATGTTGATAACAAATTCATAAGCCAAATTATGTATTCAATTTATTTTGTTGGTATATTTCACAAGGTATGTATCATGAACTTTATGCCGTGCTAACCAATTAGATGAAAAAATTAGAATACTTTGTATTTGATAACTCGGAATTTAAGCCATCAAATAAATTTGACAAGGTTTTAGGTTAAAAACAAAAAGAAGAAAAAAGAAAAAAGAGAAAAGGAAGAATGCGTCCTACGACTTCAGTCTACCCCTCTTACAAGAAAGACAAGAGAATAACGGCTTAAAATCCCTAAAATCGGTCTCCTGACGACAACGGTTCTCTGAAATCCCTATTTGCCGGTTGTAACACCTCCTGAGCAGTTGCGCCTGTAAGCCTTCTGCTCGAGAGCCTGGTTTCGCAAGCAGGGTCTCAATCGGCAACCGATATGGAGAAAAGGGAGGAGAACTCCAAACTGAACATTGCCATCATCCATCCTGATCTTGGTATAGGTAATTTTTCACACTTCTCTCTCTCCCTTGTTTTTTTTCTTTTCGAGATGATGAATCTGAGTGATTGCTATCGTTGATCCAAAAATTGAGTCTTCACGTAGTCGTGAATTAGAATTAGTGAAAAACCCATTTAGCAGTCTGGGTGGCTCTGTTTGACTCGTGATCCTAAAAGCATTAGAACTCTTGCGGAAGTGACAACTATCAGACAAATTCTTATGCAATGTGATCTTCATCGGCTCTAGTTTGGAATCGAATCAGACAAAGCTTATTAGTTTTCGTAATGGGTTATTTGTCTATAGGCTAATTCAGGGTGAGTTTCTAGTATCATTGTAATATTCTTTTGTCTCGAGTCATTTAAATGATTTGAATAGAAATGCCAAAACTTTGGCGAGCTTATTGGATTTAGTGTTTCGGGCGTAGGAGTCATTTTTGCATTTTGATTTGGAGCCAAACTCTGTCGTGGGACTTGGTGATCTCACTTGTTTTAGTTCCGCAAATGATGAAACAGCTATTTCATAGGGCTTTTAGAATATAAAATAGAAATATAATATCAATGTTTGGGGACCAACAGAGTAATAAGTCTTTAGCCTTAGCTTAAATGTTTTGGATCAACAGTTAGACATTATTCACACTTCTAATCGGCAGGTTTGGTGGTAGTTTTGGAGATACTCGTTCCTCTACATACATATTGTAACTCTTCTTTTCCCCTTTTTTGCTATAGCTTTCTTCATTGATCTGGCCGTGTTTTATAAAGTTAAATGGATGCAATTTCACTATCTTATATTCTTTTGCAAATATTAGCAAAATTTTTTTTTTTTTGGGATTTGGTGTTTCAAATACATCAACCCTTGCAACTGTGGTCTTCCCAAATATGAAAAGGGCAATTAAGATTCAAAATTTTTCAGATGTTGAATAAGATTGATAATATGTTGTTGGATTTGCACCTGAGTTGCTTTCAAAAAAATTTCTTCAAGGTTACCTTAGTTTATTAAAGCAGTTTTAGTGTTTTCAGTCATTTGATTTTTTTTTTTTTTTTTTTTCTCTTTTTCGTAATCCTACTTTGTGCATTCATGAAGAGGCATGCCTTGTTTTAGTTCTTGTTACACATACCTTTAATATTTTACTAACTATGTGGGTACCTTTTCATGATCTATAGGTGGCGCTGAAAGATTAATTGTTGATGCAGCTGTTGAACTTGCATCCTATGGGCACAACGTTCATATTTTCGCAGCTCACCATGATAGAACTCGATGTTTTGAGGAAACTCTTGCTGGTAAGCTACCTTTTCTTAAGTTATTTTAAGTACTTGAATTAGGGGCTAATTTTGCAAAGATGGAACTGCTGGAATTACTACAACTATTTTATCTTTGAATTTATTGGCTTTCTTTGTTTTGATTCTTGGTTTTAAATTGTACTGCTTTTGAATAAGATTTCTATAGGTACTGTTTCATTAGAAGTAGATCTCTAGATGTCATTTGATAATGAAAATTCTTGGTTAGATATATGTATGGGAAAACAAAAATATTTCAGACATCATTGGTAAATGATTTTTCTATGTTTATGGCCATCTCTTTAATTTATGATGTTTGTCTGAGGTTGAAACAACCACAATATTGTCCATCCATTGGATGTGGTCAAAGTACACTTTTTGTTTTATTTAGACTTAGTTTAAGATTATATGCAACAACTGAGCATCCATGCAATTTAATTACAATTTGCAGTGAGCTAGGTTGAAATGGTTCTTTGAAAGTTGAACTTTGGCACAACGTGATGATACAAGGTATAGCTAAGCATTCCTGTTAATTGACAATTTCTGTGAGAAGGATGAATCTATTGTATTTGTGAATGTATCTCTACCTTTTACTCATACTAAATGAAATGCTTGGTTGGATCAGATGTAATATCTTGCCCTTTCAATGCACCTGTGATAAAAAAAAAAAAATTTAAAAAATCCTCCTTTTTGGCCCAAAAATTGGCAGAAGTGGAGTTCTTGCCTCCATACTTGCATCATTAGTAGCAGGCTTTTGGTGTAAAGCTTGAGCCAGTTGGCCATCACAAAGATCTTGAGCAGCATCGAAAGCAATTTTGAGATTGTTTGTGGTGGCCAAGTTCAGCCAGCACAATCCTGAGCAAAATAGCACGAAATGGATGTTATCCTTCATAGCCGCATATAATAATACTACTCCTTCCTAAGATATTGTCATATTCACTGGATGGAAAACTGAAAATATGAAGGGCTTGATCTCCAATCCCTGCTTGTTCCAAATGTTGGATATCAATATCAGATTTTAGCCAATCCTTCTAAATATGACCTTTGTACATATATAAGCATGTAGTACATCTGTATGCACGTAATATGGTACATGTGTAAATTTTTGGAAGCACAGTGACTTAAAGGCCTGGAAGAAAATTTATTACGATGATAATACTTTATTGGCAGTATTAGTTACAATCATGATGAATGAAATTTGGTGTTCTGTGACATAGGGTAGGATGGCAATCTGCTTCTGTTGCTGTGATATACCTTACCAGATTTATGTTTGTTGCCTAGGTACCTTTCTAGTTACAGTATATGGCGCCTTCCTGCCCCGACATATTTTCTACCATTTTCATGCTTTATGTGCATATCTACGGTGCATTTTTGTCGCTCTATGTGTGCTGTTCATGTGGCCATCATTTGATGTTATCCTGGCAGATCAGGTCTCTGTTGTTGTTCCTTTGTTGAAACTTAAAAAGTCGGCAAAGGTATCTGTACTTTCTTGCGCTATTATTTAGGTGTCCTGGCATTTTAGTTGTTTGATGCATTACACTCTTTTGCCAGGTTGTGTTCTATTGCCATTTTCCTGATCTGTTGCTTGCCCAACATGGTACTCTTCTAAGGAGGATATATAGGAAACCAATCGATTTCATAGAAGAAATAACCACTGGTTTGATTTTCTCTCTTGACTGTTGCTCCTCTTGTAAGCTATCATTGTGTCTTCAATGTATGGTTATGCCATGCGATTCAACCATTTCTTATCTAGTTGCTTTGGGGCTACAGGAATGGCAGATATGATACTTGTTAACAGCAGATTTACTGCATCTACTTTTGCAAATACATTCAAGCATCTTCATAGTCAAGGAATCCGACCAGCTGTTCTTTATCCAGCTGTTAATGTCAATCAGTTTGATGAACCCCATTCAAATAAGTAACGGACATGTTTGTATATTTCTTGGTAGCTTCTATTTCTAGGCATAAAATATGCAAAGACATTTCTTTAGTGATGCTTTGTTTTTCCATCAAAAAGCCTGAAGTCCAATTCTTATCTGCATATTTTCTTTCTCTAGGTTGAATTTTCTCTCCATCAACCGATTTGAAAGAAAAAAGAAAATAGATTTAGCAATTTCAGCGTTTGCAATGCTTTACAACCTTGAAGGAGGTGCCTCCCAAAATCATAACCCGGATGATGCTTCTTTGACGATTGCGGGTAAGTGCTAACCCCTTTTTCGATTTCACTGTTTCATTGAAAGTTGGGAGCTATATTACCTACTTCTGGGTAACTAATCACAAACCTATATTTACTGTGTTTGAGTGGGTTTGGGGGGTGTTCATTACTGCCATATGTCTGCTTACGATGCATTGTGGTCTTCAAAACTAAGACTAATTGTGCAGTGTTGACCAATTACAAATGATCTCATATTGCAATTAGCGTTGTAAGACTAGTTACTTCACATGCTTAGCTGGGAAAATCCTCTGTTTTTAAACGAAATCATCTGTAACTTTGATGTAAAGAGCCTTGTCTTTCTATAACTTGGTAATCTAAGAATTCTTACAGTCAGAAATGCATTAAAATCATGAGCAGAGCTTTGCTTGTGTTAATTGGTTTGATGATGCGTACTCTAAATTGCTTGCCCAAAAAGTTTCATGGGCCATTTGTGACATGTCTGGCTCAGTAGGCATGTATAAATGAAGATACAATTTGACTGGCTTGTAGCTGGTCATTTTCATGTAATAAACATTGTTCACATGATAAAGCAAATCTCTTGCTAGAGTACTCAATGCTACTAGGGAGGTTACTAAGTTTGTTTGCAGATCCTTCTATTTAGCCATAGATGATACATGGATGGGCTTATATGTAAGGTGTTCTTTGGATGTGATCAATTGGCTACTTGCATTGTAATAGAAGGCATAAATCTGTCTGTAGGAATGTTCGTTGCAACACTGGAATCAATGGTTCACCGTACTGATGCTTATAAATAAATATTGAAAGATCAAATCACAATAATTGACGAAACTTAGCTGTTTTGTGGAATAGAGATCTTAGGATTTTCTTAGTAAAGCATAACAAACCATCAATTCCACACTAGAAATTTATAATATGCTCCAGATGTGTGAAGCTTGCTTAGGTGCCATTAGCAACACACAGAAACTGGACTGTCTTTCGCCATTATTGGAAGTATGATCGATATTCATTGTTGCAGGTGGGTATGATAAACGACTTAGAGAGAATGTTGAATATTTGGAGGAGCTTAAAAGCTTAGCAGAAAGGGAAGGAGTCTCTCATCGGGTGAATTTCATCACTTCATGCTCAACAGCTGAAAGAAATACACTTCTTTCCGAATGCCTTTGCGTACTGTATACCCCAAAGGTGTTAATACATCTGTTATTCTGATGAAATTGTTTGGATATGGAAATGAAAAGGAAGGTTAACATTCGAATGTTGAATTATTGTAGGATGAACACTTTGGGATTGTTCCTCTAGAGGCGATGGCAGCTCATAAACCTGTTATTGCATGCAACAGCGGGGGCCCTGTGGAGACAATTAAGGATGGGGAGACAGGATTTCTTTGTGATCCTACTCCACAGCAGTTCTCTCTGGCTATGGCGAAACTAATTCAGGACCCTCAGTTAGCCAAGAGAATGGGTGAAGTGGCACGGCAGCATGTTACTGAGTCATTCTCCACAAAGATCTTTGGCCAGCGTTTGAATCAGTATCTTTCTGACGTTGTTCGGCCTAAGAGAGAGTAGGGTCAGTGAACTCAGCATTTAGAAGATGAAACTGTCCATTTGAAGGATAAATTTAGCACAGAACAAAGATGAAACCATGAATAGTGTCTTACCTTTGCGGTTGTTAGGAGGGATCATTTTTTGAGCGTACGTGTTTGTAACTAACTTACATGAGTCAACTGTTGAGGTAACCTGTTTTTGGTGGATTTCGTTGCACTTATCTGAAATTGAGGGAACTTCAATTGTGCTTGTATTATGCTATTGACAGCAAAACCAGAGTAAATGTGTCAGGATGTGAAACTTTTGTTCCTGTTAGACAAATCAAGATGAATTCTTCCAGTGGACTACTTAAACTCATTCAATGGTACAAGAATTACATCCTCTTTTTCTTCGATTCCTTTTGTTGCACATGGCTGCATTAGCGTGCTACCTCCGTCCTAAACAACACACTCCTCAAATTTTGGAGAAACAAAAGGGTTGTTGGATAGGCTTATTTGAACATCCATGTGTTATCAATTATATCTTCCGAAGGGTAGTCAACCATTAAGCAATTTAGATGCGAGGTAGGCGATTTGGTTTGTATAAGCTTAACGTTATTTTGAGGGAAATCCAAACCATTCTATTCTTATATATTATTAGGTGTTCTATGTATAAGGTGTCAAAGCGCTACTATCTATCATCAGTCAGGAGAGGTATCAAAGCACTTCAAATCAATGTAGTTGTATAAACTAAGAATTCACTAGGAAGTTACTTGAACAAAAGATGGAAAAACAAAATGAAAATTTGGTATTTTATAAATGTCATTTACATGAGGAAGACATATGGAGCATTAAAGTACTAAATTTGTGCTACATTGTGTGCAACTACAACTGTAATATCATCGATCTTTCCCCCATTATATTTTTTTCCTGCAATGTGAGCTGCATTAGCAAATGGGCTGAAGAACTCTTCATCGAAGGAGTTGGGCAATGCCAAGTCCCTTGCAATAATCGTAGACAACTCAATTGGGTCTACACCTTCTGAAGCTTGCTCTTCTAAAAGATCCTCAATTTCTTCAGGAAAAACATTATCCAAAAGCCCATCGGTGCGAAGAACTATAATGTCTCCAGCTGAACTCGGCTTATCACTATACTTGCTGCTCCCCAGATGATACGGATAGTTAAAGGAATGTTGCTGTATCGGGGATTTATACACAGGCATGTTATTCCTAAAAATCATGAATCCGCTGTCTCCCACATTGATTGAGTGTAAGATGTCATCCTTGAGCATCACAATGCAAGCAGTAGATGATCCTCTGACCTTGGTCTTCCTAAAAGCTTCATTTAGAACCTTGGCCGGATCTACAACTCCATCCGGGAGTCGACGAATGGCGCTGCGGGCATTATACATCAATTCTCGAGCATACTCTCCGGCGTCAACGCCCTTTCTCGCCCAGTCACCGACCCCATCAGCCACACCGATTGCCCTCTTCTCTGGATAAACAAAGGAAGCGTCCTCACCTTGAGGGTTTTCGACGTTTTCTTTGGGAATGTAAAACGCTCCGCAAACCATGTTCAGGTTTTCTTTGGGGACTGTTGTTTCGTACATCAACAGAGTAGTGTCCTCCATATCTCCTTCGACCCTAATCATCATCTTGAGAAAAACAGTAGAAGAACCCAGCGACGGAAAACAGAAGCTGAAAGTACCCGATCGCAGATAATAAAATCGCCGGAATGAGAGTGGAAGAACTTCTGAAAGTGGTCGTGGAGAGGATGAGGATGAGCAGTATCTAATCGGAGATGTTCCTTCACCACCAACGGTCATGAAATCTGTCACAAACTAAGGAAGAGTGAAAGCATGAGAGTTTTGGAAAAAGATATATTGCTTTTTCTTGAGAAAAGATGTACAGGACACGTTCCTTTAATAATAAGGAAACGGACCAAATAAAGAAATAATACAAAAGAATATTCACGTTGCTAATTATACAAACAATACCTAAAGTGGATAACTCTAAAAAGAAAAATATATCTGGCTAATATGGGAAAATATACATGCGTATCTCCAACACTCCCCCTCAAGCTGGTGGTTTTGGTGGTTTATAAACGTCAAACACACCTAGCTTGCTTAATAGATATGCATGTTGTCTGTGGCAAAACGCTTTGGTAAAAATATTTGCAGGTTGCTCTGTAGTTCGAATTTCCTTGGTTCGAATGACACCTTCATGTATCTTATCTCTGGTAAAATGGCAATCAACTTCAATATGTTTCGTCCGTTCATGAACCATAGGATTTGCTGCAAGTTTAAGAGCGGCGTTATTGTCACAGAACAGAAGAGTGGGTCCTTTTACGTGAACACCGAAATCCCGAAGAAGACCTCTTAACCAAATAACTTCACAAGTAGTTTTGGCCATAGCTCGATACTCAGATTCAGCAGAGGACAAGGAAACAGTGGATTGTTTCTTTGTTTTCCATGATAATAAAGAATCTCCAAATTTAATGCAGAATCCAGTAGTCGATCGCCTACTCATGGGACAAGTGGCGTAATCCGTGTCACAGTATGTGGTCATTTCCATGTTGCAACGTCGAGAGAGAAGAATTCCCAATCCAGGACATCCTTTTAAATATTTTACAACTTTCAAGGCTGCATTCATGTGAGATTGTTTGGGTTGATGCATGAACTGACTGAGAATCTGTACTGAGTAGCAGATATCAGGTCGGGTCATTGTGAGATAGATAAATTTTCCAACCAGTCTCTGATAGCTTGAAGGATCCTTAAGCGGAGGGTCCGCATCGAGTGGTGAGACGCCAACATCATATTCAGGTGTGGTGAGATTCAAATTTTGTTCAAAAGGAATGATAGCAGGTTTGCATCCAGATAAACCAGCATCTAATATGATCTCCAAAACAAACTTACGTTGGCTAAGACAAATACCCTTGTCGGAACGGGCAATTTCGATGCCTAAATAATATTTGGGCGGTCCCAAATCCTTAATCCAAAAAGTGGAATGTAAAAACTTCTTGAAGCGTTCAATAGCAAGAATGTCGTTGCCCATGATCAAAATATCATCAATATAAATTAACAAGTAGATGGAGGAGGTACCTTTGTGCCAGGTAAAGAGAGCATAATCATGACAGGATTGTCAAAAATGGGCAGCTGTGAGTGCAGAGGTGAATTTGGCATACCATTGGCGAGAAGCTTGTTTAAGGTCGTAAAGGGATTTGCAGAGACGACAAACCCGAGACTCCCCCTGTCTCCGTAAACCCGGAGGAAGCTCCATGTAGATTTCCTCATCCAAATCACCATGAAGGAAGGCATTATGAACATCCATCTGATGGAGAGACCAGTCACGAAAGGCAGCAATGGCGAGAAAAGTACGGACAGTGCCTTCTTTAGCCACAGGAGAGAAAGTGTCCTGATAGTCGAAGCCCTCCTGTTGAGTGTAACCTTTGGCTACAAGACGAGCCTTATAACGTTCGATAGAGCCATCAGCCTTATACTTGATCTTATAAACCCATTTGCAGCCAATGGGTCGCCGATGAGAGGGCCGAGGGACCACATCTCAGGTGCGATTATCATCAAGGGCACGAAGTTCATCCGCCATGGCCTTTTGACATTTGGGATCTTTAACAGCCTGATGATAATAATAAGGTTCCACGTCGGCAGAAATGCGACTAATACAGCAAAGGTGGTCAGGAGAGAGGCGAGCAAGGCTAAGGTAGTGGGAAATAGGGTAGGAGGTGCTGGGCGAGGATACAGAGGAGCAAAGGTAGTCCTACGTCCAAGTAGGGGGCCGAGTGGGATGCCCAGAGCGACGAGGGACAACAGGAGGAGAGGAAGGAGGTGGTGAGGGAGGGTGGTAGGGAACAATGGCCAAAGAGTCATCAGAAGCAGAAGGGGTGGGGGATGTGTCGAGAGGGGTAGGAGGGGTGGGTGCATAGCTGAGGGAGAGAGGAGGAGAGGGGCGGGGATTAGGAGGTGAAGCAAGGGGGATAGGAGGGGGAGGGGAGGGTAGGAGGGGTGGCAATAATAGGGGGGCTGAGACATCATCCTCAAATAAGAAAGGCCGAGATCCGAGGGAGGAGTCGGAGGGGCCATCCGGAGGAGACAAAGTGGCAAAAGGAAAGACATCCTCATGGAAAGTAACGTCTCTGCTGATAAAGAAGAGACCAGTAGAGGGATCATAGACACGATAACCCTTCTGCAAGGGGGGGTACCCCATAAAAACACAACGCGTGGCACAGGGACCAAGTTTGTCCCGAGGTCCGACGGTGGTGGCAAAGCAGAGACAGCCAAAGACACGAAGATGAGCAGTGTCGGGTGGCTTCCCAAGGAGGAGATCAAAGGGAGTCTTACCAGCAAGTACCCGAGAAGGCATGCGATTGATTAGGTAGGCAGCAGTGATCACACAATCGCCCCAAAAAATATCAGGAATGGAGGCTTGATATTTTAGAGCGCGAGCGACCTCGAGAAGGTGACGATGTTTACGCTCAACAACCCCATTTTGTTGAGGGGTGTAGGTGCAAGAACTTTCATGGAGAATGCCATGGGATGAGAAGAATGAGGCACAAGCATGATTAAAAAAATCACGGGCGTTATCAGTGCGAACACGTTGGACAGAAGTATGAAATTGTGTGGCAATAAGGGTAAAAAAATGAGTGAGATGAGGTAAGACTTGGGTTTTGGATTGCATGAGGAAAACCCATGTAGCGCGAGAGAAATCATCAACAAGGGTGAGGAAAAAACGAGACCCATCACGATGGGGGGTGTGATAGGGGCCCCAAATGTCAAGATGAATGAGGGAAAAAATGGAAGAGGCACGAGAGGTGCTAGAGGGGAAAGGTTGGCGAGATTGTTTTGCCAACGGACAAATGAGACATGTTGGGAGTGGGAACGAGGCACTATGGCCTAAACGTTGGTGGAGAATATTATTATTATTCAGAAAATTGGCATTACAAAAGGTGTCCCGAATGGGAGAATGACAAGCAGATAAAACAGAATTAATTGGAACCCAAAAATAAAGGCCTTGTTGGACGCTACCCAAGCCCATCAGTTTGCCAGTCGAACGGGCCTGGAAAAAACACAAGTTGGAATCAAGAATAAGGCGACAATCATTTGTTTTACAAACTTTGGAAACAGAAATGAGGTTGAAATGAAAAGTAGGGACAAAAAGGACATTGTGTAGGGTGACACAATTACTAAGGTGGACATCACCAATATCAGTGACGGAGGTCAGAGTTCCATTCGGAAGACGAACGGACAGAGATCGGTGATGGGGATAAATTTTGGAAAAATATTTTTTGTCGCAAATAATGTGATCACTGGCACCCGAATCAATAATCCATGCAGTCGGAGATAAGGAGCTGGAAAAACAAAAAGAAGTACCTGCAAAATTGGCAATTTTGTCAGGAGTGCCATGTTGATTGAAAGCCTGCATAATTTGTTGAAGTTAGGCATCAGTGAGCTGAGAATTGGACCCATCTGGAACAAAAACAGCGTTAGATGTCACATTTTTGTCCAATTGTTCTTTATCAGCTGGTTTCCCGTGCAATTTCCAGCATCGATCTTTAGTGTGATTTGTTCGTTTGCAATAATCACAATAAAGATTATTTGGACCGTTGGATCGGCCGCGGGAACCATTTGGACCGTTGGATCGGCGAGAAGCGGGCGAAGAGCGCTGGCCGTTAGATTGGCGGACTGCAGGTACAGTGGTCGTGCGGTGCGGGCCGTCTGATGAGCGCGCGGGGTCAAAAGAATAATGGCCGTCAGAAGCGACTAGCGCATCTGAGCCGTCTGTGCCGAGAGAGGGTTGGAGGGGTTCGGTCTCAGAAAACCCTAGAGCTGAATTAGCGCTCCAGCCCCCAGACCCCTGAGCTACGAGAGCTCTCTGAGCGGTAGAGGTGCGAGCGGTTAGGACGACCGAGTCGCCGATCCGAAGATATTCGGATGAGGCCAATCTGTGATGTTCTTCTTGAAGAGCAAGATGGAAGAGACGGCGCAAGGAAGGAGGCGGTTCCATGGCCAGAATCTGCGAACGAAAACCACTGTAAGTTTCATTTAACAGCAATAAAAAATGAATAACCCGGTTGTGTTCTTTGATTTTCTGGTATTGGCGCAACGTGGAATCGGGGGCTTCAAGTTTCTCTTCAGCTTGATCGTGTTCGTTGCATAAGGCAGCAAACCGATGGAAGAATACGGAAACCGAGAGGTTTCCTTGTTTCAGATCGATCAGAGAGCAATCGATCTAAAAGAGGCGCACCCGATCCGTGCGGCCGTATATCTCGCGGAGATGGTCCCATAAAATTTGAGCATCTTCTGTCGGGGGAATTTCGGCGGCCACATCTGGCGAGATCGTGTTCCCAATCCAGGTCCGAACCAATTGGGAGCACTTGCGCCACTGTCGAGCGAGGCGGGGATCCGCCGGCAGAGGGACAGAGCCGTCGAGAAAACCGTCTTTGTCCTTCGTGAGAAGGGCACGGCGGAGGTCGCGAGACCAAACTGGGTAAGTGTCGGCGCCGGTGAGAGATTGAGCCACCAATCGAAGTTCGGGGCCGTCCGAAACGGCGGTGTAGAGAGGATTACCGGGCTCAATGCGATTTCCGGCGGCGGCGGAAGGGGGAACGACAAACGGGTAGGGGAACGGGTAGGGATTGCTACCCGAACCAGAACCCGAGCCGTCGGCGGGACCCAAAAATTGGGGAAAGGTGGGAAGCGGGTAGGGATTGCTACCCGGATCCGGAGAAGGTGACCTGCCCGAGAGGGAGGGTTGGCCTAGAGTGGAAGAACCCAGGCCAGAGGTGTTGGGCCCCGTGGCTGGGTTAGGCCCGAGACTAACAGCTGGTATGGTGGGCTGGGTGGAGAGGTGAGAGGGGCCAGAGACGGGCTGATAAGGGCCTGTTTGGGAGAGGTAATAGGGAGCCCATGATAAAGGTTGGCCGAAGAAGGGAGCCCATGGGGTGAGGTTGTGCACGGGGAGAGGGGCAGAGGCCGAGGAAAGGCTCGGAGAGGTGCCCAAAGAGACCCCAGAGAAGCCAGGAAGGGGGACATCGTCGTGCTCGGTGATATCCTCAATTTCAGGGGCATCGGGAGCAGAGGTAACGGGCTTGGAGGACTTCGGCATAGTGCAGGTAAGTGGTTAAGTGATTAAGGAAAAAAAAATGGTTCTGATTATCTGATTTCCACACCGGAGTGCTAACGTGTTTTGCAGGTAGAGGCAAAAAAAACGAGAGCAAAAGAGGGCAGAAAATGTTCAAAAACCAAAGGAAGAGGGCGGAAGCGAGAGAGGAGAAAAAAAACTAGGCTCGTGATACCATGTCACAAACTAAGGAAGAGTGAAAGCATGAGAGTTTTGGAAAAAGGTATATTGCTTTTTCTTGAGAAAAGATGTACAGGACACGTTCCTTTAATAATAAGGAAACGGACCAAATAAAGAAATAATACAAAAGAATATTCACGTTGCTAATTATACAAACAATACCTAAAGTGGATAACTCTAAAAAGAAAAATATATCTGGCTAATATGGGAAAATATACATGCGTATTTCCAACAAAATCAAACAGCCTGGCTCTCCGTGGGTTTTATATCTGACCGCCTTAACTTTCCGTTCATTGATTGGCCAAGTCGTTTTATTTATTTATTTATTTATTTATTTATTTTGTAACGGTCTTATATCTGACCGCCTTCCACTGGAGAGCCTTGTTTCGGAAGCAGCTTCCCAATCGGCGACTGATTTGGAGAAAACGGAGGAAATTGTAGGCTTTCGATTGCAGGTGGAGTCGAATTCTTGAATAAAATCGCACAGATCGCAGAAGGCGTCCGATCGCACAGATCGCAGAAGACGTCCCGTCGCACAGATCGCAGAAGGCTTCGGATCGCACAGATCGCAGAACGCTGGAGAGTGGAAGAACTTGTGGAATCATAATCGAGAGGATGAGAAATAGCAAAAGGTTCATACAACGGTCATAAAATCACACAGATCGCAGAAGTTTCCCACAACGGTCATAAAATCGCACAGAATGAAATCGCACAGCCTGGCCCGTGGTCTTATACCGAGCCACCTTATGCTTTTTTCCTTCTTTCTTTTTCTTCTTTTTTTTTTCCCTCGACCGGCCCAGTTTTGCCTTTAAGTTAGAAATTTATTTTTATTTTTATTTTTTTGAAATAGAAAATAAAATACCAATTTTCCCATATTCTCTACCTATTACCGAGCCTAGGAAGTTATGTTTTCAGAAATTCTTTGACTGCTTCAAACAAAATGGTAATTTAAGAGAGCAGAAAATATTTATTAAATGGCATTTTTTTTAGCAAAAAAAAGCACAATTTAAAAAATGGAAGCTACCTTTAGCTTCCAGAAATGGGCATAAATTAAAAAAAAAAAAAAGGTGGGGGGAGTTTGGGGGGGAGGGGGGGGGGCGCAATAATTTGTTTAATAATTATACTAAAAAATGGACATATTTTTTTTAAAATTACACCCATTTTGTTTATATAATTATTTTCAAATTAATTTATTTTATGTTATTATTTGAAATTCATTTAGGACTATCAATGAGACTTTTTAAATTAACTAATGAATATAAGCAACTCATTCATTATAAAAACTAAATCATCACACATGGCTTTTCTTAGCAACCACTATATTTTTTAATTTGTGGCCAAGATTCACTAAATCCAAATGGAGAGACTATGAAAAAAGAGTTGAAGATGAGAACAAAATAAAAATATTCATAGTGATATAGAAATTCATGAATGAAACAAAAAGAAAATGAGAAAATAATTAGTTAATTAGCTAAGTAATAAATTAATATGAATTTCAGTTGTGAAGTCTAAGATCCCACACCCACGTGTAGCTGAATTGGATGTGAGTTTTAATAAAAAAAAATTAAAAAACGCTAATAATGGGCCATTTATGAGCCAAATCATATACATAATCTATTTCCTTCATATATTTCACAAACTATAGTATAAATTTTAGTTGCATACTTGTCCATGCTCATAGACTTCTCAAATCTATCTGCCAATATTTTCAGCCCTTCCCAGTTCTTTTTCGATATGCAAGCTTAATGTTTCGGAAGGAGGAGTTGACGGCATTGACGATTTCTGGAAGATAAAGATAGCTTTCAGACATGTGCTGGCCGTAGACCAAAGAATGGAAACCATCAGCAAATACAAAATATCAAACAATGGGTTTGTTCAAATTCATATTCAGCAAAAAATGCACGGCAGGGATAATTGAGAGTTAGATACCCAATGGAGGGAGAGATTGTATAGAAAAGCGAACGGAGGTACTAACACATTGTATGCATTTAACCTATTCTTGTAACATCCCACATACGTGCAAATCGTTAGAAAGCAGTAAAAATGGACAAGTGGACATATAACAACCTTGGGAGCTTTCTATTTGCATTGGGAAAGAAAAGTTTGGGAATTAGGATCATTATGAAGTTCTGTTATTTGTCCTTCTTTGGGGCCCCACTTGATTGTTCTAAGCGAAGAATTAATTCACAAAATTGGGTAATCTCATTTAAGCATTTCCATATAGTAATATGTCCCCACTTAATAGCACCTACACACAATGAGGGTATAAGACCAAAAACAATAAATTTAGGTTTTTATTCAATCTATTATAGTTAAACTCAGTAAACACTTTCCTCAAATTAAGCAATTGATTCAAATAAAGCAATCTTAGAATATGAAACTTCTCATGCATGACTATAATCAAAGTAAGGAAATCCTATGAAAGAAAAAATCACCAAATTCAATCTATAAGAGCCAAAAATCTTGATTAGTAACAATGTTACATATATCTATCTCATCTATTTCAACATGGATATGTATTGTATGAATACCCACCTTATAAGGCACTACTTTCTTATCACCAACAACAATGACGAAACACTTCTTGTAAAGACCCTCCTTTGGTGCTACATTTAGCAAACAGGATTTTGGGATTGTATTGAAAAATAGTGAGATGCAATAGAGTAGTGAACTTCCTCACAACTTGCTGCAAGGAGAAGGACGAAGCAAACTGTTTGTGGAGCCATTAGGGCTTGGACTATATTCAATTTACTCAAAAAAATAATGGATACACTACTATCACTTATATACAACCTCAAGTAGGGACATAAAAGTAAAATACAAGTAAAATACATATGAACAGAATGATGTCTTACGGGCCTTCAGTGAGTAAGTAGCCCAATACTCCCCTTTAAACTGGAGATTTGTAAAGATCAAATGCTCCAAGCTTACCCAAGAGGTAATGATGCTACTTACCACTGAGGGCCTTGGTGAATATGTCTGCTGGTTGTTCTAAACTTGCTATACATCGTGTGCACACTGTTCCCTTTTGTATTTGTTCCCGTATGAAGTGACACTCAATCTCAATGTGCTTGGTCTTTTCATGCTGTACTGGATTAGCTGCTATTTTTCTTGCAGCTTCATTATCACAAAAGAGAGGAACTGGTAGTTTAACATTAAGCCCAAGGTCTCGAAGTAGTCCAGTGAGCCACATAATTTCACATAGTGTGATCCCCATGGCTCTATACTTTGCTTTTGCGAATGATCTTGACACTGTCGGTTGTTTCTTTGTCCTTCATGATATCAACGCGCCTCCAAGTTTGACACAGTATCCAATAAGGGATCTTTTCGTCATCGGGCAAGTGTCATAGTCTGAGTCACAAAAGGCTATCCGCTCCAAGTGTGATGAAGTAGGAAAAAGGAGGCCAAGGCCTGGAGCCCCTTTAATGTATTTTATAACCCGAAGTGCAGCATCCATATGTGATTGTTTGGGTGCATTGGTGAATTGACTCAATTGTTGTACTAGATAGGTGAGATCTAGCCTGGTCACAGTCAAATACATCAATTTCCCAACTAACCGCCTGTAAGATGAGGGATCATGGAGGAGTGGATCATGGCGTCTGTTGCCAATCTCGATGTCATGCTCCTTTGATGTCAACTTTACACCTTGTTCCATGGGAGTAGCTACTGGTTTAGCACTTGCTAATCCTGCTATAAATATCAATTCAAGGGCATACTTGCGTTGATTAATGCAAATACCTTCCCTTGAACGAGCTACCTCTATTCCCAGGAAGTATTTTAACTGACCTAGATCCTTTATGCGAAACTTTGAATCCAGATAAGTCTTAAGACTGGTTATGGTTGTGGCATTATTACCACTGATTAGTATGTCATCAATATAAATCAATATGATGACGATACTATTACCCTCTCAACAAGTAAACAGGGCATAATCATATTGTGATTGGGAGTATCCAACCATCTTGAGTGCTTCTGTGAGTTTTGCGTACCATTGACGCGATGCTTGTTTCAAGCTATAAAAGGACTTTCTTAGTCGACACACTGAATTCTCCCCCTGTCGACAGAGTCCGAGGGATAAGTTCATATATACCTCTTCAAGCAGATCTCCATGTAGAAAGGCATTTTGCACATCAAGCTGGTACAAGGGCCAATTATGAGTGGCCACTAGTGAGAAAACTGCCCGAACACTGATGATTTTGGCGGTGGGTGCAAAGGTTTCTTCATAGTCAATGCCTTCCCACTGGTGGTAACCCTTGGCAACCAATCGAACTTTGTAATGGTCTATACTACCATCTGAATTGTATTTAATCTTGTACACCCATTTGCAACTTACTGCACGTCTTCCATGGGGTAATGGGACCAAATCCTAAGTATGATTGGCCTTGAGGGCCTCCAACTCACGCTCCATGGCACCAACCCAATTAGGGTCCATAACTGCTTCCTGATAGGATGTGGGTTCTCGAACAATGGAGACAGAAGCTACGAAGTGTTTATGGTGAGGATGGAGTTTGTGTAGAGAGACATAATTGCTCATGGGATATCGGGTAGACATGGAGGCTGAAGGTAAGGTGGAACATATATATTTTGATGTCCAAATGGGTGGTCTAGTGGGTCGGGATGGTCGACGAGGTTGAGGGCTCAAGGAGAGAGATTCTGATCGTGGTATGGTAAGAGAGGTGTCCATGGGTGCTGGTACAATGGTGTCTAAAGGAGGTGTGGGTGAAGAATCAGAGTGAGGTGAGGCTGAAGGGTGATCTAGAACATCCCCTATTTGTGGGGGTAAGGACTCAATCACTGGGGCAGAATGATCATCGGGTACTACCTGAAGATTCGACTCACGAGAATTATCAGAAAATGGAAACTCTGACTCGTGGAACACAACATCACGATTGATGCGGAATCTGTCAGTCGCTGGATCATAGACGCGATATCCCTTCTGTATCAAAGAGTATCCCATGAAGACACATGATACTGCTCTAGGAGCAAACTTACTAGCTGGACAAAGGGTGGTGACATAACAACGACATCTAAAAACACGAAGATGATGAAGAGTAGAAGGATGACCATGTAGAAGCTCAAAAGAAGTACGATGTGATATGACTGATGAGGGCAATCGATTAACAAGATATGTCGCGGTAAGGATACATTCTCCCCAAAAGCGAGCAGGAACATGACTCTAGAATAACAAGGCTCTGGCAATGTTTAAAAGGTGTCGATGTTTACGTTCCATAACCCCATTTTGTTGAGGTGTGTAAACACAACTACTCTCATGGATAATCCCCCTAGGAGATAGAAAAGAAGAGAAAAGAGCATAAAAGAATTCAGTTCCATTGTCAGATCGAATACGCTGAACAGAACACCCAAATTGGGTAGAGACCATGAGGATGAAGGCTTGTACAATGGGAAACACTTGATCTTTAGATTTGATCAGAAAAGTCGATGTGGCTCGTGAGAAGTCATCAACTATGGTCAAGAAATATCGAGCTCCATCGTGGTTTGGAACTCGATGGGGCCCCCAAAGATCCATATGAACTAATTGAAATATTGCATGAGTCCGTATTTGACTATGGCCAAAAGGTAAACGAGTTTGTTTTGCCAATGGACAAATGGAACATGAAAACTTATCTAGATGTTTTAATGTTTTTCCATGCATTACTAGATATTTGGAAGAAGGATGGCTAAAACATTTGTGCCACAAAATATAGTCTGGATCAACTGAGTCATTACAAACAATGTTCAACTTAACATTAGACAACGGTTTCGGAATACAAAAGTGAAACCGTGACAAAACAGAAATAAAGCTGGGATCGACTTCGGTGGAAGACATTAGGAAGTAGAGACCTCTATCAGCTCTACCCCAACCGATCACTGCCCCAGTCATATTGTCCTGGAAAACACAAAAACCAGGAAAAAATATGACTACACAATTATTGTCCATGGTTAATTTAGTGATAGAAATCAGGTTATATTTGAACCTAAGGACAAAATAAACGCGATCAAGGGTTAGGTTTTGTGTGGGACGACTAGATCCTATATGTGTGGCATTTGTACAAGTCCCATCAGGTAAGTGTATGGAAAATAATTGAGATGGACATGGAGAATGTGATATCAAATAATTAAAATTGCATGTAATATGATCTGTGGCTCTTGAATCCAAGATCCATCTGTAATTATCAATTTCAAAAGAAGGTTCTAAGCTGTTACCTGCAAATGAAGCACTTGTGTCACTGCCTCCCATGTTGTTCAATGTAGAAATAAGTTGCTGGAATTGTTCTGCTGAAAGTCCCCCTTGAAAAGGTCCACCAGAAATATTGCATGTCTGACCCATGCGTCCGTGACTAGGAGCAGGTGATCCATAGGCTGATATATTTGGGCCCCTTGACCCATGCATAAAAAAGGAACCAGCCCACTGTCCAACAGATTGGGTTTCAAAAGGTGGAGGAAGGCCGGCGGGCTGTTTGGTAATGACAGACCTGCAGGTGGCGTCATGGCCAGCCCATTGGGTGGGCTGGCCTACAGGTGCCAAGTGGCTTGCATGCTGGCCCATAAGCTGGCTTGCATGCGCCACTTGGTTCGCATGTGGGCCCGCGCAAGTGGGAGCACCAACTGGTGCTCCCGCAAAGCAAGTCAGATTTCTGACTTGCGTGCAGTTTGGCCTGGGTTGCGGGAAGCTCCCCCCGACGTCGGACGTCCCTTGCCCCCCGAGAACGCCTTCAACGGTAGCTTGGTAGGCTTGCATAGGGGCTGGATTTTCTGGGTTCCTTCCTCGTCCATTGCCTTTCTGATTCCAAGTGGGTGGAAAACCCACAAGGTGAAAACAAGCTTCACGGGTATGTCTGGGTTTATGGTAGTGTGTTCAGACAGGATGATTTCGGCTTCCATTTTCTCGATTAGAGCTCCGTGGTGCATTTGTAGAAGAACCCCTTTGAAGATTTAAATTTCCTAAGGCTCGATTAACTGCAAGAGCCATTCTTTCAGTCGCTAAGTTAGACCCATCCGGTTTTTGTAATTGATCTTCATCTTCCTTCATGAGATTGTAAGCAGAATCCACTGCGGTGAGTGCTTCTTTGGCTAAAATGGAGGTTCTAAGGGTCTTGAACTGATCACTGAGTCCAAGAAGGTACTCTATTAACCGAATTTCCTTCTGTCTCGCTTCTAGCCTTTTATTCACTTTACATGTGCACAACCCACAAGTGCACAATATAGGGGGTTCGTGAATGTCAATTTCAGTCTAACAATTCGACAGAGCACTGTGATATTCTCTCACAGATTTCCTAGTTTGCTTCATTCCATAGAGTTTTTGCCTAAGATTGTAGCGCTGAGTGGCTGTGGTGTGGCCAAATCTGAGTTGAAGTGTCTCCCAGATGATTTGAGCATTACCAGTGATGGATACTAGTGAAACGAGTTCCAAATCCACAGATTTCTCAAACCAACTGATAATGGCAGCGTGACATTGGTCCCATTGTGCTGCCTTTGCCTCGTCATTGGTGGGTTTGGGAAAAGTTCCATCAATAAATCCCCATTTATTCTTTCCTTTGAGGTTGTTTTTGACTTGGCGGCTCCAAACATCGTAGTTAGATTTATTGCTAAGTTTAATAGTAGAGAGAGCAGCTCCAGGAAAATCAGCAGGTGAAAGGAAAAGGGGATCTCGAAAAGGGTTTAGGTTGGTGGAATCATAAGCCATGCTAGGTGAAGTGGGAGTCTGGACGGAGGAGGAAGATGTGTGAGGATTGTGATTTCTCGAGATACCTGGGGGCAGTTTGGTAAGTTTCTTGGCTTGAGGACTTTTCGGGTCTTGATAGGATGAAAGGGACCTTGGCTTTCTCAGCATTCAACGGTCAAGATTGATTAGGTTTACACAATGTAAGGGTAAATAAAGGAACAATTTCTGATGACAAATTGAACTACCAGAAATGCCCTCTTAACAACACAGTACCTTCAATGAAAGAAGTAACAAGCGGAAGCAAAAGGGCTCAACACAGTGCCTTTAGTGAAGATTGAGCAAAGAACCTTAAGGCTCTGATACCATATTGAAAAATAGTGAGATGCAATAGAGTAGTGAACTTCCTCACAACTTGCTGCTAGGAGAAGGACGGAGCAAACTGTTTGTGGAGCCGCTAGGGCTTGGACTATATTCAATTTACTCAAAAAAAAATGGATACACTATTATCACTTATATACAACCTCAAGTAGGGACATAAAAGTAAAATACAAGTAAACTACATATGAACAGAATGATGTCTTACGGGCCTTCAGTGAGTAAGCAGCCCAATAGATTGACACCCTCTTTTGTTGCTTATCCGTCCTTCCCCATCTTTTGCCATCAAAGTAAGACCATGTTAACGACCCAAAAGCTAGGAAAAATATCTCATATCCCATGCGGCAATGGCACGAGATGAGACTTATCCTCTCTTTTGAATCACTGACCTTCATATTTCTGGCATATTGATTCTTGTCCCTATAACAGACTTTATTATGCAAGCCTCAATACCATACTCCTCACACAGCCTCAACAGCTCCGCTGCATCATCAGCGGATCTATATCTAAATCGTTAAATTTCACGCACCTAAATTTCGAATCAGGACATCTAACATCTAATTTAGTCACCAAGAGAATTTCAACCAAACTGTTAATTGTATTACCTGCGACAACTCCCCGCACTCCAAGCTCTTTTGATAGCTTCTCAACAATTGTCATGGGGTGAGATGGCGAATGCTGGAAAATTCAATTTGAAACTCCATCGGAGCCATGTCACGACAATATGGAGCCCATGAGGAAAGAACTCGCTTCGGGCACATTTGGCAACAAAGGAAACTTTTTTTCAAAAAAATTAAATTGATAAATTGAATTCCATTGGGTATTGCACAATATATAATGTTTGGGTATTATAGTATTACACATTCGTTCCACCAAAAGTAGAAAGAATAATTTTAGCGTCAAAGGAAGACCTCACTTTGTTGAAAGTAAATTGTGGGATCCACCCCACAATGGCATTCGTCTTCAACAGCTAGCTTTAACATGTCAGTGCCGAACTGATCATCGGGCTTCAGCCACAAAGCCTGAACCGATAGCAAGAATAGTGGGAACAAATTCAGGCCAACAAAGGAGACCAATCAAAAATTTTAAAAGATGTGGACTAAAGTGATACCTATGGAAGTGCACTAAAGTAAATCATTCGTTATGCACCTTGTGATAGTAAGCAATTGCTGCACTAAACTTGTCCTGCACGCATAGACAAGAGAAAACAAAAACAAAAAATCAACATGAAACTTTAAGCATAATTTTTGGATTAAAAATGTAAAACATGTACTTGAAACACTTCTTATTGGGAAAACTTGAATTTAATCCTTTTATTGTAATATTAAGTTATAAACTTCTCCCGTGAATGCCTGGCATGTAAATTACTTTTAAGAAATTCAAAGTCCACTTCACAGACAAATAGTAATAACAAAGAAAGAAATAAATTAAATATATAATAAAATCTTAAGGTAGAGATTTTTTTTTCCAAAAAAGTAGGTATTTGGCTAAATAAACACAAATCAAGCAAGGTGTACAATTTCTGATGCAAACATATTTTATTACCTGTACATCTAGGTGGAAGAAAATAGTTCAATTATGTTTAACTTAAAACAAAAACAACAAACAAAAGAGTACCCAAGGAACAAACGAGCAGCGGTGCGATATGCGGAAATTGCTTGATCACCCCGCTTTTTAGCGGCATGTGTTCTTGAAAATTCAATCCAATCCACCCTCTAGGGTTATTTCCTTGCCATTACATTCAGTAAGAGTCACTTAAAAGTGGTACTAAATAGGCCATAAACCAATGAAAAAAGTATGCAGCTTAAAATGAATGAGGATACATTATGATTAAAACAATCACCAAAACAAGCTAAATGTGAATACAAGCTAGGACACCAATGGTAAAGTTATTAACACTTAGGGGTTAAGTGCTCAAATCTCCACATCCTTAAAATTCAAATTGACTTTTTAACTTTTAAAAAATCTAAATAAAATTTATGAGATATTAAAGATTTTAGTCACCTTTTATAATCTTTAGTACACTAAGAGATTAGTATGATAAATTTGACAAGCTTGGACAGCTCAAGTTACTAACCAAAAAGAGAGACTAGACAATTTAGAAGTGCATGTGTAAACAGTAAGCTAAACAAGCAACAAAGCCTTACAAACTCAAAATCTTTTACTATGGTCAAAAAACAAATCGGACTATATAAGAGAATGGGGAAAATATAAAATTATCTTAATCTTATGTTTTTATCATAAACTCACCAAACCAAATTTTGAAGGAAAAAAATTAGAGGGCTATGATTTTTTTTTTATTTAAATGAAGTATAGTCTTATGATATCTTTTTCCTTTTTTCCTTAAGAAAGAATTGAACAAAAGGATCATCTTAATAACAAATTTTTAGCAAAAAGCAAAAAAAAAAGTCTTATCAAAACGAAGATGAAAAAAGATTTAAATTTACTATATAATCTAATAGATATTGTAAAATCCTTGATCTCATTATCTTTGACAAGTTACCAGTTGAAACTAATGCAACTGCCATCAATAAAAAAGACATATCCAATACGCACCAAATGATACTTAGATTGAATGAGCATTCAATTATTACCATTGTTTGTTGATATTTGACATGAACAAGTTTTATTGATAATCGTAAATATATATATAAGGCAAACCAAGTTAATTTGTTGTTTTGGAGTATAGGCGTGCCGAGGCCTGGGCACCAATAAAAGAGCAGGCCTCGCATGTGCTCAGACTTTTATTTCTCGTGATTCATATTTTATCAACAAATTTATGGTTGAAGAGTTTATTTGCGCACACCTATCTCGAAGTTGTAAACCGAACCGGAAGTAAAGAGAGAGACCTCTACCCAGTTGAACAGCGGGCACCGAGATCTCTATCACTCCGAAATGCCATATTATCACTTGTAAGTCTCTTTCTCTCTCTCTCTCTCTCTCACTAATCCATAACTCGAACGGGGTTGCCTTTGATTGCCGAGTCTTACTGGGGAAGAAAACACAGAAGAAATGTAGTTTCGAGCTATTGTTGTTCCGATGTCATTTTTTCTCCGATACCATAACGAAATGTCAATCGAAAGCCCATCTCGAATGAGCCTCGTTTTAGGTTCAGTTTAATGAGATGAGTTCTACTCTAACCATCTTCTTTTCGTATTTAACTTATGATGCAGGGCCAGAAGAGTGCTTTCGTGATTCAGAAGCCAATCTTTGGATAATGTTGGCGGACAATTGAAACAAGGATGGCCAGGTTTTAGGACAAAATTTAGTGTGAGCATAAAGAAATGGTTTTATTAAATAGCAAAGCCTTTTATAAATTTGAAGTGCTGATATACAATTGAATGCAGAGACTCGCCAGCGCATTAGGCAAAGAACAATAGAAGCCTTGAGAGACCCCAAGGTGAAGTCATGTAAGATTCAGTTAACTTTACTGTCTTGTTCTTTTGCACTGTATATTGTTTAACTAGCTCGTAATGTTTCCTATCAAAAGGCAGAACCATCGAACTGTTCATTTTTTATTTTTTTTATTTCTTTTCTTTAGTTTTAGTTAAGAAGAGCAATCTTGTTGCAACATAATAAAAAGGGAACCCCCTTCGATCTCATTTCTTGCTTCCTTTTTTGTTTATTTAGTAATAGGTGCTGCACCTTACACAAATGCTTTTTGTTTAATTACCTACTCATTTTTTCACTAAAATTTCTTTCCCTTCCTCTTTGCTAGCAATTTTCAGGTCAAGAAGATGTCTGAACATACACATCCTCACAGGTAATCTTTTTTGCTCACAGCCTTTCGTACTTTCCTTCATAAAAAAAAATGCTCAATGTAGCTTCAATTGAGGTTGGTATTGGATATGGTGGTGTAGATATAGACTAAACAAATCCTTAAAAGCTTACCAAGTACGAGAATGCTGGATGTAAACTGTACGTTTGGTTGGTATTTGTGTTGGATATAAAGAACAAAATTCAGTTAAGAGAAGGAAGGATTAAGGAGACCTGTGTGGATAATGGAGAGGCCGGAATAGGAGATAAAAGGAAAAAGTACATCTGATGAGTTCCAAGTTACTTCAAAATCGACTCTCTGAATTTAAGTTGGTTAATAGACATATGGTGTTGGAAATATGATGAGTGCCTGATCAAAGCCATCAACATTTTGTGTAACCATTTCCCGCAGAGGAGTGGAAGACTCAAAAACATTTTATCTATATTGAATGGAAACCCAGATTTATTGAAAGTTGTATGATATAAAGTTTGAGCTTTATATGTAACTTATCATTCAATTAGTACCTCTAAGACAGACCTTCAAGAAGTAGTCTTGGATGTGAAAATTTTGCATAAGCACACCACTAGATCAAGAAGAAACAAACAAACACACAAACAAACAAACAAATGCTGTAGGATTTGATCTTCCTCAGTCCTAGATTCCCCTTGAACTTAAACATATATTGAGATCAAGATCAATTTTGGTCTTCTACTTTTATTCTGATAGTGGCAAGTGATAGCTCATTTATATGTGGCTGAAAGATGGTCTTGACCTACAGCATGACTGTTTGCCTTATTAAAGTCAACACTGTCGACCTTTTTTGCAGTGATCATGCCAAGGCAAAAATAAGCTTTTCACTTTGAGGTATTTGGCAAGAGCATAGGAAATTGAAGTCAGTAAGGGAAAGTTTTGTTTGGTCTTGGGCAGAAAGTATAGCAAAAGCAGCTAAGAAAGGAGGGACTGACCAGCAAGAGCTAGAATGGGATAGCTATGACAAGATAAAACTAGAAATAGCCCTCCAACAGCAAAATTGGGTAGCAGAAAAGGTAAAAGCAAGGCAGATGGCAAAGACAAGAGCAGAGAAACTTATTCTTTTATGGGCAGCAAGCATAGCTAAAGCAGCTAAGAGAGGGGGAAGTGGCCAACAAGAACTAGAATGGGATAGTTTCAACAAGATGAAGCAAGAAATGGTTCTCCAACGGTGGCTTCAATGGGGTGCAGAAAAGGCAAATGCAAAAGAGATGGCAAAATTAAGGGCAAAGATTGCACAAATGAGAAAAGAAATGCAAAAGAAATCACGTGTAAGAAGAGTGATTAAGAGAAAGACAAACAGAAAGTTAAAGGGAGGCAAAGATGACTTGGGCAGTTGCATAAGAGCCAAAACATAAGATGAAGCTAACAAAGGTAATTCCTTGGAACCTCAAGGATTTAAACTACAATTGCATTTGGAAGAATAATGTAGTCCACAATTAATAGCATTGAGGTTCTTAGAGTTGCAGGTGGATAATCGGCTCCGTAAGGGAATTCTTCGTAGAAATAGACTGGAATAGTTTTGTTTCTGTAATGACATAATATGAAAAAGAAATAGAAAACAAAATTGAAGATAGAAATAGAATAAGAGAATTATATTGCATGAATTTTCTTAGCTATGATTACCAAGCACATGGAAATTCCTTCTGGGCCTTTTCTATAAACCTGGTTTTCTATAGAATAAGGGAATTATATTGCAGAACTTTTCTTAGCTATAATTACCAAGCACATGGAAATGCCTTCTCGGCTTTGTCTTTAAACTTGATTATCACTTTGCCCTATAGCTTAGCAAGACATAGAGTAAGAGTGACCGGACTGTATGGCTTTTGTGTGACAATATTGTGCCCGAAGTTCATTGCAGTGAGCTGGGACCATTGTGCTTGCGTTTCAATTTTCTTTTGACTCATTGAACAATATTATGTATATGAATTATGGATCTAATTCTTAGTTTTGTGGGTATTGAGCATTGCATCATTATCTTATTCATATGATTGTACTTTATTCTGTCTTGTTTTTTTTTAGGTTGCTTTGTATCTTGTCTTTCTATTCAGAAAATGAAATCCATAACTTGTGAAATTACTAGTCGAGGGGACACTTTGGTTTCACATTTTGGAGGTTTGGGTACATTGGACCTAGAGCACATAAAAAGAGAAAAACAAAGAAGAGAAATTTCACTAGTAAAGCAAATCCAAGCTGTTAGAAAGAAAAAGGTGGAATCTACGTTTAAAGAAGTGATCTCATCATCTTCTGAATTTTGATATGATGGAATGTTTGAAAATAAAGTTCTTTATCTTTGCAAAAACAATGAACCTGATGCACATAAGAGAAGTTGACAACTTTTTGTAATTTAAATTGTTTTCATGTTTTTGTTGTAGGTAGATAATTATAATTAGTAAGATCTTGATTTGCATTTATTCTTTTATGCGTCAATGTCAATTTATCGTCATAACTCTTATTACTTTCTTTTTTTTAAATATTAAAATAGAGAAAATAATCTTCTTCTTATTCTTAACTAGTTTTCTTTTTTTTTTTTAAGTATAGACATTTAATAAATGATACACTCTAAGCTTTACTATTTGCTAGCAAGTTATTGGAACAAAAAATGAAAAAAAAAATGGAAAATTGGTATTTTATAAATGTCATTTACATGTGGAAGATAGATGGAGCAAAAACCACTAATTTTGTGCTACAATCTGTGCAACTACAACTGTAATATCATCGATTTTTTGCCCATTGTATTTTTCTCCTGCAATGTGAGCTGCATTAGCAAATGGGCTGAAGAACTCTTCATCGAGGGAGTTGGGCAATGCCAAGTCCCTTGCAATAATTGTAGACAACTCAATTGGGTCTACACCTTTTGAAGCTTGCTCTTCTAAAAGATCCTCAATTTCTTCAGGAAAAACATTATCCAAAAGCCCATCCGTGCCAAGAACTATAATGTCACCCGGGAGAACTGGGATTGTTGTCTCAGTAGCTGAACTCGGCTTATCACTATACTTGCTGTTCCCCAACTGATACGGATAGTTAAAGGAATGTTGCTGTATCGGGGATTTATACACAAGCATCTTATTCCTAAAAATCATGAATCCGCTGTCTCCCACATTGATTGAGTGTAAGATGTCATCCTTGAGCATCACGATGCAAGCAGTAGATGATCCTCTGACCTTGGTCTTCCGGAAAAAGCTTCATTCCTAACCTTGGGCGGATCTACAACTCCATCCGGTAGTCGACGAATGGCGCTGCGGGCATTATACATCAATTCTCGAGCATACTCTCCAGCGTCAACGCCCTTTCTCGCCCAGCCACCGACACCATCAGCCACACCGATTGCCTCTTCTCTGGATAAACAAAGGAAGCGTCATCACCTTGAGGGTTTTCGACGTTTTCTTTGGGAATGTAAAACGCCCCGCAAACCATGTTCAGTTTTTCTTTGGGGACTGTTGTTTCGTACATCAACAGAGTAGTGTCCTCCATATCTCCTTCGACCCTAATCATCATCTTGAGGAAAGCAGCAGAAAAACCCAGCGACGGAAAGCAGAAGAACTCTTCGCCTTGGGAGGATGAAAGTATCCGATAATAAAATCGCCGGAATGAGAGTGGAAGAACTTCTGAGAGTGGTCCTTGAGACGATGAGGATGAGCAGTATCTAATCGGCGATGTTCCTTCACCACCAACGGTCATGAAATCAAACAGCCTGGCTCCCCGTAGGTTTTAATATCTGACCGCCTTAACTTTCCGTTCATTGATTGGCCAAGTGTTTTTATTTTTTTATTTATTTTTTATTTTTTTTATTTTGCAACAATCTTATTGTTAGAAAAATTTCCTATCAAACAAGACTCTTTTACAGGATTTGAACATTGATCATGGAGAAATAATGAGTTTAATATATATAACATAAGTAGATCAGAAAACATACCATATTTTTTCATTTGCGCTGTCATTTTGGACTAAGTTTTTTACTCTATTCTCTCCAAATACTAGCTCAATAAGGTAGCCAAAAGTTGCTGCGTCAAAGGTTAGGGAGAAGGTAATAACAATGACTGCGTAAAAGTCCTTTTTTATCTACTCGTGTGAATAAGCGGTTATTTAATGTGTGTGAGTAGTGGGTGATTAATGAGTTGTGTGCTTAGTATTTCACGGGAGAGAGGGGCATGATGGATGAGGTGGCGAAACTACCTTGAAGGGCAGTTTCCCACGACTAAACGCAATAAAATAGATTCCATTATTATCTTTAAAATTTCTCCCTTTAGCAATATTAAATATATATATAAACGGAGAACTAGAGGGGGGACTTAGCCAATTAATAAAATGTCCATACAAATAGCCTTACTTATCAAAGTCTATAAGATGGACAACGGTCCACACCAGCCAGTACCATATATGCAAAAGGGGAATATATGTACAATGTGTGTACAATTAAATGGACCAATAAAATTACATTGCATCACCACGGTAGGGATGATCATTTATGCATCATTGATATAAGGCCACATTACATGGACTCATACAATGAGCCAACAATCTCCCACTTAGGCTATAGCAATGATCATAAAAATAAATAATACTACTAGTAGATTTTATATATATGAAAATAATTTTAAAAACATTTTAAGCTGGTCTAGAAAATTCAGAAACATTCCTTATTGTTGATCTTGTCACATAAAGTTTTAAACTCAAAGATAATAGTAGTTATTATGCCATTTAGAGACAACTCCCAAGATAGTCACAAGAGTCCTCTACTTTAGGATCATAGATTTTATATGGTAGTGTGGTGGACAAGTAACACTACAAAAGAAATATAGTGTTACCCTCTTATCAGTCTCATTCTCGTAATGACCAACGTCACTGACAAAACCGTCATAGGGGAATATCACTTCAAATGACAAATGTCATCAACAAATTGTCCTAGGACATCCCCAAGGTGACAAAACATTATCGACAAATTGTCCCAGAAGAATATACAATGTCTTATGTAGGGTACTCGAGTACATAAATAATTGTGTGCTACAAGACACTACAATACGGCTAATAATAATGTGCTTTGGCCAAATGTTTAAGGTTACATATCCTTTAAGACTTTATAACCTGTCTTAAATAAGCACATATGTGTCTCACAATTTTATGAAAGTTAAACAATAGACAGGTAACTAAGATGTATATGCATTTATCAAAGTTTCATAACAATAAACATACAAATGCTGCAATGATACATAATAATGAAGTGGGCATAAGCTCCCACTAAACAATAGTGTTTAACAAACATCAACACCTCCCACTAAGCAAAAGCATCAAAATAGAGAGTATAAGCTCCCATTAAACAAAGACATCAAATGAAGAACAAAGACTCATGCAGTCAATGTGCTTTTGCAATACAGAAGGACTTAACCCTTTAGTAAGTGGGTCAGCTATCATAGCATTTTTCCAATGTGCTCCACTGTAACTTCACCATTCTTTACCCTTTCTTTAACTGTTAAAAATTTGATCTCTATGTACTTGGCCCCTTTGATATTTTTATTGTCGTTAATGAATGACACAACAGAAGAATTATTACAATATAATTGAATGGGCCTTTCAATAAAATCAAGGACAGTCAACAACTTTATAAGGTTTTTCAATCAAATGGCTTAAATAGTCACACCATAACAAGCCACAAACTCTGCATGCATGGTGGAGGATGAAATCAATGTCTGTTTAACACTTTTCCATGACACTGCTCCACCTGTCATAATGAAGACATAAGCTGATGTGGATTTTAAATCATCCTTATCGCCTGTAAAATCTGCATCTGAATACCTAACGAGTTCCAAGTCATCCACATGTCTATAAGTCAACATATAATTCCTTGTTCCTTTTAGGTATCTTATAACCTTCTTGGCAGCAACCTAATGATCATGACCAAGGTTGGATTGAAATCTGCCAAGAACTCTAATGGCAAAAGCAATATCAAGTCTGGTACAAACCTATGTATACATAAAGCTACCTACTACATTGGCATATGGTATTCTCTTCATAGATTCCTTATTAGCTTCACTTTGAGGGCATTATAATTTATTTAGCTTGTCACTTCTAAGTATTGGCACACTTCTAGGTTTACAATCTTGCATGTTAAACCTTATTAATACCCGGTCAATATATGCCCTTTGAAAAAGACCTAATAATCGATGTGAACGATCTCTATGGATCTCAATCCCGAAAACAAAAAAAGCTTCACCAAGGTCTTTCATATCAAATTGAGAAGACAATAATGTATTAGTTTCTCGAAGTAACCTCATATCCTTGCATGCCAATAATATGTCATCAACATAAAGAATTAACAAAATTGGGGTACTCCCACTGAACTTGGTATATGCAACGATCCATCAAGTTTTCAATAAAACCACATGAAGTGATAAAGCTATCAAATTTCAAATACCATTGCCTCGAGGCTTGCTTAAGGCCATAAATGGATTTCTTGAGCTTATAAACAAACTTATTGGCATTATCTTTCACAAAACCCTTAGGTTGTTCCATATATACTTCTTTATCCAAGACTCCATTTAAAAAGGTAGTCTTAACATCCATCTGGTGCAGTTCCATATCAAAATGAGCCACTAGTGCCATAACAATCCTAAATGAGTCTTTAGAGGTTACTGGCGAAAATGTCTCATCATAAACAATTCCATCTTTTTGTATGAATCCCTTAGCAACCAATCTGGCCTTAAATTTGTCTATCTTTCCAATGGAATCTTTCTTTGTCTTAAACACCTATTTGCAAACAACGGGCTTGCATCCTTCAGGTCGCTCAACTAAATCCTAGACTTTATTATGCTTCATGGACTGCATTTCATTTTTCATAGCATTCAACCAAAATTTTGATTGTGGACTTGAAACAGCCTCGGAGTAAGTCATTGGATCCTGTACAATCCCAATGTCATAATCATGTTCACCAAGATATACCTTATAGTCAGGGTAAATAGCTGATCTCCTCTCTCTAGTAGATCTCTGAACTGGCGGAGCTATAGTATTTTGATCTTGAGCTTGTATTTCCTCAATTGGAACTTCATTAATATCATGCTCTTGCACATTTACATTTACTAGAACTGGTTCAACAAGTTGCATGCTCGATGAAGTAAAAGGATCAGCTTCAACACCCACACAGGTAACGCCTTTGCTCTCTGAGGTTTGTGAACATTCGGCTTTCTTTGCAACATCAAGCTCTAAGAACTTATCTGTTTGTGAATCCACAATTCTAAGACCTCCACCAGGGTTATAGAATCAATAGCCCTTGGAGTACTCTGGGTAGGACACAAAATAACATCTAGTGATTCGTGGATCTAACTTTCCTAGAGTCAGATTATACAATTTCACTTTCGCTGGGCATCCCCAAATTTTAATATGGTTCAAACTAGGTTTACGTCCCTTAAATAACTCAAACGGAGTTAACTGAACTACTTTAGTAGGAACGCGATTAAGAATATATATAAAAGTCTTTAAGGCTTCTCCCCATAGAAACTGAGGTAGATTACTACCACTCATCATGCTTCTAACCATATCCATCAAAGTTCTATTTCGCCTTTCAGTGATACCATTCTGTTCTGGGCTCCCTGGCATAGTGAATTGAGCTATTATGCCTAAATCTTGTAAATACTAAGCAAATGGTCCCTTATGTTGTCCTGTGTCACCATGTCTCCCATAGTATTCTCCACCTCGATCATATCTCACAATCTTTATACTCTTTCCTAACTATTTCTCAACTTCAACTTTAAATTCCTTTAACTTCTCAAGGGACCCTGACTTCTCTTTGATCAAATACACATATCCATAACGTGAGAAATTTTCTATAAAGTTAATGAAATAAATATTACCTTATAGTGTTGGTCTATATGGACCACTTATATCAGTGTGCACCACACCCAACAAATCAGAACAGTGAACTACAGTCTTTTTCTTTGTCTTAGTCAACTTACCTTTACAATAATCCACACAGATTTCCAAATCCTCATTAAGAGTAGGCAAAATTCCTACTTTAATCAACCTTTGTATTCTCTCTTTTGAAATGTGGCAAAGTCTCTTATGCCATAATGTATATGATTACTCTTTAGACATCACCCTCTTAAGGACATTACGTTCATCATTCATCGTAACATAGATCTCATGTGGGGATAAACAAAGCTTATATAAACCATGATTCAAAGTGTAACAACCAACAATGTTCGAATCAAAACATACATTAACAATGGAGTTCTTAACTTCAAAAAAATATCCTAATTTGTCCAACAAAGAAACTGAAACTAGATTCCGTTTAAAGGATGGTACATAAAAGGTGTTATATAAAGTCATCCTAAAACCAGTCTGTAAAAGCAAGGTGACATTTCCAACGAACTCCACATCAACCTTCACGTTGTTCCCCACAAAGAGATACTTCTCATCCTGTCTTGGCCTCCTTTGGTTTACGAATCCTTGAATGGTAAATGTTACATGGTTAGTGGCACCAATATCTAACCACCAAGAATTAGAGGGTGTTTCTATCATATGAGACTTACAAACATAAGTTAAAAAGCAATTATCTCCATCTGGGTGTTTTCCCTTGCTCTTCTTGAGCTTGGGACAATCAGGTTTCTTATGCCCTTTTGCCCTACAATAGAAACATATGATCTCATCTGGCTTGACCCCAACAGCCATTTGAGACCTCCTTGTCCCAGCAACATTACCCTGAGGGGCTACTTCACGGAAATCTAAGCGGGCCTTTATAAGGTCTCTATTACGTTGAGGCTTGAATCTCTTGTTTCTACTAGAGCTAGCTCCTTGAGTATACAAGACAACTCGACTTTTATTAGCTCTTAACTGCTTCTCTTCAACCATCACTTGAGCTAACAGCTCATTGGTTATCCATTGCTCATGTCGCATATGACAAGTCGTCTTATGAATAATGATTGCATTAAAAAGGGTAACATCCGCCTTCTTGAGCTTAGTCTTATAGTCAATCACCTTCATGATATAATTCCTTACAAGCATGGATCCATCATACTTAAGATCAAATAATTCTTGTAGAAACTCTCCAGCTAGAGCATTAATGGGCAATGTATATTGTTTCTCCACTGCCTTTAGAAATTCCTTAGCAGTGACATTAGTGGGTAAATCAGCCTGAAGGTGATCCTCAATGGTCCTTTACATTGTCAATATACAAAACTCATTCTTTCTAGCCTAGGTAGCACACTTATTCTTATACACTTCCATGCTATCCTCAGTAGGGTCCTTTGGCTTTTCAATAGTGAGGACTGAATGCAGATCAGAAATCCGCAAAGCGAAGTAGAGATCAGCCAACCATTTCTTGAAGTTCGACCCAGTCAAGATTTCTATGGTTACTGTGTAGTTGTTGACTGTGAAAGTTGCTGTAATTTATAATACATAACAGGAGCATATAGTGAGTAAATAAGAATAGAGTTTTACAAGCATTATCATATAAACACCTACAGGTAGTCAACATGACATGCCACCCAGAAACTCTCCGTACAATAGCTGTCATAAGGAAAAACCAATCATCACAATCCATCACCTGTAGGTGTATAGACCACAAAGGTTGGCCCAAATCCAGGCATGTTAGTTGCACAACATCCAATTCCTAACACACAATAACCTCCTGTGGGAGAATGATAACGTACTAGGATTGTACTCATCCACAGTACAAGAACGAAGTCTCATAATCCAATCAAATTACACTACTGTGGTGGTTGCAGTCCAATTGAATCACATGACCCCTGCGTACTTGAAGAAATCCCTTAAATGCATAAAACACAAACCCACGACCTAACCAAGGTGTGCCACTGTGGTGGTCATAACTCAATCAAGCTATGAACTCGGTTTGTGCTGTGGGATACAACATACACTACTCACAATCCAAATGTGCAACTTAATTTTTTAAAAAGACAAAAACTTGTCTCTAAATTGTACTTAATTAACACTTTAAGAGTATGCTAGACTAAAATGGCCTAATATAATATTCAAACAAATATATAACATTCAAAATGCCACAAACAATTTTCAAACAATTAATTATCACATGCTAGCACACAATTATGGCATATAAAATTACTTAAATAATAAATTAAGTAATTTTAATTTAAATAATCATCAAATAGAGACAATTATTTTAAAAATTGTATAAAAAAATTCAGAATAAAATTATAAATATTTTGGTGTAGAAAAGGGTCTTTGATGCACCTCCACACGCTGCTAGAAGTGGTTGTTGGCCGGTTTAGTCGGTTCGGCTGAGTCGACTCGGTCGGTTCTTCGGCCAATCGAGGTGTCGTCGGAATCTTCGGCACATGGCCGACATCCGACACCACAGACGGAGGCGCTTCAGTGCCCACCGACGGCCAGATCTAGATTAAACCAGATCCGGCCAAAATCAGGTAGCCCAATTTGGCTAGTTCGGCATCCGTCTGGCCGATCGAGACACCGTTGGGATCGTCAGTGGATGATTTGCCTCCAACGACCTACTCGATGGTGAACAACGACGTCTGGCGGCTTGACCCAATTTAGGTCGAGTTGGGTCACGTGCGACCTGGTTGAAAAATTATCATTTTCGTCAGTTCTTGGCATTGGCAGAATCAGCATGCCGTGCTGGTTTCGAATCTAACCTCATTCAGTCCAAAGGACCACTAGTTCAACTCAGATCTGAGTTTGAAATTTTAGTCTATAATGAACACAAAAACACATTTTGAGGTTGAACCAAAAATGCATTTATGTTCGATCTAACTCGCCAGATCAATGTTATACCTAGCTCTGATACCAATTGTTAGAAAAATTTCATTTCAACCAAGACTCTTTTACAGGATCTGAGCATTGATCATGGAGAAATAATGGGTTTAATATATGTAACGTAAGTAGATAAGAAGACATACCGTATTTTTCCATTTGTACTGCCATTTTGGACTAAGTCTTCCACTCTATTCTCTCCAAATACTGGCTCGATGAAATAGTCAAAAGTTGTTGTGTCAAAGATTAGGAAAAAGACGATAACAATGACTGCGTAAAAGTCTTTTTTTATCTACCCGTGTGAATAAGCGATTATTTGATGTATGTGAGTAGTGGGTGATTAGTGAGTTGTGTGCTTAATGTTTCACGGGAGAGAGGGGCATGATGGATGAGGTGGCGAAACTACCCTGAGAGGCAGTTTCCCATAACTAAATGCAATAAAACAGATTCTATTGTTATCTCTAAAATTTTTCCCTTTAGCAACATTAAATATATTAAATATATATATAAACGAAGAGTTAGAGGGGAGACTTAGCCAATTAATAAAATGTCCATATAAATAGCCTTACTCATCAAAATCTATAAGATGGACAACGGCCCATACCAGCCAGTACCATATATGCAAAAGGAGAATATATGTACAATGTGTGTACAATTAAATGGACCAATAAAATCACATTGCATCGCCATGATAGAGAATGATCATTTATGCATCATTGATATAAGCCTACATTACATGGTCTCATACAATGAGCCAACATTTATATCTGACCGACTTCTGCTGGAGAGCCTTGTTTCACAAGCAGCTTCCCAATCGGAGATGGATTTGGAGAAAACGGGGGAAATTGTAGGCTTCCGATCGCACAAATTGCAGAAAGTGTCCGATTGCACAGATCGCAGAAGGCGTCCGATCGCACAGATCGCAAAAGGTGTCAGGTCGCATAGATCGCAGAAGGCGTCCAATCGCACAGATCGCAAAAGGCGTCTGATCGCATAGATCGCAGAAGGCTTCGGATCACACAAATCGTAGGTGGAGTCGAATTCTTGAATAAAATCACACAGATCGTAGAAGGCTTCCGATTGCACAGATCGCAGAACGCTTGAGAGTGGAAGAACTTGTAGAATCACAATTAAGAGGATGAGAAGTAGCAAAAGGTTCCTACAACGGTCATGAAATACCGCACAGAATGAAATCGCATAGCTTGGCCCGTGGGTCTTTTTTTTTTTTTTCCTCGATTGGCCCAATTTCGCCGTTAAGTTAGAAATTTATTTTTACTTTATTTTTTTGAAATAGAAAATAAAATACCAATTTTCCCATATTTTCTACCTATTACGGAGCCTAAGAAGTTATGTTTTCAGAAATTCTTTGACTGCTTCAAACAAAATGTAAATTTAAGAGAGCAGAAAAATTTTATTAAATGGCATAATTTTTAATTTTTTTAAAAAGGGCATAGTAAAAAATGGAAACTATCTTTAGCTTTCAGAAATGGGCATAAATTTTTTTTAAAAAAAAAGGGAGGGGGGGAATAATTTGTCTAATAATTATACTAAAAAAAATTGGCATAATGTTTTTTTAAAATTACACCCATTTTGTTTATATAATTATTTTCAAATTAACTTATTTTATGTTATTATTTGAAATTCATTTAGGACTATGAATGAAGAATTTTTAAATTAACTAATGAATATAAGCAACTCATTCATTATAAAAACTAAATCATCACACATGGCTTTTATTAGCAACCACTATATTTTTTAATTTGTAGCCAAGATTCACTAAATCCAAATGGAAAGACTATGAGAAAAGAGTTGATGATGAGAACAAAATAAAAATATTCATAGTGATATAGAAATTCATGAATGAAACAAAAAGAAAATGAGAAAATAATTAGTTAATTAGCTCAGTAATAAATTAATATGAACTTCAATCATGAAGTTTAAGATCCCAAACCCATGTGTAGCTAAATTGGATGCGAGTTTTAATAAAAAATTAAAAAATGCTAATAATGAGCCATTTATGAGCCAAATCACATACATAATCTATTTCCTTCATATATTTCACAAACTATAGTATAAGTTTTAGTTGCATACCTGTCCATATTCGTAGACTTATCAAATCTATCTGCCAATATTTTCAGCCTTTCCTAGTTCTTCTTCAGTATGCAAGCTTAATGTTTCGGAAGGAGGAGTTAACGGCATTGATAATTTCTGGAAGCTAAAGATAGCTTTCGGACATGTACTGGTTGTAGACCAAAGAATGGAAACCATTAGCAAATACAGAAAATCAAACAATGGGTTTGTTCAAATTCATATTCAGTAAAAAATGCACGGCATGGATAATAGCGTTAGATACCCAATGGAGGGAGAGGTTGTATAGAAAAGCGAACGTAGGTACTGACACGTCGTATGCATTTAACCTTTGCCTATTCATGTAACATCCACGTACATGCAAATCGTTAGAAAGCGGCGAAAATGGACAAGTGGACATATACCAACTTTGGAAGCTTTCTATTTGCATTGGGAAAGAAAAGTTTTTTGAGGATGAGGATCATTATTAAGTTCTGTTATTTGTCCTTCTTTGGGGTTCCACTTGATTATTCCAAGCGAGAATTAATTCACAAAATTGGGTAATCTCATCTAAGCATCTTCATGCAACAATATGTCCCCACTTAATAGCACCTACACACAATGAGGGTACAAGACCAAATACAATGAATTTAGGTTTTTGTTCAATCTATTATGGTTAAACTCAACAAACACTTCTTTCAAATTAAGCAATTGATTCAAATAAGGCAATCTTAGAATATGAAACTTCTCATGCATGACTATAATAAAAGTAAGGCAATCTGATGAAAGCAAAATCACAAAATTCAATTTATAAGAGCCAAAAGTCTTGATTAGTAATAATGTTACATATATCTATCTCATCCTTTTCAACATGGATATGTGTTGTGTGAAGGTACCTTACATGGCACAACTTTCTCATCACCAACAACAATGATGAAACATTTCTTGTAAAGACCTTCCTTTGGTGCTACATTTAGCAAATAGGATTTTGGGATTGACACCCTCTTTTGTTGCTTATCAGTCCTTCTTCGTCTTTTGCCATCAAAATAAGACCATGTTAACGACCCAAAAGCTAGGAAAAATATCTCATATCTCATAGGGAAATGGCATGAGATAAAACTTATCCTCTCTTTTGTAACATTGACCTTTATACTTCTGGCATATTGGCTCTTGTCCTTATAACATACTTTATTACACAAGCCTCAATACCATACTTGCACAGCCTCAACAACTTCACTGCATCATCAGTAGCTCTATATCTAAATCGTTAAATTTTACCCATCTAAATTTCCAATAAGGACATCTAACATCTAATTTATTCACCAAGAGAATTTCAACCAAACCGTTTGTTCGGATATGTGGTTAGTGGAGATCCTACGGCCGCCCACAACAGCATTCAAGTGGTTGTTGTAAACTCTCCTCAACACAGCAGAAGGCGTGCATCGTGAGAGATTGGACAGGAGCAGCTCACTACATTGACCCTAGCTCATTTTTGTTTGCTTATATAAACGGATGTATAGTTTTAGTTTATCTTCACCACGGGATTAATAACCCATTTATAATAGATTATCATTAAGGTTTTCTTGCTTAATCAATGAAAAAGCTCAATTTCTCTTCATTGTGTTTTTCATGAATCGAGCTTAAAACTCGTTCGTTCTCTATCCGATTAAAATTGCTTCCACTCAAAACCCACAAATTGGAGTTTTCTAGCTAATTTCTGGTTAAAACCGATCGTAAAACGCCCACTAATGCTTTTTTGTTGCAACCCAGACCACACCCCGACTCGGGATTGCACTTATTCCAGCGACCTAACCCAAATGGTGTAGTTTTGATTCACTCGTCTATTCAAATAAGACGACGATCAAAACAACGACGTATCATCACTCTTGTTTTTAAGTGGAATGATGTCATTCATTATTTAGGATAAACAACCCCAAAACAATGATGCTTCACTCAAGCAATATTACTGCATAACCCTAGCAATGACACCATTTCCCCTCTCAAACGACGTCGTTTCAATCCAATCTTTCTCCAGCCACTAGGATGGCAGATTCTGACCACTACCACTGTATGTGTCGCCACACAGTCAAAGCGGGGGAGATTAAATAGGGCTTTGCACCTATCACCGTGTTCCTCCACCCACTTCGTTGCATAAGGAAATAGAAAATAGGGTCCAAACCCTAGATTACCTCAACCCCCTCTATCTGCCACCCGGAGATACAAATTTAACGGCATTGGTGGCGTTTAAACTCGATGGAACCACAAATTACGCAGCCTAGAGCAAGACGATGACAATCACACTCTCAATCAAAAACAAATTCATGTTCGTCGATGGGTCCTACACCGCATCAAAACCTGACTTGCCTACCCAAAAATAGTGGAATTAGTGTAATGACCTCTACTGTGTGTGGATTTTGAATTCAATCGGTGCAAACCTCCACAACGGCCTTCTCTACACTAAAACAGTGGCTAAAATGTGGTCAGAGCTCTACAACTGGTACCAACAGGTTAACCATTCTAGGGTTTTCAACCTAACCATTGAGTTGTGCATAATTCGGCAAGAGGGAGAGTCGATTTTAACCTATTTCGGGCAATTGAAGCAACTTTGGAATGAGTTTAACTCCCTGATTAAGCTGAAAAGGCCCAAAATGTCCTCCTTCAAAGAATGGCAAGAACACGAAGAGGAGATGAAATTCTTTCAGTTTATTTGGGGTTTAGATGACTACTTTTTGCCAATTCGAGAGCAAATCTTACTTATGCAGCCTCCTTCGGATATTTTGCAAGCTTATTCCATCCTCTGCAAGGTAGAATATAGCTAGAGCTTGTCGGGGAAGACAACTGGCAAATTTGCTTTTGTTGCAGCTAAAGGTCAGGCTAATGCAAAAAGCCCAGGAGGCAGGTAAAGGGCTGTTGCAGCGACCACACCTATGGGGACAACTTCCTTAGGCTCTAAATGACCGGTCACGAATGACGTGCCATTTATGAGACCCACGATGAACGACATGTCATTTACGCTTAAAGCAAAATGACAGGTCGTTTAAAGGGGGCAAAATGACACTTGTACTCTTTGTGGAAAAAAAAAAGGCATAAAAAGGAAGAATGCTATTGCCTGGGGGGACTACAATGTGAATATTTCCAAAGGTATGGCCATGAGAAAAAAGAATGTTACAAACTCCACGATTATCCACCAGGGCACAGAAATTATAGGGAAGAAGCCAAGGCCAATTGGTAACGGAGGATTCAGATCACATCTTCATCACTAAGACCAATTACTAGAAATTCATGCAATTCTTAAACACCAGTCAGGATAGTCAGGCCTATTTGGCAGGTATGTCACGCTCTCCTAATCAATGTTGGATAATTGATTCTGGTGCTAGTAACCATATTATTGCAAACTTGTCATGTTTAAATTCAATTATACCTTGTGCTTCTAGATCAAGGAAAGTTAAATTTTCTAAATGGTGATGGTGCATTGGTTACTCATATTAGGAACATAAACATATCCAAAACCTTGAAACTGAGTACCATACTTTATTCCCCTAATTTCAAATTCAATCTCATATTTGCTTCCAAATTTTGCCATGAAAATAGATGTCGCATAATATTTTATGTTGAATTTTGTGTGTTTCAGGACCTTTGGATGAGTGAAGTCAAAGGCCTTGGTAGGGTTAGAAATGGTCTCTACTATTTTGTCACATGCCCAGATAGGAATGATATTTCACAACTCCCAGGACATGCCCAAGTTTTGTAAACACAATGTTTGCATGTAATATTTTGAATTCCAAACTTTGGCATTGTAAACTTGGACATATACTGATGCAAAATTTCAATTTATCAATGATTTTAAATTTGCAAAATTCTCTGAACATGAGCCTTGCATGATTTGTCAACTTGCGAAACAAACTCACAAACCCTTTCCCACACGCGATCATACTACGCAATGGATTTTTAACCTAGTTCATGTAGATGTTTGGGGACCATACATAATCCCCAATCATGATGGGTCGCGATATTTTCTCACCCTAGTCGATGATTTTTCACAAGGAACTTGGACGTTGAAATTTAAAAGTGAAACATATGCACGGCTAGAAGAATTTCTCACTCTAGTAAAAAACCAGTTTGACACAGAAATTAAATGCGTTAGAATTGACAACACACTTGACTTCTTCAATTAGCACACAAAGCAATTATTCACCTTATGTGGAAATAGACATGAGAATTCATGTGTACACACATCATAACATAATGGTGTAGTGGAGTGCAAACATTGACACATTTTAGATGTTACGCGAGCTCTAAAATTTTAGAGCTTAATGCTTGACAAATTCTTAGGGGAGTATATACAACCTATCTCATCAATAGGATGCCATCTACGGTCTTGCATGGAATCACACCTTTTGAGAAACTTTTTAGAAAATCACCAAAGTTCTCTCACCTCTGCATTTTTGGATGCCTATGTCATGCCACCACTGTAGGACCAAAAGACAAGTTCTCCCCTCGAGCAATACCTAGCATTTTCATGGGATATGCTCAAGGTCAAAAGGGTTATAACTTATATGACCCTAAGAAGGATAAATTTTTTGTGAGTAGTGATGTGAAATTTCATAAGGGCACTTTCCCTTTTTCACGAGTAGGGGCCAAATCTCATCCTATCATGTAAGTACCTTTGACAGAGCTCACTTTAGAGGCTCCAAGGATGCATGATTCTTCACAACCTTCTGACCCAATGTATCCACTACCTACTCCTACTGATTCAAGAGACCATCATTTAGACATAATTCCCTCACCAGAATCGGCCAATACATTTATACCATCACCGCCCTCAGCAGAGCCACTCGATATATTTTTTGATGACGATACCTTGCCCACATCAAATATGTTACCTGAAACACAACCAAAGATGGCCTCCCAACATCCCACTAAGAACATCAAACCTCCTTTATGGTCAAAAGATTATATATGCCCCACCATTCATATAGCAAAAACAGAATCATCGGCCTACCCTCTTTCGACCTATATATTATATGACCATCTGCCACTAGATAACTAGCACTTTATTGCATCCATATTAGCTAATATTGAGCCAATGCATCACCATGAGGTAATTAGTAATCCTAGATGGCATGAAACCATGGATCAAGAGATAAAGGCATTGGAGGCAAATGATACATGGGAACTAATGGACTTACCTCGAGGGAGAAAATCCATATGTTGTAAATGGGTGTACAAGATCAAGTATAAGATTAATGGTACAATAGAAAGTACAAGGCAAGATTGGAGGCAAAAGGATAAAGTGAGAAAGAAGGAGTAGATTATCATGAGATATTTGCACTAGTGGTGAAACACATCACAATTAGGTACACCCTATCTTTGGTAGCTCAAAACCACTAGGACATTCATCAAATGGATGTAAACAACATTTTTTTACAAAGGGATCTGGATGAAGAGGTTTACATGAAACCCCTACCAGGTGATCCAGTAAAGAATAGTAGGAAAGTTTGTAGACTAAAGAAGTCTATTTATGGGCTTAAATTGGTAGCTAGACAGTGGTATGAGAAATTCACAGAAGCCCTCCTCATAGCTGATTATAAGGACTTTATGCACAACACCTTATCATTTGTTCGCAGAAGAGGTAATCTTATTGTCATCCTTATGATTTATATTGATGATATACTTATTACACGCAGTGACACATAGGGGATATTAGAGTTAAAAGCACATCTACACTTTGTTTTTCATATTAAAGACTTAGGAGATCTCAAGTTTTTTCTTGGGATTGAGATCCTTAAAAGTGACAAAGGAATCCATCTAAGTCAATGCAAGTACATTCTTGAGATGATAGATGAGATGAGACTTAGGAGTAGCAAGCTAGTAGATAACCCCATAGACACCAACTTGTTGTTGACCACTTTTAAACATGATCAAGGAGCAACAGTTCCCCGAGATGATGATCCATTATTGAGTGAACCACTTAAGTATCAGTAGCTCATTGGAAAGCTGAACTATCTCATTGTCACTAGACTTGACATCTCTTACACTATCCACAATTTGGCTTAGTTTATGCATTCACCAAAGAAATCGCATTGGGAAGCAACCATCAGACTAGTCAAGTATCTCAAGAGTTGCCCAGGCACTAGTTTACTTATTCATGCCTTGGGAGGTTATAAGATAAGGGCATATTGTGATTCAAATTATGCAATATGCAAAGTTAAGAGAAAATTAGTTATTGATTTTTGCATCATGCTTGGAGAAGCTTTTATTTCCTGGAAGAGTAAGAAACAGGGAGTAGTGTCCTTATCTTCCATAGAAGCAAAGTATAGAGTAATGGCCTACACATCATGTGAAATCATTTGGCTATTAAGCCTTCTGGGAGACATAGGGATTGAAGTCCCACAACCAGTAACTTTACATTGTGATAACAAGGCATCGATGGAGCTATTAGCAAACCCCATGGTGCATCAGTGCACCGAACACATAGATGTTAATTGCCATTTCATCAGAGAAAAGATAAAGCACGACCTTATTAGAACACAACATGTGGGAACCAAAGATCAACTAGCAAATGTCTTCACGAAGGCTTTAGGAGTAAATCAGCATACGCATCTCCTTGGCAAGCTGAAGTCATTAACTCTTATTGACTTTTAGCTTGAGGGGAGATGTTCAGATATGTGGTTGGGGGAGTAGACAAGTCAATGGCTACCACATTAGCTAGACAATAGCTATTGAAGTAGTTGCTATAAGAGCCCACAGCACCTACGGCTGCCCACAGCAACACTCAAGTGGTTGCTGTAAACTCACCTTAACACGGCAAGAGGTGCGCATTGTGGGAGATTGGATAGGAGCAGCTCACTACACCAACCCCAGTTCGTTTTTATTTGCTTATATAAATGGATGTATAGTTTCAATTAATCTTCACCACGAGATCAATAACCCAGCTGTAATAGATTATCATTAAGGTTTTCTTGCTTAATCAATGAAAGAGCAACTTTTCACCCTACTTTCACAGTCTTTTGACACTGTCAATTGTATTACCTGCGACAACTCCTTACACTCCAAGCTCTTTTGATAGCTTCTCAATAAATTGTCATGGGGCGAGATGGCGAATGCTGGAAAATTCAATTTGAAAATCCACCGGAGCCGCGTCACAACAATATGGAGCCCATGAGGAAAGAACTCGCTTTGGGCACATTTGGCAACTATGGAAGCTTTTTTCAAAAAAATTAAATTCATAAATTGAATTCCATTGGGTATTGCACAATATATAATGTTTGGGTGTTATGGTATTACACATTCATTCCACCAAAAGTAGAAAGAATAATTTAAGCGTCAAAGGAAGACCTCATTTTGTTGAAAGTAAATTGTGGGGTCCACCCCATAATGGCATTCGTCTTTAACAGCTAGCTTTAACATGTCAGTTCAGAACTGATCATCGGGCTTCAACACAGAGCCTGAACGGATAGCAAGAACAGTGGGAACAAATTCAAACCAACAAAGGAAACCAATAAAAAATTCTAAAAGATGTGGACTAAAGTAATTCCTATGGAAGTGCACTAAAGTAAATCATTCGTTATGCACCTTGTGATAGTATGCAATTGCTGCACTAAACTTGTCCTGCACGCATAGACGAGAAAACAAAAACAAAAACATCAACATGAAACTTTAAGCATAATTTTCGGATTAACAATGTAAAACATGTACTCGAAACAATTCCTGGTGGGAAAACTTGAATTTAATCCTTTCATAGTAATATTAAGTTATAAACCTCTCCCATGAAAGCCTGGCATGTAAATTACATTTAAGAAATTCAAAATCCATCTCACAGACAAATAGCAATAACAAAGAAAGAAATAAATTAAATACATAAAAAAATCTTAAGGTAGAGAAATGTTTTCAAAAAAGTATGTATTTGGCTAAATAAACACAAGTCAAGCAAGGAGTACAATTTCTGATGCAATCATATTTTATTGCCTATACATCTAGGTGGAAGAAAATAGTTCAATGATGTTTAACTTAAAACAAAAACAACAAACAAAAGAGTACCCAAGGAACAAACGAGCAGCCGTGCGATATGCGGACATTGCCTCACCCTGCTCTTTAGCAGCATGTGTACTTCCATAACCTATCCAAGCAGGTGGAAATGTGCCATCTAAAGTTGCAGCCTTGCTATGGAGTAGCACCAAGCTAATAACAAATGAGTTTGATCATAATATATATAAACTTATAAATCTAATCTACAAATAGATCAGATAATATGAAAGGCTAAAATAATGACGTAGGAATGGAAAAAAGGCTCAAATCTTTATTAGTAGAAACCAAACAACCAATAAGATAGTACATATTCTATTTCACAAGTAGACCAGGAAGCAAAGCACTCTCCTCCTCTTTTTTTTTTCTTTTCTTTTTAATAAGAATAAAAGACTTACTAGAAGATCATGGAAGGGCAACATTTCTAATGCATATATAATGAACGAAACATTTGTTATTATTTCTCTACCATACGACCTTCCAACACCTCTCTTCTCCCAAGTAACTTGCACCAAAAAATTTCATCACATTGAAGACGCATTAAGCTATACTGCCATACCTGTAGGATAATTTTTTCTGGAACCTGATATGCCTCCAAGAAGTCGCAAACACTCAAAAATGCCCATTACAATCCAATCCAATCCACCCTAGGGTTATTTCGTTGCCATTATATTTAGTAAGAGTCACTTAAAAGTGGTACTAAATAGGCCACAAATCAATGAAAAAAGTATGAAGCTTAAAATGAATGAGGGTAGATTATGATTGTTGACATATAATTAAAACAATCACCAAAATAAACTAAACGCGAATGCAAGCTAGGACACCAAAGGTCAGGTGCTCAAATCTCTACATCCTTAAAATCTAAATTGACTTTTTAACTTTTGAAAAGTCTAAATAAGATTTTACTTACCAAAAAGAGACTAAACAATTTGAAAGTCGCACGAGTAAACACTAAGCTAAACAAGCAACAAAGCCTTACAAACCCAAAATCTTTTACTATGGTTAGAAAAACAAATGAGACTATATACATGATGGGGAAAATATAAAATTATCTTAATCTTATGTTTTTCTGATAAACTCACCAAACCAAATTTTGAAGGAAAAAAATTAGAGGGATATGTCTTTTTTTTTTCTTTCTTTCTTTTTCTTTAAATGTAAGTATAGTCTTATGATATCTTTTTTTTTTCCTTAAGAAAGAATTGAACAAAAAAATTCCACAAGTCTTTAGAAAAAAGGATCATCCTAATAACAACTTTATAGCAAAAAGCAAAAGAAAAATCTTATCAAAACGAAGATGAAAAAAGATTTAAATTTACTGTATGATGTAATAGATATTGTAAAATCCTTGATCTCATTATCTTTAAAGTTACTGTCATCAATCAATAAAGAAGACATATCTAGTACGCACCAAATGATACTTAAATTGAATAAGCATTCAATTATTACCATTGTTTGTTGATATTTAACAAGGACAAGTTTTATTGATAATCGTAAATATATATATATATATATATATAAGGCAAACCAATTTAATTTGTTGTTTTGGAGTATAGGCGTGCCTGGGCACCAATAAAAGAGCAGGCCTCGCATGTGCTCAGACTTTTATTTCTCGTGATTCATATTTTATCAACAAATTTATGGTTGAAGAGTTTATTTGCCCACGCCTATCTCGAAGTTGTAAACCGAACCGGAAGTAAAGAGAGAGACCTCTACCCAGTTGAACAGCGGGCACCGAGATCTCTATCACTCCGAAATGCCATATTATCACTTGTAAGTCTCTTTCTCTCTCTCTCTCTCTCTCTCTCTCTCTCACTAATCCATAACTCGAACGGGGTTGCCTTTGATTGCCGAGACTTACTGGGGAAGAAAACACAGAAGAAATGTAGTTTCGAGCTATTGTTGTTCCGATGTCATTTTTTCTCCGATACCATAACGAAATGTCAATCGAAAGCCCATCTCGAATGAGCCTCGTTTTAGGTTCAGTTTAATGAGATGAGTTCTACTCTAACCATCTTCTTTTCGTATTTAACTTATGATGCAGGGCCAGAAGAGTGCTTTCGTGATTCAGAAGCCAATCTTTGGATAAAGTTGGCGGACAATTGAAACAAGGATGGCCAGGTTTTAGGACAAAATTTAGTGTGAGCATAAAGAAATGGTTTTATTAAATAGCAAAGCCTTTTATAAATTTGAAGTGCTGATATACAATTGAATGCAGAGACTCGCCAGCGCATTAGGCAAAGAACAATAGAAGCCTTGAGAGACCCCAAGGTGAAGTCATGTAAGATTCAGTTAACTTTACTGTCTTGTTCTTTTGCACTGTATATTGTTTAACTAGCTCGTAATGTTTCCTATCAAAAGGCAGAACCATCGAACTGTTCATTTTTTATTTTTTTTATTTCTTTTCTTTAGTTTTAGTTAAGAAGAGCAATCTTGTTGCAACATAATAAAAAGGGAACCCCCTTCGATCTCATTTCTTGCTTCCTTTTTTGTTTATTTAGTAATAGGTGCTGCACCTTACACAAATGCTTTTTGTTTAATTACCTACTCATTTTTTCACTAAAATTTCTTTCCCTTCCTCTTTGCTAGCAATTTTCAGGTCAAGAAGATGTCTGAACATACACATCCTCACAGGTAATCTTTTTTGCTCACAGCCTTTCGTACTTTCCTTCATAAAAAAAAATGCTCAATGTAGCTTCAATTGAGGTTGGTATTGGATATGGTGGTGTAGATATAGACTAAACAAATCCTTAAAAGCTTACCAAGTACGAGAATGCTGGATGTAAACTGTACGTTTGGTTGGTATTTGTGTTGGATATAAAGAACAAAATTCAGTTAAGAGAAGGAAGGATTAAGGAGACCTGTGTGGATAATGGAGAGGCCGGAATAGGAGATAAAAGGAAAAAGTACATCTGATGAGTTCCAAGTTACTTCAAAATCGACTCTCTGAATTTAAGTTGGTTAATAGACATATGGTGTTGGAAATATGATGAGTGCCTGATCAAAGCCATCAACATTTTGTGTAACCATTTCCCGCAGAGGAGTGGAAGACTCAAAAACATTTTATCTATATTGAATGGAAACCCAGATTTATTGAAAGTTGTATGATATAAAGTTTGAGCTTTATATGTAACTTATCATTCAATTAGTACCTCTAAGACAGACCTTCAAGAAGTAGTCTTGGATGTGAAAATTTTGCATAAGCACACCACTAGATCAAGAAGAAACAAACAAACACACAAACAAACAAACAAATGCTGTAGGATTTGATCTTCCTCAGTCCTAGATTCCCCTTGAACTTAAACATATATTGAGATCAAGATCAATTTTGGTCTTCTACTTTTATTCTGATAGTGGCAAGTGATAGCTCATTTATATGTGGCTGAAAGATGGTCTTGACCTACAGCATGACTGTTTGCCTTATTAAAGTCAACACTGTCGACCTTTTTTGCAGTGATCATGCCAAGGCAAAAATAAGCTTTTCACTTTGAGGTATTTGGCAAGAGCATAGGAAATTGAAGTCAGTAAGGGAAAGTTTTGTTTGGTCTTGGGCAGAAAGTATAGCAAAAGCAGCTAAGAAAGGAGGGACTGACCAGCAAGAGCTAGAATGGGATAGCTATGACAAGATAAAACTAGAAATAGCCCTCCAACAGCAAAATTGGGTAGCAGAAAAGGTAAAAGCAAGGCAGATGGCAAAGACAAGAGCAGAGAAACTTATTCTTTTATGGGCAGCAAGCATAGCTAAAGCAGCTAAGAGAGGGGGAAGTGGCCAACAAGAACTAGAATGGGATAGTTTCAACAAGATGAAGCAAGAAATGGTTCTCCAACGGTGGCTTCAATGGGGTGCAGAAAAGGCAAATGCAAAAGAGATGGCAAAATTAAGGGCAAAGATTGCACAAATGAGAAAAGAAATGCAAAAGAAATCACGTGTAAGAAGAGTGATTAAGAGAAAGACAAACAGAAAGTTAAAGGGAGGCAAAGATGACTTGGGCAGTTGCATAAGAGCCAAAACATAAGATGAAGCTAACAAAGGTAATTCCTTGGAACCTCAAGGATTTAAACTACAATTGCATTTGGAAGAATAATGTAGTCCACAATTAATAGCATTGAGGTTCTTAGAGTTGCAGGTGGATAATCGGCTCCGTAAGGGAATTCTTCGTAGAAATAGACTGGAATAGTTTTGTCTCTGTAATGACATAATATGAAAAAGAAATAGAAAACAAAAATTGAAGATAGAAATAGAATAAGAGAATTATATCGCCAGACGTTTCTTAGCTATGATTACCAAGCACATGGAAATGCAATCTTTGCTTTTTCTTTATACTTGATTCTTTATAGAATAAGATAATTATATTGCAGGACGTTTCTTAGCTATAATTACCAAGCACATGGAAATGCCTTCTCGACTTTTCTTTAAACCTAATTCTCACTCTGCCCTATAGCTTAGCAAGACATAATGTAAGAATGACCTGATTGTATGGCTTTTGTGTGACAATATTGTGCCCGAAGTTCATTGCAATGAGCTAGGACCATTGTGCTTGCGTTTCAATTTGCTTGACTCCTTGAACGATATTACTTATATGAATTATGGATCTAAATTTTAGTTTTTTGGGTACTAAGCATTGCATCATTATCTTATTCATATGATTGTACTTTATTGTCTTCTTTTTTGGAGGTTGCTTTGTATCTTGTCTTTCTATTCAGAAAATGAAATCCATAACTTGTGAAGTTGCTAGTCCAGGGGACACTTTGGTTTCACATTTTGGAGTTTTGGGTACATTAGACCTAGAGCACATAAAAAGAGAAAAACAAAGAAGAGAAATTTCACTAGCAGAGCAAATCCAAGCTGCTAGAAAGAAAAAGGCGGAATCCACATCTAAAGAAGTGATCTCATCATCATCTTTTGAATTTTAATATGATGGAATATTTGAAAATAAAATTCTCTATTTTTGCAAAAACAATGAACCTGATGCACATAAGAGAAGTTGACAACTCTTTGTAATTTAAATTGTTTTCATGTTTTTGTTGTAGGCGGATAATTTTAATTAGTAAGATCTTGATTTGCACTTGTTCTTTCATGTGTCAATGTTAATTTATTGTCATAATTGTTATTCCTTTTTTATTTTGTTAATATCAAAATAGAGAAAATAATCTTATTCCTAGCTAGTGTCTTTTTAATATAAACATATAATAAATGATCCACTCTAAGCTTTACTATTTACTAGCAAGTTATTGGAACAAAAGATGGAAAAACAAAATGAAAAATTCGTATTTTATAAATTTCATTTACATGAGGAAGACATATGGAGCATAAAGCACTAAATTTGTGCTACAATGTGTGCAACTACAACTGTAATATCATCTATCTTTCCTCCATTGTATTTTTTTCCTGCAATGTGAGCTGCATTAGCAAATGGGCTGAAGAACTCTTCATCGAGGGAGTTGGGCAATGCCAAGTCCCTTGCAATAATCGTAGACAACTCAATTGGGTCTACACCTTCTGAAGCTTGCTCTTTTAAAAGATCCTCAATTTCTTCCGGAAAAACATTGTCCAAAAGCCCATCCGTGCCAAGAACTATAATGTCTCCCGGGAGAACTGGGACTGTTGTCTCAGTAGCTGAACTCGGCTTATCACTACACTTGCTCTTCCCCAGCTGATACGGATAGTTAAAGGAATGTTGCTGTATCGGGGATTTATACACAAGCATCTTATTCCTAAAAATCATGAATCCGCTGTCTCCCACATTGATTGAGTGTAAGATGTCATCCTTGAGCATCACAATGCAAGCAGTAGATGATCCTCTGACCTTGGTCTTCCTAAAAGCTTCATTTAGAACCTTGGCCGGATCTACAACTCCATCCGGGAGTCGACGAATGGCGCTGCGGGCATTATACATCAATTCTCGAGCATACTCTCCGGCGTCAACGCCCTTTCTCGCCCAGCCACCGACACCATCAGCCACACCGATTGCCCTCTTCTCTGGATAAACAAAGGAAGCGTCCTCACCTTGAGGGTTTTCGACGTTTTCTTTGGGAATGTAAAACGCTCCGCAAACCATTTTCAGTTTTTCTTTGGGGACTGTTGTTTCGTACATCAACAGAGTAGTGTCCTCCATATCTCCTTCGACCCTAATCATCATCTTGAGAAATACAGTAGAAGAACCCAGCGGCGGAAAACAGAAGAACTCTTCACCTTGGGAGGATGAAAGTACCCACCCGATAATAAAATCGCCGGAATGAGAGTGGAAGAACTTCTGAGAGTGGTCGTCGAGAGGATGAGGATGAGGATGAGCAGTATCTAATCGGAGATGTTCCTTCACCACCAACGATCATGAAATCAAACAGCCTGGCTCCCCGTGGGTTTTAAATCTGACCGCCTTAACTTTCCGTTCTTTGATTGGCCAAGTCTTTTTATATTATTATTTTATTATTTTGCAACGGTCTTATATCTGACCTCCTTCCGCTGGAGAGCCTTGTTTCGCAAGCAGCTTCCCAATCGGCGACGGATTTGGAGAAAACGGAGGAAATTGTAGGCTTTCGATCGCACAGATTGCAGGTGGAGTCGAATTCTCGAATAAAATCACACAGATCGCAGAAGGCGTCCGATCGCACAGATCGCAGGTGGAGTCAAATTCTCGAATAAAATCGGACAGGTCGCAGAAGGCGTCCGATCGCACAGATGCAGAAGGCGTCCGGTAGCACAGATCGCAGAAGGCGTCCGGTAGCACAGATCGCAAAAGGGGTCCGGTCGCACAGATCGCAGAAGGCTTTGGATCGCACAGATTGCAGGTGGAGTCGAATTCTTGAATAAAATCGCACAGATCGCAGAAGGCTTCCGGTCGCACAGATCGCAGAACGCTTGAGAGTGGAAGAACTTGTGGAATCACAATCGAGAGGATGAGAAGTAGCAGAAGGTTCCTACAACGGTCATAAAATCGCACAGATCGCACAAGTTTCCCACAACGGTCATAAAATCGCACAGCCTGGCCCGTGGTCTTATATCGGGCCACCTTAGGTTTTTTTCCTTCTTTCTTTTTCCTTCTTTTTTTTTCCCTCGACAGGCCCAGTTTCGCCGTTAAGTTAGAAATTTATTTTTATTTTTATTTTTAAAAAAAAATAATTTGTTTAATAATTATAGTAAAAAATTTTGGCATATTTTTTTTTTAAAAAATTACACCCATTTTTTTTTATATATTTATTTTCAAATTAACTTATTTTATGTTATTATTTGAAATTCATTTAGGACTATGAATGAAGACTTTTTAAATTAACTAATGAATATAAGCAACTCATTCATTATAAAAACTAAATCATCACACATGGCTTTTATTAGCAACCACTATATTTTTTAATTTGTGGCCAAGATTCACTAAATCCAAATGGAGAAACTATGAAAAAAGAGTTGAAGATGAGAACAAAACAAAAATATTCATAATGATATAGAAATTCATGAATGAAACATAAAGAAAATGAGAAAATAACTAGTTAATTAGCTCAGTAATAAATTAATAGGAATTTCAATTGTGTAGTCTACGATCCCACACCCATGTGTAAGTGAATTGGACGTGAGTTTTAATATAAAAAAAATTAAAAAATGCTAATAATGAGCCAGATCATATACATAATCTATTTCCTCCAAATATTTCACAAACTATAGCAACAATTTTAGTTGCATACCTGTCCATGTCCATAGACTTCTCAAATCTATCTGCCAATATTTTGAGCCCTTCCTAGTTCTTCTTCGGTGTTGGAGCTTAATGTTTTGGAAGGAGGAGTTGACGGCATTGACGATTTCTGGAAGCTAAAGATAGCAAAACGTTTCGGACATGTACTGGTCGTAGACCAAAGAATGGAAACCATTAGCAAATAGAGAAAATCAAACAATGGGTTTGTTCAAATTCATATTTAGCAAAAAATGTATAACAGGAATATAGAGAGTTAGATAACCAATGGAGGGAGAGGTTGTACAGAAGCCTAAATCCATGGAAAAGGTACAAGGTAAGATTAGTGGCTAAAAGATATAACTAGAAAAAAGGAATGGATTGTTATGAAATCTTCGCTCTAGTTGTAAAACATATCACAATTAGGTGTGTTCGTTCTTTAATAGCTTAGCATCAGTGGGACATTCATCAAATGGATGTTAATAATGCCTTCTTACAAGGAGATCTCGATGCAAAGGTTTACATGAAACTTCTACCGCGTGATCCAATAGATAACAGTGGAAATGTTTGTAAGTTAAAAAAAAGTTCATTTACAAGTTTAAGCAAACAACCATATAATGGTATGAGAAATTCACAGAAGCATTACTCGCGGTTGGCTGTCAAGACTCATGCATGACACCTTATTATTCATCAGACGAAAAGGTAACCTTGTTGTCATTCTCATGATTTACGTTGATGATATACTTATTATTGGCATTGATACTGAGGGTATAAAAGAATTGAAATCACACCTTCATTCCATCTTCCGTATCAAGGACTTGGAAGATCTCAAGTACTATTTTGGGATTGAGGTCTTTAGAGATGATAAAGGCATTCACTTAAGTCAATGCAAGTACATTCTTGAGATGATAGATGAGGTGGGACTTGGGGGCGATAAGCCAATTGATAACCCCATGGACACCAACTTGTCATTGACTACCTTCAAACATGATCGGGGAACACAAGTGCCTTAAGATGATGATCCACTTCTGAGGGAACCACTTAAGTACCAGGAGCTCATCAAAAAGTTGAACTATCTCTTTATCATTAGACCTGACATCTCCTACACGGTGCACAATTTGGCTCAATGCATTCATTCACCAAAGAAATCTCACTGGGAAACAACTACTGGATTGGTAAGATACTTGAAAAGCTGCCCAGGCATTTGATTATTTATCCCTGTTTTAGGAGGTTACAAGATAAGAGCATTTATGATTCAAATTATGCCACTGGTAAAGTTGGGAGGAAATCAGTCACTAGCTTCTATGTTATTCTTGGAGAGGCATTCATCTCTTGGAAAAGAAAGAAACAAGCAGTGATAACTCTCTCCTCCACAAAAGCGGAGTATTGAGCCATGACTTTCACATCATATGAAATCATTTGGTTATCAGGTCTTTTGAAAGACATGGGGGTTGAAGTCCCATGACTAGTGACCTTGTATTGTGACAATAAGGCCACAATGGAGCTAGCGGCAAACCCCATAGTGTATTAGCGGACTAAGCACATAGACGTTGATTATTATTTCATCAGGAAAAAGATCAAGCATGGCCTCATTAGAACCCAACATATTGGAACAAGAGATCAACTGACAAATGTTTTTACTAAAGCTTTAGGAGTAAATCAACATGTTCATTTCCTCGGCAAGCTAAATGTTTTTAATTCCTATCGACCTTCAGCTTGAGGGGAGATGTTCGAAGATGAGGGGGGGTGACGTGGCTGCCACGAGGGATGGAACAATTGCTACTCAAGTAGTTGCTGTGTAGAGCCACCTTACTTGTAGGGAGTTCGGTTGATGGGACAACAACGTGCAACAGCTCACTGAGCTCACCAAGTGACCAAACAATGCTTTCTCTCTCCATTCTCTTCTTTAAATAGGCCTATATAGTTCATAGCTTTTTCACCAAGGGAACAACTTCCCCATTTGTATCTTTGTATCTTAAAAGGGTTTTCCTTGTTTCATCAATGAAAATCAAGCTTTTACTCATCCTTTAAAATCTTTTGACATATATTCTTGGTAGCTTCTAGTTCTAGGCATAAAATATGCATCAAAAGCTTGGAGTTCAATTCTTATCTGCATATTTTATTTGTCTAGGTTGAATTTTCTCTCCATCAACCGATTTGAAAGAGAAAAGAACATAGGTTTAGCAATTTCAGCGTTTGCAATGCTTCACACCCCTGAAGGAGATGCCTCCCAAAATCATAACCTGGATCATGTTTCTTTGATGATTGCAGGCAAAGGCAACCCTTTTTTGATTTGACAGTTTTGTTGAAAGTTGCGAGCAATATTACCTTCTTTTGGACAATATATTATAGCAAAAAATCCATAAACCAGAAAACATTGCAAAGAAAGTTGCAACCAAGCAGAGAATCAAAAGGTTAGACAGCCCTCAAACCTTAATCTATTAAGTGTTGATACACAAAATCAGGAGCTCCTGTTTGGTATCATCAATAGATCTAACTCATAGATAAAAGATCAAGATGAAAAACACCTCACCCTCATAAGAAAATTACTAATTATTTCATTCTTCATCAGGTTGGCTAGTAAATCCAGGGGTTTCTATGTTGGAAATTGATGATGCACCATCAAGTTGGAGAGATTGAAGAGCAGGCTCAACTTTAACTCACGTGGTTGAGTCTTCAGGAAAAGTAGACCCATCCCACTAAACGCTTAGACTTGGCACCAGTGGAACTAGGATTTAATGCATCATTGTTCTGTCCACTAACATCACTATCAGTCACTACTTTCATTTCTTCTTGCCTTTGCCTTTCCCATCCTACCACCAATCCGGCATGTTTTCTGCTGTTGTGTTATATGGCAATCCAAGGCGACAGAGTGAATTCACCATCTGCAGCACAAACTGTGCTCTGCAACTGTAGAAGAGATCTGAATGGCGAACAATGAGTTGGAAAACTAGAATCAAATTAGGAAAAGAGTGACCTCCTCAACCAGAATCTTTTTTGTGTACTGTATCCACATTGGCATACGAGAATCCCCAAGAGGCAACCTCCGAGGTAGTGCTGGCATTAGTATATCAAGGACCTACTTGACCGACATTTTGTTTTCTGGTTGGCAAGTCCTAAGAAGTGCTACAAAATGCTGCAGTTGCAAACGTTGTTTAGATTGCCTTCACCGAACAACTATAAACAGAGAAACATTTGCGGTAATATTCTGTGCACCAAAATGTCAGTGCATATTGGTGCACGCATATTCCATATGACCTTCCAACACCCCTCTCCGAGAATACCACCTCCCAACCCCAATAAAAGGAAGGCTAAAATGAAAGAGTATAATTTGAATATTCCCAATTCTGTGTTTACCAAAAAATAGCATCAGGAAACACAATTCCAGTCCAGAAGATAGTTCATTAAGGTTTTCTGTTGATGTCAACTATGCTGAATTTGAAAATAAGATAAATAAGTTGGACGAAATTTTTTTATCATATTGAACACATATTAAGCTATACTGCCATACCTGTAGGATAATTTTTTCAGGTACCTGATATGCCTCCAAGAAGTTGCAAACATTCACAAATGACCGCCCACTGAATACTGGCACTATCTTCACGTTTGAGATGATTCCAGTCAAACTTGATCAGCTCTTTCCTACGATGGACAATGTCATTTTGGAGACACTTAAAAGAAGTACGGCAAGATGCAAAAGCATCTATTCTCAAAGGCTCATATTTGAGTTGATATTACAAAATGAATCCGATAGAATTATTACATTAGTAGATATTTGAGTTATTACTAAATATTTGAGTTGAGAGACCATTTGAGACTATTCATAAATAGTGAGTTGTATCAGTCCATAGTCTAATAGAATTAATTCTTTGTTTTTTGGGTGTGCTCTCAAGTAACAAGTGCCAAGTTAGTCGTAACTGTTGATGTTTTTAAGGATGATCTAGATGTCTTAAAAAAGAAAGCCAATGTGTGATTCGTAATGATGAGAGATGGTTCAAAGAAGATTCTAATTATATCAATGACTAAGTAACTTAAAGGTAATGCAAGCAATTTGGTTTATATTTAAGGTTATTTTGAGGGGAATTCAAAGCAATTTGAAATTCATTGGTTAGTCTGAAAATTCCTTCACCCATAGTCTTAAAAGAATTTCAAATAACATAAAATAATTTAGTCTAGAAATAATTATATGAACAAAATGGGTATTTTTTTCAGAAAAAAAAAAGGAATTATGCCATTTGCCGTGATTTCCTTTTTAAAAAATAATCCATTAGGTTTTTCTTTTTTCTTTTTTTTTTCTTTTGAAGAAAAAAGAATTATGTCATTCTCTAGAGTTTGGCATTACTAGTCACTACCCTTGGAATTATTGCCATTAGTGATTGAAGGATTTCGGAAAAATCATACAAACATTTAAGGGGAAGAGAGTAACTTGTATGGTTGTGGAACTCATCATCATCATCATCCAAGACCAGCACTTGTATGGCCACCACACAAGCTCGTATTTATTGATGTAAATCAATCTAATACATATATTTCAATGACCAATCTTTGTAATGTAACACCAAATGTTAGGACTTGAACCCTACACAAGCCCACAATTAAAGAATACAAGAATTCCAAGTAAAGAAATCCTTGTATTATTTAGTTCAATTCAATTCCAATAACATATAATAATCAAAAGCTTGGTAACAATCTCAATCCAATTCCAATTCCAACAAAGTAACAGTAACAAATTAACTAACAATATGAAACTACAAGGATACTGATAAACTATTCCTATGAAAGTTGTAAGATAGCAAAAGCTAAGGCTATGGAAAACTACTAATGAAAAAATAAAGTTTTCTCTTCATGGATGGATGTCTCCTTTTAAAGGTTGAGAATACCTTATATAAGCATGTAGTCCTAATTACCTAAGTCTTGAAGTCCTAATTGTACTAGGTCTTGGAGTCCTAGCTGCCCTAGAGTGAGCCTCCTCCTTGAATTACTAATGGACTAGGCCTGATCCTAACAAACCCCACCCCTTCAAATAACCCTTGTCCTCAAGGGTTAACTTGGGTTAGGACGAATCCTAACACCAAAACTCTTCCATGAGAAGGGAAGGGCAAACAGCGAATGATGAGGCTAGATTGTAGGGATCTCATTTGTTTCTGCCACGCTTCTTCCATGGATCTCATTTTCAGCTTATACTTAGACCAACCACTTTCATAATGTTGGAGACATTGATATAATTAGATTGACTTGGCCCTTATAAGTGGTAGGACTTTAGCTCAACAAGTCACTTAGAAAGTCTTTTAAAAGATTACAAAGTATAATTAGATTGACTTGGCCCTTATAAGTGGCCTTGTAACATGCTGACCAAGACAAGTTCAAGAAGCAAACTTGTATAGAAGAACGACTTACAGATTTAATTCTGAAAAAGAAGCAGGGTGAACACCGATAAGGGAGTACCTTTATTCCCCCAGACTTCTGTAGACCTATATCTCCTGAGCATCTTTTGACCAGCCAGCCAAGGGTAACTACCAAATAGCACAAACAAATTCATAAACAATCTACACTAATATTACAGATGAAATGACAGATAAATTGAGAGCTGGCAACGTTAAACCCAAGCCTGCCAACATAATCTGCGCCATCATCCTTAACATTGTCACATCAAGTCAGTAAGATATAAATGGACTTGACTTTTACAACAGCAAATCAATCGATCCAGGTAAACTGAGACAGCGTCAAGATAAGCCCTTCATTACCAAGTAATCATAACCTGATTAACTTTATTTTGAATTGGTTGTAGTTAGTCAGATCAATATTTCAAGCTTCTCACCTATCTAGAGCCATGTCCTTAATTACCTATCTAACAATTCATTTTCCTTTCGTTCTTACTCATATCAGAACTTATTATTGTTACCAAGCAATGTTCTAATAATTCCATCATTATTCCTACTATTACTAGTGAAATCATAACAAATAACAAGACACTGAAGTTTAAAATAGTCTCAACATATTAACAAGCGGTGGAAGATTGACTACAAATACTGCTTGACCAAGCTTATGTAATAGAAAGCTGAGTCCAAATAATTAAACCTCAGCTTCTTTCTTCCTATGTAAAATGCCCTCATAAATAAAGTTCATAGGTTTAGCAGTGAGCTGACTCAGAATGAGGAACATGTATCTATTGACTTATCAAGCATTTAATTCCCCTTCTAAAGATTTTTCTCTAGTTAAAAAGCAAGTGTTTGCAAGCAATTGAAAGAGAGTGAACATTCATCATTCAAATTCCAGAGAAACGTAATATTTTATGAGAAAGGCAAATCATCCACAAACACTACTAATCAAATACTACTAGTCAACGTAGTATTTAATGGGAGTTGGTACTCATTATTCTTAATTTTTTTTTTTAAAACCTATCAACTAGACCCAAAAATAGAAAACCTTGCCCACAACAAGTGACTACTACTAACCACCTCAACACTGCCACCTTAGCAATAAAGCATCACAACATCCCTGTCATCATCCAAGACCCTACCACAAATTGGCATTGCCGCTTTGCAACCATGCATCAGCAGCTCTCATAAGCAGCTACTCCCGAAACCACTAATCCACATAACAATTTACCAAAATCATATGTTCAGACCGTGCATTTTCTAGTAGATGCAAAGAGTTATATCTAAAGTTCTTAGAAGACACAATTCCACTGATCAAAAAAGAGAGAAAAGGAAAAATATTGCATATTCAGAAAACTCACTTTCCAAGCAATTCAGTGGATGAACCGGCATATCCGTAGGTAATTTCTTTGCCATTTCAAGAGAAATTTTTCCAACAGAGTCAGAATTATAATCTTTGACAAGAACTGGATGGTCACAAGCCTGACGAAGGTGCAAAAAGCATCAAAAGCATATTTGCATAATTCTGTTTAACAGTACCAGCAGCAGCGTAGGCCAACAATGCACAAAACTCATTATTTAAAGTCACATGAAAATTCAGCAAAGAACATCACATAAACCAGAACTCAATCTTTATACAATCAGCAAATGATGAATGTGAAAGAAAGTTGAAGGTCCGATTGCATTGTCTCTAAATCTATACGATCAGATAGTCTGCTTCTATTACCATATATTTCTTAATAATTTTAGAATTTAAATTGTCATTTGAAGAACAACGCAATAAATACCATGACATTACATTGATGATTTCATCACTTGCAGAACACATGATAATTGTCTAGAGTTAATCTAGGCTTGATCTCAATGCCTAAAATCCAAAATTTTAACCAATTATGCCTCTATAACTTCCCCAGTGAGTGCAAAAAGTTAGCAAATGAAACAAAGGAATGGTACAAATGCAATCTTGCAATCTTCCCAAAAATTCCAAGTTGATATACATCTAGTGCATTATTCCACAAGCCAACAAAGTGCCATATACTAGGCATGGCTTTATCAGAGATAGCATACTTGCTAGTTGCAATATATCACAAGTTAAATCAAAAGAAACTAATCTGGCACACATAGCCAAATCTCCAATGTAGGAAAGAAATGGAATGATTAGAACCTTGAAGTGTGAACGTGAGTCACCTTTTAGCTTGGTGTAGAAATCCTACTTTCCAGATGAGAAGTCCACCTTAGTCAAATATATTGTTTTTGGAGGCAACTTAAGTATAGGCTCCCTGTCAATCAATGTTCTAAACAATAAAAACTAAGGGAAACAGCATAATAACATCAAACATTGTTCAAAGCTCAAATTGCATATGCCATACCAGCAACAAGACAAGTAGAATATCTATAACAGCATACTTAACACAAATCCAAATAGTCACATTCATCAAATGGAAATCCTTGCCTTTTTCAGATCAAACAGAAATAGTTGTTGATGTTTGATGCGGATAGGGGATACCATCCCACATAAAAGATTTAATTCCTTCACAATAACACCACACTACCCTTTTTCCTCTTATTCACCCCTCATAGTATCTACAAAATAGATACAGTAGAGTGGTGGAAATGTTGGCCTGCTTGAATTATTTAATCGGAAAAAGTAATGTGGGTATATAGACACAAAAAGAAACATAGATAACCTTGAATATAGATTTTGACTCAGCACAAGAGTACGTTAAGAAAACTTTATTGAGTAGAAAAAAAAAACAAGATGGTATGTGCATGAGGGTTCCTGAAAAAGAATGAGAAGAAAAGCAGTTAAAGAACTCAAAATGAAGTATGACAGCTACAAATCTAGAATGTCTACATCGCAGAACTTCCATAAAAATTGTCAAAAGAATTTAGTGATGAAAGCAAGAAAGGAACTCCAAAAGTCAAGGCTCCTTTCTTGGCAGAGCTGGCATTTAAATGTAGCCAAACTAAGAATACAGGAAAAGTGAGTCTAAGCCCTCAAAAATGGTCAGTCTCAGTTAACAAGACAGAGTTCTGCCTGAGCAAGCTGGGGCAGCAGTAGCTGCTGAATCTGCTATTGGTACATCCTTTATAACAACTATCAGAGCATCTATATTCTCTGGCCTACTCAGGCACAATGGTAAATCAAGTAACAGATTCATCCAAGAAATGCCCCATGATTAACCCTCCAAGAGCTCCAAATAAGACAGACGACCATAATGGTGACAAGATGGTCAAGATTATTCACCCACTTTCCTCATGATTCCAAACAATAGCCTTATACAGAATAACTATTTTATTAGATCTTCTTCAATCATTAAATGCTTGTATTCTAATTTCTGTGTTAAAAAAAAATGTGCAAGTTATGTTTTTCTTCTTCCTGAGTAGAGAAATTTAAAGATCAGTATCCAGTATCTAACTCTTTAAAATCGATATTTCAAATTCAAGAAAGCAGAAATAATTTCTTATGTGTCTTTTATTGAAGGTAGTGATATGCCACAAACACCCCCACCCTCCCTGCTTATCCCTTACCCCTTTCTGCCCTTCACAATGGGGTGGCAGAGTTCTTTTCTTTGCCATTGGGATTTCATATCTTTCTTTTTCTACCATGTAAAGTTTTTAATAAGAATTGGAACATGTAACATAGAAACTTGTTTCAAGCAAACAACAGAAGTCCGATAAAAAAGGAACAATTTTTATAAACAATAAAAGCCTTTCTAACAAGATCCAAAAATAACAATAAAAAATTAAGGCATATAAACAGTTTTAGCTTTTGAAGTCTAAGCTAGTTATCATCACACTTCTTTTATTAGGAGATGGAGATGATAAATAACTCCAGTGGCTCTAGGAGAAGTCAACATTGAGCAACATCTTTAACCATATATTGGTAACGAGTAAAGAAGTTTATCAAAATCAATTTAGAAGTTAATTATGAAGCTAGATTAAATTAACAACATTATCTGCAGCACAAGTTCATAATCGAGTCTGATGATGATAGATGGGAAGACTTACATTCTTGCAATTATCAAAATCGCAAATCTCAATTTGTCAATATTTACAAAAGGAAAGGTAAGCATACCCATGTAGCCAGCTTGTAGCCGTGCGTTCGCATATACTCCATCACAATGTGGAAAGATGCTAAATGGCACCTGGAAGAAATGAACATCAAGAGTTAACATGTAACGGAAGAACATAAAAATAAAAGATCAAAACTGCCTGTCAAATCTACAATCATGACATTAATACATCGTATTTTGTCTAAGAAAGAGAAAATGAGTTTGCCCAAGGAAAAAATATCCAGGATTCTCGAGCTACAGAAAATGGTTACTTAGAGTCCAATTTCATTATTAAGAATTTTGGATATCTAGAGTTGAAAACTGAAACCATATTTCAAAACAAAGGATTACGTGAAAATATGGTTATATTATAATACCAGGGGTTAGAAAAAACAGTTACAGAAATTTCATCCACGATTTTCTGATTAACTTTTTTCTGAATGGTTCATTTTATTGCTTGTGAACTCTCAGAACCTAAATTCCTAATTCAGTCCCTGATGCTACCTGATTAATATATTCTGCAAAGAGTGTGCAACCAGGAGTGGCAGCCCAAGAAAGAAAAATACTAATTGATTGAAACAATTAAGTTAAAGTGAATAGGATAAGTCTTTAAAATATAATACTGAAAGAAAAACAACAAACAAAAGCATTTAAAGCCATTGAAATTTCCACTTGGGAAAAAACAGATTCCAAGTTGCTAATTTTGAAGTTCCAAAGATTATTAAAAAGGGTATACCATCTGCAGGCACACTTGCATCAGTTGATGAGGAAGCTATTTTCACTTTAAAAATAACCTCACCCATTAACAAGAAAAGGAAAAAGTAAAAGATTAATATATACCTCATAACATAAAGGATCAGCTTTTACAGCGGCTATGTACCTTAAAACAATGAAAATGAATCAATTAAAAGAGGTCTTTGACCAGAATTCTAGTCTTTTTCAACCAAATCATGCATATTTATTCATCCCAGTAGTGTAGTAAGTAAAATATAAGTATGTTATTTTATAAAGCTTACAAATGCCAGGAGAAACTAACCATTGACGAGCCAGCTCAGATACTTCATCAGTCAGCTTTAAATTTGAGTTCTACGTGAGATCCAACAGCCACAAACTGTTTATTCCTTTGGCATTTTACAGTAGACTCTCAACTAATTCACCAGGGGGTCATACAACTCATGAAGAGAAGTTTCATCAACCAGAGGTCAACCATGCTCCAGCATGGATCAAGGACAGGTAAAGGACTAATTAATTGCACAAAACTTCTCTTTACCCTGGCTATCTCTAGAAGAAAAACTAGTATTGGATACAAAATAGGGTTGAAACTCAGAAAAGAGTTAAGAGCCAATCAGATACATTGTTTCCATAATGGAGGATAATAACATTTCTAACTCCTCTGGGTAAGAGAACAATCTAACACGACAAAGTCGAGAGCATGAGAACATAGATTACCCTGACTTGAACCTTGAATATCAACAAACTAAATACAAGCAAAACCTTCAGAAAGACACATTCAGGAAGAAGATAAAGGGGGGACAACACCTCAAAAGGTCTTTCTGAGTCTAGGAGACGAAAGCAGCCTATTAATCAGAAAGGAAACAATGAGTAAAGCACAATCCCACTAAGATTCAGAAGCACACATCAATCACAGAAGATTTCATAGCAACTTCATTTTTCAGGGGAATATCAAAAATAGATAATGCCATTTTGAGTCTAGGAGACGAGAGCAGCCTATTAATCGGAAAGGAAACAATGAGTAAAGCACAATACCACTAAGATTCAGAAGCACACAACAATCACATAAGATTTCATAGCAACTTCATTTTTCAGGGGAATATCAAAAATAGATAACGCCATTTTTGCAAAAATATTTAGCATGATCACCAACCAGATCAAAACGAACAATTTTTATTAAGTTATTAAAGGGGCCTGAATCATTCTTGGAACATCTAAAAGTATAGAAAACACCACTTTTGACCTTTGATAAATAAGCATGTCCAAGATAAATCATCAATCCAAGAAAAAGGTCAACAAGAAATAAATAAAAATAATATATACACATGCTAGAAAAGCCCCAAAGATTTATTTGAATGAGAACAAAAAGGCTCAAATTTTTTGGTCACACTAGTAGAAATTGATATCTATAATGTTTAGCTTGTTCACAAATTGCACACTGAAACTTAGAAGCATTTCTAATGCATATATAATGAACGAAACATTTGTTGTTATAACAAAAAGGAAGGGTACCCAATCACTGATGCCAAGCCAAATGCCTGTGCAGAATCATGTAACCAAACAAGGTGGCCTGTGTGAGTTAACCACGTCTCTAGGCCTGAGATAACAATAGTAAAGGCATGCCTCAAACTATTATGCCAATTATCCTCCCCATGATTAAGTCCTTAAGAAACATGTTAGTGAGAATAATTGATGATTCTGGAATACAACTCAAGGTTAATGCTTGCAACTGATAATGATAGCTACAAGATCAGGTACATGAAGGATAGATAACAAGACTGAAGAAGGTGTTACAAATATTGAGCCTTTACCAAACACTAATAACAAAGAATCTTCAACAACTAATTTTTTTTGTATTATGATGAAGGTTGTAAGAAGAAGAAATGGAAGATATAACTCCTATATGATCTTAGATCCCCGATATAAATATTGCAGATCATCAAAGTAGGAAACATTCAAGGTTGTGCTAAGTTACCTAATAAGTGCAAACGAGGAGACTGATATAGTATTATTTCCAATGCCCACATAAGCCAACGAACTGTGACCGCTCATTCAAACTAGTGTAGAACTAGAATTATGAATGCAAATAGATGTCTTGACCATAGGAGTAGGGTTAGCATGAGACCTCGTGACACCTCCACTGTCATTGGACCACGAAATCTCCTACAAGTTTCCCGAGAACATGTTCTATTACAATGGTCATGGTAGCACCGCTTGCCTTGCCACTATCCTAACTTTGGTAATAACCTTTAAGATTACAACGAAATGCACTAAGCCAGACTATACCTATGAAATGCAGTGAGACTTACAGCTACTATGGCTCTCACCATTCTAGATATATGCAACTACTCAAGCAAGGAAATAAGAGGCCTAGAATCTAAGGACAAACTGGACCATACTAAAAGTTTAAATCAATCAAGAACTAGGAATATGTCACTCCTCTATTGTCCTCGAAACTTGACTGCAACTGCAATAATCTTTAGCTAAACACTCTGGTAGAGTTATTTCCACCACAAACCATGAAATTTATGAAAATAGGTGACCCAACTCCACTCACCGTAGGTGGTCTTACGGATTAGCAATTCAATTTACAAATATATGTCAAATTCCCCTTTTGAGGATACTTTTGAGCTACTTTACCACAGATGTCCTTTGCTTGTAAAGAAATAATCATCCCAACTAATTTCTAATGACATTGAGAGTAACAGCCAAGACATGATTGTTGAATTTTCTGCTCTGAACTAATCACAAGTAGAATCATCTAATATGCGTTGTATACTATACCCTTTAAGTATACCATCCCTTCTTTAGTCTTAACTTGTAAGGTGGCCGATGACAATCAAGCAAGGTTATTAAGTCTATCCAACTTCCTAGTCTGAAGAGTATGATTTTCACTATGTGAGTCACTTGACTCTATATCTTCTTCAAGTAATATTATGAAATCTAGCACATTTTTCATATCTTTGGTATTTGGATATCCAATCAAATAGGTCTAATACACAACACTCAGGCACAAAACAAGAATCCAAATACCAAAAGATCAGACTCGAGAAGCAAGCAGAATCTTCGCTTCTTCTTAATCCTGTCGCTAAGTGACCTGTTGTTTAGAGGTTACACCCATAATTATGGCTCAAATAATTAAGCAACTTACCATTTTGCTCGGTGCTATCCACATTCTCGTTTGGACCGTGTGACTTGCCATTTGCCAACAACACCCAAAACCACCTGTCATTTCTCTGTCTAATGAGAACTACCATGTGTAGCTGCTGAAGATCACATTGCTGCCACTGAACTCTTCCTTTTTTTCCCCTAAAAACAAAAAAAAAAAGAATCACCAAAAAAATACCAATGAAGCCAGAAGTGGCCTGCCTTTAGAACCTCAATTCAACGAAAACAAACCATGATAGCCATAGATGAGAGACCCTTCATGATTCAATAAAAGAACTGGACTATTTGATCTCACTGACTTCACATATGAAGAGGCACTATTTTATGTCAGCGGCCATAAAATAGTGCTTTCTTGGTTTAAAGTGCTTTCTAGGATCTAGTTTATGTTTACACGAATTTGAAGTGTATATAAGGAAGAGGAAGAAAATAAGAATAAGAAACAAAAGAGCATGAAAATGATAGCTCCAGAATTAGGGATTTCCTCACAATGGAATAGTGTTTATCAAAATAACCTCACATAGTACAAATATATAAGTGCTCTCCAAATTACAATGATAATCACATAAATAGCACATGAACACATACACCAGAGAGAAAATGTTCTTCTATACTTCACATTCTTCTACTACTTAATCTCTGTAAAATAACCTACAATTAGACTTTCAATGGTTATCATGAACCAAGGATTACCAACCACATATGCACAATACACCCAAACAGCTAGAACTAGTCGTATTAAGGCTCTCTATAATATAGCCCCAAAATTGATCTAATATACAAAAGATGTGGGGCTAAGTATGTATCAGCGTGATGTCAATAATTGATACACATCTGCAGATTCAATCCATTTCTTGGAATTCAAAGTTGAATACATGTTACAGAAAGCCAGATTAATGCTGCGTTCTCAAAGGATCCTTGAAATGCAAGTCTTCGTATCAAGCATATCATAAATCACCAACAGCCTAATGTGGATGGTAGTATGACTCAAGCCACCGCAAACCCAACCAACACCCCAACCCCCAAAAGCACCACCACCACCACCAAAACCCAAAAACCCAAGAAATAAGCCTGATGCCTTACCATTGCTTGGTTCTGATTGCAACCAAAACGTGGCCTTCTTGAATGTACTTTTCTATGAGTTTGGCAGTTCGAAAATTCATAAGATTTATAAGGGTTTCATCTAATATCAAGGAAACTCACAAAACCTTCGAGGGCATAACAAATTTTAATGATCAGACTTCAAACAGATTGTGACAGCAACTTTTTTGCGATGCATCAAGACATTAAAAATTAATATGGAACATTCAAAAGAAACTGTTGGCTCATGATAAGCAATCATTCAGACATAGAGTTTTTTGGGTTCATAGGTAGAGCAAGCTTGCGCACAAGGGGAAATACACATTTAGGTGTATGACAATGATTTAGGCTCCTGAAGTCCAATCAACCCCCTAAACAATAGTAATAAAACATACAAGTGAATGAATTTCCTTGAATTGATAACTATTAGGGGGAAAAAAAAAATCATGTTTTGATGTTTTGATGTTTTTATTGCTACACTAGCTAATAGTCATGGTATTTAAAAAAATATTTCCATTTTCTAAAAAATTAGGGTAATCCTCTATCTAATTGCAACAGTTGTTTCATAAGGTGATGCTTCAAAGGTGGAGTATTGGCTTTAGCTAATTTTTCTCCCTTTCATAATTAGGAGAAGAACACTTTGCTCCTAATCTATCATCAGCCTATCTTCCAAACAAACCAAAAACGGAAGTCCCAAAACAACAAAGCGAAATGAGAAATTTGAAGATGATTTTCACCAAAGAGGCCTCAAATTCAATGTGGTTCTCACCCATTGAAACATTTTTCAATTCAAGCATATAGGTGTCTCCAACGCCTTGCTAAAATCTTATCCATACACATCCAAGGATACAAACATGATAGCCAAAAGAAGTCAGACAAAGCAGCTTCAAAAAAAAAAAATTTTAGCTCAATTCACCTGAAAAGAATAATTTTTTGAGTAAATATAATTTCCTTAAACAGCCAATGATACACATGGAATGAAGTCCGCAGCAACGTTTACTTACATATCTTGCCCAGAAGAGACTATTCCCTCGAGACAAACACCAAGAGGATAGTCCTTCACTAAATTGCATGCCATAAAACAAAGCTCATTTGATTGTCCAAGGTCCATTAGCAGCTACTTAATGCACCAAGGTACTTTTCGGATGGAAAGGATCTTTTCCAAGCAATCTGTAAACCTAAATGTCAGATCAAACAAAGACGTGTTAGGAATACATCATTATGTATAACAAAAACAGATGCAAACTTACGCAGAAGTAAGTTCAAAACATTACATACTCCCCGCATTGATATTCAGCTTTACAGGCCAAAAGGTGAGGGTACGTGAGATTGATTGCTTAGAAGGGTCACTACTACGACTTTCTTTTTCAAGTTCTCTAAAATAATCATAAGTTTCTTTTTCTCTGACTTATTTGCCAATGGTCCGACTATTTTTTTCCTCCAATCTAAAAGAAAATCTAACCATGAACATTTCAAAATAGTTTAAAGATCAAAGAAATAAAGAGCTAAATTGCACAGTATAGTTGCTTCTTGATCAAGCGCAATGGGGTCTAAAGCACAAAAATTCCACAGCGACACAAAACTACTTAGCTAACAACCTACAATGTAGCCAAAGAAGAAGAAGAAGAGAAAAAATGGGGAACAAAGAGAAAGAGTAAAAAGTTCTAATTTTATAAATGTTATTTACATAAGGAAGCAAAAGAAAGCAAAAGGCACTAATTTTGTGCTACAATGTGCGCAACTACAACTGTAATATCATCTATCTTTCCCCCATTGTGCTCCTCCCCCTCTACATAGGCTGCTCTTGCAAATGGGGTATAAAGCTCGTGCTCCAGTGAGTTGGTCAGCGCCAAGTCCAATGCAATTCTTGCAGCCAACTCCTGTGAGTCTACACCATCTGATGTTTCTTCGTCCAGAAGATTCTCAATTTCTTTTGGATATACATTATCCAAAAGTCCATCACTGCCAAGAACTATAATGTCTCCTGGGAGAACCACAAATCTTAACTCTTTAGCTGAACTCAGTCCATCACTTGTCTCGCTCTTTCCTAGCTGATATGGAACACCAAAATAATGTTGCTGTGTTGGGGATTTATACACAAGCCTGTTGGCCCTGAAAATCATGAATCCACTGTTTCCCACATTGATCGAGTGCAAAATGTTACCCTTAAGCATCACAATGCAAGCAGTAGATGATCCTTTGGCCTGAGTTTGCATAAAAGCCTCCTTCAGAATTCTGGCTGGATCCGCAAGTCTAGCAGGGAGTCGATTAACGGCGATGAAAGAATTATTCATAAGCTCTTGCGCATACTCGCCCGTGACAACACCCTTTCTAGGCCAGGCACTGCCACCGTCGGCCACGCCGATTGCTTGCTTCTCTGGACAAAGGAAGTGAGCGTCAGGTTTTAGGGCGTTTAATTCGGGCACGTAGACGGCACCGCAGACCATCTCTAGTTTCTCGTACGGGGCTGCTCTGTGGTACTTGAGCTCTCCTTCAAAACTTCGCTTCTTGTTAACAATCATCTCTTTTTCGTCAGGGGCTATTCTGTGGTGCTTGAATTCTCCTTCAAACGTTCGTTTCTTATTGATAAACATTATGAGGAAGAGATGAAATCGCACAGCCTGAACAGCGTAGGGAGTCCGAGAAAGAGAACAGAGGAGGAAAACTGAGGAATTCTTGAACTATGGAAGAACTCTGGGGTGGAGTCGAATTCTTGAACAAAATCGCACAGATCGCAGAAGGCTTCCGATCGCACAGATCGCAGGTGGAGTCGAATTCATGAACAAAATCGCACTGATCGCAGAAGGCTTCCGATCGCACAGATTGCGGGTGGAGTCGAATTCTCGAATTAAATCACACAGATCGCAGAAGGCGTTCGATCGCACAGATCGCAGAAGGCGTTCGATCGCACAGATAGCAGAAGGCGTCCAATCGCACAGATCGCAGAAGGTGACCGATCGCACAGATAGCAGAAGGCGTCCAATCGCACAGATCGCAGAAGGTGACCGATCGCACAGATCGCAGAAGGCGTCCCGTCGCACAGATCGCAGAAGGCTTCGGATCGCACAGATCGCAGGTGGAGCCGAATTCTTGAATAAAATCGCACAGATCGCAGAACGCTTGAGAGTGGAAGAACTTGTGGAATCACAATCGAGAGGATGAGAAGTGGCAGAAGGTTCCTACAACGGTCATAAAATCGCACAGATCTCACAAGTTTCCCACAACGGTCATAAAATCGCACAGAATGAAATCGCACAGCCTGGCCCGTGGTCTTATACCGGGCCACCTTATGCTTTTTTCCTTCTTTCTTTTTCTTCTTTTTTTTTACCTCGACCGGCCCAGTTTCGCCTTTAAGTTAGAAATTTATTTTTATTTTTATTTTTTTGAAATAGAAAATAAAATACCAATTTTCCCATATTCTCTACCTATTACCGAGCCTAGGAAGTTATGTTTTCAGAAATTCTTTGACTGCTTCAAACAAAATGGTAATTTAAGAGAGCAGAAAATATTTATTAAATGGCATTTTTTTTAGCAAAAAAAAGCACAATTTAAAAAATGGAAGCTACCTTTAGCTTCCAGAAATGGGCATAAATTAAAAAAAAAAAAGGTGGGGGAGTTTGGGGGGGGAGGGGGGGGGGGGGGGGGGGGGCGCAATAATTTGTTTAATAATTATACTAAAAAATGGACATATTTTTTTTAAAAAATTACACCCATTTTGTTTATATAATTATTTTCAAATTAACTTATTTTATGTTATTATTTTAAATTCATTTAGGACTATCAATGAGACTTTTTAAATTAACTAATGAATATAAGCAACTCATTCATTATAAAAACTAAATCATCACACATGGCTTTTCTTATCATATTTTTTATTTTGTGGCCAAGATTCATTAAATCCAAACAGAGAGACTGAAAAAAGAGTTCAAGATAAGAACAAAATAAAACTATTCTTAGTGATATAGAGATCCATAAATGAAATAGAAAGATAATAAAAAAAAAATTATTTAGCTAGTTACTTCAACAATAAATTTGTAGGAGTTTTAATTATGAAATTTGAGATCTAACATCGACGGGCAAGTGAATTGAATGTGTGCATTTTAATAAAAAAAAAATTTTAAAAAGCTAATAATGAGTCATTTATGAGCCAAATCATATACGTAATTTATTTTCTTCATATATTTCACAAACTATAGCATAAGTTTTAGTTGCATACCTGTCCATGCTCATAGACTTCTCAAAGTTATCCACCAATATTTTCAGCCCTTCCTAGCTCTCCTTCACCTTGCGAGCTTAATGTTTCGGAAGGAGTTGACGGCATTGACGATTTCTGGAAGCTAAAGATAGCAAAACGTTTCGGACATGTACTGGCTGTAGACGGGAGAATGTAAACCATCAGCAAATAGAGAAAATCAAACAATGGGTTTGTTCAAAGTCAGATTTAGCAAAAAATGCACAGCAGGGATTATAGAGTTAGATACCTAATGGAGGGAGAGGTTGTATAGAAAAGCGAACGGAGGTACTGACACGTCGTATGCATTTAACCTTTGCCTATTCATCTAACATCCCACATACATGCAAATCGTTAGAAAGCAGCAAAAATGGACAAGTGGACATATACCAACCTTGGAAGCTTTCTATTTGCATTGGGAAAGAAAAGTTTGAGGATGAGGATCATTATTAAGTTATGTTATTTGTCCTTCTTTGGGGTCCCACTTGATTGTTCCAAGCCAGAATTAATTCAATCTCATCTAAGCATCTCCATGCAGCAATATGTCCTCACTTAATAGCACGTACACTCAATGAGGGTACAAGACCAAAAACAATGAATTTAGGTTTTTGTTCAATCTATTATGGTTAAACTCAGTAAACACTTCCATCAAATCAAGCAATTGATTCAAATAAAGCAATCATAGAATATGAAACTTCTCATGCATGACTATAATCAAAGTAAGGAAATCTGATGAAGGAAACAATCACCAAATTCAATCTATAAGAGCCAAAAGTCTTGATTAGTAACAATGTTACAGATACCTATCTCATCCATTTCAACATGGATATGTGTTATGTGCATACCCACCTTACAAGGCACTACTTTCTCATCACCAACAACAATGATGAAACACTTCTTGTAAAGACCCTCCTTTGGTTCTACATTTAGCAAACAGGAATTCGGGATTGACACCTTGCTTTTGTTGCTTATCAGTCCTTCCTCATCTTTTGCCATCAAAATAAGACCATGTTAACGACCCAAAAGCTAGGAAAAATACCACATATCCCCTGCGGCAATGGCATGAGATGAGACTTATCCTCTCTTTTGAATCACTGACCTTCATATTTCTGGCATATTGGTTCTTGTCCCTATAACAGACCTTATTATGCAAGCCTCAATACCATACTCCTCACACAGCCTGAACAGCTCCGCTGCATCTTCATCATCTCTATGTCTAAATCGTTAAATTTCACCCGCCTAAATTTCGAATCAGGACATCTAACATCTAATTTAGTCACCAAGAGAATTTCAACCAAACTGTTAATTGTATTACCTGTGACAACTACCCGCACTCCAAGCTCTTTTGATAGCTTCTCAACAAATTGTCATGGGGTGAGATGGCGAATGCTGGAAAATTCAATTTGAAACTCCACCGGAGCCATGTCACAACAATATGGAGCCCATGAGGAAAGAACTCGCTTCGGGCACATTTGGCGCCAAAGGAAACTTTTTTCAAAAAAATTAAATTGATAAATTGAATTCCATTGGATATTGCATAATATATAATGATTGGGTACTATGGTATTACATATTCATTCCACCAAAAGTAGAAAAAATAATTTTAGCGTCAAAGGAAGACCTCACTTTGTTGAAAGTAAATTGCGGGGTCCACCCCACAATGGCATTCGTCTTCAACAGCTAGCTTTAACATGTCAGTGCAGAACTGATCATCGGGCTTCAGCCACGGAGCCTGAACCGATAGCAAGAACAGTGGGAACAAATTCAAGCCAACAAAGGAGACCAATCAAAAATTTTAAAAGATGTGGACTAAAGTAATACCTATGGAAGTGCACTAAAGTAAATCATTCGTTATGCACCTTGTGATAGTATGCAATTGCTGCACTAAACTTGTACTGCACGCATAGACAAGAGAAAACAAAAACAAAAAATGAACATGAAACTTTAAGCATAATTTTTGCATTAACAATGTAAAACATGTACTTGAAACACTTCTTAGTGGGAAAACTTGAATTTAATCCTTTCATGGTAATATTAAGTTATAAACTTCTTCCATGAAAGTTTGGCATGTAAATTACTTTTAAGAAATTCAAGGTCCATTTCACAGACAAATAGCAATAGCAAAGAAAGAAATAAATTAAATGCATAACAAAATCTTAAGGTAGAGAATTTTTTTTTTCAAAAAAGTAGGTATTTGGCTAAATAAACACAAATCAAGCAAGGTGTACAATTTCTGATGCAAAAATATTTTATTACCTATTCATCTAGGTGGAAGAAAATAGTTCAATTATGTTTAACTTAAAACAAAAACAACAAACAAAAGAGTACCCAAGGAACAAACGAGCAGCGGTGCGATATGCGGACATTGCTTGATCACCCTGCTCTTTAGCGGCATGTGTAGTTCCGTAACCTATCCAAGCAGGGGGAAATGTGTCATCTAGAGTTGCAGCCTTGCTATGGAGTAGCACCAAGCTAATAACAAATGAGTTTGATCATAATATATATAAACTTATAAATCTAATCTACAAATAGATCAGATAATATGAAAGGCTAAAATAATGACGTAGGAATGGAAAAAAGGCTCAAATCTTTATTAGTAGAAACCAAACAACCAATAAGATAGTACATATTCTATTTCACAAGTAGACCAGGAAGCAAAGCACTCTCCTCCTCTTTTTTTTTTTCTTTTCTTTTTAATAAGAATAAAAGACTTACTAGAAGATCATGGAAGGGCAAAGCCCAAGTACACAATGTACGTATCATAATCAAAAAGAATAAAAGAATGGCTAAAACCCCAACGCATATGTTGCTTCTCTACCAATTTGAAATATCTCAGTAAGTTGCAGAGATTATCACCTCAAGGCCACAACCCTTATAAAGGGCAGGCCCTGGATCAAGTTTGGGCAGTGCAAATCGCCAACTATGAACCACAAATGATATCCACTAAATGCATCAGACATGCCCAAGCAATCAGGCTTGTTACAAAGAACTAAATCCATCTATATACAAAAACAACAACCAGATATATCCTGAAAAGACTACGGAGGGACAAAGCCTAAATGCAAATTTGTGACGCCAAAGAGCTAAAACTTTCAGGCAATTGCCTCAGCAACAAGCAACACCATTGACCTTGGTTTTAAAGCATTATCCAACAGTAGCAGCAAGGTAAACCACTGATGTGATTGAACAATGGTTACGCCCTATTTGCTCATAGGGAGAGGATAATGATCTACAAACTTATTACACAATAGTCTGTTGAGCATGCAAACAAAGAAAGTTTATGTTTTCAAAATATTGCCATACACCTGCTAAATGCACCAAGGTAGTTTTTAGATCGAAAGGATCCTTTTCAAGATAAACCAAGTTCTAAATATCAGGTCAAATAAAGACAGGTTAGGAATACACCAATATGTACAGAAAACCAGTTGCAGACTTACGCAGAAGTGAGTTCAAAACATTTACGATACTCCCCACATTGATGGTAGTATTCAGCTTTGCATGCCAAAAGATCATTGTTGGTTTTTAGTATATGTGAGATTGATTTCTCAGAAGGGTCAATACTACAAATTTCTCTTTCAAGTTCTCTAAATTTGGCTTCTACAATGCTTTTCTTCTTATACTAAATAACAACAACAAACAAAAAAAATGATGATTATGAACACGCAAAAGAAAATCCTGACTCCACTATCACGTCTTGATTACCTCCTTTATTAAACATGATTAGAACAACAAAAGCCATTCATCTTTAGGGCCAAATTGCAATGATGAGAGTAAGCTTGCTTCTGAAATTTAGTAGCAACTAGAAGTGTTGAAAAAATGGATCATCTTACAGAATGCAGACACAACTACATGGATATTGTAGGGAATGAAATACATCCCAGAAAAGGTGACACTAAAAAACATCTATCTAACTACATCAACAACCAGTCAAACAGAGAACTAGAAGGTACAAATCTGGTTTATCTTCACGAGCCTGCATAATTAACAAAATGAAAAATATAGTTTGAAGACCTCTTAACTTCCTCACATGTCAGTATTTGCTTTTCAACAAGTCTCTCAAAAGCCTGATTTAGATATAACCACGTGAAACTCTATTTCAAAAAAATACTAATTGATTGAAACAAGTAAAAGTGACTAGGATAAGTCTTTAAAATATAATACTGAAAGAATAACTACTAACAAAAGCATTTAAAGCCATTAAAATTTCCACCGGGGAAAAAGCAAGTTCCATGTTGCAAATTTTGAAGTTCCAAACATTATTCAAAAAGGGTACACTGTCTACAGGTACACTTGCATTAGTTGATGAGGAATGTACCCTACACATTCTTCGGTATTCCCATCCTCTTTTTGCCATGAACATTTCAAAACAGTTTAAAGATCAAAGAAACAAGGAGCTGAATTGCACAGTATAATTGCTTCTTGATCAAGTGCATTGGTGTCTAAAGCACAGAAATCTCCCAGCGACACAAAACTACTTAGCTAAGAACCTACAGCGCAGCCTAAGAAGAAAAAAACAGAAAAAGGGAACGGAGAAAGAGAAGAAAGAAGTATTTACATTAATTTCACGATCTTCTCCATCCTTATCGAGGTACATGACATTGCAATCCTTCGTGTCGTAAACGTTCCCCGGTTCATCCACTTTCGCCCCTGCGAGCATCGACATGCATTGGTCTCAATCCTTAAGCTCCTCCTAATCGCCACCAACACATAGAAACTAAAACGACAACCAAGCAGCCGATGTAGTCGAAAGCAAATATGATCGAAAGAGAAGATTGGAGAATAGCAAACGGGGAGAAGAATAGTAGGAGGCATTGGGCGGCAAGCTAGCAGAAGCGGAGAATGAGAGTGAGAGAAAGAAAGGTTTCAGTGGGTGCCTGAGGAGGGTTAATATTCGAGCACGCTTATTCCATACGACCTTCCAACACCTCTCTTCTCCCAAGTAACTTGCACCAAAAAATTTCATCACATTGAAGACGCATTAAGCTATACTGCCATACCTGTAGGATAATTTTTTCTGGAACCTGATATGCCTCCAAGAAGTCGCAAACACTCAAAAATGCCCATTACAATCCAATCCAATTCACCCTAGGGTTATTTCGTTGCCATTATATTTAGTAAGAGTCACTTAAAAGTGGTACTAAATAGGCCACAAATCAATGAAAAAAGTATGAAGCTTAAAATGAATGAGGGTAGATTATGATTGTTGACATATAATTAAAACAATCACCAAAATAAACTAAACGCGAATGCAAGCTAGGACACCAAAGGTCAGGTGCTCAAATCTCTACATCCTTAAAATCTAAATTGACTTTTTAACTTTTGAAAAGTCTAAATAAGATTTTACTTACCAAAAAGAGACTAAACAATTTGAAAGTCGCACGAGTAAACACTAAGCTAAACGAGCAACAAAGCCTTACAAACCCAAAATCTTTTACTATGGTTAGAAAAACAAATGAGACTATATACATGATGGGTCTTAATCTTATGTTTTTTTGATAAACTCACCAAACCAAATTTTGAAGGAAAAAAATTAGAGGGATATGTCTTTTTTTTTTTTTTCTTTTTCTTTAAATGTAAGAATAGTCTTATGATATCTTTTTTTTTTTTCCTTAAGAAAGAATTGAACAAAAAAATTCCACAAGTCTTTAGAAAAAAGGATCATCCTAATAACAACTTTGTAGCAAAAAGCAAAAGAAAAGTCTTATCAAAACGAAGATGAAAAAAGATTTAAATTTACTATATAATCTAATAGATATTGTAAAATCTTTGATCTCATTATCTTTGACAAGTTACCAGTTGAAACTAATGTCACTGCCATCAATAAAGAAGACATATTCAATACGCACCAAATGATACTTAGATTGAATGAGCATTCAATTATGATATTTGACATGAACAAGTTTTATTGATAATCGTAAATATATATATAAGGCAAACCAAGTTAATTTGTTGTTTTGGAGTATAGGCGTGCCGAGGCCTGGGCACCAATAAAAGAGCAGGCCTCGCATGTGCTCAGACTTTTATTTCTCGTGATTCATATTTTATCAACAAATTTATGGTTGAAGAGTTTATTTGCGCACACCTATCTCGAAGTTGTAAACCGAACCGGAAGTAAAGAGAGAGACCTCTACCCAGTTGAACAGCGGGCACCGAGATCTCTATCACTCCGAAATGCCATATTATCACTTGTAAGTCTCTTTCTCTCTCTCTCTCTCTCTCACTAATCCATAACTCGAACGGGGTTGCCTTTGATTGCCGAGTCTTACTGGGGAAGAAAACACAGAAGAAATGTAGTTTCGAGCTATTGTTGTTCCGATGTCATTTTTTCTCCGATACCATAACGAAATGTCAATCGAAAGCCCATCTCGAATGAGCCTCGTTTTAGGTTCAGTTTAATGAGATGAGTTCTACTCTAACCATCTTCTTTTCGTATTTAACTTATGATGCAGGGCCAGAAGAGTGCTTTCGTGATTCAGAAGCCAATCTTTGGATAATGTTGGCGGACAATTGAAACAAGGATGGCCAGGTTTTAGGACAAAATTTAGTGTGAGCATAAAGAAATGGTTTTATTAAATAGCAAAGCCTTTTATAAATTTGAAGTGCTGATATACAATTGAATGCAGAGACTCGCCAGCGCATTAGGCAAGGAACAATAGAAGCCTTGAGAGACCCCAAGGTGAAGTCATGTAAGATTCAGTTAACTTTAGGGTCTTGTTCTTTTGCACTGTATATTGTTTAACTAGCTCGTAATGTTTCCTATCAAAAGGCAGAACCATCGAACTGTTCATTTTTTATTTTTTTTATTTCTTTTCTTTAGTTTTAGTTAAGAAGAGCAATCTTGTTGCAACATAATAAAAAGGGAACCCCCTTCGATCTCTTTTCTTGCTTCCTTTTTTGTTTATTTAGTAATAGGTGCTGCACCTTACACAAATGCTTTTTGTTTAATTACCTAATCATTTTTTCACTAAAATTTCTTTCCCTTCCTCTTTGCTAGCAATTTTCAGGTCAAGAAGATGTCTGAACATACACATCCTCACAGGTAATCTTTTTTGCTCACAGCCTTTCGTACTTTCCTTCATAAAAAAAAATGCTCAATGTAGCTTCAATTGAGGTTGGTATTGGATATGGTGGTGTAGATATAGACTAAACAAATCCTTAAAAGCTTACCAAGTACGAGAATGCTGGATGTAAACTGTACGTTTGGTTGGTTTTTGTGTTGGATATGAAGAACAAAATTCAGTTAAGAGAAGGAAGGATTAAGGAGACCTGTGTGGATAATGGAGAGGCTGGAATAGGAAGATAAAAGGAAAAAGTACAGCCGATCAGTTCCAAGTTACTTCAAAATCGACTCTCTGAATTTAAGTTGGTTAATAGACATATGGTGTTGGAAATACGATGAGTGTCTGATCAAAGCCATCAACATTTTGTGGAACCATTTCCAGCAGAGGAGTGGAAGACTCAAAAACATTTTATCTATATTGAATGGAAACCCAAATTTATCAAAAGTTGTATGATATAAAGTTTGAGCTTTATATGTAACTTATCATTCAATTGGCACCTCTAGGATGGACCTTCAAGAAGTAGTCTTAGATGTGAAAATTTTGCTTAAGCACACCACTAGATCAAGAAGAAAGAAAGAAACAAACAAATGCTGTAGGATTTGATCTTCTCAGACCTAGATTCCCCTTGAACTTAAAATATATATTGGGATGAAGATCAATTTTGGTCTTCTACTTTTATTCTGATAGTGGCAAGTGATAGCTCATTTATATGTGGCTGAAAGATGGTCTTGACCTACAGCATGACTGTTTGCCTTATTAAAGTCAACACTGTCGACCTTTTTAGCAGTGATCATGCCAAGGCAAAAATAAGCTTTTCACTTTGAGGTATTTGGCAAGAGCATAGGAAATTGAAGTCAGTAAGGGAAAGTTTTGTTTGGTCTTGGGCAGAAAGTATAGCAAAAGCAGCTAAGAAAGGAGGGACTGACCAGCAAGAGCTAGAATGGGATAGCTATGACAAGATAAAACTAGAAATAGCCCTCCAACAGCAAAATTGGGTAGCAGAAAAGGTAAAAGCAAGGCAGATGGCAAAGACAAGAGCAGAGAAACTTATTCTTTTATGGGCAGCAAGCATAGCTAAAGCAGCTAAGAGAGGGGGAAGTGGCCAACAAGAACTAGAATGGGATAGTTTCAACAAGATGAAGCAAGAAATGGTTCTCCAACGGTGGCTTCAATGGGGTGCAGAAAAGGCAAATGCAAAAGAGATGGCAAAATTAAGGGCAAAGATTGCACAAATGAGAAAAGAAATGCAAAAGAAATCACGTGTAAGAAGAGTGATTAAGAGAAAGACAAACAGAAAGTTAAAGGGAGGCAAAGATGACTTGGGCAGTTGCATAAGAGCCAAAACATAAGATGAAGCTAACAAAGGTAATTCCTTGGAACCTCAAGGATTTAAACTACAATTGCATTTGGAAGAATAATGTAGTCCACAATTAATAGCATTGAGGTTCTTAGAGTTGCAGGTGGATAATCGGCTCCGTAAGGGAATTCTTCGTAGAAATAGACTGGAATAGTTTTGTCTCTGTAATGACATAATATGAAAAAGAAATAGAAAACAAAAATTGAAGATAGAAATAGAATAAGAGAATTATATCGCCAGACGTTTCTTAGCTATGATTACCAAGCACATGGAAATGCAATCTTTGCATTTTCTTTATACTTGATTCTTTATAGAATAAGATAATTATATTGCAGGACGTTTCTTAGCTATAATTACCAAGCACATGGAAATGCCTTCTCGACTTTTCTTTAAACCTAATTCTCACTCTGCCCTATAGCTTAGCAAGACATAATGTAAGAATGACCTGATTGTATGGCTTTTGTGTGACAATATTGTGCCCGAAGTTCATTGCAATGAGCTAGGACCATTGTGCTTGCGTTTCAATTTGCTTGACTCCTTGAACGATATTACTTATATGAATTATGGATCTAAATTTTAGTTTTTTGGGTACTAAGCATTGCATCATTATCTTATTCATATGATTGTACTTTATTGTCTTCTTTTTTGGAGGTTGCTTTGTATCTTGTCTTTCTATTCAGAAAATGAAATCCATAACTTGTGAAGTTGCTAGTCCAGGGGACACTTTGGTTTCACATTTTGGAGTTTTGGGTACATTAGACCTAGAGCACATAAAAAGAGAAAAACAAAGAAGAGAAATTTCACTAGCAGAGCAAATCCAAGCTGCTAGAAAGAAAAAGGCGGAATCCACATCTAAAGAAGTGATCTCATCATCATCTTTTGAATTTTAATATGATGGAATATTTGAAAATAAAATTCTCTATTTTTGCAAAAACAATGAACCTGATGCACATAAGAGAAGTTGACAACTCTTTGTAATTTAAATTGTTTTCATGTTTTTGTTGTAGGCGGATAATTTTAATTAGTAAGATCTTGATTTGCACTTGTTCTTTCATGTGTCAATGTTAATTTATTGTCATAATTGTTATTCCTTTTTTATTTTGTTAATATCAAAATAGAGAAAATAATCTTATTCCTAGCTAGTGTCTTTTTAATATAAACATATAATAAATGATCCACTCTAAGCTTTACTATTTACTAGCAAGTTATTGGAACAAAAGATGGAAAAACAAAATGAAAAATTCGTATTTTATAAATTTCATTTACATGAGGAAGACATATGGAGCATAAAGCACTAAATTTGTGCTACAATGTGTGCAACTACAACTGTAATATCATCTATCTTTCCTCCATTGTATTTTTTTCCTGCAATGTGAGCTGCATTAGCAAATGGGCTGAAGAACTCTTCATCGAGGGAGTTGGGCAATGCCAAGTCCCTTGCAATAATCGTAGACAACTCAATTGGGTCTACACCTTCTGAAGCTTGCTCTTTTAAAAGATCCTCAATTTCTTCCGGAAAAACATTGTCCAAAAGCCCATCCGTGCCAAGAACTATAATGTCTCCCGGGAGAACTGGGACTGTTGTCTCAGTAGCTGAACTCGGCTTATCACTACACTTGCTCTTCCCCAGCTGATACGGATAGTTAAAGGAATGTTGCTGTATCGGGGATTTATACACAAGCATCTTATTCCTAAAAATCATGAATCCGCTGTCTCCCACATTGATTGAGTGTAAGATGTCATCCTTGAGCATCACAATGCAAGCAGTAGATGATCCTCTGACCTTGGTCTTCCTAAAAGCTTCATTTAGAACCTTGGCCGGATCTACAACTCCATCCGGGAGTCGACGAATGGCGCTGCGGGCATTATACATCAATTCTCGAGCATACTCTCCGGCGTCAACGCCCTTTCTCGCCCAGCCACCGACACCATCAGCCACACCGATTGCCCTCTTCTCTGGATAAACAAAGGAAGCGTCCTCACCTTGAGGGTTTTCGACGTGTTCTTTGGGAATGTAAAACGGTCCGCAAACCATGTTCAGTTTTTCTTTGGGGACTGTTGTTTCTTACATCAACAAAGTGTCCTCCATATCTCCTTCGACCCTAATCATCATCTTGAGGAAAACAGTAGAAAAACCCAGCGACGGAAAACAGAAGAACTCTTCGCATTCTGTGGATGAAAGTACCCACCCGATCGCAGACAATGAAATCGCCGGAATGAGAGTGTAAGAACTTCTGAAAGTGGTCGTCGGGAGGATGAGGATGAGCAGTATCCAACCGTAGATGTTCCTGTTAGAAAAACTGAGCTTAAACGAGCTCATAACCAATATCTTGTTACTCATCTAGAACACAAAGTTTAACAAAGAGAATAAAGGTATCTGTTCTGGAACTCGTTGTAATTGTTGGATAACTTATCTTAACTAAAGATGATGGCCAGATTTATTCTCTTGTTCTTTCTAGTTTCATTGGTTGATGAGAAGGCTCAGTCTATAAGATCATAGGGAGGTTGTTCGTAACCAACAGAGGAAGCTTACTTGTTTTTCGTCCATTACTCTTATTCTCTTATCAATTCATTATTTATTAAAACACTTTTATTGTGTACAGTACTGTACACATGCTTATAAAAACATATTACTATACATAATATAGTAATAAACAAAATATATAATACCTTTTAATCCACTAACATGATCATTATCAAATGTAGAGTCATAATACATATATTGAGAGGCAAATGAGAGATCTTAGTCATATACAAAGTATGCTATTAATATAGTCTAATTCATCATTGTTTTGTATAGCAAATACAAGTCCACATTAGCCAGTCTCATATTCAATAATAATGGATTCAACATGTCTTGTATATATAAATTATAAAATAATTAATAAAACAATTAAAGAGAAGCAATCACGTTGATATAAACTCGCATAAGTGAGGACTATTGAAAATAGTCTAAACAGTTCGTTCACCAACAACGATCATGAAATCAAACAGCCTCGCTCCCCGTGGGTTTTATATCTGACCGCCTTAACTTTCCGTTCATTGATTGGCCAAGTCTTTTTATATTTATTATTTTATTATTTTATTATTTTATTATTTTGCAACGGTCTTATATCTGACCGCCTTCCGCCGGAGAGCCTTGTTTCGCAAGCAGCTTCCCAATCAGCGACGGATTTGGAGAAAAGGGAGGAAATTGTAGACTTCTCTCCCTCCGTTATTTTTCTTTTCCGTGATTCCTTTTTATTCTTTAAATTTTTTATTTTTATTTTTCTCATAGTGGATTTTTTATTCTATGGAAAGAAAAAAAAAATTGTTGTGTTGAGAAGAGGAGGGGGGAAGACTAATTGAGGGGCTTTTATAGAGTCAAATAAGCGGGAGCTCCGATTCATGAATGGTGTTTGGGCCTTTGTTAAGTTTCCAAGTGGGCCTTCGAACCTTTCGTTCATTCAGTTCAGACCACCGTTAAGTTCGAAATTCATTTTTAATTTTATTTTTTAAAATAGAAAATAAAGTACCAGATTTCCCATATTCTACCTTTTACCGGGCCTAAGAAGCTACGTCTTTAGGAACTTTTATACTGCTTGTCACAAAATGTAAATTGAAGACGGTAGAAAACATTTATCAAATGGCATAATTTTTTAAAAATAAAACAAATTACACCCATGTTTTTTATAATTATTTTTAGACTAACTTGTTTTATGTTATAAATTGAAATTATTATAAGACTTTAGGTGAATAACTCTTCAGACTAACCAATTAGTGTTAGTAATTCCCTTCATGTCCTAGTAAAAACTGGACTATCAAATATGGCTTCCAAGTAGCCACCACATTTCTAATTCACCAAATTACTTGGACTAACTCCACTCCTTAATTTTAGACTAACTTGTTAAGAAAAAGAAGGCCACATTTTGGACCGTTGTCACGAGATTAGGTATTCGATTGTTATCTGGGAGAAAACTTCAAATGTTGGCATTATCACCTGCAACATTTAAACCATCTAATTTCTTTTCTTTTTTCCTTTACTTGATCATTTATACGGGCAAGTAATTGAAAATTTTCACATTCCTATTGGATTAGGGTGTGGCAAAGGATGACATTTTTTTGGAATCACAATTTTTTCTTTTCCAAACAAGAACACAAGAATATGTAATAGATTGAAACTAATTTGGACATTAACTATAATAAATAAAGCAAAGTGTCTTACTTAGCATTAGTCTTAATCTACTAGACTTTTATATGTTTTAGCAGCGGATTCAATTCCTTGCATAGTTTGGATGCAAACTATAATATTTAACTATTTTTATCAAGTAGGAGTTATTTTTTATAACTATGGGCATCAATACATATTTAAGTTGAGAACCATTTTAGACCATTCCTAGATAATGAGTTGTGTGAGTCCATATTTCAAGAGATGTAATTCTTCATGTTTTGTGTGTGCTCTGTAGTAACAAATGGTGAGTTAGATGTAACTACTGATGTTTTTAAGAATGATCTAAATGTCTTTAAAAGAAAAGTTGAGTCTATAATTTATAATGACGAAATATAATTCAAAGAGTATTTTAATTATATCCAAGTAATCCATGGCTATTTCTCGATTAATTGTTATGGTAAATGATGATGGGGATGCACTAGTTAAGTGTGGGATGTAGGGCTTCCAATTCTTGACCTTAAAGAAAACTATCATCCAAGTTTTATTAATTAGCTCTTGCAACAAATTATGATATGTTGTGAAATGTCTACTCAATTTAAAATAATTGCGTACTAATTTGAATAAGTTCTAACTTCTAAAAAATTAAGAATCAAATTAAAACTAACAAAATTTTATTCCAATGTATAAGTTTGTCACACCCTATAAATAATCAAATTCTTGTGATGGAATTATTTGTATTTGACTTAGCATCACATGTGTTCTTCAATGCATACTAACTTAACTCCTAATAGATTGAGAATCAAATTAAAATTGATCAAATTTTAGCTCAATGTATGAGTTTGCCATACCCCATAAATAATCAAATTTGTATTATGAAATTATTCGTATTTGCCTTAGCATCCCTTGACTTCTTCAATGCATCACATGTCTTCTTTAATGCATACTAACTTGATTTAGTTCTAGCTTAACACCTCACAAATTGAGAAAATTAAAATTGATCAAATCTTGGTTTAATGTATGAGTGTGTCACACCCCATAAATAATCAAATAACCATTATTTGTATTTCACTTAGCATCACACATTTTCTTTGATGCATACTAACTCAAATTAGTTCTAACTTAATTCTTAATAAATTGAGAATCAAATTAAAATTTACCAAATTTTATTTCATCAATATGTAAGTTTTCCACCCCCCATAAAATAATGAAATCCTTTTCGTGGGACTATTCACATTTGACTTAGCATCGCATGAGTTCTTCAATGCAATGTTAGTTAATATGTCATAATCAAATAATTTTTCAAGTTTATCTTAATTTATTCTGAGCTTATCCATTCAACGGGGATGCAAATTTCCTCCCGTCATTCTTGTCTTTTGCCGTTGACCTTTCGGTGGCAGCATTTCGCCGGAATTCTTGGCCTCCACCACATGTCCCATTTCTCGTGCCCATGATCTCCCTCTTATGTAGTACAGAATTTCTTGTGCCTAAAACCTCCCCTGGCCACGATCCCGGCATTGTCGTGTCCACTCGTATGATTTTTCATGTCTGTCGTTTCATGAATGATTAAAATAAACAGATTCAATCTGGACACGCAATTCAAGGACCTCCAGTCATAAGCACCCATGTAAGGTGTTCGTTCCTCAAGTGTCAAGGGAGCAAGGTGGCACAGGCTGGCTTTGAAGGACGGGTAGTTGGGTAATTTTATTATTTGTTTTTGTTTTTATTTTTTATCAAGGGGGACCGTTATCTTCAGATCGGATCGAGACAAATCTATTATTTTGGGCAGGAGCAGTGGAGCGGACAAGAGACCCCATGATAATCACTTTTTATAAATATCAAGTGCTAACTGAGGGGACATAGGCTTCAATAAGCGTCTCCCGTTTTCTTTGTTGTTACAGATAAAAATTTGATGAGCATGGCTACCGAAGGAGAAGCAACAAAGATTGTAGGAGACAAGTACAGGTCTTTCTTATATGATGAAGCAGAGAAGAACACTGAATGGAGGCATGGTGGCCCTCCCACGTATGACGATGTCAACAAGTTATTTGAAGAAGGAAAAACTAAGGTGGAAGGGGCTTAAGATTGGATATTCTTACATATTTCTGTTTTTAGTTCTCTGTTAATAAATCACTTGTCACTTTTTTTGCAGGAATGGCCGAAGGGATCACTCGAAGAAATAGTACAAAACGCTGTGAAATCATGGGAGATGGAGCTCTCGCACAAGACTCGCCTAAAGGACTTCAAGTCCATAAACCCGGAGAAGTTCAAGCTCATCGTTAATGGTAGTAAAGATCACTTTTCAATCAAAATCTCCATGATCTCTTGTAATACTTTTTTCATTAAGTCTTAAGATTACATGTCAAAGAAAAAATAAGTGTACAATTCCATAGATGAGGAAACAATTTGCTGGTGCATGGGATACTAGGACGCAAAAATCTTGTGCAAGTTCATCGATATCTTCTTCTTTTATATACTCCTACGCTTAAACAGGACTTGTTAAAGTCTGTGAGCATGTGTTTGCGATCTTTTTAGCTCAAAACTTACGCTTCTAAATCATATCATGAACCTCTCTTGCACTCCCGTTTAGCACCGGCTTTTGACACAAACCTAAAACCTGAATTTTTGACAGGAAGAGAAGGATTATCCGGGGAAGAAACTCTTAGTCTTGGAAGCTACAACGCCTTATTGAAGAACTCTCTGCCAAAGGAGTTCCAATACTACAAAGTAGACGAGGAGACCTTTGAATCGTCTCATGAAGCTTTTCGATCGGCTTTTCCTCGTGGTTTTGCATGGGAAGTGCTTGCTGTTTATACTGGACCTCCTGAAATCGTGTTCAAGTTCAGGCACTGGGGTTTCTTCGAGGGACCCTTTAAAGGACATGCTCCTACTGGAGAGATGGCTCAATTTGTTGGATTGGCTACCCTCAAGGTAATCTTTGAGCAAGTAACAAAAGAAACAAATTTTAAAAGAGCTTCAATGTCAACTTAAGGAATTGGGTACCTACGCTAAGCAAAGGTGTATGTTCCTTTCCTCTGCAGGTTGATGAATCTCTGAGGGTGGAAGAGGTCGAGGTCTACTACGATCCAGCGGAGCTGTTTGGAGGCCTTCTCAAGGGATCTCCCATCTCAGAGACCCACCATCACGATGACGCTAACAAAAGTTCAACCAATACTCGTGGGTGCCCATTCTCCAGCTGATTGGCGCCTCATTCGCTTGTGTTTTGCATCTACTTGCATAGATACTCAATAATCTCGTTAATTCTCTCCTTTTTCTGGCTGTTTTAATCTGCTACCTTACTTTTTGTGTCTTGATATGTAGCTCTGTATTTTATTTAATCATGTTGATGGTATCATTATTGCTTGGGGGACTACGGGCTATATTTCGTGCTAAAATGAAAAGCACCACCATGTTTTGATGAAGAATGTTATATTTCTTTAAGCTAATCATGATCATTCAAGCACATCATATATAGATGATCCCACGCAATCATAGTGCAGGAGACTCCATAAAGAAGACAATGACAGTACTCCTAATTTCTGGTTCATTATGCTTCGGGAGCATCAAGCAAATAACTCTACCAAAAGGGTAAAAGGGAGAGGGTAAATATTCAGTAAGAACCAGAGATGCGTTGGGTTAATGGAAGCAGACTAATAGTTGATTAAATCATGCCAAAGACAAGATTCAGGGAAGCTTCTTCAAAATTGAAATGTTGCAAGTTGTCCTGAGGTCCTTCTTTGTTCCTATAGTATTTTTCTATATGTCCAGAATTCTGACATCATCTACATTGGAATTTTTTATTTTTTATTTTTTCCCTACCAGCAGTTCTTCAAATGGTCAGTTTTGTGGCATATCATACAAGGGAGATATCTTCCTCGTCTTTCTAGGACTATCATTCCTAGTTTCTTGACTATACTCTATGTTTGGGGAATCTAGGGTAAATTTGAATGCAATGGTAGAATATAGGAGCAAAAAGATCACCTTCCTCGATCCTTTCTTCACATGCCTCTAAAAAACCCAACAGTCCACTATCGTATAGTATAGAATATCATGTCTCTTCAACGGTTGTCACTAGGATATTAAATTAAGAAGATAAGCCTATCATCAATTTTTGAAATATTTTTTTGTTAGGTATGCCTTCCCCTAAACCTCATGTTTTTCACTAACTCATTCAACTTAGCATAATGTGACTCAACATGCTCATCATTACTCAAATGATGTCTTTTAAATTTGTTCTAAAACTTTGAAGTTTAGTTGCCCTCATCTTAGGATTCCCTTGATACTCAATTTACAAGCTGATCCATGCTTCCATGGCTATCTTAGCGTTGCTCAACCTTGGAAGCACAACATTGTAGTTTTTTTTTTAAAAAAAGTTTTTCTGTTCTTTCTCTTGCACGTTTCTCCATTTTTCTTTTGTCTTTCTCTTAATGCTTTGAGAGAGAATCTTTTTATTTTCTCTTAATGCTTTGAGCCGCTATCTTTTGAAGCCTTTGTAGCTGTTTCTAGACTTTGGCTAGGTTATTTCCATCAATAGGTTTTTCAATTCATTTTTCAACAAGTTCCCAAAGCCCTTGATACTCAAAATATATAGTCATTTTTGGGGCCCAAAAATGATAATTTTTCCATGAACACGGGTAACGTTAGTTGGATATTTGACATAGTAGAAGTACAAGATTGAACCAGTTTTAAGAAACAACTCACATGTTGAGCAAGGCTCGATACTGCGAGTAACAAGAAATACGTATGGGAAGTCCAACAGATAGGTGGGTGTCCCCTTGGCCTACTTGTAAGCTAAGGAGCCCCTTTTTTGCGAGCGTGTGTTAAGGTCCAACAAAGAATACCAACAATCAACAATCACATAAAACACTGCTAGTAGTTTAACCATATAACCATAATAACAACTAACACACTAAGCTAATTCATAACAATAAAAAGCAACAGGGATCATTACAAAAAAAAGTACGAAGATCTTATTTATTTTATACATTGGGCCTTTAACCACCTGCATCTCTTTTCTCCATCATCAGGAAGCTTTCGATCTCCAAAGGAAAACTATAGTAGCAGAACTAACAGTAACGAAAAGAAACCTAAGGGAAAGTAAACATAAATTGCAGGAACAACGCTTGAAAGCTTGATCTTCAAATACCACACAAATATGGCCTTCAAAATGCTTCAAAACGTGGCCATTTCTACATCAATCTTCTTGCTACCCTTAGGTGCGTCGTCTTTGTGCACATGTATCACAATGATTGCATAACTCAACAAATACTGACATCAAAGAAAAACCTCACTTTGTTGAAATTCAATTGTGGGGTTCATACAACAACATGTATCCTGAAGAGCTTACTTTAACATGCTAATGTAGAACTGATCATCAGGTTTCAACCTTGGAGATTGAATAGATAGCAACAATGGAAACAGATTCAAGCCAATAAAAGAAACAAAGCAAAATTTTTATTGTCATATTAGGTAACTTACCGTCTTAGGGAAATTTCTACAACATTCTTACAGAGCATTTTAAGGTAGATAGACATGATTTTTTTGGTAACCATGATATGTAATTTGAGCATCAACTAATTGTATTAGGTAACTTTTAAATTTTCTAGTAGCGATTGACGTCTTTTCCTTTATTGCTATTAACTTACATTTTGATAAACCGAAACTTCATATAGAGGCTTTTATAATATTTATGGCATGGGAAATAAATACATAAATAATTCAACGTCTTGTTGAAGAGGACATACATGAATCAAGGAGCGGGCTTGGCGAGAGATAGATTTCAGAATTTTGGTTTGGAGGAGAAGCTAAGGTTGGTGAGGATGACAACATAGCAGCTAACATGGCAAATAGATGGCGTTGACTAGTTGAAGTGGCGGACGTAGTGGATTCAACTAACATCCCACCACCATGACAAGCTGACAAGGCAAAGCAAACAGTAACGTTAGATTGTAAGAGTCAAAATTAAGGAGTGGAGTCATTTAGTGAGAAAAATATATATAGATGAATTGAACTTGAAGCTGGCCATGTACAACTTGTTCACAAACAAAATGGAAGTTAATTTTCTATACACTTGGTGTAGGAGTGAAAAATTGGATTCTATGTGAGCTAAATGGTGATGTTATTGAACCATAGAACAACTAATCTTGTGAGTGGAGTGTCAAGTTCACATAGGAGTGCCTCAATCCCCAAATGAGTTATGTAATTGTGTTTGCTAGGCATTTAGATTCGGCCTTTGTACTAGACCATGCAACTATATGTTGTTTGCATGGGCTCAAGAAAATGAGATTGAGAAAATACAAAAGTGATCAATGAAACATCCATTTATTGGAATCACCATACCACCTACATCAGAAAAGGCACGAAAATGGAGAGTAAGAATTTGAATAAGTAGAATATTACAGTGAGGAGTGTTTGTGAGAAAGTGAAGGTTAACATGCCGTAAATTAACATGCCATGTTGGTTGTATAGGCAACGTGAAATCTCAAGCAAGCCTACTTATCGTCCTCCTATTTAGATGTATATGATTTCAGTATGGGCATTATGTAAGAGGCTTGTTTGTTGTAATAAATATTAAAAAGCTTAAAGTACAAATCAAAAACTAGGTCATAAGTTAAGGGAATATTTTTTATTTTTAAACATTACTGATAAACTGTAGCTCACCAATGTGGGATTTTCGTCCCCAACACTTCCTTGCACACACACCCCATGGACATTAGATTGAATGGCATGGAATAGATAAATATCGAAAAATCCAAAGTCAAACTTAGAAACTAGCCCATAGATTAGGAGAATATTTTTTATGTTCTAGTATTACCCAGAAGCCGTAACTTTCCAATGTTGGACTTTCATATCCAACAGCAAAATCGATTGTCTACTTACATAGCAAAAAGCAGAAATCTATCCCAAAAAAGACCTCATTACAAATACCATGGTACTCATTGAACAATCCCAAACTAAACCTAAAAGAGAGGTGAATTTAAGTTTGTATAAATTTGTTTTTATCTAGTTGTTTACAGACAACTATCTATGAATTTCTGACTTCAACTGATATGCTTTGTCACTGAGATATTTTAACCAGTAGGTGAATGGATAGCTAAGAATATAAAATTATCAGACAGTCATAGAATGGAAATAAACGGCGAATTCAAACGCATACTTCTATTTGGCTGTTTCCTTGCTGGGACAATGTACATGAAGCAACAATTTGTTTTTGGAATTGACAGAAAGAAGCCACTTCCAATTCATGCACGCCAACTCTCACCCTTTCCTACCTCCCGCCCCTCAAAAGACCTCATCCTTTTAACACATGTCCCCTGCACAAAGATTCGGCATATTCTGTCTTACATGGAAGGGGGGACGAATTCCTTTGGCTCAATATTTAAGGATGGGCTTAAGTTATTTTATTCTCTTTAATTGTTTTTCCTCAAACGGGACTAGTATCTTTTGGTTTACTTAAGAGATCAGGCAAGAGGTGGTGGAGAGGATAAGAAACCCCATATATTTTTGTTAACCCGCAAAATTCCACGGCCACTTGCGACTATGATGGATATCACTAAGGAGTCTGCAAACATAGGTGGGCCAGTCTGAGTGGGTGTATACCGCTAAATTCCACGGCCAGTTATGACTTTGTGCATAACATTAGGAGGATATAAATAAGCATATGTAGTGGTTAGTGAAAAGACATACGGCTGCATTATCAACCTGCCACCTTTGGAGAAACCATGGCTGCCGAAGAAGCTGCAACCAAAACCGGGGGAGATAAGTACAGATCTTTCCTATATGGTGAAGCAGAGAAGAACACTGTGTGGAGGAAGGGTGGTCCTCCCTCGTATGATGATGTCAACAAGCTATTTGAAGAAGGAAGGACTAAGGTGAATGGGGGAGTAAGATTGAATATCCTTCCTTCCACATTTCTTTTTTTGATCCCTATGTTGAGAAATCACTTGTATCTTGTTTTGCAGGAATGGGCGAAAGGGTCACTGGAAGAAGTGGTACAAAACGCTCTGAAATCATGGGAGATGGAGGTCTCATACAAGACTCGCTTGAAGGACTTGAAGTCCATAAACCCGGAGAAGTTCAAGCTCATCGTTAATGGTAGTGAACATCAGCTTTGCAAATGAAGATCAAGTTTTAAGGCTACATGTATGACAACACAAATAACTAAAAGACGTATAAGTTTGCATGGATGGGAAGAACTTACGGGTGCATCTATATCATTTTGTCAAAACGCCTGCATGAAAAAATGCTATATATTACATGTTATACATGAGAAAGCCTGCTCTTAGGTTTAAATTATATCATGCAATTTTCTTTTACTGGTGCATACAATTGGCTTTTGACAAAAAAGAAAAACACGAATTTGCAACAGGGAGAGAAGGATTATCCGGGGAAGAAACCATTAATCTCGGGACCTACAACGCCTTGTTGAAGAACTCTCTGCCAAAGGAGTTCCAATACTACAAGGTAGACGAAGAGACCTTTGAATCATCTCATGATGCTTTTCGATCGGCTTTTCCTCGTGGTTTTGCATGGGAAGTGCTTGCTGTTTACACTGGACCTCCTGAAATCGTCTTCAAGTACAGGCACTGGGGTTTCTTCGAGGGACCCTTTAAGGGACATGCTCCTACTGGAGAGATGGTTCAATTTTTCGGATTGGCTACCCTCAAGGTAATATTCACATATTGGCCACAACCAAAAAATTATTAATAATAATAATTATTATTACTATTATAAACAAAAAGATGTGGGCTGATGTGTAACCACAGGTTACGACACTTGTTTCTTCTAAGCACTTTATGCACAAGATGGTAGCGTTCAAAATGTCAATTGCAATCTCTTTGTTTATCATCTACATCTACTTCCAGCTTCATAGTTTCCTCTGTTATTGTTGAAGCAATTATAAAAGAAGAAAAATTGTGTAGAAACTTCAACGCTAGCTTAAGGAATTGAGAACCTCCCTTAAGCAAACTGTATTAACCTCATCTACAGGTTGATGAATCTCTGGGGCTGAAGAGGTCGAGATCTACTTCGATCCAGCGGAGCTATTTGGAGGCCTTTTAAAGGGACCACCCATCTCAGAGACCCACCGCCACGAAGACGCTAATACCCCTTCAACCACTACTCGTGGGTGCCCATTCTCCAGCTAAATGGCTGCCCACTCTGCGAACCATAGTAGAAAATATCACGGTGCATTTACTGGTGCAAACTACTCAATAATCTCGTCGGTCTCTTATTTTTCTGGGTGTTTTACTCGTTAGATTTTGTTCTGTATCATAGTAAGCAGGTCTGTCTTTCATTTGTCTGAACTGATTGTATAATTATTGCTTAGCAGCCTATGGGCCTCTATTTAATGAACCCCCCAATGTCAAAATATACAAGCCTGATAAAGCACGTAGAATTTATCTTCATGATGAAAGTCATCAAAAGAATGTCAGCCAACAATGATCATTCATCATTGAAGCACCTAATTACCAGAAAAAAGAGGTCAAAACACTACAGCTATTTCGGGAGACTCAAATTCATGTTAGTATGAAGATCACCACGCTTTAATGAAAAAAAAAAAAAACGCATTTCTTATATCCAATGATGACCCTACATTGCACATCGGAGATACGTGATCCCACAGGATCATAGTGCAGAATGCTTCACGTGCATCAAGCAACTTACACAGCTTCAGCAATTACAGCAACCGCCTTACCTTGCATTAGCATATCCAGAAAGAGGACTAACAAATGGGGCAAAAAGGGAGAAGTGGGATTAAAACTAGCGTTCCTTTCGTCCATGAGCCAAACAGAGGCTAAATATTCAGTAAGAATTAGAGTTGCGTTGGATTAGTGGAAACGGACTAAACAGTCAATTGATCAAATCATACCAAAAAAGACAAGCTGCGAAGAAGCTTCTTCAAAACATGAAATGTTACAACTTTCAATTGATAGAATTCCAAGATGGTTAGAATACATGTTGCCTAATTTCAGATATAGATATCACTATTGCACAATATATGATGTTTGGGTATATGGGTATTACACTTTCATTCCACCAAAAGTAGAAAGAATAATTTTAGCATCAAAGGAAGACCTCACTTTGTTGAAAGTCAATTGTGGGGTCCACACCACAGCGGCATTCGTCTTCAAGAGCTATCTTTAACATGTCAGTGCAGAACTGATCATCGGATTTTAGCCACAAAGCCTGAATTGATAGCAAGAATAGTGAAAACAGATTCAAACCAATGATGGAGACCAAGCAAAAAGTTTATAAGATGCAGACTTTCTTATTCAATCCTCCCTTTTGAAAAGATTATTGCAATATCAGGTACCTCACCATTTTAGGGAATTTTTCTGCAACGTTTTCACAGGCCATTTTATGGTAGATAAACATGATCACTCTGGTAGCCATCATAAATAATTAGACCATCAATTAGGGTACATTTGATAACTTCTGAATTTTCTAGTTGTGACAAACATCCAATAATATATTGGCATTTGTAAGTTGGCTATCAACTTTTCTTAAGGCTCCATTGAAATGATAAGGACCAAAGTAAATTCCGGGAATGCCAAAGTGTATCACTGGTAAAATAACATGAGCAAAAGGAGTTTGTCATGCTTTAAATGGATGTGCACTAAAGTAAATCATTCGTAACGCACCTTGTGATAGTATGCAATTGCTGCAGTAAACTTGTCCTACACAGACAAGAGAAGAGAGAAATAAAAACATCAACATGAGACTTGTAAGCATAATTTTTGGACTAAGAATGTAAACATATGTACTTGAAACATTTCCCGGCAGGAAAACTAGAATTTAATCCTTTCATAGTAATGTTAAGTTATAAACCTCTCCCATGAAAGCCTGGCATGTAAATTATTTTCAAGAAATTCATAGTCCATTTCAGAGACAAAAAGCAAAAAAATAATAAAATACATAACAAAATCTTGAGGTAGAGAAAAGAAAAGGTAAAGTAGATAATTGGCTAAATGAAGATGAGAAATTCAGTCTTCTACCAAAACATATATTTATGAAATATAAGTTTCTTTAGCACTACATAAGTATTAAGTCTTAAGAACCAGTACATCATGCACAACTTTACATGCAACAAGGAACACTATCTGCAAACTATTCCTTTGAAAATCAGGTAGTTGAACAAGATGAACCACAAGAATCAATCCATCACCATTATTTCTTTTAGAAGGATCCCACTCTAAAAATCACATTTCCTTCACTTTTGAACTATTTAGCCCCCTTGCAAGGGCTATCATGTGTCCGTGGAATTCCATAATGATGTAATGTTAGAGCGTTAAAATAGGAGATTAAACCATTTTAATCAAGAATTGCTAGTCAACAAATTTGAATTGATCAACAATGATGACATTCAAATGCTAGCATAGCCCCAGTCACCCAAAGGCAAAAGGCAAAATATATATTTTTTTTTCTAAAGAAAGCCACAACTAGGAATATCTAGCTGTCCAAAATGATGTTATTAGGTATAGTAATCCATCTCTTACACGAAGTCAAGTAAGAAGAGAGTTTGTTCAAGAAGATAACAGAACGAAATTTGTGATTGGTATTTTTAATAAGAAAGCATTCAAAAAGCTCAATGTGCTTGTATCTAGGCCAAGAATAGTTTTACCAAATGAGCTTGGAATATTGGAATATGGATTTCTTTGAGAGCATAAACTGTTGAAAAGAAAACATGTTGAACTTAAATCTGACCTACGGATTGGCAACAAGCGAGAAAATGAAGAGATCAATAATTTTCCTTTAATAGAGGCCCCCCATGCCTGCCATGACGATTGATTTCACTTTCCAACCGTGTGTCATACTAAAAGATAATGACTAACCATGTAATATCATCCAACATTAAGAGCATTGAAAGCTCCAAAATGTCATTCAAACTTGTTTTCCCTTCACGCTCAGAAGCATTTAAACTTGTGATGGGCACACAACCAACACAATCATCATAGCAGTTTAACAAGAAGCAGTGCTCCCTTAAGATGCATGTAGACACAGATTCCATTACCGTCGATCAAGATCTAAGGATTCAAAGACATTATAACTGGGAAAAATTGGGTATTCATTATCATTAAAGTTATTATGTTAGTGATGAAAATAAAAATAAAGACAGAGATACTATTACGGGAATAGCTTCCAATGTGCCTGTGACAAATTTTAGTGCTCATAACCAATGTAATCTCAAGGCAAAGAATGAAGAAGCACACCAGAGAGAGAGGAGAGAGCAGAGGAAAATCTTTGATACCTGTAAATGGTAAGTGTATGCAAGACCTGCATAAGTACTCACACTTCTAGTTGTTAATGTGAGTGCTTTCTCATAATAAGAAATTGCTTCGTTGTACATCCTGAGACATGGTAGGTAGCTATGATTAGAACAAGAAAATTGTATTCGCAACTGTTCCAATAATTCACAACACAAAGAAAAGACTTCTCCCCTGAATATCTGGAATGTAAAATTCACAACCAAATAGATAAAATTAACATAGTAGAAACTCATTAAGTATTGGCACCAAAGAAATTATCATGACCACCAAGGTAAAATCCTCTACTAACTGAAAAATCTTCTTTACACCACAAAACCTGTTTATTGACCACTACCTGACACTGAAAAGGTAGATATTTTCCAGCTAAACCTAGACTGCAACATTAACCCATCAAGCAGACAGGAAAACAGAAAACCTTGGCCACACAACAAGTGACTACTGCTAACCACCTCAATACCGCCACCTTAGGAACAAAGCATCATAACAACACTGTCATCATCCAAGACCCTACCTCAAATTGGCATTGCCGCTTTGCAACCATGCGTCTGCAACTGTCATAAGCAGCTACTCCAGAACCCACTAATCCACATAACAGTTTACCAAAACCATTAAACCTCCCACCACAATAAACCACTCAGATGCAAACCAAAAAGGCATTGAGCACCTTCATCTCATGTCCCATTCAAAATGACTAACAAGATCTTGCATGACCACTGAATTGCACAAAACATCAACTTCATTTTATTGAGTTAAAAAGAGATACTTCTTTTAATTATCAAAATAAGTACAGATCATTGAGTACTCTTAAGTATATTTTAGCTCCTTCCAGAAATTAAAGTTAAAATGCTACTGCCATTATTCAAGATATTATCCTAAGTTACATATAAAATACTAGCAATACAAGAAGCTACTCCTTTGTTACCATGAATCTTTTTTCTTATTTTTACAAACAAAGTGAATATAATACAACATATATAAAGAAATATGAACTTCATTTGTAGAAAATGAAATTACATTTTGAGGACAGTGCAAAAAATAAAATGAAAATTACATTGGAGAAAGCACTTAATTTTCAGTTTTAGATACAGTTATATAATGCCACTTATACTCAAAATGCTGCTGCCATTATTCAAGATATTATCCTAAGTTACATATAAAATACTTGCAATGCAAGAAAGTTACTTCTCCGTTACCATGAATCTTTTTTTCTTATTTTTAGAAGGAAAAAAAAAGTGAATATAATACAACAAATATAAAGAAATATGAACTTTCATTTATAGAAAATGAAATTACATTTTCGGGACAGTGCAAAAAAATAAAATGAACACTATATTGGAGAAAGTACTTAACTTGCAGTCTTAGATACGGTTATATAATGCCACTTATACTCAAAAAACCTAAGGCACTCCACATTTCAATTCAATAGGAAAATGGTCTATCCTAGAAGTGAGTCTAATGTCTTAATATTTTTCCCTTCTGTCAGAAAATTTAAGCCCTCAACAGACAGCAGCAGTAACAAGGAGTGAAAGAGAAGTATAAATCTCTTTTTTCAAAAAAAAAAAGAAAAGAAAAAAACATGAATACATCACTAAAAATAACAATAGAGAAAATGTCAACCAAACTAAAATTACAAAATCATTTCAAACAAAATCCAGTATTTTCATTATAAAACCCAATCAAATTGAAGAAACAATCCCAGGAAGAAAAACATCCCTAACAGCACATCTCAACAACAAAAATCAAAGAAAATTAAGATAATTTTGTTGCTTATCCACAAAAACTATAAAAAAAATATCTATTAAGAAAAAAGTGACTCAGAATAAAATTTTAGAAGCATTTCAAGTAGTCGCCAATATTTTCATAAAACCCAAATAGAAATAAAAATTTGGGTAGAGTTAGCTTCAAGTTCAGGATGATCATTAACGAAATGAAACCGTTAGGAAGTCAAGTGCACTAAGAACACATTTGAACAACATACTTTAACTTTCGGTATGCATGGGCAAGATTAACTACAGTTGGCTCCCATAATTCACTTAAAGGGGTGGGAATGTGAGCCAAAGTCTTCTCGAACCACCACACTGCTTTGCTATACCTGGTCAAAATTCAAAGCCATAGTGGTCAGAAACACCCTAAAATGTATCAATAACAATATGTACAAATTTAAGAGGGGTCTGCTTATCCATTCTCAAGAAAGCATTCATCTGTTAGGATCACATTTGCCGAATCAGGCTTAATCAAAGAGTATTTCAAAGAGGGACTTAAAATATTTGCAATTGAGAGTTTTGAGGCTTGGACATGCTGGAAAAGGTTTCAATTCATGTTTAATTTCAGGATTAAGATGCAACCTACGTTGTAATGTTCGGTTTGCATCCATGCTAATTGTCATCTAAAGTGGGAACTTGGTTACAAATACTAAGGGGAAGACAGCTTCATCATAATGGGATTTTTTTTTAATTTTTTAATTTTTTAATTTTTTAATTTTTTATTTTTTATTTTTTCATTTGAAAGAATTAAACAAGTTTAAACCCCGCATTTCTAAATGCTTGAACTTATCCAGTTTTAGCAAAGCCTTTCATATTTAGGTTTCATATTCAGCTAGTCTGTCTCGTCAGTATAGTTCGTATAGATCTTTTTGCCTTCAAATATGTTTCCTTCAATTCCTCAACAGAAGAACAAGAGCAAAGTCACCCAAAAACGAAGAAGATCAGAGTGATGATGGGCAATCAACCACAAGCAAATATGAACATGTATAAAAAGCCACAAGAAAACTGGAATGGCCCTCATCAAAGAGAAAAGTACGTCATATGTCCTTCATAAAAAATAAAAAAATAAAAAAGCAACTAGACAACTCACATGTAAAAAAAGTTCAAAAGACAAAGCAGTTTAATCCAGTAAAAACCATTAAATTTACCAATGTCGCATTTGCTACCCAAGTTTATGATTGTGGTGATGGATTTACAAACCAAGATCAATTACATAACTAGGTTCACAAATTTTCTATTAGATTGAAGTTTTAAGTTCTGACATCAAAAGCATAGCCTATGTATGTAAACGGAAGACCTAGTTAATCTGAATGCTAACAACATTAGATAAGCCCTACTCAAAAGGCAAGATTATACGTCATGTATCCCAAAAGGCAAGACTCAAAAATCATTAATAGAAATTCCGATGCTAAATTTGTCAAACCCATCTCTATCTAAGTGGAATGAAGAGTTGAAATTTCAAAGACTAGTTATTTCTTTGAGTTTACCAGTTCTAATTACCAGTCAATTTTCCAAAATTTTCAACATTAACCATCTTGTATCATAGGAGACCCATACAACTATATACATTCCAGGATAATACAACGAAACCAGGACAACAAAATATTTCAGAGGGCCAAATATCCTTACTCTTTCATATGGTAAGCGACAACACCAAGTTCATTATATACAAGAGGATCTGAAGGGCATATAGTCTTGGCCTGAGCAAGAAACTGAAGAGAAATAGGTCTATCAGTAAGAAAAAAAACAAACATTGAGACGTGAATAGAGAAGCCACAAATGCTGCCTGCTTAAAAAGATTGGAAAAGCAATATTATTCTATGATAACAAAATAAAAAATTCCAAGGAACTAATTCAGGTAATTTGTCTTTGTAAACCAGATTATAGGTTCCATTTTATTATGCATTGATTTAACGGAGAACAATATAAGTCTGGTTTAAGTACAAGTAGGGGAATCCTGCACACTCGAGAGACCCAAAAGACCATCATACTCCAAAATAATGACTGAAAGTGAAGTCGTCTACAATACAAGGGAGAACGATGTCATGGATATTCAAGAAAGTACTTGGACGAGTATTCAGGATATTCCAATTCAATGTTGGACGTGCCAACATCAATATTGTTGAATTCTATCATACAGAATCTAGAAGCTTTCAACCAAGAAAATGTTTCTGTAAAACATTTGCACTTAGCTTGCCCTTTCACTTATATAAACTTGTCTTTGCTTTCATTTGAATCTGCCAGGGGCTTTATTTCAGGTTGCAAACCAATCGAATGGATTTTTGACATAACAATTGGATACCCCTGATGTGGTGCTGGCAAAAAGGAGACGAGGGAACTCAGGTCAAAGTAACTAGAGTTTTATATACTTCCTGTATGAGAACTCACATACCATATGGTAAATGCTGCAGAGATAAGGTTGTTATTTGGATTTCTGGAAAGCAAGGAATAATAGTATAAGATGGGGGTGAACCCATTGAAGATCAAAGGACCAAGAGTCATTTGAGGAGTAGTCTCAACATAAGAAACAGAGGCCTATGAATGCACCAATTCAAAAAAGATGATAGTGAATTTTGGGTTTTTGGATAGAGAAAAGACTTTATTGCTAAACAGTCAACCATTCATATGACCCTTGACAAGACCAAGCTAAGTAAAATCATTCACATAACCAATCTCAACAAGGTAATACGAGGGCTTCATTTGAGATACATAGTTGAAAAGAAATGAATTAACAAGTATCAACTCTCTCTTCAATACTTTCATTTTATGAAGGTTATTAGCTTCTTATACCATTTGCGAAAATCTGTTGGTAACTTTCATCCACAGCTATCATTGTCTAACAATAGCTTTAAAATCTACATTCCAAATTCAAGAAAGCAAAAACAATTTCTTATGTGTCCTTTATTGAAGGTAGTGATATGGCACAAGCTGAGACAAAGACCAAGGATCTCCACTTGAAGAAAAGTCCTTATTTGCATATTCTAGAAGGCCATTGCTTAGTGCAATGATAAATTTTTTGGGGCTGTAAATCATTTAGTCCAAAAGATTGACACATAAGAATAATTACTTCATACAGAAGTGCTTGAGGTCAGGACCACTTCCAGATTTGATCCCTCACCCCCACCCTTCCCACTTCTCGCAGCCCCTTCCACCCTTCTCAATGGGCTGACAGAGCTCTCTTTTTTGCCATTGGGATTTAGTATATTTCTTTTTCTACCATGTAAAGTTCTTAATAAGAATTGCAACACGTAAAAGAACAACTTGTTTCAAGCAAACAACAGAAGTTCAATAAAAAAGGGACAATTTTCATAAATAATAAATGGTCTTTCTAACAAAATCAGAAAATTTTAAAAAAAAATTAAAGCAAATAATCAGTTTTGGCTGCTAAAGTCTAAAGTAGCTATCAGCACGCTTCTTTTATTAGGATAAAATTCCTATAATTCTATAGATCTGCTCATGAATATGGAGATGATAAAAAATCCAATGGCTCTAGGAGAAGTCAACATTGTGTAACATCTTTAATTCTCTATTGGTACCGAGTAAGATAAGTGTGAAACTAGATTAAATTAACAACAATATCAGCACAGCAAGTTCACAATCGAGTCTGCTGGTGACAGATGGGAAGACTTCATATTCTTGCAATGATCAAAACCACAAATGTCAATTTGCTACTATTTACAAAAGAAAAGGTAAGTGTACCTGTGTAGCAAGCTTGTAGCTGTGCGTTCGCAAATACTCCATCCCAATGTACAAAGATGCTAAATGGCACCTGGAACAAGTGAATATCAAGAGTTACAATGTAACGCAAGAACATAAAAATAAAAGATCAATACCGCTAAGCAAATCTACAAACATGACATTAATACATCATATTTTGTCTAAGATGAAGAAAATTACTTTGCCCAAGGATCAAAAATCCAGGATTCTCAAGCTATAGAGAACTGTCACTTAAAGTCCAATTTCATTATAGAGAATTTTGGAAATTTAGAGGTGGAAACAGAAGCCATATTTCAAACAATGCGTTGCATGAAACTACAGTTACATTTTATACCAAGAGTTGGGAAAAAAAATTACAGAAATTTCATCTGCAATTTTCTGGGTAAATTTTGCTGAATGGTTCATTTACTGCTTGTGAACTCTCAGAACCTAAATTCTTGGTTCAGTCCCTAATGCTACCAGATTAATATATCCTACAAAGAGTATGCAGCCAAGAGTGACAGCCCGAAAGTCATTTACCAAAATGATCAAGAAGGAAAAAGAAATGTTTATTTTAAGCAAGAATCACAGATATTCTGTCAGCATTTGTGCAATATATAACTCTGAATTTCGGGCAATAAACTAGGCATACAGGAACTGGGACTTGAATTCCAGAATGGTACCAAATTCTATATCTTTCAGTTAGGAAGACTGCATATAATGTATGTTTTCAAGTAATTCTTGTAAGAGAGAATGAAGGCCCAATTACTGAGAAACTTTGCCGTGTAGTCCTCTTGTGCCATTTGATAAATACGTTTCAGCCTGTTGCTTCACTGAGATATTTAAATTTCTTAATAAAATCAGTGATCAGGTTTTGGCTGCATCAGTTGCATACTTAGCTACTGCAATTATTTTTTGCAATAGCATTGCCCATCATGTACAACTTGGTAAAATTAACAAAAATAACTTACCATAACTTCATGCTTGGTACTTGGAAACTTTAAGACCTAGTTTGTTCTGCCGTGGTAAATAACCATTTTATCAGACCAATACCTCAATGTTAATGTAGACAGCCCATACTTACTGGAAAAAGAAGCTTCAGACCTATGAATTTACATTAAGTATTCTGCACAACCCTCTTTCGGTTCTTTTCCCTAGAAGACAAGGTATAGGTTATTAACATTCATCATGGAATATTAACCATTCACTACTTTTTGTTGTTGAGCTTGTAGATTAAAGGCACATCAAACTTCTTTCAATGTCATGGTCGATAAATTCTGGAAAAGGTTATGTTTAGCTACATATCCACATGAATAATAACCTTCAATTAACCAACAATAAAAGAGATATTTGGGAAAAGGCAAAGTTTTAGCAACTAGCATGTTAACTTAAATAGAAGACCTGATTGAAAGTTTTAAGAATGTTATAAGCACATCAAACACAAATCAAGCAAGGTGTCTAATTTCAGATGCAAATATGTTTTCTTTACCTATACATCTAAATGAAAGAAAGTAGTTAAATTATGTTTCAATTAAAAACAAAACAACAAACGAAAGCATACCCAGGGAACAAACGAGCAGCGGTGCGATATGCAGACATTGCTTGATCACCCTCATCCTTAGCAGCATGTGCATTTCCATAACCTATCCAAGCAGGTGGAAATGTGCCATCTAGGGTTGAAGCCTTGCTATGGAATAGCACCAAACAAATAATAAATGAGTTTGATCACAATGCATATAAACCTATAAACTAATCTACAGATAAAGTAGATAGAAAGAAAGGCTAAAATAATGACCTAGGATTGCTAAATAGGCTCAAATCTCTATTATTGGAAACCAAACAACCAATAAGATACTACACATTCTATTGACACAAGTAGACCAGGAAGTAAAGCACTTTCCTTCTCTTTGTTTCTTTTTAATAAGAATAAAAAAAATTATTAGAAGATCATGGAAGGGAACAGCCCAAGTACACAATGTATGTCTCATAATCAAAAAGAATAAAAGAATGACTAAAACCCCAACGCAGGCATTGCTTCTCTAACAATTTGAAATATCTCAATAAGTCGCAGAGATTATCAACTCAAGCCCATAGTCCTCATAAAGGGCAGTGCAAATCACCAACTATGAACCACAAGTGATATCCACAAAAAGCAACAGACATGCCTAGCAATCAGGCTTGTTACAAAGAACTAAATCCATATATATACAAAAACAACAAGAAGATATATCCTGAGAAGACCACAGAGGGACAAAGCCTAAATGCAAATTATATACAAAATAATTAAACTTGTGATGCCAAAGAGCTAAACTTTCAGGCAATTGCCTCAGCAACAAGCAAGACCATTGACCTTGGTTTCAAAGCGTTATCTGACAATAGCAGCAAGGTAAACCACTGATGCAATTGAATAATGATCACATCCTATTTGCTCAAATGGAGAGGATAATGATCCACAAACTTATTATACAATAATATACTAAGCATACGAACTAAGAAAGGTCATATTTTCAAAATCTTTACATACAAGGTAGCTCAAGAGAGAAAACTTTAATTGTGGCTCAATAGATAACATATGAGATTTACCCGAAATAACGGCGTGATTGATCATACTTCTTGATACAATAGTAGTAGCAGCCAACAGCAAACCAAGATAAAGCCCTAAAAAGAGAAAAGTTCTAATAAGTAATCAAATTATGGCAGCAGAAAGCCTCTAATTACATCAAAAAATTTGAAAACACAAGTTTTTAGGTTTTTTTCTTTTTTTCTTTTTTTCTTTGTGGTGGTTGGAGGGGAGGGAGAGAGGATTTTGAAATCTTTATCATACCTTCTCACTATTATGCCTCCTACATCAACAAAACAGTTTAAAGCTAGCATACCATGGCAAAGTGATGTTTGATGGCTATCTCAGAATGATATCCACAAGGAACAAAGGGAAATGGAACCAAAAGAATAATAATGAAAAAACCAAGACAAGTAAACAACAGAAGTAAGGTAATAATGAAACCCACTCTTACTTTTGAGGATAGTCCTTCACTAAATTGCATGCCATAACATAAAGCTCATTTGATTGTTCAAGCTCCATAGCAGCTGCTAAATGCACCAAGGTACTTTTCAGATGGAAAGGATCTTTTTCAAGTAGTCTGTAAATCAAGTTCTAAATATCAGGTCAAATAAAGATGGTTTAGGAATACATCATCAGGTATAGCAAAACCAGTTGCAGACTTACGTAGAAGTAAGTTCAAAACATTTCTGATACTCCCCGCATTGATGGTAGTATTCAGCTTTGCAGGCCAAAAGGTCAGTGTTGCTTTTTAGTGTATGTGAGATTGATTGCTCAGAAGGGTCACTACTACAAATCTCTTTTTCAAGTTCTCTGAATTTGGCTTCTACAATGCTTTCTTTGTCATACTGAATTTCAAAATAAAAACGTAAAAAATAAAAAAATCCATGATTACAAACAAGCAAAAGAAGATCCTGACTCTACAATCACATCTTGCTTACCTTCTTTATTAAACATGAATAGAACGACATGAGCCATTCATCTTCAGGGCCAAATTGCAATGATGAGAGTAAGCTTGCTTCTGAAATTTAGCAGCAACAAGAAGAGTTAAAGAAATGGATCATCTCACAAAATTCAGACACAACTAAATCCATACTTTCACCAACTACGTCAAAAACCACTCAAACACACCCCAGAAAAAGTGACACTAAAAACATGTCACCAACTGCGTCAAAAACCACTCAAACAGAGAAGACCTAGAAAGTACAGATCTGGTTTAACTTCAAGAGCCTGAATAATTAAGAGAATGAAAAACATAGTTTGAAACCTCTTACCTTCCTCACAAGTCAGCATGTGATTTTCAACAAGTCGTTCAAAAGCCTGATATAGATACAGCCATGTGAAACTTTACCCCAAAAAGATACTAATTGATTGAAACAACAAAGTAAAAATGACTAGGATAAGCCTTTAAATATAACTGAAAGAAAAACAACCAACAAAATCATTTAAAGCCATTAAAATTTCCACTTGGGAAAAAGCAGGTTCTGCATTGCTAATTTTGAAATTCCAAACATTATTAAATATAAAAAAAAAAAAAAAGGGTACTCTATCTGCAGGCACACTTACATCAGTTGACGAGGAAGATATTCACTTTAAAAATAATCTCACCCATCAACAAGAGAAGGAAAAAGTGAAAGATTAATACATACCTCATAACATAACGGATCAGCTTTAACAGCAGCTATGTACCTTGAAACAATGAAAATGGATCAATTAAAAGAGATCTTCAACCAACATCCTCATCTTTTTCAGTGAAAATCATGCATATTTATTCATCTCAAAAGTATACTAAGTAAACTATAATTGTGTTATTTTATAAAGCTTATAACTATCTCACGGTTGAGCAAAATGCCAGGAGAAACTAACCATTGTCGAGCCTGGGCACGGTTGTCTAATGCTTCATATGCCTTACCTCTAAGAAAGAAAATTGCTGAAGATATCTGTCAAATGAATGAAAAACCAAATTATACACCCAAAGATCCATTAACAAATAATACACTTAATCATACAGGGTAATAGGTGAAAGAGCCATTGGACCACATCACATGTCAGTCTATGCCTGTACTGCATCATTCTTTTGTTTTGTTTTGGTTTCTTCCTTTCGTGTTACAATCTCCGATCAAGAGTATGCACTAGTTTTAGCTCAACAACAGAGTATAAAATAAAAATAAAGAAGCCACTTCTCCAAAATAATCATAGATTTCAAAATAATTCTTTTTTCTCCAAGTCAGCTCAAATCCTACCCTACGTATTCTCCGGTATTCCCACTCTCTTCTTGCCCCAGTCTAGAAGAAAATGTAACCATGAACATTTCAAATCAGTTTAAAGACCAAAGAAATAAAGAGCTGAATTGCACAGTATAATTGCTTCTTGATCCATTGCATTGCTGTCCAAATCAAGAAATTTCACAGCGACACAAAACTACTTAGCTAACAACCTATACCGCAGCCTAGGAAGAAACAAAGAAAAAGGGAACAGAGAAAGAGAAGAAAGAAATATTTACATTAATTTCACGATCTTCTCCATCCTTATCAAGGTACATGACATTACAATCCTTCGTGTCGTAAATGTTCCCCGGTTCATCCACTTTCGCCTCTACGAGCATCGACAGGCATTGGTCCCAATCCTTAAGTTCCTCCTAATCACCACCAACACATAGAAACTAAAACGACAACCAAGCAGCCGATGTAGTCGAAAATAAATATGATCGAAAGAGAAAATTGGAGAATAGCAAAGGGAAAGAAGGGTAGTACGAGGCATTTGGCGGCAAGGTAGCAGAAGCGGGGGTCGCGGAAGGCGACCCGGGAGGCGTGGAGGAGGTGGTAGGCGCGACGGAAGTGGCGGCCAAGGAAGAGGGCCTGAGCCTGCATGTAGATGTCGGCGGGATCGTTCGTGAAGGCCACCACTTTGTCCGCGAAAAAAATGGCCGAGGAGTATAGGTGTTTGGTCACGCAGTCCCTCACCACTCCGCGTAGCTTCTCTATCTCTTCCTCCCTCATGCTTCTCCGTCCACAAATTGGATAGAATTAGAGTCAGAGTGAAAGCAAGAGCGAGAATGAGAGTAAGAGTGAAAGTGAGAGGTTTCAGCGAGTGCCGGAGGATCGTGTTATGTCAAGAAGGGGAGGAGAGACGACTAATTCAGGGGCTTCATAGACTGAAATGAGCGGGAGCTTCCGATTCGTGTGACTGGCGTCTGGGCCCATTTAAGTTTTCAGTGGGCTTGGAACATTTTGTTCATTCAATTCAGACCTATCAAGAAAGCCCAGCCTGAACTGGAGGAGCTCTAAGTCCCCAACTTTGAGAATAAGGCACAGACATAGGTAGCATTTCCAAACCAACGTAGCCATGTAGAACGATTCGTTGACCATCAAGGTCTTCTTTCACAAGCCCGCATACATATGTTTGCTGCCATATAGAAGGTGCTAAAACAAGTTATCTATCAAAGTCTTGATCCACCAAACCCTGAACTTGATGCATGTCAACAATGGTGTATGGATCCATTTAGCATAAGAAAAAAAGAATTGAATAATTTGAAAAAAGAATGAACGAGATTAGCAAATGCAATTCTCATAGATTAGAAGAAAAGATGGAACAAGAAAGCCAACCAATTTATACACCTATGTCCCGAAATAGCAGTCAGGCTGAGGTACCTAGGTGACCAAGGATGTGGCTAATCTATTCTCTGGTCTAGGTGACTCAAGATGCAGCCAGGCACCCAGCCCCTATGGTTTTCCTTGTAATTGGGCCATCCACTTGGGTGGTGCCTTATTTTGTAATCTACTATGTATATATTATCTACTTTATTTTACTATGTATTTTTGCTGTGATGTAAACCGAATCGACCTTTGTATAGAATGTGATCTGTTGGTCATGGGAGTCTTATCTAGTTGCTTGTAGCATGTTTGCTTAGCTTGCTTGTAACTTAGATGATTCTTTGGTTCAATAAAGATATATATTCAGACTTGTTTGTGTATGCGCTTTAGTTCATGACCAACTTCCCTACAAATTTGTCTCGAGATTAATTAAATTGTTCCATTACGGCTTCTAGGTAGTTTACTGAAGGCTTAAAAGGCTAACCCAAATCTCTGCTAAAACCTTGGTGCCGCACGGATCTACCAAGACCGTGACATTTGGTATCAACAAGCCAAGTTAGCCCAGGACAAACTAAAGCATGGCATCAGTGAATGCGACAAACGCACAGCCTCCAAAGAAATGATCGAAGCGTGCAACTCCCTCAACTAGTTCAAGAAGCTCTTTGGAGGACAAGATCAAGGCTCTAGAGAAAGAGGCCGAGACATCTAGGACCATGATTGAGACACTGCAAAGGCAAGTAGCAGTGTTTACATCCTTTGAGACTAGACTTGGCCTGAATGAAGACTTTATTTCTTGGATTGAAGAACAAATTTTTGGACTCCGAGACTTAGTGTTACAACTCTGACTCAAACCCAACCATGCTGCTAGGTCACATCATGACATTTCAAAGCCTAAGTATTATACTGGCAATTGGGATGTCACCGAAAGATCATTCGATTGTCCAAGGTCCATTAGCAGCTACTTAATGCTCCAAGGTACTTTTCGGATGGAAAGGATCTTTTCCAAGCAATCTGTAAACCTAAATGTCAGGCCAAACAAAGACGTGTTAGGAATACATCATTATGTATAACAAAAACAGTTGCAAACTTACGCAGAAGTAAGTTTAAAGCACTTACATACTCCCCGCATTGATGGCAGTATTCAGCTTTGCAGGCCAAAAGGTAAGGGTTGCCTTTTGGTGTATGTGAGATTGATTGCTTAGAAAGGTCACTACTACGACTTTCTTTTTCAAGTTCTCTAAATTAATCATAAGTTTCTTTTTCTCTAAGTTATTCGTCAATGGTCCCACTCTTTTTTTCCTCCAATCTAGAAGAAAATATAATCATAAACATTTCAAAATAGTTTAAAGATCAAAGAAATAAATAGCTAAATTGCACAGTATAGTTGCTTCTTGATCAAGTGCATTAGGGTCTAAAGCACAAAAATTCCACAACGACACAAAACTACTTAGCTAACAACCTATGATGTAGCCAAAGAAGAGAAAAAAATGGGGAACAAAGAGAAAGAACAAAAAGTTCTAATTTTATAAATGTTATTTACATAAGGAAGCAAAAGAAAGCGAAAGGCACTAATTTTGTGCTACAACGTGTGCAACGACGACTGTAATATCATCTATCTTTCCCCCGTTGTGCTCCTCCCCCTCTACATAGGCTGCTCTTGCAAATGGGGTATAAAGCTCATGCTCCAGTGAGTTGGTCAGCGCTAAGTCCAATGCAATTCTTGCAGCCAACTCCTGTGAGTCTACACCATCTGATGTTTCTTCCTCCAGAAGATTCTCAATTTCTTTTGGATATACATTATCCAAAAGTCCATCAGTGCCGAGAACTATAATGTCTCCTGGGAGAACCTCAAATCTTAACTCTTTAGCTGAACTCAGTCCATCACTTGACTCGCTCTTTCCTAGCTGATATGGAACACTAAAATAATGTTGCTGTGTTGGGGATTTATACACAAGCCTGTTGGCCCTGAAAATCATGAATCCACTGTTTCCCACATTGATCGAGTGCAAAATGTTACCCTTAAGCATCACAATGCAAGCAGTAGATGATCCTTTGGCCTGAGTTTGCATAAAAGCCTCCTTCAGAATTCTGGCTGGATCCGCAAGTCTAGCAGGGAGTCGATTAACGGCAATGAAAGAATTATTCATAAGCTCTTGCGCATACTCGCTCGTGACAACACCCTTTCTAGGCCAGGCACTGCCACCGTCGGCCACGCCGATTGCTTGCTTCTCTGGACAAAGGAAGTGAGCGTCAGGTTTTAGGGCGTTTAATTCGGGCACGTAGACGACACCGCAAACCATCTCTAGTTTCTCGTACGGGGCTGCTCTGTAGTACTTGAACTCTCCTTCAAAACTTCGCTTCTTGTTAACAATCATCTCTTTTTCGTCAGGGGCTGTTCTGTGGTGCTTGAAGTCTCCCTCAAACGTTCGCTTCTTATTGATAAACATTTTGAGGAAGAGATGAAATCGCACAGCCTGAACAGCGAAGGGAGTCCGAGAAAGTGGACAGAGGAGGAAAACTGAGGAATTCTTGAACTATGGAAGAACTCTGGGGTGGAGTCAAATTCTTGAACAAAATCGCACAGATCGCAGAAGGCTTCCGATCGCACAGATCGCAGGTGGAGTTGAATTCTTTAACAAAATCGCACAGATCGCAGAAGGCGTCCGATCGCACAGATGCAGAAGGCGTCCGGTAGCACAGATCGCAGAAGGCGTCCGGTCGCACAGATGCAGAAGGCGTCCGGTAGCACAGATCGCAGAAGGCGTCCGGTCACACAGATCGCAGAAGGGTTCGGATCGCACAGATCGCAGGTGGAGTCGAATTCTTGAATAAAATCGCACAGATCGCAGAAGGCTTCCGATCGCACAGATCGCAGAACGCTTGAGAGTGGAAGAACTTGTGGAATCACAATCGAGAGGATGAGACGTAGCAGAAGGTTCCTACAACGGTCATAAAATCGCACAGATCGCACAGATCGCACAGATCGCACAAGTTTCCCACAACGGTCATAAAATCGCACAACCTGGCCTGTGGTCTTATGTCGGGCCACCTTAAGATTTTTTACTTCTTTCTTTTTCCTCTTTTTTTGCCCTCGACCGGCCCAGTTTCGCCTTTAAGTTAGAAATTTATTTTTATTTTTCTTTTTATTTTTTTGAAATAGAAAATAAAATACCAATTTTCCCATATTCTCTACCTATTACCGAGCCTAGGAAGTTATGTTTTCAGAACTTCTTTGACTGCTTCAAACAAAATGGTAATTTAAGAGAGCAGAAAATATTTATTAAATGGCATTTTTTTTTAGCAAAAAAAAGCACAATTTAAAAAATGGAAGCTACCTTTAGCTTCCAGAAATGGGCATAAATTAAAAAAAAAAAAAGGTGGGGGGAGAGGGGGGTGCGCAATAATTTGTTTAATAATTATACTAAAAAAATGGGTATAATTTTTTTTAAAAAAATTACACCCATTTTGTTTATATAATTATTTTCAAATTAAATTATTTTATGTTATTATTTGAAATTCATTTAGGACTATGAATGAAGACTTTTTAAATCAACTAATGAATACAAGCAACTCATTCATTATAAAAACTAAATCATCACACATGGCTTTGATTAGCAACTTTTTTAATTTGTGGCCAAGATTCACTAAATCCAGATGGAAAGACTATGAAAAAAGAGTTGAAGATGAGAACAAAATAAAAATATTCATAGTGATAGAAATTCATGAATGAAACAAAAAGAAAATGAGAAAATAATTAGTTAATTAGCTCAATAATAAATTAATAGGAATTTCAATTTTGTAATCTACGATCCCACACCCGTGTAGGTGAATTGGACGTCAGTTCTATAAAAAAAATTAAAAAATGCTAATAATGAGCCATTTATGAGCCAAATCATATACATAATCTATTTCCTTCACATATTTCACAAACTATAGCATAAATTTTAGTTGCATACCTATCCATACTCGTAGACTTCTCAAATCTATCTGCCAATATTTTAAGCCCTTCCTATTTCTTCTTCAGTGTGCGAGCTTAATGTTTCGGAAGGAGGAGTTGACGGCATTGACAATTTCTGGAAGCTAAAGATAGCAAAACATTTTGGACATGTATCGGCCATAGACCAAAAAATGGAAAACATCAGCAAATAGAGAAAATCAAACAATGGGTTTGTTCAAATTCATTTCAGCAAAAAATGTACAGCACGGATATAAGGAGTTAGATACCCAATGGAGGGAGAGGTTGTACAGAAAAGCGAACGGAGGTACTAACACGCCGTATGCATTAACCTTTGCCTATTCATCTAACATCCCACATACATGCAAATTGTTAGAAAGCAACAAAAATGGACAAGTGGACATATACCAACCCTGGAAGCTTTCTATTTGCATTGGGAAAGAAAAGTTTAAGGATGAGGATCATTATTAAGATTTGTTATTTGTCCTTCTTTGGGCTCCCACTTGATTGTTCCAAGTGAGAATTAATTCACAAAATTGGGCAATCTCATCTAAGCATCTTCATGCACTAATATGTCCCTATTTAATAACACATACACACAATGAGAGTACAAGACCAAAAACAATGAATTTAGGTTTTTGTTCAATCTATTATGGTTAAACTTGATAAACACTTCCCTCAAATTAAGTAATTGATTCAAATAAAGGAATCTTAGAATATGAAACTTCTCATGCATGACTATAATCAAACTAAGGAAATCTAATGAAATAAAAAATCACCAAATTCAATTTATAGGAGCCAAAGTCTTAATTAGTAACAATGTTAGAGGTATCTATCTCATCCATTTCAACATGAATATGTGTGTGAATAACCACCTTACAAGGCACTACTTTCTCATCACCAACAACAATGATGAAACACTTCTTGTAAAGACCCTCCTTTCGTGCTACATTTAGCAAATAGGATTTTGGGATTGACACCCTACTTTTGTTGCTTATCAGTCCTTCCTCATCTTTTGCCATCAAAATAAGACCATGTTAATGACCCAAAAACTAGGAAAAATATCTCATATCCCCTACTGCAAGGGCAAGAGATGAGACTTCTTTTGAATCACTGACCCTCCTATTTCTGGCATATTGGTTCTTGTCCCTAGAACAAACTTTATTATGCAAGCCTCAATACCATACTCATCACACAGCCTCAACAGCTCCGCTGCATCACCAGCAGCTCTATTCCTAGATCTTTAAATTTCACCCACCAAAATTTCCAATCAGGACATCTAACATCTTAGTCGCCAAGAGAATTTCAACCAAATTGTTAATTGCATTACCTGCGCCAACTCCCCGCACTCCAAGCTCTTTTGATAGTTTCTCAACAAATTGTCATGGGGTAAACATTTCAAAACAATTTAAAGATCAAAGAAATAAAGAACTGAATTGCACAGTATAATTGCTTCTTGGTCAACAGCATTGGTGTCTAAAGCACAGAAATCTCCCAGCGACACAAAACTACTTAGCTAACAACCTACAGCGCAGCCTAAGAAGAAAAGAAAAGAAAAGAAAAGAAAAAGGGAAAAAGGAACTGAGAAAGAGAAGAAAGAAGTATTTATATTAATTTCAGGATCTTCTCCATCCTTATTGAGGTACATGACATTGCAATCCTTCGTGTCGTAAACGTTCCCTGGTTCATCCACTTTCGCCTCTGCGAGCATCGACAGGCATTGGTCCCAATCCTTAAGCTCCTACCAATCACTACCAACATATAGAAACTAAAACGACAACCACGCAGACGATGCAGTCGAAAGCAAATATGATCGAAAGAGAAAATTGGAGAATAGCAAAGGGGGGGAAGGATAGTAGAAGGCATTGGGAGGCAAGGTAGCAGAATCAAGAGTAGACTGGAAACCCCGGACAATTTTTGGCACAAACTGATTATATTTCACTTTCTTCACCCTTAAACACATACATTCACCATCAGACCTTAATATAAATAAAGCAAACAGTTTTCAACATCACAAACCAAATTGATAGCAAGTTAAAGTCCTACTATCACCTCTCAAGAGAGGTGTCAAAGTAGTTCCAAACAACATGCTTGTATAAACTAAGCATTTGGTTGCAAGATATTGGAACAGAAGATGGAAAAACAAAAAGGAATGGGTACTTTGTAAATGTTATTTCCATGAGAGAGGGATGGGGAGAAGAAGGAAGCAAAAAGACGTGCCTGTTGTGATGTTGAATTTTGGTTTCGCCTTCCTCAGCTTTATTAGGGAATAAACTGATACTCAGCACCAGGAAAGAAACATGGCACCCTACTCTATTGTGATGTTGAATCATTAAAAATCATGCCTGTTCTTAGCCTAAAGTTCGCCTGTAATTCTGTATGCATTTATATCTAGTGAGTCATAATGCGATCAACCCACATACCAAAAAGTAACAAAACTAAACCAGTAAAGTGAACAACAAATGGAAAAAGTAGCGAAAAAGACTCGGGGGACAGAATGGGAAAGGGTGAGATTTATGGCACCTTACCATTCAAAACCAGATTTCTGGAAGCAGCCCTGTCCACGATGCTTCTGCAATAATTAATGAAGGGGAAGTTGCCATTGTGTTTCTCCTGCTGAAATCAAACATTTATCAAAAAAAGAAGATTTGAATCAACCTAGTCCAACAAAAAATAACGTTAACATTAATAAAGCAAACCTGGAGAAATGATTCAACAGATTGCTCATCTTTTGGAGAACAAGCCACCTCATCTCTCTTCTTTTGCACAAACTCTATGTTCTGCTCCACCTACGGTGCCAGACACAAGAGTATAACTCTTCCCCACTGGTTCATGAAAGGGAAAAAAAACAACAGATCAACTACCAAACAAAGTACATTAATCATTAGGTAATTGCTGAGGCTACCCTAACATGGCAACAATTGCATTCAAAGTAGAATCGCATCTAGGAGAGCAGCTAGATAAGTAATTAAAATTCCCTTGCCAATGAGAGACACAAGTAAAACATTGTAAATCAAAACTTGCACCTGATCAATAAAACGTTTCACTATATGTCTGAAACTCTCAACAGTAGTGGTGTTATCAAATTTCATATGGCAGATCAAAGGAACAGTTGCCAATTCAGGAAAAGATAAAAATAAAATAAAATAAAAACTTCTTATCACTGTCAAAAAACACTGATAAGTATGCATTTTTTTCACTGCGTTTATCCATTAATCAAAGCTCAATCTTTCTAACCCCTAATTCAATTTACAAACACTATCCCCTTTTCTTCACTATCACAGATTATGACAGATAGTAAAATCGTAAGTCCTTTTATCTTAAAGCTCACTACAAGCAAACTTAGATACTCTAAAAAGTTCCTCCTGTGTCACAAAACTTATCCTCAGCATCCTATAGCCCTAATCTTAACTGCTACTCTTTTAACTCCCACAAAATATTCCTCAAACTCTTCTAAACCTCTTTTACAATGCCTTCCTCTTCATAACTGACTACCTTGTTAGACT